>OZ012736.1:6918957-8118957 GCA_963859935.3 Lathyrus sativus | reverse complement strand
AAATGATGGACCTAGAGTTGAGGTAAAAGAGATTATTCTAATTGTTATCATGCAAAGGATTGAAAGCCTAATGTCTATCCTACTCTCATCTTCAAACAGAGGGACTAGGAATCCTAAGGGATCATGTGAGCAAACACAAGTAAACACCAATCAATTCAATCACAAATGAAAACAAGGATGAAACTTAAACAATTTTCAAAAGAAAAGAAAGATGAAGAAAGAAGAAGAACGAAGAATGGACAAACAAGAAGTAATTATCAAACCAAGATGAAGACAACAAGCACACTCATTTCAATCTCAAAAAAAATAAGCATCACCATCCAGTCAACATCAACCAAACACCAACCAACACAAAGCAAGATGAGATGAAGTCAAATGGCATAGGAAGCAAGGTAGGGCAGCAAGCACACCCTGTTGAAGTTCAACTTCAGAGCTCTAAAAATGGAGTTCCCTAGCTTGATTCAGGCCACGATCCTTCAAGTTCTTGAGCTGGTTAGCTTCATTGAATGTTGGTGAAGCTAACTTAATGGAGAATTTGGGTGAATAAGGTGTGGAAATGAAAATTCAAAGTTCAAGCTTAAGAGTTCAAATGGGATTTCATCAGGGTGATTTTGGATATCAAAGCTTGTGAAAGTGAGTGGAATGAGACCCTTATTTATAGGAGAAGCTTTCTGAATGTTAAGGGAGGATAAATGATGCCAATTTTAACAAATTTGTGCACACCTACAGCATGAGCAAAGTGTGACTTGAAAACTGTCAAAACTCACTCAAACCTTGCGTTTCAAGGCTCTAATCAATCCAGGCAAGTTGGTTAATCATGTTTAAAGAGAACTTGTGGCTTAATTTGGTGATTAGAGACCATTTCAACCAAATTCAATTCTAACTTGAAGAGAAATTTCAGCTTTGAAATTCATTTTTTGCCACCAAGGTTCTCACAATGTAGGAGGTTTTATGAGATGATTCTTCTTGCATTGGATAGAGGATGATACAATCTTTGCAATATGAAAAGAATGTATTTATTTGGCAATCTGAGTTGAAAGATATGATCCTTCAAAGTAGCTTGCATGAAAAGGTTCAAAATTATAAAACACTTAGAAAAATGTCAAGTTTTTTAGGGACCAAAAGTGACCTATAATGTTTTGATAAAAACCAAAGCCTTTCATGGGTTTTTGACACCTTCATTTTGAATGAAAATTGTAGAGGACATCTTCAAGTTCATTCTTGAAAGAGAATGGGCTCCAAATGATGAAAATTGACCAAGTTATGGCCCTTTGAAGTTGACTAAAAACTCCTTCCAAAACTCAAAATGACCTATAATGTCATCAATCGTTTGGTGACTTTCCAAGAATAATTTGATTCTTCCTTGCAAAGAGAACTTATTAGGGATGATGAGAAGAGTTCATTAGAAAAAGAACCACCTCAAGATGTTTAAAAATGAAGGAGTTATGCCCATTTGACCATAGCATCCATAAATTTCTAAATTAGGTCAAACACCTTGAACCAAACTTGAATCTCTTGATGATTTCTTGTCCATCAAGGCATGATGAACCATATATGATCTTTAAATGATATTTCCTTGAATCATACTTGATGATGAAGTACCTTTGGGATCTTGAGAATACTATAAAGTCATTAAGAAACCTTGCTTGAAGTTGAAGAAACATGTTCCTCCTATCTTGAGAAACAAACCATGATACCTTGACCCTTTGTCAAGAACAATACTACGCAACAATGAATATGAGATGCAATGAAAATTGTAACAGCCCGATTTTCCTTAATTAATAATTTGCATTAATTAATGGGTTAATGAGAATTATTTAATTGATGGGTAATTAATTAAATGAATTAATTAGATGTTGGAGAGAATTAGAAGATAAAGACATATTAAAAAGGAGAGTGGAAAGAAAAGGAAAAGATAGAAACATAAAGGAAAGAATAGAGAAAGGAGGAGAAAGAGGAGAAAGAGGAGAAAAGAGAAGAAGAAGAGGGAAGAACTTGGAATCATCAAGAACAACTCTCAAGCTTTGGATTAATCAAGGTAAGGGTGTGAAATATCATTATCTTAACAATGTATATGAATATGAATGCTTGGGTTAGAGTATTGGATGTTTTTGGCAAAATAACATTTTTGGTCCTTTAACTTTAGCTCGGGGTCCACTTTGGTCCCTTATCTTTAAAAAGTGCCAAGTTGGTCCCTTATTTTTCATTTATTCTTATGTTATTTTTCATCTCAGACCAACTTGGCACTTTTTAAAGATAAGGGACCAAAGTGGACCCCGAGCTAAAGTTAAGAGACCAAAAAGGTTATTTTGCCGATGTTTTTCTACAACTTCCATTTTAGGGCATAAATGGATTAATCGGTAGAATCCGAGTTTTTGTTGGTGAAACTGAGATTAAGTAGTAGCATTTATGTCGGGTGATGTTAGGCCAAGTTACTGGAATGATTTGGGATTTAATCGGGTGAATCCAAGAGTTTTGGAGTGGAAGAACAGTGAGAAATTCTGAGTTCGCAGACATTCGCTAGTGTGTTCGCTGAGCGAGCTGGTAGCGAATGTTCGCTAAGCGAGCCAGTAGAGAACGGTCCCAGACTTGGACAAAATGCATTTTTTGGTGTTCGCTGGTAGTGAAGGGGGTAGCGAAAGGTTCGCTAGGCCTTCGCTGAGTGAGCGAGGTAGCGAACGAAGTCAGTAGCTTCTGTTTGCCTTCGCGAGCTTGTTCGCTGGGCGAACAAGTAGCGAATACTCGCTAAGCGAGCAGGGTAGCGAACGTGACAGATTGTGTTTTCTTTAATGTTTCCATCCGAGGTCGGATTTCCGACTCAATTATGATTATTTTCCTTGCTCGAGGCATCGATTATGCCGAGATGTATTATACTGTGGGTATCCTTATGGCGTGATTAAGAATGTATTGAGAATGCATGAGAACATATTGTGTATATGTGTGCATTGCTTGAAAATATATTGATGATATATGTGAAAATGTTGTGTGTGCAATCGTTGTTATAATTCTTGAAGAGATGAATTATTTGAATGCATGAGATTAATATGTCGGTCTTAAGTGCATTTGATTGTTGATTGCATATGCATCATTTAGTCAAGAGGCAATGCTTACTAGTTTCGTGGAGACTAGTGACTTGTCCCAAGCCTAGAAGAGTGGGTTTGAAAGCTTAGAGGACGGGCTTTTGGTGGTTATCGGTCTAGAAGAGTGGACTCGGTTTAATGTAAACCGAAAAAAGATAACAAGTGTTAGTACCACATGGCATGAGTTTACATTGAGTTGTATTGAATCACATCGCATGAATGTCATTGATTGTATGAAATATGCTTGTGTGTGGAATCGTGGACTATGTATAATTGCGTGTGTGCATGTTGTGATTGTATAATGAACTACAATGAATTTTTATATATGTGAATAAGTGTTTATTTGTATTATTTTGGGGGTATAGAAAGGGGTGTTACATTAAGTGGTATCAGAGCAGGTCGGCCAGTTGGCCAAGTTGTTAACTTGTTTATTCCCTTTGTATATATGATTGTGTGTGACACTATCGATATTGTTTGACCTTGTGAGTTCTGTTATTGAGATACAGGACGATGGTGGCTGGTAGGAACGACGAGGCGATTGTGGAGGCTTTGACTAGGTTGGCTGGAGCAATCGAGCAAAACCCTCAAGCCAATTTGAATGTTAGGAATCATGCAGATGATGAATTTTGTGCTTTAGGAAGGTTTCAAAGGAATAATCTGCCAGTGTTCAAAGGAACCCATGAGCCTGACAAAGCACAGGTTTGGTTGAAAGCGATAGAAAAGATCTTCCGAGTTATGAATTGTTCGGATGCTCAGAAGGTGCAGCTTGGCACCCATATGCTTGAGGAGGAAGCAGAGGATTGGTGGGGTAATACTCGCCAAAGGTTTGAGGAGAATGAGATGGTGATTACTCGGGATCTTTTTAAAGATACATTTCTGGAGAAGTATTTTCTAGAAGATGTGTGTGGGAAGAAAGAAATCGAGTTCCTAGAGTTGAAGCAGGGTAACTCTACTGTGGCCGAGTATGCGGCAAGATTTGAAGAGTTGATTAAGTTATGTCCCCACTACAACACCGTTAATGCTGAGAGATCTAAGTGTCTCAAATTTGTAAATGGTTTGAGGCCGGAGATCAAACAAGTTGTCGGATATCAGGAGATCAGGCGATTTTCTGAGTTGGTAAACACGAGTAGGATTTATGACGAGGATAGTAGGGCTCGGTCTAGCCACTACAAGAATTTGGGTGATAAGAAGGGAAAGGGTCAATTTCGAGGGAAACCTTATGTGACTCCTGCAGATAAAGGGAAACAAAGAGTTGATTATGGTAAGAAGCCAAGTGGGGGAGGAGCCTCTACTCTGGTAAGATGTTATAATTATGGTGAAACGGGACATCGTGCTCCTGAATGCAAAGGTGTTGGGTTGAAGTGTTTTAAGTGTGGCAAGCCAGGCCACAAAGCTATAGAGTGCATAAGCGGTGCAAATGTGACTTGCTACAATTGTGGTGAGCAAGGGCACATTAGTACCAAGTGTGATAAGCCAAAGAAGACGCAAGGGAACGGAAAAGTGTTTGCTCTATCTGGATCAGAAACTGCTAGTGATGATCGATTGATCTGAGGTACGTGCTTCATTAATGGTATACCTTTGATCTCTATAATTGATACCGGAGCTACGCATTCTTTTATTTCTTTGGATTGTGTTAAGATATTAAGTCTTAAGTTGTCTGTTATGGGTGGCGGTATGGTTATTGACACTCCTGCTATGGGTTTGGTAACTACCCAGTATGTGTGCTTGAATTGTCCGTTGAGTATTTTTGGTAAAGATTTTGGAGTTGACTTAGTGTGTCTTCACTTAGACCGAATTGATGTCATTCTTGGAATGAATTGGTTGAGGTTCAACCGTGTTTATATTAACTGTTTTGACAAAACGGTTATTTTCCCTGAATCTGACAAAGAAGGGGATTTGTTTATGACGGCTAAGCAAGTGAAAGAGTCGGTGCAAGATGGTGCAAAGGTATTTATGTTGTTGGAAACTTTGAGTATTGGCGAGAGTGAAGAAATTGTTATTTTACCAATTGTTCATGATTTTCCGGAAGTTTTCCCTGATGAGACAAGAGATTTACCACCGGAACGGGAAGTGGAGTTTACGATCGATTTGGTTCTTGGAACTAGTCCGATATCGATGACTCCATATCGTATGTCCGCATCAGAATTGAAAGAGTTGAAGAGTCAAATTGAAGATCTACTTGATAAGAGGTTTATTCGTCTAAGTGTGTCACCATGGGGTGCACCAGTGTTGTTGGTTAAGAAGAAAGAAGGTTCTATGAGACTCTGTGTGGACTACAGACAGTTGAATAAGGTGACTATCAAGAATAAGTATCCACTTCCGAGGATTGATGATTTGATGGATCAGTTGGTTTGTGCAAGTGTGTTCAGTAAGATAGATTTGAGATCTGGATATCATCAGATTCGCGTGAAGGCTGAGGATATTCCGAAAACTGCTTTTAGAATGAGGTATGGACACTATGAGTATTCTGTGATGCCATTTGGTGTGACTAATGCACCAGGTGTGTTTATGGAGTACATGAATAGAATTTTTCATCCGTATTTGGACAAGTTTGTGGTTGTGTTCATTGACGACATTCTAGTCTATTCGAAGAATGAAGAAGAGCATGACGAGCATCTGGAGGTCGTGTTATCTGTGTTGAAAGAAAAGCAATTGTATGCGAAACTTTCTAAGTGTGAGTTTTGGTTGAAGGAAGTGAGTTTCCTTGGGCATGTAATTTCAAGTAGAGGTATTGCGGTTGATCCGTCGAAAGTTGAAGCGGTATCGCAATGGGAGACTCTGAAATCAGTTTTTGAGATTAGAAGTTTTCTTGGGTTGGCCGGTTATTATCAGAAGTTCATTGAAGGATTTGCTAAGCTATCATCGCCGTTGACGCAGTTGACTCGGAAAGGTCAAGTTTTCGTTTGGGATGCCAAGTATGAAGGAAGTTTCCAAGAGCTTAAGAGGAGATTGGCGATGGCCCCTGTTTTGATTTTGCCAAATCCGGAAGAACCGTTTGTTGTATATTGTGATGCTTCTTTGATGGGTTTGGGAGGTGTGTTGATGCAGAATAACCATGTTGTAGCTTATGCTTCGAGGCAACTCAAAGTACATGAGAAGAATTATCCGACACATGACTTAGAGTTGGTCGCCGTTGTATTTGTGTTGAAACTTTGGAGGCATTATTTATTTGGTTCGAGATTTGAGGTGTTTAGTGATCATAAGAGTTTGAAGTACCTCTTTGATCAGAGGGAATTGAATGCAAGACAGAGAAGATGGTTAGAATTTCTAAAGGATTATGACTTTGGTTTGAATAACCATCCCGGTAAAACGAATGTGGTAGCAGATGCATTGAGTAGGAAATCATTGCATATGTCGATGATGATGGTGAAGGAGTTGGAATCAATTAAGCAGTTTCATGATTTGAGTCTGGTGTGTGAAAGGACTTCTTTTGGAGTGAAGCTTGGTATGTTAAAACTTACTAGTGGTATTCTGGACGAGATCCGAGAAGGACAGAAATCGGATTTGAGCTTAGTTGATCGGTTGACTTTGATCAATCAAGGCCAAGGTGGTGATTTTCGGATTAATGAGAATGGTATTATGCGGTATCGTGATAGAGTTTGTATTCCTGACATTGTTGAGCTGAAGAAGAGTATTCTTGAGGAAGGGCATCGTAGTGGATTGAGTATTCATCTGGGTGCTACTAAGATGTATCAAGATTTGAGGAAAATATTTTGGTGGCCTCGTATGAAGAAGGATATCGCAGAGTTTGTGTATTCTTGTTTGACTTGTCAGAAGTCGAAGATTGAACATCAGAAACCGCCAGGTTTGATGCAACCGTTGTTTATTCCTGAATGGAAATGGGATAGCATTTCTATGGATTTTGTGTCCGATTTACCGAGGACGTAGAGTAATTTTGAAGCCATATGGGTTATTGTGGATAGATTGACCAAATCTGCTCATTTTATCCCTATGCGCATGGACTATCCATTGGAGAAATTGGCGAAGTTGTACATTGAGAGGATTGTCAGTTTGCATGGTATTCTGTCTAGCATTGTGTCAGATCGAGATCCAAGGTTCACTTCAAGATTTTGGGAGAGTCTTCAAAGTGCTTTAGGTACGAAGTTGCGTTTGAGTTCAGCTTATCATCCTCAGACAGAAAGAACGATTCAATCACTTGAAGATCTGTTGAGAGCTTGTGTATTGGAGAAGGGAGGAGTTTGGGATAGCTACTTTCCTTTGATTGAGTTTACTTACAATAATAGTTTTCATTCGAGCATCGGTATGGCACCTTTTGAGGCCTTGTATGGTAGACGTTGTAGGACGCCATTATGTTAGTATGAGTCGGGAGAGAGTTCTGTAGTTGGACCCGAGTTAGTTCAAGATACTACCGACACGATTAAGATGATCCAAGAGAAGATGAGGATTTCCCAGAGTCGTCAGAAGAGTTATCATGACAAGAGGAGGAAAGCAATCGAATTTCAAGAGGGAGATCATGTGTTTCTTCGAGTCACTCCTATGACTGGTGTTGGTAGGGCATTGAAGTCACGTAAGTTGACACCGCGTTTCATTGGTCCTTTTCAGATTTTGTAGAGGGTAGGAGAGGCAGCCTATCGTGTTGCTTTGCCGCCATCTCTTGCTAATCTTCATGATGTGTTCCATGTATCTCAATTGAGGAAATACATTCCGGATCCGTCTCACGTAGTCCAAGTAGATGATGTACAGCTGAGAGATAACCTGACTGTGGAGACATCACCTGTGCAGATAGAGGATCGGAAGTCGAAGCAACTTCGAGGCAAAGAGATTGCTTTGGTGAAGGTCGCTTGGGGAGGACCGGCTGGTGGGAATGTAACATGGGAGCTGGAGAGCCAGATGAGGAAATCTTATCCAGAGTTGTTTGAATCAGGTAACATTTTCGAGGACGAAAATTCCTAAAGTGGGGGAGAGTTGTAACAGCCCGATTTTCCTTAATTAATTATTTGCATTAATTAATGGGTTAATGAGAATTATTTAATTGATGGGTAATTAATTAAATGAATTAATTAGATGTTGGAGAAAATTAGAAGAGAAAGACATATTAAAAAGGAGAGTGGAAAGAAAAGGAAAAGATAGAAACATAAAGGAAAGAATAGAGAAAGGAGGAGAAAGAGGAGAAAAGAGAAGAAGAAGAGGGAAGAACTTGGAATCATCAAGAACAACTCTCAAGCTTTGGATTAATCAAGGTAAGCGTGTGAAATATCATTATCTTAACAATGTATATGAATATGTATGTTTGGGTTAGAGTATTGGATGTTTTTCTACAACTTCCATTTTAGGGCATAAATGGATTAATCGGTAGAATCCGAGTTTTTATTGGTGAAACTGAGATTAAGTAATAGCATTTATATCGGGTGATGTTAGGCCAAGTTACTGGAATGATTTGGGATTTAATCGGGTGAATCCAAGAGTTTTGGAGTGGAAAAACAGTGAGAAATTCTGAGTTCGCAGACATTCGCTAGCGTGTTCACTGAGCGAGCTGGTAGCGAACGTTCGCTAAGCGAGCTAGTAGCGAGCCAGTAGCGAACGGTCCCAGACTTGGACATAATGCATTTTATGGTGTTCGCTGGTAGCGAAGGGGGTAGCGAAAGGTTCGCTAGGCCTTCGCTGAGCGAGCGAGGTAGCGAACAAAGTCAGTAGCTTCTGTTTGCCTTCGCGAGCTTGTTCGCTGGGCGAACAAGTAGCGAATACTCGCTAGGAGCTTGCTAAGCGAGCAAGGTAGCGAACTAGACAGATTGTGTTTTCTTTAATGTTTCCATCCAAGGTCGGATTTCCGACTCAATTATGATTATTTTCCTTGCTCGAGGCATCGATTATGCCGAGATGTATTATACTGTGGGTAGCCTTATGGCGTGAATCCTAGATTGTTGAATTAATTAAATTATGGTCTTTTGACAAATGTTATACATTATTTAATGTGATTAAGAATGTATTGAGAATGCATGAGAACATATTGTGTATATGTGTGCATTGCTTGAAAATATATTGATGATATATGTGAAAATGTTGTGTGTGCAATCGTTGTTATAATTCTTGAAGAGATGAATTATTTGAATGCATGAGATTAAGATATCGGTCTTAAGTGCATTTGATTGTTGATTGCATATGCATCATTTAGTCAAGAGGCAATGCTTTCTAGTTTCGTGGAGACTAGTGACTTGTCCCAAGCCTAGAAGAGTGGGTTTGAAAGCTTAGAGGACGGGCTTTTGGTGGCTATCGGTCTAGAAGAGTGGACCCGGTTTAATGTAAATCGAAAAAGATAACAAGTGTTGGTACCACATGGCATGAGTTTGCATTGAGTTGTATTGAGTCACATCACATGAATGTCATTGATTGTATGAAATATGCTTGTGTGTGGAATCGTGGACTATGTATAATTGTGTGTGTGCATGTTGTGATTGTATAATGAACTACAATGAATTTTTATATATGTGAATAAGTGTTTATTTGTATTATTTTGGGGGTATAGAAGGGGGTGTTACAAAAATAAGCCAAGATCCAAGAGAAAATATGGGCAAATTTTCGGGTGCTACACTTTTCCTCCCACTTTCTCCTCTCCGCGCATAGCACGCATCTTCAAAAATACCTCATTCTATAACAATTCACACAAATATCTTAAGAAGCAAATTCAAAAAACCACTTGTTCCCCTCTCTGCGCAACAACAATAAACAATTATTTTGACAGACCTCAATAAAAAGCCAAAAACGATAATTCATTCTAGATTCTTCACAACTCCCTCTCACTCTATTTTTTCTTCAACTATTCACAAACAACAAAAACAAACCTCATTTCACCTTCTTCAAATATCATTTAATCTTCAAATCACAAATTAAAATCTGCAAAAATACCAATACATTCCACATTTCAACCTTTACCTTAAATCGTGCTACCACCCTCATCGTTCATTTCTATTCAACCTTGCTTCCACCCTTCAAACACATCAAATCTCAAACCCAGATCGAGGAAGAATAGAAACCGCGAGTGAGAAATAAATGGAGAATGAGATGAAATCATAGACGAAATTAAGAGGGAGAGGGAAAAAACCAGACGAATGCGAGATTGAGAGGAAAGAAGGGAAGGTTTATGCAAAATGATTTAATGAAGAAAGAAGGTTAAGATCGTGATACATGTTGACTCTATTTCCATTCATTTTTTATTTTTAACTTTTTCTTCATTTTTCTGTTGGGTTCAGCCCAATTAGTTATTTCTACTCACACACCAACAATTTAGCATGCACCCATGGTTCCTTGTTTCTTTTTAAAAAATTTATTTTCTTATTTTGTTTTATGTTCCCTTGTTCAAAAAGTTTCAATATATTTATTTTAATAATTATTTTTGAATTTTAGATCATGATTCTTGATTTTTGTTTTTATCCATTATATTTGGTTACTTTTGGATCTTTGTTTTCTTTTTGATTTTGTGATCATTTTGTGATTTTCTTTATTATTTTGTTTCATTTCACTTTGATTCTCTTTTGATTTTTGGTCGATGAGATCTTCATTATACTGGAAGAATGGTGGCAAAGTTGATTGAACCGTTAATGATTCAAATCTGTTGATGAATGATAATTTAAATCATTCTTGACGCTTTGAGGCATTGATAGGTTGTCTGTGATTAATCATTTGACACTCTTGATTAAAGATGAGATCATTTCCTTTTTTCTTTTCGTGTGGCATAGCTTTAAAAGAATGATTCATGTATCATTTCTCTAGCTTTTTTAAACACAATATTATTATTGATCGGCCTCCCATATTATGATCTTCCTCATATATTATGCTATAATTTCTTAACATAGCGCTACATTGGTCAGGATTCGATAAAGTGACCGTCCGATCAATAACCATTAACAATTGACTTCTAACTTTACTTTCCACTTTTTATCTTATCGCTATTTATTTCTTGCTCCTTTATACTTCCTATTATTTACTATTCATTGATCATTATATCATCTGCTTCTTCTTTGATCCTTCATCTGATTAAAACACCAAAACATGATAAAATGGTTCAAACCATAAAAGACGCTGATTCTGGACTATGGTTACTATCCCTTGCATGGAGTTTTGGACCTTGTAACTAAACTCTAGAAAAAGGAGGCATGGAGTTGGATTATGTATTTTCTTTGTCTTAGCTTAGGACATCATTGCACATCATCCATAGCATACTCTTGGGCTTTCTTACAATGAGATTTATCCGATCAATTACTTCTAATTGGTTGTCTAAAAGACTAGCCTATTTTGCTAGTACACGTGTAGTTTATTATTTGGGTTGTGTGCTTATTCTTATTCCTATTTAGATAAATGTATCCCCACTTCTATAAAGTGTAATAACTTTATCGCTTTACTTCATTTTATGTCTTGCCATTGCATCACCTAAACCATTTTCAAAATTATTCTCAATCCAATGTCGGGCCATTTTTCACCCTTGTAAGTCGATTTCCTTGAGCATCTCCATCAACCTCATGGTCATAATACACAACATTCATATCTTACTCTTGAGCTTTCTTACAATGAGACTTATTCAATCAATTACTCCTAGTTAGTCATTTAAAAGGCTAGCCCACTATGCTAGTGCACACGTAATTTAAACTCGATTACATTGCTTTACCGCTTTCCTTTACTTTTACTTGCTTGTTTATATTTTTTCTTGTATGATGAATAAAGTCGAAACCCTCAAACATTCTTGATCCATACATCAAGCCATACCCCATTTTGTAAGTCGGCTGCTTCATGCGTCGCCATCAAACTTTCCCTTTTCCATTTAAAACCTTTTTCAAACTCATCCCGTGATAATACCCTTGATCCAACATCAAGTGGAATTTTCTTGAGTAAACTTCAAAAACACAATAAAAGGGCGATTAGGATTGCGTACCGCGAGCCTTGAGTGGTGGAGAAGGGGTGAGAATGGAGCTTCCGTACACTCACTCTGATTATTTCAACACAAGACGTTCGACTTGGTTTCTTGAGATAATCACCTTTGCCCATAGTTTTTAGTGCAATCCACATCAAGAACAATCTTCTCAAAACCCAAAAATCAACATCAACACATCATACTTGTCTTTTCTCGCCCCATGTGATTGAAACCTCTCAAGATACTAAGTCATCACCCTCGTTCGATCCACAACTCAGACAACTTTTCTCAAAGAATATTGTATAGTTCCTTCTATCGCGCATATAAACTAGTGCTTCAGTCTCCCCCAGTGAGTAGACAAACCAATATTTAGCAATTAGAATGCGATATAAACACTCGTTCATAAAAGACACCAACCAACCGTAGTTTCCCAAACTATGATTGCTATGACTTCATCATTGCACTATGAGGGTACGTAGGCATAGGATTGCAATATCCTAGTGAGCTCCCTTTTCTTTTTGTATCCAAACTTTTCTCGTAGTCCTCTGAACTACGGACGCTCTAATTCTTCATTTCACAATGAAGGTGCGTAGGCACAAGGGCTCCAATCCTTAGTAAGCACTCTTGTAAATAAACCACCATTTGTATATAACCATTCATTTTCCCCTTTAGTGGTTTCTTTTCATTTATATTTAGGTCTTTTATCATTTGAAGAAAGTAAATAAACATGTGCTAACATCTAATCACAAATTTACTAAGAGGTTCCCGTTGAATACAACAGACGTGAGGGGTGCTAATCCCTTCCTCTTCTGTAACTGGCTCCCGAACCTAGAATTTGGTTGTAATGACCATTTTCTTATCTTTCAAAGGTTTTATCTATATTTTTCTATTCCTTCTTGAAATGAATAAATTTCGGTGATGACTCTGTTTGAACTAATTTTTTTCCGCATCCATCACGAAAGATCGTATTTTTTGAGGTACGACACTTCTCTATTCAGACTTGGAGATTGATCTTCTTTAAGTTATGTTTGACTATTTGAAGGAGACCCTTTTAACCTTTCACAAGGGAAAGATATTCTTCATTCCTTATGGACGAGTTTTTTCACAATTATTGGTCCAACAAGGAGTTATCATAAGTTCAGAGGATGATTTTTCTAAAATTTGGGGAGAAAAATTTGAAGCTATCTATGAGAGTTTTTGATGTTAGACTTTTGGAGATTTATGCCTTGTATTTGTTAAAATTCCGTGTCTTAAGCAATCTTGTTATCCAATTATATATATATATATATATATATATATATATATATATATATATATATATATATATATATATATATATATATATATATATATATATATATATATATATATATATATATATATATATATATATATATATATATATATATATATATATATATATATATATATATATATATATATATATATATATATATATATATTGTTGTTCAAGAGAATAAATTGAATAGGATTAAAAACTCAAAACATGCAACATTTTTATTAAAATGGAAGATATTACAAATTCTTAAAAATCTCTATGCATTTGGATTTTCCCTATGGTATTCTCTAGGATCATCTAACATATCTAGATAGTCTAAATAATCTTGACATTCTTCCTTTGCAAACTCTGCAACTTCCTTTCTTAGTTGGTTTCTACGTTTTGACCTATAAATTCTTCTTCTTTGTGTCTCAACGATGGTTGCTGATGATGTATGCGCTTCTGAAGTTATCTGCTTGCTTGTAGATCCTTCAGTTGCTACATTACTCTTGTTTGCTTGAGCTACTACATTTAGCATGGTTGTCTTTCTAAAATCTCTCTTTGGAACAAAAATTTGTTTTTGTTTATACATCTTTGTGTTTAGAAGATTAAGTGATTATGAAAGTGAGTCTGATAAGGGTTTTTATAGAATCTTTACATTCATTACCTTGATTATTCATTATTTTAATATTGACTAAGTCAAATCAATTTTTAAATACCGACTCTTGAAAATGATGTCTAGTATTCTGACCTATTAAGATCCTCTTAACAGCTGTAAATTTTATTATTAACAAGTTAACTATTGTTTTTGTTCATTAATGCTTTTGTCATAAAATCTAAAGAGAAAATATAGTGATTGTATGACTGCATAATATGAAATGATCAAAATAATTTTTTCATTAATCAAGCATTGAAAGGATTACAATAAAAGAGGGTTGGATTGAACAAAAGATTAAACTTAATCTAAATCATTCGTGGCCTTGTAATACATCCTGTTATCCCAATTGGTATCAGGTTCATCTTCATCAACATCCTCTTCTTCTGCCTCTGGGATAACAAGTTGATAAAACATCTCATTTATCCTCTTCTTCATGGATTTATTTTGTGGCTTCAAAATAGCAGTTGATGGACCTGCTTTTGTTGGTATTTGAGGTGCTGAGGATGAAGCATCGTCTGAAGTGTTCAGTGTAGAGGAGACAGGCCTAGTTGTAGATGCTTCAAACCACTGGCTTCTGAAGGTCTTGGTTTTTCATACTTGAAGAGTTATGTGTGACTTCTGTCACAATAGAGATTTTTCGCTCTCAGCTGAGGACTCCATGATGTTTTGATGGATGTTGATGAAAATGATCTTGGTTTCCTTTGCTTTTATAGTGGATTATGGGTAACTTAAACGTTGGAATAAAATCCTTTGCTTGATTCTTGGAACTGTTACGACCAATAAATATTTAGCATGCATTGTACAATCCTTAATGATCTCTGTTAATTGATTGATTTCTCTTCCTTGGGAAATTCACGTAATGATGCTCTGCTACGCATTTATGACTCAAATTATTTTCTTTTTCTTTTATTCTTTTTGATGTGGCAAAAGGGGGAGAAAAGATATAGTAGTATTTAATTAGAAACAGAACCCATTCAGTTTGTACATATTGTTTATTTTAAATTTATGTTATTTTGGTTATGTTACCCGGAAAACATATTTTAGTTTTCTTAAAAATAGTTCTAAGAAGGAGCTTACAAACCTCAACCTTAGACTAATAGACTCTGAAGGAGCTTATAAACCTCGGGTTCTGATGTTGACAAGAAAGTTAAAATATTTTAGTTTTCTTGAATATAGCATTGAGGTGAGTTTATAGAACTTAACCTTAGACTATTAGACTCAAGAGGAGCTTACAAACCTCGTACCTTGATGTTGCCTGAAAATTAAGATATATTTTAGTTTTCTTAAAGATATAACTTAGGGGGAGCTTACAAACTTCAACCTTTGAACTATCAGACTCAGGGGGAGCTTACAAACCTCAAACTCTGATGAAACTAATAAAATTAATATAGCCCAATATTGTCCTTTAAATACATATGTTTGTCATCATCACAAAGGGGGAGATTGTTAGACCAAGATTTTTTCATGACATATATTCATTGGGTTTTGATGATAACAAAGTGTTAAAAGAACAATGGTGTTATCTAATATGTGTTCTAAGTATACAGGTTCTAATGCTTAAAGTTATATATTCAGAATCTGATATATAAGGACGTACTTAAGAGAAGTTGAATTACTAGCTTCTGGTGGTGCAGAATCTGAAGAACACTCTCTAAGAGATGTCTGACGTAGACTTTGAAGCTAAAGGTCTCAGCATCAGAAGAAGCAACATATTGCCTCTACACTTGGTGTTGTAATTAGCTTCTGGTGATCATTCATAATTAGTGATAAAGCTAAAGTTGTCTATACCGCAGAAAGCAAGTTGCATTGTCAAACCAGTTTTTCAGCTAGAGTCTAAGTTCACAAGGCTCAAGAAGAGTTGATATGCTTTACAGATATCTACTTTCAACGGCTCTATAGTACAATATTACATGGAAGACACAATGGTGAATCATGTCACACATCTTTTAGTGTATCTCTCTTTAGCGTCTCTTGTACTATGGAGAACAAAGATACTTGTTAAAGTTATCTCTTCCAACGGCTAGTCTTTTGCAACTGTTATATAAGCCACTGAAGATTCAAATTGAATTCTTCTAACAAAGGAGCAATCAAAATGGGAATATAGAAGGAAAGCCAAGAAGGATAGAAGTGTTCTACACTTTTGTCTGGATGGAGGAATAACAAGATCAAACAATAAGCACCGCAATTGAATATGTAGGTTTTCTGTTATATGTTGTAAATTGTAATAAGCCTTAAGATTTCTAAAACATCTAATATCTTAGAAATCGTAAGTGCTTAGAGGTCTTTGTTAAGGTGGTTACCATGTACCTCTGATAATTGTATTACACCTTGTTATCTATTATGCAAAACACGATTGTTTAATAGTTTAGATAAAGTCTCTTGCTATGTGTTTGAGCATCAAATTCTCTTGATGTGAAGCTTGGACCAAGTAACTCTCCTGCTATGTGCTAGAGCATTGAAAGTCTTAACTAATTCTTGATTCAGCAGAAATCTTGGACTGTGAGTTTGAGCAAGGAAGACTTGGGCCTGAGGGGTTTGAGCATAAGTCTTGGGTTCGTGGAACTAGAGCAAGGAAGTCTTGAGTTCATGGAACTTGAGCAAGGAATTCTTGGGTCTGAAGGGCTTGAGAAGAAGTCTTGGATTTGTAGAATCTGAGCAGGGAAGTATTGGACCGAGGGTCTGAGCAAAAATCTTGAGTCTAAGGGACTTAAGCAAGGAAGTTTTGGGTTCATGAAACTTGAGCAAAAGTCTTAGACCTGAGGGGTTTAAGCAGGAAGTTTCGGGCTGATGGTCTGAGAAAAGAAAAGTCTCAAGCTTAAATGCATAATCATTGTAATCATGTTTTGATTATAGTGAAAATCTCTTGTGCTACAAGTGTACTGGGCTACTCTCTTTTGGGAGGAACCAATATAAATCTTTGTGTATTCTGTTATTATTTATTTGCTTCTATTAACATCCTTTGCAACGTATAATTAGAATCTAAACACCGGTTTAGATTCTGAACTCTGATAAGGCGCAAACTAAAGAAACGAAAAACACAATTCAATCCCCCCCTCTTTCTTGTGTATTTTTCTCACCTTCAAGCAGGCCCAATGGAGTCAACATAAAAGTGCGAAACCAGAGTACAAAGTGTAGTAAAATGCAACAAAATAACAATACAAGTACAGGTACAATTTGAAGAATACAAAAAAATGTAAAAGTATACAAAGAGCTTATATAAAGCTTAATCATTCACAATTGATCCCACAAATCTTGGTAATGATTTTGCACTCAAAATTTTGCTTTTTCCAGCTCATCAATCTTAGCCAAAATCATTCATGCTTTCATCATGCTTCACGTGAATCTTTGTGCATGTATACATTGATGATATAGTCATTAAATCCCCATCAAAAATATTTCACGTAGACCATATTCGACAGTCCTTCGAAAATATGAGGAAACATGGACTTAACATGAATCCATTGAAATATGCTTTTAGTGTTCATGCATGTGACTTTCTGGGCTTTGTAGTCCACGAGAAAGGCATAGAGATAAACCAGTATAAAACAAAGGCCATATTCAATACAAAGCCTCCAACAAATAAGAAGCAACTCCAATCTTTACTTGGGAAGATAAATTTCTTAAGGAGGTTCATTTCAAATCTAGGTGGCAAGATAGAGATTTCTCCTTCTTTGCTATGATTAAAGATAGATATTTTTCCTTCTTTGCTATGATTAAAGAAAGAAGAAGGATTTAGATGGGAATCAGAACATCAAAAATCCTTTGAGGAGATCAAGACGTACCTATTGAATCCTCATATGTTGTTACCTCCTGAGATGAATAAACCTATGAAATTGTATATTTCTGCATCTGATTCGACAATAGGGAGTATTTTAGTACAAGAGGTGATGATGGCGTCGAAAGGGCCATTTATTACCTTAGTCGAGTCTTGAATAATGCAGAAAGTAGATTAGTCCAATAGAGAAATTGTGTCTACATTTATACTTCTCTTATACGAAATTGAAATATTATATAAAGACAACAAATATTTTTCTCATTTTGACGTTTTTAAACATACGTTGTCAAAACCTGTTTTGCATAGTCGAATTGGAAAATGGGATTTGGCTTTAACTAAATATTAGTTAACTTATATGCTTTAAAGGCCATGAAAGGCCAAATTATGGCTGATTTTATTGTGGATCATGTAGTAGTTGAAGTGACACAAAGTTATGTTAGGCTAAAGTCCTGGAAGTTTTACTTCGACGGCTTCAGACACAATAATGGAATTGGTATTGGAGTTATAATTATTTCCCCCAAAGGAATTCCAACCAAGTTCAAATTTAAAATCCAAGGTTGTTACTCTAATAAATATGCTACATATGAAGCCTTAATTGCAGGCCTTAGGATCCTGTTAGACTTAGGGGTAAAAGGAGTCAAAACTAGAGGTGTTTTAGAGGAGTTTTAGAGTTGGTTGTGATGAAATTTTAAAAAGAATACAAATGCATCAAAGAAAATATATCGATGTACTTTTTTGCATCCAACTCATTGTTAAAAATATTTGATTCAGTCCATATAAAACACACGCCTTGACGATGAAATCAAGAGGCTACTAACATTGCACAAATAGCTTCAAGTTATAGAATCTCCAAGGAAAAGTTGGAAGAATTAATAAAAGTTAAAGAAAAATTAATTTTGACCAGTATTCTCCTCTCAAACTTGTCAAAGTCAAAACTAGTGGGGGTAGAAAGGTTGGAAGACTTGCAAAATTCTACTATACTGAAGAATTGCATCGAGTTTTCCATACATGTAGGTATTCAACATGTCCCTGCAAGTGAATTACATTCTATTTTTAAGCCTTGGCCTTTTATAAGTTGGAAGTTAAATTTAGTTGGTGAAATTCGTCATGCATCATCCAAAAGTTATAGGTATGTCTTAGTAGGCACATATTATTTTACTAAATGGTTCAAAGACATACCTTTGATGAATGTTGATCAAGAAGTTGTGATCAATTTTATTCAGAGTCATACCATTTATAGTTTTAGAATTTCTAAAACTTTAACCATTAGCCAAGGTTCAGTTTTCACTAGTCAAAATATAGTTGAATTTGCTTCAAGAACAAGAGTTAAACTTCTAACATATATGCCTTACTACACTCAAGCAAATGGTTAAATCGAAAGCAACAAACAAGATCATAATTGGCCTAATTAAGACATATGTGGTTCAAAAGCCAAGAAATTAGCATAAGACTTTGGACCAAACACTTAAGACTTATCGAGCGTCTTCTAGAGGAGGCACTAACTATATCCCATTTCGATTAACATTTGGTCATGATGCAGTCTTTCCTATTGAAATTTAATTAGAATCAGTTAGAATTCAAAGGCATGTCGAAATCCCATCTGACCATTATTACAACATGTAGGTATTCAACATGTCCCTGCAAGTGAATTACATTCTATTTTTAAGCCTTGGCCTTTTATAAGTTGGAAGTTAAATTTAGTTGGTGAAATTCGTCATGCATCATCCAAAAGTTATAGGTACGTCTTAGTAAGGACATATTATTTTACTAAATGGTTCAAAGTCATACCTTTGACGAATGTTGATCAAGAAGTTGTGATCAATTTTATTCAGAGTCATATCATTTATAGTTTTAGAATTTCTGAAACTTTAACCATTAGCCAAGGTTCAGTTTTCACTAGTCGAAATATAGTTGAATTTCCTTCAAGAACAAGAGTTAAACTTCTAACATTTATGCCTTACTACACTCAAGCAAATGGTCAAATCGGAAGCAACAAACAAGATCATAATTGGCCTAATTAAGACACATGTGGGTCAAAAGCCAAGAAATTAGCATAAGACTTTGGACCAAACACTTAAGACTTATCGAGCGTCTTCTAGAGGAGGAACTAACTATATCCCATTTCGACTAACATTTGGTCATGATGCAGTCTTTCCTATTGAAATTTAATTAGAGTCAGTTAGAATCCAAAGGCATGTCGAAATCCCATCTGACCATTATTACAAAATGATTCTAGATGATTTAGTCAATTTGGACGAAGAAAGGTTAGTTGCTTTAGATGTTCTTATATGGGAGAAGATTCGAGAAGGGTGCATATATATATATATATATATATATATATATATATATATATATATATATATATATATATATATATATATATATATATATATATATATATATATATATATATATATATATATATATATATATATGCACAAGGAGAAAACTTTTTTGTTTCCTCTTAAAAACTGGACAAGTGGCATTTCGAATTGGATAGTTGGCATTTAATATTTTGGGGAAAAAATTAAATTAAATGATTTCTTTTAGTCTGATAAATAGGTTATTGGTAACAGAATTTTACAAAACTCCAATAAATCCATATTTTTTCGAATTTTAAAAAACTGGTATGTCATATTTCTTTGTTTTTTTTATGTAGTGAGGACCAAAGGACAATGCGACACGATTGCTTCTATACATATTGAAAGAGCTGAGAGAGCAGTTGTAGAGAGCTATCATGTAAGGGCAGATGACATGGAGGATTTTTCATATTTTAGTGGGTAAAGTAATCCCTAGCGGTTCTCACTAGGGGAGGATGGTTGAGAAGTCACTGGCACCTCATACTCTCTAGACTAGAAGAGGTAGAGCTTGACAGGGTAGAGATCTTGACGAAGAGCTTGATGCTCATGAAGATATAGAGACTCAGGCTGAGGCTCATGTTGACACTAAAGTGGAAGCTCAGACTGACATAAAGGTAGTGGGGGCTAATATTGAGGTAGAGACTCAGGCTGACACTAAGGTGACGGCTCAGTAATGATGAGAAGGTAGGGGCTTAGACTAAAACCAACTTGGAGGTCCTAATGACCGTACCTTGCTCACCATGTATGTCGATCATGTGGCATTTAGATTATGGTTGAGAGAGGATTAAATAAAATATTTAAAAAAATTTATTTATTATTAATTAATTGAAAATAACTTATAGTTTATACTTTAATTGTTATAAGACCATGTTTCGTTGAAGATGCCCACCCATAGGGGGGGTTGAAGAAATTCTCTGATGTCTAGATGCTTGATGAGGTTAGAGAGATTGTTGTTGATCTCGGTCTGCTTCTGTTGGCAGACTGTTTGCTGACTATACTTGATGGTCCACTACTGTCCGTGTTTGTTGAGCGATGACATAAGGAGAAACCCTAATTTCATCTTCCATTTGGTGAGATGACAATTATCATGGATGATGTCTCATGTCTCTTCCATGTCCCCCTTGTAGGTAACTTATTTACCGCTCCTCTCATTAACCAAAAGCTTGCATGTAGTGCGGCTAAGTAGTACTTGTAGGCTACCAAGTCCATGGTCATGAAGGAGTTTAGATTTAACATGGGGTCTCACTTTTGTCACTCTTGGCTCTAAGAGAAGTATCATACACTAGTGGAGCACTCTTTATATGAGGAAGCCACTAGGGTGTACATGTTGCATCTGGTAGGATACATTATCCTAGCAAATAAATCCCATATATACATTGATGTCAGATACATATCCTTATTTACTAAGCTTGAGCATGTCGATTGGGCATGAGGTGTGTTGCTTTTATGGTACTATATACTACACTTGGAGAGGCGATTGTCTATAAGACAAGGCAACTTGTCGGTTATATGAGTTTATTTTAGTATGAATACTTATTATGTTTTATTTATTTAGTTCTTATTTATCAAAGATATTATGTTTATGTAATTTCTTCTTCTGTAGGTGTTAGATATACGAGCATTTCCCGTCTATTTGTGACAGTGTGTTTGTGTTCTTATTAGTGACTCCCCAGGTGCCACCAAATAGAGAGTCATACATTCACATCTAGAGGTCTTCAAGATACATGCAGAGGATCGATGCGCTGACCATAAACGGCGTCACATGGATACCATATATAGAACATACAGTAAATCGTGACTTTGATGACACTGCCCTATTTTTTAATTATCTGCAATATGAGAGTTCAGTGGCTAGATATTTACCTAAGAGGTATTTGTGCCAGTTTGGGTATGTTCAGGGCATCCCTCGACCAGTCTTTATTGTTCCATCTGAGGGCATTGATAGATTGTTTATGTCTAACATTGTCAGAAATGTCATGGCTATTAGAAATAATGTAATAGAGGTACAGTTTCCTTAGAAATGTAAGGATGGTTACTTAGGGTGGTACACTACAATATCACACCCTCGTATCATCCCACATATTCGGTCTGTTGATGATGCTAGACCTTTCCGTAATAGAGGACCATCAGATGACATGTCACTGTCTATATTTGGTATGACTGACCAGCAACGGATGTAGAGGATAGCACTTCTTTCAGATGACCTCTTGGGTTTGACAAACCTAGATGGTGAGATGTATGTTATGGCACCGCAAATAGTACACATTGCTCATGGTGAACCTGTATAGATTTTATTAGTTTGTTTATCTTTTATGTTGCTGACATTATTTGTATTTTATTGACATCTTATCTTATTTTGTCTTAAAATTTCATTGGAAGAAAATTAGCATTACAGTATTTAACACGGATATTGCATAACATAACTTAACAAGAAAATAACATGGATAAAACTTAAGCACTACTAGATGATTTAGGACATTTCAACGACTTGATAATATTGTCGATAGATTTGGCAATTGTCGCATCCACCTCGATCAGACTCTTTGTTTTGTATCGGTGATATGCGATCCACATGACTTTTAAATCTTCATTTGTCTTCATCTCAAACTTACTGAACCTAATCTTTTCTTCATTATATGGTGAACGGTACTCGATCTTAACCACTTCTTTGTTGTCAGTATGGTGTACAAGATTATCCATTTTGGATTTCAGAAGATCAAGATGGGTGTCCTCTGTGAACCCAAAATCGACTGAAGGTTTCACACTATTGAAGTACACAAACGTTGCATACCAATATTGAAGCATACTGGAAAAAAAATATTGAAGCATCCTATGATGTTTTTTTACCAACATATGTATATCTATACAGCTTTGAAATTATTATGTACTACACAAAATTGTCTATGCAATCACAACCCTACAAAAGTGTCAGTAAAATCTCAACTGTTGAAAATTAACACTGTCAATTTTCAGTGTAATGGAAAAAATCGATAATCACCGAAAGTTTTTAAAAAAACCAATAATTTCATAAGTTTTTTTGCCAAAACCAATAAATTAACACTATCGGTGTTTTCAAAGTTATGGGAAAAATCAAATAATCTAATGATTTTTTTAAAATGTCGATAATTTTGACACAAATTGAATTTTTTGAAAAAAAAATCGATAAAAATACACACCGAATTTCTTTATTAGACTACCGAATTTTTTAAAGCGCAGTTTTTGACTAAGGATATTTTTAATATTATGAAAAATTATAGGTGGTCGAGTTTACTTTTAAAGGTGCGGGACAAAACCTCCTTTCGTTGCTGTGAACTGTTCACACCCCTAGTACCAATTTACCTATCAATAAGAGCTTATTGATACCAAATCCTTACCGGATATTATTCTTTTCTTTTTCTTAGCAACACCAGTTCACTACACCATTTCAAAGATGAAACTTGATTTTTATTTTACAAACTACATATACACATCAGTGAGTCTCCACAGTTATGGAACAATTATCAAACGATATTACATTCCATAAAATTCAAAAATTATTGGCAGAAACTATTCATGCACATTAGCATCCAGAAAGCACTTTTCCTTACAGAGTATTACACTATCAACTTCATTTCACAATTGCAGCAAAGAAACTCATTTTCACTATTTGAAACCCTCTATCCCCGGTTGATGATGCTTATAAAACTTAACAAGACTAACAAAAGAACACAGTTATGTGAACATCGCCAAATGATGACTTCAAACAACACCGTCTTAAGTTTTTATTTTTAGAAATCCTGTGTAGATTAATCACAATTCATTTTGACAAAACAATTTCAAACTCTATTTAATCATGGTTTAATTTGGAAAATCTATTATGAGATCTTAATTAACCACAGTTCAATTCACTGAATTTACTTGCAGGGTAGTCAAGCAAGCATTATCAGTGTCAGATAAGGGGATACATTATTTAGTAAACATCACATATTCATTGTTATTCAGTTCTTTCTCTAACACAGCTTACAAGCTATGCACATACAATTGTTATAACCTAGCAAAAGAATTGATAATATATCTCTCTCTTATCCTACAAAAACAACAGCTACAATTACTCTAATCTTCTCTCGAGTTTACTTAACCGCAATTCAAACAACCTAGAATCAAACGCGCCATCACTACACCGCAACATCTCATACAGAGGAAGCGACAATCCAAGCCGAACTAACTTAGCGTGCCGCGGCATAATCCTCTTTTCCAAGCTAAAACTGAAATACTGAGGAAACCTCTTCAGGTCAGCAACATCACCATTCATCTCATTCAAGAAAAACTCAACTTTCGGAACCAAATTATTATTCACACTATGAGTCAACAACCCAGGGGACCTAACAATCATATTCGAAACCTCCACACGTGTGAACCCCAAACCCATCAAAAACTCAACTTTAGGCAAAAGGGTGCCCTCAACACTCGAAACCAAAAGCAAAGTAGTTTGGCACGTGAGAGAATGCGGCCCATCAAACCCTAATTCCCTCAAAAAACAAAGCGCAGGTCTTAATTGATTCTCTACGCTACTCACCAACAACCTAGGACACCGCAAGATTGATTTTTGAACATCGTGGTAAGGAATTTTAACCTCGTTGAGGAGAAAATCGAGAAGGGGGTAAATGTCATTGTATGGTTCGCACGTGAGAAGTGCAGGAAGCATGTCGAGGATTCGACCCATTTGGCTTCTGTGTATGCCGATTGATGAAAGGCATTGTTCAACCGATTTTAGGGTTTGTAGAGGACAGGTTCGGAGTGTAGGGTTTAGTTTGAAGGCTTTTTTTGGGTTTACTTTGAGTTTCTCGAGGTATAGAACCTTTTCCCGGAAAATTAAGCCGCGGTTTGGAGTGGTGGTTATTGGTTGGTGGGAAAATTGAGCGATTGGTTTGAGGATTCGATGGGATAAGGTGATTTTGGGATTGAAATTAGGGTTTGTGAGGGGTTTGGGGTTTGGGATTTGAGAGAAGAAGAATTTGGGATGTAGTTCAATTATCGCCATGTGGTTGAAGAAGACAGTGATGATGGCAACTATATTCGATAAAATCCTAAACGGCAAATCGTTGAGGAATCTTTCCTTGCCACTCTCAAATTGAATCCGACACCCCACGTCTAGGGGTGTTCAAATAAATCGGTTATTTAAATAATTCATATTTATATTTAAATTTAATTATTAAAATTTGCTTAATTATTAATATGGTTTTAACCAAATCCATATTTAAAATATATTTTTAATATGGTTTTAACCAAATCTATAATTTAGACATCCATATCTAAAATAAAAACTGAATTATTCAATTTTTTTAAAAAAATATATATTTTTATTTTGAAAAAAAAATATTTTCGAAAAAATTTTTAAATTTTTTTTTAAAAAAAATATTGTTTTAATTTTTTTTCAGTAAATAAAATTTTTTTTTCAAAAACTTTTAAAATAACTAATGATTTTTTAACATCAATATTTTAAAAACTTTAATGCTAATTTAACAAAGAGTTCCAATTCTAAAATTAAATTTTAAAAGCTTATTTTTGAGAGTTTTAGTATGTTTGAATTTTACATCATTTAAAATATTGTTTGTACCTCTCCAATAATTTTGCATAAATGGTATCCTTATTAATAATATCCCTAAATTTTACATTTAATCTTAAATAAACATTTTATTAATCCATAATCACCACCAACATTTTTCTACTATCACGAGCACCCTCATGTATTCCCTTAGCAAACTTAAACAAAAATCACTAGCCAAATCAAACCCTTTACCTAAAGATTCCAATGCCACCATCTCAATAACTTTTCCAACTCCATACCCCAAATGAAAAAATCTGAATAAAAAGTAAAAATTTAATTTTTTTGAAAAAAAATATTGTTTTAATTTTTTTCAGTAATTAACAAATTTTTTAAAAATAATTTTTTAAAATTTTAAAATAACTATTGTTTTTTTAACATCAATATTTTTTTTTAAAAAAATATTATGATTTCGAAAAAATCAATTTTAAAATAAAATTAAATCAAAACTAATTATAAAATTTGATATGGATATAACCGATTTATAACCATTTTAAAAAATAAAAACCGGTTATTAGAATTAGTTTTAATAACCGGTTGTAATATATGGATTATTTATGGTTATGGATTGGTTTTGGACATTAACCATCCATGACCACCCCTACCCACACCCCTTTGTTTTTACTATAACACTGTGATATTTTAAGTTTTTGAAAAATGACTTTTTTTTTTTTTGGAAATTTTTTGAATTTTTAGTGGATATTCGAAAATTTTCTTGAATTTTTATTGGGTCTTTGGAGAATTTATGAAATTTTAAAAAAATTTTAAAAAGTTATCGAATTTGAATTACCAAATTTTTCAAATACATTATCTACTAGATTTTTAAAAAGTATAAATTTTTATCGAACTGTTTTAAAAAATCTACGAGTTTTTACCTTTGGAAATGGAAGAAATCTATTCCAATGTCGCAGAGAACATTATGTCTTGCGATCTGAAAGTATCTGCGGAGATTTATATTGAAACCCTCCGCGGATGGGTGGAGGAGATAAAGGAGAACCCTAATCCCTTAAAATCCCTCATTAGGAAACACCTGTAAGATGAGTTTGTCGCTTTCTTTCATAACAGAATCGGCAGCTGGCATAGAAGTCTCTCGCACGCAAGGAGGGGAAAACGGGGAAGACAGACCTTAGATGGCTTAGTTTCAACCCATTTGGTGAAGTAATCGGTAGCTACCAAAAGAAAGGGGTAGAAGAAGGGGCTCGGGATCACCGGGAAAACAACCCTCTTCCCTCGGTCCGTATTGCTTCTGCTTGATGGAAACTAGGGTTCAAGTTTAGACTTTTAGAAATCAAGACATGGCGGGGGCAGGATTCGAACCTGCAATCTTCATGATTTTTCAAAAAATCTGCGAGTTTTACCGTATTTTTTAAAAAATTATGATTTTTATTGGATTTTTTGAAAATTCTACGAGCTTTTATCGATTTTAAAAAAAAATTATGAGTTTTTACAAGATTTTTCAAAATACATTACTGAATTTTTCAAAAAAAAAAAAACTATGAGTTTTTATTAAATTTTTCAAAATGCACTATCGTTTTTTTTTTAATTTATGAGTTTTTCGAAAAATTCAGTTGTGTTAATTTCGGTTTGTTTTTAATTTTAAAAAATCGAAAAATTACAAAACGTATTAGATTTATCGAATTGTACCACCGATTTTTTTTGTTCGCTCTTTTTAGTTAAATTTTGATAAAAATATTTTTGCCATTATGAAAAAATGTCAGATATCAGGTTTAATTTGGATGTGGCAGGAACATTTCCTCCAAATTGTTTTGTTCTGATGTCGTTTATTGGGCTTGGATTTTTAGTCCATTACGATAAGCTTATTTTTGTATAAGCTTCCTATTGAAAATAAAGACAATAATATGTTTATCTTTTTTTTGGGATTAAATATGTCGGGGATTCTCATAAATATATCATAATTTAACTTTTTCCCCTTCAATATTTTTCATCGAATAATGGTTCTTATAATGTTTTATGTTCATGTTTTTACTTAATAAAGAAGAACATAGAAGCCAACTATGATAAATGTGATTTGGTTATTAAGATTGAGACTTTGACTAAATAAAAGAGTATAATGAAGTTGATTGAGATTATGTACTGCATTCAATAGGTTCATCTCGAGTTCAGCCTAGCATGCATTACCATTCTACAGGTTGTTGAGGAAAAAATACAGTTTGATTGGACCCTAGAATGTGAGCGATTGTTTGCATCACTAAAAGTAGCTTTATCTCTCCCGCCAGCTATGTTCGGACCATTGCTTGGAGAAACTCTCTTCCTCTATCTAGCGTGTTTGTCAAAATAGTTTGCATCATCCTCATCCGAGAGGAGGGTGTCATATAGTACATTTCATGTCCAAAGCGCTAACAAATCTAAAATTCGAAGCTAAGCGAGTGGAAACAGGATGAAGAATGTGCATTGATCATCAAAAATTAAACAAAGCTACCCGTAAAAACCATTTCCCTTTACCCTTTATCGACCAAATGTTAGAACGCCTGGCTAGGCACTTTGATTTCTGCTATTTAGATGGGTACTCATGATTCTTTCAAATCTTGATTCACCTCGAAGACCAATAGAAAACTACGTTTACATGTCCCTATGGTAAGTTCGCTTATCGACGAATGTTGCTCGGACTATGCAATACTCCTATGACTTTCCAAAGATGCATGATGGAAATTTTTGCAGATTTTCTAGACATCATCATGGAAGTTTTTATGGACGATTTCTTCGTCTGCGGGCAAAGCTTCGAAAACTGTCAGTATTATTTTTATGGACTTTCCTTGAGTATTATTTTTACGAATTTCTTGGTTTTCTAGCTCAACAATTTCTATACGTTTATAAACATATTATCAGTTAAAAATTTTACTCTTCAAAATTGTTGAGGTTTCCTTATACTACTGATCTTAAATTTAACTATAAATTTAACTATAGCTTACATTTTGTACCATTAGAAGGAGGATTGTGTCAGCCATTAGCAGGATTATTATATGACACAATCTTCATGATTTGAGCATCTACGAGGAGCTCAACAATTTCTTCACATTTCAAATCTTCCTTTGACCTCTCCCTTTCATGGGTTATCCTCATGTGAAAATTCTGGCCAGCCCGCGATGGATGTTCTAACAGAAGTTATAACATCCACTATGACATTCACTACAAACCTACTATTATGAAGTAATTATGAAGCAGTAAATAACACAGTTGGTTGTTGACCCAGTTCAGTGCAACACACTTACATTTGGGGGCTACCAAGCCATGGAGAAATTTCACTATCAGTAGAATTAATTCAGAGTCAAACCTCCAGTTTGCACTCCTCACATAAAACCTACCCAATGAAAATTTAACCTAAAGACACTCTAGACCTGAGTATACCCACTCACTCCCTACAATCACACACCAGTGATATCAACCAGTTATAAATTAAATAGTAGAATGAAGAGACACTTCAACTACACACACACCTTGATCTTGCTTCAAAGCTTTGATCAAGTGACACACACTCTTGCTTAACAACTTCGAGTGCTCTACAACCTAGAACCTACCTAACCAATGCAATCACAGTTGCTTGGATTACAAGTATTCTTAAGACACAATCGTGAAGAACAATCTCTTCACTTCTAAACCACTATGGTGATTTCTCTGCTTCTCTATCTCTAACAGCTGCCTTCTAGGATTGCTTCTCATGTTATTTATAGCAGCAGATCAGTCCTTGGGCCTGGGCGCATATATTAGGTTTTATCCATCATAAAACCTCTCTTTTGTATTCTGCACGTTTGCCAATTTAAACAGGTACATATTAGTTCCCTAGGGCGTCTAAAATGTCTCCTGCATTCCAGCTTGAGCTTCTGAGTTGTTTCCTGAGTTTTAGCTACCAGAATAACAAACTTCCGCTTGATGTCATACGACCTATGTCATAACATTGAGTATAACATCCAGCTTAACTTATAGTTAGCTTAGTTAACTTACCCTGCACAGTCTATATTATGAATGTAACAACATCAGACATGACATTCATACATATACCAATATTTTGCCATAAAACGCAGCCAATCAAGAGCACTTACATCATGTGATACACATATTTCCATTTCAAAATGCTTTCCTCGCAGTGAAATGACATGTTGTCTAAAGGCCCAACAAGAACATATGTGGGAATCTTCTTTCCAGCAATAATTTAATTATTTTTCTTGAGAGGGTTTACCATGGTATCCTCTAGATTTTTCCAACATCCTCTTCCCAATAGGAGCAGTTTTTCTTTAATTTAGGGGTCATTTTCTTCTTTCATCCTGACTTCTCACTAGTAGATACAACTTTCTTCTTCTTACTAGAATTTTCTTTGTTTTTGGTTGTCTTCTTTGCCTTGGCAGGTGTAGAATCCTTCTTGGAAGGAGTCTTATTAGGCTTTAACTCAACTTATCTTCTTATTTTCCTTCTTTTTGAACTTTTTAGTATACTTTTTACTAACAACAGTATTATTATCAGGTTCATGAACAATATTACCTTCATTGTTTTCAGGGACATGATCTTCATCAACATTAACAGAGTTACCAACATTCTCATCAATGTAATCGGTACACTATGTATGTAATTGGTTACATACCCATTCTACCATAAATTTTGATTGTTTCAAAGGTGGTAATCGGTTACACCATTTATGTAACTAGTACACCCTGCGAATTTTCAAAAATTCTCAACTATTGTGTATCCAATTCAATACAATTATTCATGGAACTTCTCCAATCAATTGCATCTAATTCAAGAGGTGTCCTAAGGTGTTTTTAAGGTAAAATACATCAAATTTTCAAATTACCTCTTTTACACAAATGTTCAAACGATTCAAATTCATTGCATGAGTTCATTCTTAAAAATCATTAAAACTTTTATAAGTTCATATATCATTAGAAAAATTTATTCAAACCCTTGAGCACTTAAGTATATTTTGAGTTGTATATTGTAATAGAAGATCAAATTACTCATTCTTGGAAATTGTCCAAAATTATTTTAATTCAAATCATCATATTGTTGTGACATAATCACCAAGGTGTCATGACAAGCAATTGTAGAAGAAAGTGATGTTCTTTCTCTAAGTTTTGTAAAAAATAAAATGGTGTGATTTCTTGCATATGTTAGAATTAAGGGTGGCAAAAAGGGTTGTGGGCCGCCGGGACGGACCACTCACCCGCCAAAAAATGGCGGGTTGGGTTGGGATTTTGTGTCCGCCTAGCCTGCCCGCCTTAAGCCCGCCAAAAAAAAGGGGTTTGTTGGCCCGCCAACGTAGTTATCAAGCATTAAAATCATTTTTTGTTGGCTGAAAATTAATACTTGAACTATATTTTAGATTTTTTTTATGATTCTATTTTATACAATTATTTATGAATATATGCAATATTTATTTAAGTAAAATTTGTTTAAAAAAAATATGCTTTATAAAAAATTGTTCTAAAAAATACGTGAAAAGTCTAATTGAAATACAAAATTGAGTAAATTAATCTATTAAAACAATGAAAACTAAATAAATAAATAGGCGAGCAAGCCCGCCGCCTTGGCGGGGCGGGCTAGATTTTTAAGCTTATTTTCACTTTGCGGACTTGCTCGCCCCGCCCCCTTTTTTGGCAGGCTTAAGGTGGGGTGGACGGGGATGGACAGGCGGCCCATTTTACCACCCCTAGTTAGAATATTGTAAGAATGGTCTTAGGGTGAGGCTTGTACAAAGATCTAACATAGTGAAAAATCCTTCAAGGTGTGAAAGGACTAGAAGTACCCTTGGTTAATATAAGGTGAACTAGGATATATCTTTGTGTCATTTACATTCTTGCTTTTTAATTTTTTTCACTTTACTTTCAAAGTTCAATAAATTAATTTTGAAAAAATTAAAAAGGAAGGATCTTTGCACTATATCAAGAAAAATTTTGCAAATCTAATTCATCCCCCGCCCCCTCTTAAATTGCATTTTATAGTTGCATGTTTTAATCCCCCTCTACATGAGGTAGATGCCTAAGAACTTGTCGGCTCTTAGTTCATTTCTCTGAATTGAGTATCATATTGTACTGTCAGACCCTTTTGAACACCCGTTAAAGGTGTTGAGCATGACACTACTCTTAATCGGACTTTGCGATCATGTCACCCATGTATACCTCCAACAACTCCCCTATCTCTTCCTAAAAACCTTGTTCATCATTCTCTAATATGTTACGTTAGCATTCTTTAATCTGAAAGGCATAACGTTGTACTGATAATAGGCTTTCTCGATCATGAATTTTGTTGGTCGGGTCTGAACATTGGTATCTGATTATACCTGAAGTAAGCATCCAAGAATGATAGTAACTTATACCCAAATGAATTATCTACAGGTTTGTTGATGTTTGGCAGCATGTAAGATTCTTTTGGGAATGGTCTATTGAGATTAGTATAGTCCACACACATCCTCCACTTCCCCGAGACTTTCTTCACCATAACTACTTAAGAAAACCATAACATATACTTCACCTCAAAATTGAATCTTGCATATAATATGCCTTTCACCGTATTTATGGTGGCCTCATCTTTCTCAAGAGACTTCCTTCTCTTTTGCTAGGAGACATAATGAGTGTCAGAGTCGATGTTTAGCTTATGGCAGACCACCGTGGGATCGATGTTGGGCATTTCATGTGGAGAAATAGCAAAAAGACATGTGTTTTCCTGGAGGCACTCGATAAGTGTGTATTTTACCTCGAAGGGAAGCTCGAATACTATCTTTACTGACTTTGAGAGATTATCGCTGACTTGGATAACCTCGAACTAACCGTCTAGGACAGGCCTAACTTCATCTTTGTGTGCGTTTAGATCGAACATAACGACACTCCTGAGACCTTCCTCAATTACTACTGACAAAACAAATAGGTCATTAAGGATGATTTCTTTCATACGCCTTACCTCCTCGAGGTTGGCATAATTAACCGTCATCTTTCCTTCCATATCATGACACATTATCATTAGGTGGACCGAAGATGCTACTGCATCTAGCTTCGCCAAAAATGATCTCCCGGGATTCACCTAAAGACGTTCTTACACGAAATTACGAGGAAGCAGAGGGTTACCTTTCTGTCACATATTACTTCTCTCAATGACAATGTGAAATCTTTCATTCTGCAAGGGAAAGTTATCGAATCGTTGAAGGTCAACAGATCTCTGTCACGATACAGATACATATTTGGTTATTGGAGGCCTAAATGATACAAAGCGTCGATGTAGAGGATGTTGCAAGAGCTTTCATCATCTACGAGGAATTATGTCAAAGTAGGATCAACAATGGTGACTACTAGGATAAGCGGTAAGTCAACACTCGTGGCTCCGTCGATCTTTTCTCGCTTTAGAAATATTATCACCAATCAATCTTCGCTTCGATGTTTTGCGCCAATGGTTGTCCGAAAGAGGGACTTCAATGGCGTTTTATGCTGGATGTGCGGCGTTGCAGATCTTGTCAATAGCTGATAATGGAGGCATGACAGATCCAAAATTATTAACATGATCCTCTGATGTGAAGAACAAAGTTGTTGACTCTATTTTCATTTTGGTAGAAATCTGACTTTGGAACAAAGATGATATACTTATGGAATTTTGCGAAAATTAGGAGTCAATTTTCAAAGATGACACCACTATTTTATTCTGGAACCAGAAGGTGTACGTTGATAATGAGGAATCCTAAACCAGCGGCTTAATCTCTGATATGGCAGCATGTATGTGGACCTAGGTTAGCACTCCAATGTCCAAGTCAATTCAAAATTCAAGATGAATATAATAAAAAGTGAAGATTAGAAAGTGTGTCTTGAGTGTCTAGTATGAAAGCTTTTATATGTTGGATCCTTTGGAGTGGATTGGGTCTTGGCCGTCGGCCTTATTTATAAACAAAAAAGACAACTTTCATGCTTATTTGTTTATTAAAAATGATAGTTAAGTACATTTAATTTTTCTTGCTTTCATGTAAAATAGATAACATAATTACTAATATACTCTTAATTAAATTGTCATCCAATAACAATATTAAATAATTAATGTAGGGATAATTTTATATTAAATGAATTAAATGTATCTTGTTAACATTTGGTATATATATATATATATATATATATATATATATATATATATATATATATATATATATATATATATATATATATATATATATATATATATATATATATATATATATATATATATATATATATATATATATATATATATATATGATACGATGATGGTAGGACATGAGAAGGTTTTAGAATTGCATGGTTTATAATATTGAGAATGCCACAATTCACAAGTGAAATAGGTTTGTGTTGTTAAGATTGTTGGTAATACTAAGCTGGTGACATGGGAAAATCAAACGAAATCTGTAACAGCCCCTATTCTCTCGCACGCTTCATATGACCAATTTTTCTGGTCACCCTCTAGTGTTCACCATCATCATCATCCATTCTCAATAAAACCTATCGCTATCATTCAATTAAATCCTTCGGTTGCCCAATAATATTTTTGTTTCTCAATCCTTCAACTCTCATTTCAAATTCACTATTCATTCATCGTACGAGTTTGTTTCTTAATTCTATCTCACATTTCACGTGTATTGTTTGTCCTTTTTCTCATGTTGCATGTTATGGTTGAATTTGTAGAATGGGGAGGGTGAAACTAAAGATAAAGAGGTTGGAGAACACAAATGGTCGACAATCAACCTATGCAAAAAGGAAGAATGGAATAATGAAGAAAGCTAGTGAATTATCTATATTGTGTGATATAGATATTATACTTCTCATGTTTTCTCCCGGTGGAAAACCTTCCTTATGCGCAGGGAGACGCAGGTAAGTCACTTGTTATGAAAGGCGTCTCAGGTGTCCGACACATTTCAATTTGTTTAATTAATTTAACTTTTTTTAATTCTTATCGGTGTCGACATGTCTGATTATGTAGCAACTTTGAGGAGGTGATGACAAAGTTTATTCAACTAACCTCACAAGAAAGGGCAAAGAGGTGCAGTTAAAAACCTTTCACATAAGCCAAATTATTTAGACAGTTAATTATATCATGTTTATATAAGAATTTGATACATTTTTTTCAATTGTATTTAACAGAAAATTGGAGAGTCTTGAAGTAAGTCATTTTCTTCCAAATGGTTTGAAAGCATTCGTTATTTCCTCCTACTCATTCTTAGAAATGGTCTTTTGTTTGAGAGTTCAGGCACTAAAGAAAACATTTAAGAAGTTAGATCATGATGTCGTTATTCAAGACTTTTATGGTACAAGGTATGCCTGCTACAACTAATTTAACAGTGTTTTTTAAAATCTAACTGAACTGGTTGGTTCAACTGCTTGAATCGAGAACTCGAGAGTTTGCAACTAATTTATTCTGTTTTTTTTGTTACAGTAGTCAAACTGTTGAGGTACACATCTCCTTTTTACTTTCTTTTTTTCTTTTCTTTTTCATTTTCTGTTTGAATGTTATGTTCTTCACTAATATGATTTGTGCAGGATTTGCATGATCAAGCTAAGCTATTACATACCCGTATCTCTCAAATACACGAGCGACTAAGGTCGTTTTTATTTTTATATCTGTATAATCTATAGTTTCGTGTTAATAACTAATTATAATGAAATGTCCTAATTAATATCTTATAGATGCAAGCAAATTTTAAGAACAAGTTTTTGTTGGATTTTGCAGACATTGGAGTGACATTGAGAAAATTAGTGGTGTGGATGAATTAGGACAGCTGGAAAATTCACTCAAAGAGTCCCTTAATCAAATTCATACTCACAAGGTTCTAAACTTTTAGTTAATAAGTTTGTTAAAAGTTGATTATTGATTAACATTGCATTTGAGTTATTGGTTAACGCTGCATAATTTGATAGGAAATTGTACAAAAACAACAACTAGCGTCACTTCAATGTAATAACCAGGTAAATAAATAACTTTCATGACATTTAACTTTCCCCTTTCTTTAAGCTTGTTCTAAATTATAATGATATAGAAATAAAAAAGCACTTCTGAAATATCTCTATCTTGTAGTTCAATGAATTGCATGTTCCCTATAAAATGAGTACTCAACAGCAATTTCAATCTCTTCCATGGATGGTTAATGGTGATAGTCAGAATATAGTAGTACTTCCTGAAGAACCAAACTTGCTTCTCCACAAGTAAGTTGTTTTTCCTTGATGTTTAAATTTCTAAGGCCGATGATAGTGAATTATGGTTAAAACTCATTCCTACAAAAGCAATTTATAGAGTAAAAATTGTCCCGTTTATAAGCACATTCTCAGGCAATATATTGTTCAAACCGGCTTGTAGGGTAAGGATTGCCTCGTTTATAAGTACATGCTCAGGTGATATATTGTCCAATATGAGATTTTTAACACACTCCCCACGCCTAGGATTGGACATCTGGATTGTGGATATAAATGGTCGGTAGTCCGACGGTAGAAACCTGATAGCAGGTGGTCCAACAGATCTTAAAATGGACTCTTAATACCATGTTAAATATTGTGATTGAACCTTACTCATGCTCAGGTGATATAATTGTCCAAACCGACTTGTCTGGTAAGAATTTCTCCGTTTATAAGCACATGATCAGGCAATATATTGTCCAGTGTGAGATTTTTAACACACCCCTCGCGCTTAGGACTGGATATCTGGATCGTGGATATAAATGGTCGGTAACCTAATAGAAAAAATCTGATAGCAGGTGATCCAACGGATCTTAAAACAGACTCTCGATACCATGTTAAACATTGTGATTGAACCTTACTGATGCTCAGGCGATATAATTGTTCAAACCAACTTGTAGGGTAAAAATTGTCCCGTTTATATTGTCCAGTATGAGATTTTTAACACACCCCTCACGCCTAGAACTGGACATCTAGATTGTGGATGCAAATTGTCGGTAGCCCGATAGAACTGGACATCTAGATCGTGGATGCAAATTGTCCGTAGTCCGATAGCAGTTGGTCCAACGGATCTTAAAACGTACTCTTGATACCATGTTAAACATTGTGACTGAACCTTACTCATCCCTACAAAACCGACTTGTACGTGGTCAGATAGCAAAAACCTGATAGCCAACAATCTTTAAACCAGACTCTTAATATCATGTTAAGAGTTGTGGTTGAACTTTATTCATCCTTATAAAAATTACTTGTAGGGTGAGCATTGCTCTCACTTATATGTACATGTTTAGACCATATCAGATGTGAGACATTATATTTAAAGATGTGAGACATTATATTTAAAAATGTTTCAGCTATATCAGATGCAAACAATATCATACTGGAACTGATGAATGAAGTCATTATTAACACATGATACCTTTCAGATGTTGTCTCTAACTCTACTATTCAAACTTATTTTCCTTTCTATCTTTTAGAGATGTAGAAGGCTCAACAAGCTCATCATTTGGAAGCTATGCAAGTTATCTTGGCTCAAGCACCAAACCAAACATATCAAATTCCGGTCAAGAAAATTGTGTTCTTAGTGACATGAGCAATAATACTACAGCAGCTCCTGTGAGATTGCCATTCACTGGACAGTTTTCATACATTCCAAACAATTTCAACATAATGAATGATATGAAGCTTCAACCAGCTACAACAGGGATGAATAATAGTAATATTCCACATGAAAACCAATTAGATAATTATCATGTCAATGGAAATTTTGAAGCACCTAAACAAGGGTTTGATCATCCTAACCACCATGGTTGGACTTCTAATTCAGGTCCTTGTGCTGTTAATATCTTTGATGAAAATTTGTATCCACAGCCAAATTTTCCACAAGTGCATTTTGGCTTCACATAGAAGCTTTTCTTTTTCTTTTGTTTCCTTCATTTTTATGGTATATTTCTGCATGATTTCCTTCTGCATTATTGCACTTTTTGGTAGCATATTAGAACTGTAAGTAACTTACAATAGAGAGAAAATTGCATGTATTGTAATTGCAAAGTATATACTTATTCTTCCAAAATCTTTAATAATAGAACTTCGAGTTACTATTTACTTAAATACCTCAATCTGCAATGAATTGACTAGTCGTTTTTTAGTGAAAACAGAACTAATCCGTGTCACTTATAAAACTTTTGAATAATAATCAGAAATATCAAGAAAACATAACATTAGCATAAGATTCCGATGCCATCATAACGATATGAAAACCATATTCACTTGTCTCGTAACAAAAACAACATGATAATTAAGTTGAATTACACCATGCATGAAACGAATTAGTATTTGTTGCCAATGCCAGGGAACTCTTCAGAGGCATATATTACCCATCGAGTTCGAGAATATAATATTCGATTCTCATGATATTTACAAATCCACTTTATTGAATTATCGTTCCTTTGATACCTACCACATATGGTGTAACTGTTTTAACAGAACATGTTTATTAAAAGCCAAATAGTCGTTTACTACTTTTATCACTTATCATTCTCATTTTGGATTCTCACAACATCAAGGCATGATTTCCCTAGTAGCTTGCGCGAAAAGAATGCTTTGTAGTAATCTTCCATAGTAATTGTTTTGAACAATGCAGGCTTTCCAGAAGTGATAAGACTCGGTGTTGGACCTATAACTTTGCTCATTTGGGGTCTGTGAAATGTAGCAATAGAAATCCTCTCTTTCTTTGAGTTAACTGTAGCTCGATGTTCGATGCTCCGATAAATTCCATTTGTCATAATCTGCACAACCATTAGACACTCATAAGAACACTTAAAAGGGTAAAATAATAAGACAATATATATGACTAATTTTCTATCAATTACCTCTAAAATGTCTCCGACGTTTACGACAAAAGCATTGGTGAGTGGTGTAATAGAAATCCATTGTCCATCTTTCCTAATTTGGAGACCTTCAATGTCATTGGCTTGTAGAAGGATTGTTAAGGCCTCGGCATCAGAATGAGGATTCAGTCCAATGACATTTTCTGGTTGTGGACAAGGAGGGTAGAAATTCATCCTCATTGATTGATTTATATTTTCAAACAACTCTAGCATTTCATTTGGTTCAACTTTAAGAGCTTTTTCGATATGTTTGATGATTGTGATGCAAACTTTCTTCAACTCTAAACAATAGGTCTCTAAATCATCTCTGCAATTTGAAACAAAGTTGGTTAGAGGAATATAGTTCTAATCACTCATCTGCTATATAACACCGACACTTATGGAAAAAAAAGGTGTGTCTGTATCTATGTCTGTGTCCGAAACCAACACTGACGGTTGTGATTACGTTTAATTTATTCATTTTTTTAAAATTATTATTGATGTCGACGTATCAGTGTCGGTATCGTGTTTCTGGTGTCTGTGACAGAAGAATAATATTAATTTAGAGGAAATTTGATAGTTAGCAGGTATTGTTAACTGGCACCAATAGTAGAGTTTAAACATGTCACTATTGTTCTGCGATACGATATTTAGTACAAAATATTGTCAAACAACCGCTATAACAGCACTATAGCACTTATAGGTTGCAAAATTCGAACACAACTAAATTTTGCGATCCTCGATTAACATTGTGGCTAGCAAACAAAAATGAAGTGAGAAAAAAGCTATAAAACCTGAATGGTTGGGGAATATTAGGAAATAAGCGAGGATTCCTTGCAGACGAAGGAAGAGTCGCCATGAAGAATAAATCTGCCCATTCTAACTTTTGATTCTCAGATACAACAAACAATTGACCAAAACCCTCTATGTCGTCAGGGGTTTGCCAAAATTTCTTCTTCTCTTCTGCCGGAAGACTTAGGAACTCACAAACACCTATCTTCACATTTTCCACTATTGAAGGATGGACTCCATGATTAATCAGCTGCACTCAAGTTCATTTTTTTGAAAATCTTACAAAATTAATAAAATAAAAGTACAATAACTATATAGAGTATTGAACTGCATTAACAAGTAAATTTTCGTAGCTGACATTCGGATCCCTCTAAAAATTTTAGAGGCTCTGTATAGGTTAGCCACAGTTTAGCCATGATAAAACATATAGATGTCCTATTTAATCAGGATTTAACCTGACAAATATTTTATGAGATTCTACTTAACCACAGTTTAACTGTGATAAATTTTGGATCATGTGCGGTATCCTGCCTTGCAGATCTTCAAAGACGACCATGCTAACATTGAATCTGTCATACAAGTCTACAATTTTCTGCTGAATCAATTTTTAAACAGTTGTGGAAAAAATAGTTCAAACCTGGAAGAACCCCCATTCTTTACCAGCATGATCTAGCTTCTCTACCTCAAGTTCATCTTCGGATAACAATTTACTCAGGTCGATGAGTGGGACTTGTTGTAAAGAAGTTGTATTTGATACAACAATAGGGTCTTGATTTGGATGAAGATATTGTTCTGGAACTTTTGTGTTGATTTGCTTTGCAAGATCTTGTACAGAAGGAACCAATAATGAGGTTCCAAACTTGGACATTGTTCTTCTGGTGATGAATTCTTTTTCATAAACTATATCAGTAACTGCAAATTGTTTCAAATGAAATTATAAACTATTAACGTATAAGGGTATTCAATTCCAGTGATATACTAAAATACCAAGATCATTTTCAATATAGATCTCATAAGCATGTTTTTAACCCCAAGATCAGTTCATTTATAACAACTATATTCATCCATAAACAACAGAAAATATTGAACAAATGAGTATGTGAATGTAAAAGTGAGATTTTTCTAACCTTAATTAGCTTAAGATAGCTTTGAATGATGATTTGGGGTAACCCTCATTTACAAGAAGTGGAAGTCTTGAAGCAAGATTGTTCAAGTCTTTGTCACATACTCACTTAATTAAAAATATATAATTACTATTTAATTGCTAATTTTTAAAGCATCTTATTGAAATTTTTACCGTTTTCCAACTTTTAACTCTAAACTAACCATTTTTTATTCATTATTGTCAATCTATTCATCTTTTAAACAAAAAAAATCAACTCATATATAAGGCGTTAGAAAACCGATTGGCGTTTGCACTCAAGACTCTAAGAGGTGTCAATTGAAATAAAGTCTACATATAAGACTCTAAAGGCGTTCTAATTTTAAAAAAAAGTTTTAAATGCAATTTTAATCCCCTAACTTATGTTTTTCTAAACTTTTAAGCCTTCTTAAAAAAAATTCAACTTTTAAGTCTCTCACTTTGAATTATTTTAGGATTTTTTTGATCTCCACTTCAGTTTGAATTATGTGGCATGGTCAGCGCTGATGTGGCATAGTAGATGTTAACTCAGGCTGAAAATAACATTGTCATATCATTAAAAATTTAATATATTTACTTTTTATAAACATTTAAAATAAAATAAAAAATTTCATTAACTTAAACAAATAAGTTTCAATCTTCCCCATTCATAAAAGAATAAAATGTGTATCTTCTCCCATTTGCAATCTGTGACCCTAGAAATCGTCTTCAAGAATTCGCTACGTAGCTTCCCCAATTGCTTCACTCAAAGCCCTAGCACGTTGTCTGGGAGGAGAAAAGCAATGGACAAAATTCCTTCAACGACAGCGAAAAGCAATGAAGAGGAGAAGTTTTGTATCAAGTATGCAGTATTTTGTCCCCCGTTATAGAAACGTATCGTTTTCGTTTTAGGGTTTGTGTTTTTTTTCACATGGTGGTCCCAGTCATTTTAGGGTTTGTGTTCCTTTGTCGTTTAGGGCTTGTGGTCCCATTTGGGTTATGTTGATTTGTGTGTCTTCCTTTTTCTGACTTGTATTTAACATGTATTACAGGCCATCACAAACTCAAAAAATTAGGTTTAGAGTTCATCATAGAGGTTATTTTGTGGACACCCCTGTGAAACTGTATGTTGCTGGGTTAATTTCAGAAATGAATTGGAAATGGGATGTTGACTACCTGTCCTATTTTGAGTTATTAGAATTGATTAAAAAAGAGGGGTATAAAGACATTATGTGTATTTGGTATTGGAACCCTAGCTATAGTTTTACTCGTGGCCTTAGAAAGATTAACGGCGATGGTGATGTGTTGCAACTAATTAGGGATGTTGATGGATGTGAGGTAGTAGATTTGTATGTTGAGCATAATATAAGTGTACCTGACATTGTAGATGACGCAGAAGTAGGACATGACATAACTTCTGATGATGATGAGGTTCAATGTACTGGTGAGAAATTTGTTGATGATGAGGTGGAAGTAGACAATAATGCTGAAGTAGTTGATGATGTTGAAGTAGGTGAAGTGGATAATGATGTTGAAATGGGTGATGGTGTTGAAGTGGATATTGATGTTGAAGTGGGTGATGGTGTTGAAGTGGATATTGATGTTGAAATGGGTGATGGTGTTGATGTGGATATGGATGTTGAAGTAGGTGATGGTGTTGAAGTGGATATTGATGCTGAAGTAGGGGATGATGTTGATGTGGATAATGATGCTGAAGTAGGTGATAGTGTTGATGTAGATAATGATGCTGAAGTGGGTGATGGTGTTGATGTGCATAATGATGCTGAAGTAGGTGATGATATTGATGACAATGAACATGAGTTGGAGAGTGAACCTGAGTTGGATTGCGTAACTGTAATTCCAACTGAAACAATTAAACCACATGTCAATGACAATGACTTTCACCATGATAATGGTGAAGATCTGACCAACTGCAAACACCACCTGAGAGTGAAGATGATGAAGAGTATGAGAGGTTTCCTACATATAAGGTTGGTGAGGGAACCAAATTTCAATTAAGCATGATATTTAACAACAAGGATTTGGTAAGGGAAGTCATAAAGGAGTATGTTATGATGGAAAAAAAGAATGTGTATCTAAAGAAGAATGATGCAAAGAGGATGGTTATTAGGTGTATTGATGAACGTAAGTTCTACATGAGAATTGGTAAAACGGTTGGCAACCAATATTGGCAAGTGGCGAGTTTATATGATGAGCATGATTGTCATAGAACAACACAGAATAGACAAGCAAAAACTGGATGGTTAGGCAAGCAGTTTAGCCATATACTAAGGCATACTCCTGATTTGAAACCAGCTGGTCTAGTTGCTTTGGCTTTGATAAGTGGGGTGTCAAACTATCATCTGACCAGGCTTATAGAGATAAGAGAAGAGCAATGGATATTATTCAAGGTGCAGGAAGGGACCAATTTACACATCTAAAAACTTATGCAAATGAGCTACTTAAGTTCAACCCTCATAGTAACATTGTGTTGAAATGCTCAGATTCTAGTGATGGCCCAGTTTTTGAGAGAATATACATTTGCCTAGAGGTATGCAAGGCTAGTTTTACTTGTTATTGCAGACCACTTATTGGACTAGATGCTTGTTTTTTAAAAAGAGATTATGGTGGGCAGTTGATGGCAGCTGTAGGCAGGGATTGAAATTGAAGGTTTTTTGCGATCTAAACGCAGCGGAAAACAAAAATTTCCTTTAGTGATCCTTACGAATGAGCATGGTCAGTGATAGAATCGTTACCTCTTTGTGGCGATTCAGATCTTTGATGCAGCGATCACAAGCGTTGATGAAGTGCAACGCCTCTACTCAGTCCACACGAACAGTTTCCGGTCACAGTTCTAGCTGCTTACGAACGGAATTATTTGAGTGAGAAAAGAGAATCAAAAACGAAATTGCATCAAGTGAAAGCTTCATCACAAGGGTTCCTTTTATAGACTCTCTTGTGGGCTGCGGGCTAAAAACTCAATTCACATGATCCATAATAATATTATATATTATTATAATAACTATTATTATAATAAATATATTTATTTTATTATTATTTTATAACCATTATAAAATAACAATAATTATTATTATATTATCCGAATTTCTATTTTTCACTTAAGTGCACCGTACCTTACGGTGTTCCTTTGATTTCTCTATCTCTCATCAAACTGTCCTTATGTGTGTGACCCTGTAGGATTTCGTAACGTTGGTAATTATATTAAATTATATATTTAACATAATAAACAGTAAGCGGTATCTAGCAACACATCACTGCTACCCAAGTCACGAAAATGTCATGTGATCTGACAAAACCTTTTTCGTGATAATATATGTTTGTACAATTACCCTTTTGCCCCTATGTCTATATTGAACACAAGGCATACACTGTGTCATCCTTGTCCAGTTCAATATTGGGCCCTTAGACATTTCTCCTGTTATGCAGGATTTGGCAAATTCCATCTAGGACACTCATGTCCCTCAGCATGCTTCGTGGAGTGCCCATCAACTGTCTTTATGATCATCCAGTTACGGATAATGTTTGATCAGCAATAAAGCACCCGACTCTACATCTAGGGTCCATAGTGGTTTCAGGTCGAAGGGTGGTAATACACCATTATCACCATGAGAATAACTTATGACACTTTGCATAACATACTATGTAGTATTCTCATAGCGGGTCAATCCGGTATAAATATTACTCCTAATATTTATACCTATGTCAAGACTTGATAACTCTTTATCCATGATCCATGAGATGTGATCATCAGTCTATCTTCATAATAGTCTCAATGCTTTTAATGTTATCCCACTTTGCAATAAAGCTTGACTACGGATATTTTAAGAATAATGTCTTTATGTTTAATGGGATCTCATGATTAAGTCACACTTAACATTTCATTAAACAAACTAACTATTCTAGGGACTTTATTATTCTGAAAGACAAACATAATAAAGAAATGCCTTTTATTATTAAACGAATAATCTGATACAAGTACCAAAAAGTATTGGCCTCTAGGGCTTACACCAACAATCTCCCACTAGCACTAGAGCCAATTAGGCATACCCTTAATACCCATAGATCTAGTATGACCATCATGCTTCTGTTGCGCAAGAGGCTTTGTTAATGGGTCAGCGATATTGTCAAGTGTAGGTACTCTGCATATCTTCACATCTCCCCGATCGATTATCTCTCGAATGAGGTGATAACGCCTAAGTATGTGTTTGGATCGTTGGTGAGATCTAGGCTCCTTAGCTTGTGCGATAGCACCATTGTTATCACAATATAAACCAATGGGATCCACAATGCTAGGGAATATGCCAAGTTCACTAATGAACTTCTTGATCCAAACAGCTTCCTTTGCTGCATTTGAGGCAGCAATATACTCGGCCTCAGTTGTAGAATCAGCAACTGTTTCTTGCTTTGAACTTTTCCAGCTCACAGCGCCACCATTGAGACAGAACACATAACCAGATTGTGATCTAAAATCATCCTTATCTGTCTGGAAGCTAGCATCAGTGTAACCAATTACATCAAGCTCTTCCTGACCTCCATATATCAAGAATGAATCCTTAGTCCTTCTCAAGTACTTAAGAATATTCTTGACAGCTACCCAGTGAGCATCACCGGGATCAGATTGGTACCTACTCGTTGCACTTAATGCATACGAGACATCTGGTCGAGTACATAACATGGCATACATGATAGATCCTATTGCAGATGCATATGGAATCTTATTCATGCGATCCCTTTCTTCCTTAGTTGAAGGGGATTGTGTTTTTGATAAACACAGACCATGTTGCATAGGTATGAATCCTTTCTTGGAATCATGCATATTAAAGCGTCTCAACACTTTATCTATGTATGTACTCTGACTTAGGCCAAGCAGTTTTTGTGATCTATCTCTATAGATCCTAATTCCTAATATATAGGCTGCTTCACCTAGGTCTTTCATAGAAAAACAATTCCCTAACCAAGTCTTCACTTGTTGCAAGGTAGGGACATCGTTTCCAATGAGTAATATGTCATCTACATATAATACCAGAAACACGATCATGCTCCCACTAACCTTCTTGTAGACACAAGGTTCATCTTCATTTTTGATGAATCCATATTGTTTTACGGTTTCATCAAAACGAAGATTCCAGCTTCTGGAAGCTTGCTTCAATCCATAGATTGATCGCTGTAACTTGCATATCTTTTGGGCATCTTGTGGTATGTCAAATCCTTCAGGTTGTGTCATGTACACATCCTCAAGAAGATTCCCATTAAGGAAAGCAGTTTTGACATCCATCTGCCATATTTCATAATCATGATATGCAGCGATGGCAAGTAAAATCCGAACAGATTTAAGCATTGCAACTGGTGAAAAGGTTTCATCATAGTCAACCCCATGAATTTGTTTATAGCCTTTTGCAACCAGTCTTGCTTTATAGGTATGTACCTTACCATCCATGTCAGTCTTCTTCTTGAAGACCCACTTGCATCCTATAGGGTTAACTCCTATAGGAGGTTCTACCAAGGTCCAAACCTGGTTTGTGTACATGGAATCCATTTCAGATTTCATGGCTTCTAGCCACTTCTCAGACTCAGGACCAGTTATGGCCTCTTTGTAGGTCACAGGCTCATCTTGATCCATGAGTAATACATCACCCTGATCACTTATGAGATATCCATATCTCTCAGGTTGGTGACGTATCCTGCTTGACCTACGCTGGTCTTGTTCTACTTGAGCAGGTTGCTCTTCCACAACTACTTGTGTTTCCCGCTCTAGTTCCTCCATAGGTGTTTCAATGTTTTGTGATTCTTGAATTTCTTCAAGCTCTATTTTCCTCCCACTGTTTCCTTTGGAAATAAAATCCCTTTCCAGAAAGACTCCAGTTCGAGCGACAAACACTTTGCCCTCAGAAGGATTGTAGAAGTAATATCCTCTTGTTTCTTTAGGATACCCCACAAGTAAGCATTTGTCAGATTTGGGCTCAAGCTTGGTTGAAATTTGTCGTTTGACGTAAACTTCGCAACCCCAAATCTTCATGTAAGACATATGTGGCTTCTTACCACTCCATATCTCATATGGTGTCTTATCAACCTTTTTGGATGGAACACGGTTAAGTGTGTAAGCTGCTGTTAATAATGCATGTCCCCAAAAGGAGTTTGGAAGATCGACGTGACTCATCATGGATCGGACCATGTCTAACAAGGTTCGATTTCTTCTCTCAGATACACCATTCCATTGTGGTGTTCCAGGAGGAGTAAGTTGGGATAGAATCCCATACTCTTTTAGATGGTCATCAAATTCTAGGCTTAAATATTCACCGCCTTGATCTGATCGAAGAACTTTAATATTCTTACCTAGTTGGTTTTGTACTTCATTCTTGAATTCCTTGAACTTTTCAAAGGACTCAGATTTGTGTTTCATTAAATACACATATCCGTATCTACTGAAGTCATCAGTAAAAGTGATGAAGTACTGAAAACCTCCTCTGGCTGGTATGTTCAGTGGTCCACATACATCAGTATGTATGAGTGCCAAAAGATCATTAGCCCTTTCACCTTTTCCTGTGAATGGGGACTTTGTCATCTTTCCAATTAAACAAGATCTGCATGTCTCATATGATTCATAATCAAAAGAGTCCAAGAGTCCATCTTTATGGAGTTTGGAAATGCGTTTCTCATTTATATGGCCTAATCGACAGTGCCAAAGGTAAGTTGGATTCAACTCATTAGGTTTCAACCTTTTAGTATTAATGTTATAGATTGGCATTTCAAGATCAAGGACATATAGTCCATTATTCATTTTTGCAGTAGCATAGAATATATCATTCAAATAAATGGAGCAACAATTGTTCCTTATTATGAATGAAAAACCAAACTTGTCCAAACAAGAAACGGAAATAATATTCCTGCTAATTGCAGGTACATAATAACAGTTCTCTAACTGAATTATTAAACCACTAGGTAAAGTTAAAACATAAGTTCCTACAACTAAAGCAGCAACCTTTGCTCCATTGCCAACTCGTAGGTCAACTTCACCTTTTGCCAAATCTCTACTCCTTTTTAGCCCCTGCACATTAGTACAAATGTGAGAACCGCATCCAGTATCTAATACCCATGATGCAGAAGTAGATAAATTAATTTCAATAACAAAAATACCTGAATTTGAAGTCTCTACTCCATTATTCTTATCTTCCAGGTACTTTGGGCAATTTCTCTTCCAATGTCCGGTCTTACCGCAATGGAAGCAAGTGCCCTCCTTTGCTATTCCTCCACTAGGCTTCAAAACAGGAGGAGTGGGTTTGGGTTTGGCAACTTCCTTGCCTTTCCCTCTACCACCCTGTTTGATGGGCCTCTTGTTCTGTTTCTTTCCATTACTGACCATCAGAATGGATTTCCCTTTTGTCTTCATATTCTGCTCAGCAGTTCTCAACATGCCTAGCAGTTCTGGAAGACTTTTGTCCAAGTCATTCATATTGAAATTCAGGACAAACTGACTGAAGCTCTCTGGCAACGATTGCAAGATCAGATCAATAGCAAGTTCTTTTCCAAGGGGAAACCCTAATCTGTCAAGGTTCTCCACATACCCAATCATCTTGAGTACATGGGGACTTACAGGGGCTCCCTCAGCTAACTTGTTGTTAAAAAGGGACTTTGAAACCTGAAATCTCTCATTTCTTGCTTGCTCTTGATAAAGCGTTTTCAGATGTCCGATCATATCGAACGCAGACATGTTCTCGTGTTGCTTTTGCAACTCAGAGTTCATGGTAGCAAGCATGAGGCAAGCAGTTTCATTGGCATCATCGAAATGCTTCTTATAAGCATCTCTTTCTGCCTTTGGTGCAGAACTAGGAGGTTTCTCCTCAGGAACTGGTGTCTCCAAGACATACAGCTTCTTATCGTGCTTGAGGACAATCCTCAGATTACGGTGCCAATCCAGGAAATTTGTCCCAGACAATTTTTCCTTATCTAGGATGGATCGCAAAATATTGTTCGATGTGTTTGTTGTCATGGTAATCTATAAGAGAAATATGAAAATATAAGTATCATTAAAACAACATATTTAATTAGGCCTTTAATCAAATATGCTCCCACTATTTTATTCAAAACAAATGACCCTCATCATTTGATTCGGAAAATCCCGTTGGAAGACTTTCTAGTGGGTCGAGATCCATGTTTCACTTTGTTTTAAGTCAGCGTTAGGCTGATTACACAAAACTAAGTTATTTAGGTAGGAACTCCTTCCAATTGTATCTCATACAACTCTCGAATATTTTCAATTGGGTGAATAACTCCTTATTCTGATCCATCACATGAATCATTCCCAATTCTTGCTTCTAAACATATATAATCTTATTATAAGCTGTTTAGTTAAGTTTGACCCATTGTTTTAGCAATTGGATATTACAATTATCCCATCACACCTTACTAATATAGAACATGCACCTCGCGTAGGCGAAACCTACAATGCTCGATACTAGTCTTGATGAGTGCTAAAAATTAGAAAGCATAAACTTAATATTTAATTTTGAGGGAATTTGTTATTAGTTTGATCTCACCGGCTTAACATGCAAAACGTCTCTCACATGCATCAACATACAATTACATGCATCAACATACATATAAAAAGATACAATTATGGCCCCTAACGCAATTGTTCTCTCAAGCCAATGAGAGAACCTAAGCTAACCTAATAACGATTTAAGCTTCTCCAAGCATGATCTCCAAGGTTATCCTCCTTTAATATTGAATACTTCCTTTTTTTTTCATAACATAATATTACGTTACATATAAGAAAACTCGTTTTACATACGAGGGAGTGAGATGAGAAAAGAAGTTACATAAAGAGATTGAGAGAGAGGCACGACACGCAGGCCGTATTCAAAAATCCCAAAACAATAATAAAGGATAAACTAAGGTCATAACTGATCACCACAAATAAATAATAATAAACACACTTTTATTATTAGTTTAAAATTCCGATAATTAAATAAATTTTAAATTAAATTTCGGCTGATTGATCACACTTTGCAGACTTAGCCGGGGGTTCCGCTGCCCGGTCAGCGGACGGTGGTTCCGCTGACCGTTCAGCGGACGGGGGTCAAGGGGGCAGCGCCTCCTTGCGGGGTTGTTAGGGGCAGCGCCCCAACGAAAAATTTTATGAACACTTCATTGTATTTCACGTCGTTTCCTGCACAACTTTTGTGCATTTACAACCCCAACCGGAAAAGTCTGCGGCAATACAACACTTGTACTGCCATTAATCCTAATGCAACAATTTCATGCCGTCAAACACAACTCGATTGTTAACTCAATATGATAGATCAACATGTCATTGCTTCACCATACTAACGTCGGATTCCGAAGCGAATGAAAATGATGATCTTTCAAAAAGAATTACAATCCTTATTTGATTGAATGGATGAAATCAAAACAGTATATCCCATATACCATCTTTGCATCAGAATTTCTTATATCTTATATAAAAGTGATCGATCTAATTGTGTAACCTATGGATGATTAATGTATCGCACAACTTCACCATACTAATGTCGGTTTCTGAAGCATAATCAACATCAATCATCCAAATCGTACACAACAGATGCCAAATTTAATTAATCGTTTATTGTTAAATTCATTCTGTGTTTTAATCGAATCAAATACAGAAAAGACGGAAATTTAACAGCTATCAGATCCATGGTTTCGTAAGTGGCTCTGATACCACTGAAGGTTTTTTGCGATCTAAACGCAGCGGAAAACAAAAATTTCCTTTAGTGATCCTTACGAATGAGCATGGTCAGTGATAGAATCGTTACCTCTTTGTGGCGATTCAGATCTTTGATGCAGCGATCACAAGCGTTGATGAAGTGCAACGCCTCTACTCAGTCCACACGAACAGTTTCCGGTCACAGTGCTAGCTGCTTACGAACGGAATTATTTGAGTGAGAAAAGAGAATCAAAAACGAAATTGCATCAAGTGAAAGCTTCATCACAACGGTTCCTTTTATAGACTCTCTTGTGGGCTGCGGGCTAAAAACCCAATTCACATGATCCATAATAATATTATATATTATTATAATAACTATTATTATAATAAATATATTTATTTTATTATTATTTTATAACCATTATAAAATAACAATAATTATTATTATATTATCCGAATTTCTATTTTTCACTTAAGTGCACCGTACCTTACGGTGTTCCTTTGATTTCTCTATCTCTCATCAAACTGTCCTTATGTGTGTGACCCTGTAGGATTTCGTAACGTTGGTAATTATATTAAATTATATATTTAACATAATAAACAGTAAGCGGTATCTAGCAACACATCACTGCTACCCAAGTCACGAAAATGTCATGTGATCTGATAAAACCTTTTTCGTGATAATATATGTTTGTACAATTACCCTTTTGCCCCTATGTCTATATTGAACACAAGGCATACACTGTGTCATCCTTGTCCAGTTCAATATTGGGCCCTTAGACATTTCTCCTGTTATGCAGGATTTGGCAAATTCCATCTAGGACACTCATGTCCCTCAGCATGCTTCGTGGAGTGCCCATCAACTGTCTTTATGATCATCCAGTTACGGATAATGTTTGATCAGCAATAAAGCACCCGACTCTACATCTAGGGTCCATAGTGGTTTCAGGTCGAAGGGTGGTAATACACCATTATCACCATGAGAATAACTTATGACACTTTGCATAACATACTATGTAGTATTCTCATAGCGGGTCAATCCGGTATAAATATTACTCCTAATATTTATACCTATGTCAAGACTTGATAACTCTTTATCCATGATCCATGAGATGTGATCATCAGTCTATCTTCATAATAGTCTCAATGCTTTTAATGTTATCCCACTTTGCAATAAAGCTTGACTACGGATATTTTAAGAATAATGTCTTTATGTTTAATGGGATCTCATGATTAAGTCACACTTAACATTTCATTAAACAAACTAACTATTCTAGGGACTTTATTATTCTGAAAGACAAACATAATAAAGAAATGCCTTTTATTATTAAACGAATAATCTGATACAAGTACCAAAAAGTATTGGCCTCTAGGGCTTACACCAACAGAAATAACCAGATATTTCCAACGGCATGTGCTGTTGTAGAAGCAGAAACTAAGGACTCTTGGGAGTGGTTTTCAAATCTCTTACTTGAATACTTGCAAGGCATAAATCAAAGGGAGTATGCCTTCATTTCAGATCAGCAAAAGGTAGATCACTATTGTTTTATATTATTTTCCTACTAATGCTTATGTAAGTTATATAAAATGGTTAACTGTATTGACTTGTGATTGACAGGCTCTTATCCCAGCTATCCAAGGCTTGAGTGAGCATGTGGACAAAGACTACGTGTGAAGTATTTGTATGGCAACTGGGAAAAAAACACCTTGGTATGGAATTAAAAGAGGCTTTATGGAGTGCTGCAAGAGCTACAACTATTCAAGGATGGGAGAGGGCAATGTTAAGGATGAAGGTTTTAAATGAATCAGCTTAGAAGGATATGAAGGAGGTGCCAACACAATATTGAAGCAGATCACACTTTAAGACATATTCAAAGTGTGACCTTCAGGTAAATAATATGTGTGAAGCCTTTAATAGGGCCATCCTAGAATATAGGGACAAACCTATTATCACCCCTTTAGAAGGGATAAAGCATTACTTGACTAAGAGAATCACTAACCAGAAGGAACTCATGGTAAAGTATGCTGGTAATGTTTGTCCAAGAGTTCAGTTAGCTTTAGAGAAGAATAAGAAGTTTGTTGAAAGTTGGTCTTCAACTTGGCATGGTGATGATGACATGGCTATTTTTGGTGTAACAAATGGTATAGAAACTTACTGTGTCAACGTCCATGAAGGTGCATGTGCTTGTAGGAATTGGGACTTAATCGGGATCCTTTGTAGCCATGCTATAACATGTATATGGCATAACAAGAAACATCCTGAAGAATTTGTTTCTGAGTATTATATGTATGTCATTATATGTACACTGATTTTTTTCATCTGTCATAAAATGTATATTTCTGAGTCTTTTTGATTTGTGCAGGAAGACAACTTTCCAGAACAAATACTTTCACATCATATATCCTACAAATAGCCCTCAACTATGGCCTGTAGATGGTACATTAATTGTCAATCCACCAGTGATGAAAAGGGCAGTCGGACGTCCAAAAAAGCTGAGGAACAAGAGCAATGATGAACCAAAGAATCCACATGTTCTGCCAAGAAAGATAACAACTATCACTTGTACAAAATATAGATCCATGAGGCATAATAAAAGAACATGTGAAGGGAAGAGAGAAGCAGATGGGGTTATGGCAAAGGGAGGGAATAAGAAGTAAAAGATCACAAAGGGAAAGAGCAAGGGAAATGGCAATGGCAAGGGCAAGGGTAAGGGCAAGAAGACAAAGACTACATCACAACTCACACAAGAAGTTGGTTCATGTTCACAGGGATCACCAGCTACTCAAGATTAGGACTTATGTATTTTTATGTAATGGTTAAGACATATGTATTTTGGGTTATGTAATGGTTAAGACATATGTATTTTGGAATATGTAATGGTTAAGACATATGTATTTTGAGTTATGTAATGGTTAAGACATAAGAATTATGTATTATGAGTTGAAAAAGTTGTACTGATATTTTGAACAAGTTATAATGAATTTGGCATGCTATCTAATGACTTTGGAATATACTGATAACATTGTTACATGTCTGATATCACATTATAAGCCATTACAGACATAAGAATTATAGGTCTGATAAGCCATTACAGGTCTAATAACAGACATAAGAATTATGTATTATGAGTTGAACAAGTTGTTTGGTTGGTGACTTGAACAAGTTTAACAAGTCATTATAGGTCTGTTATAACATTGTTAGGTTTGTTATAACATTGGTCTGTGTTAGGATGTATTTTGAGTTGAACAAATTATGCTGTTATTACATTATAACATTATAAGTTTATTATTTTGAACAATGTCATAACAGTATAACATAACAATATTATAAGTCTATTATTTTTTACCAACTTTACAGGTCTGTTATAGACCAACTTTATATGTCTGTTATTTTGAACAACATTATAAGCCAAATTTATATGTCTGTTATTTTAAACAATGTTACAGGTATGTTACTTTGAACTGTGTTACAGGCCTGTTATCACATTATAACATTACAATGTAAATTCAACTTAACAATTTCATAACAATGTCAATTAACATCACATCCTTGCCATAATAGTACATTACAACCAAAAACTTTAACAACCCTAACACTTAACAATCTAACACATTACAACACTTAACAACCAAACACTTAACAAACCTAACACATTACAACAAAACACTTAGCAAACCTAACACATTACAACCAAACACAAACAATACAAACTAATTTTTTACATTTTATACAACCAACCCAATTAACAACACTAATGTCATTCCCATGGTAAATTTGTTCATCATCTTCAAGTACTTGATCTTCACTGACAATGGCTTCATTCAACTTAACTTTTTCTTGGTTTAATTTTTGATGCATTGAAGATATCTCTTCCTTGGTTCGTTGAGACATTTATTCATCATACCAGACAAAGTGACTACATGTCTTGTATCCCTGATTCTAGACATATACATGAAGAAATTAAGGATTTTCTGGAGAAGACAAAAAATTGGGGATTTTCAAGAAATATACATGAAATTAACCTTGTACATCCCACATCCAAAAAAACGACAGCCTGAGTTTTGATCGGTCCACGCCGTCATCAATGGAGAAGGAATACCACACTTGCATTTGACTTGATTGGAGCAGGACTCACTGCGATTGCTTGATGCTGAATATTCGGACATGGATGCTAAGGATTTAGGTGAAGCTTGAAACAAATTCTGGAGAAGCAATTGGGGAAGAACACAAACCAATTCTGCAGAATGATTTCTAGGGTTCACAGATTTCAAATGGGGAAGAAGACATACGTGTTTTATAAAAAAATTTAATCAATTTGTTTAATTAAAAAGGTTTTTTTTTAATTTTAAATGTTTAAAAAAATTAAATATAATATGTTTTAAATGACGTGACAAATTATTTCCAGCTTGGGTCAACATTTTACTGTGCCACATCAGCGCTGACCATGCCACATAGCCCAAACTGAAGTGAGGACCAAGAAAATCCCAAGATAATTCAAAGTGAGGGACTCAAAAGCTGGGTTTTTTTAAGGGGGGTTTAAAAGCTTAGAAAAACGTAAGTTGGGGGACTAAAACTACATTAAAGCAAAAAAAAAAAGCCTCCTCTTGAAGTTGTAGAAGACGTCAATTGGAAGAAAGCCCTCTCTTCAAAATTATTAGGGGGCGTCAACCAAAAGAAAGTTTCATCTTTACAAACTATGTATTTAATTTTTAATATATATTATATAATATAGTAGCGTAATATTTAATCTTTTTGTATAAATAGAGGTGTTCATTCAATCCTATTCTTCACATCTCTTCTTATTTTTTTCTTAGTCTTTTTTGGATTTGATCTATCATGTATATTAAAAGAAATGGATAAGGTATTTATTCGAGAACAAAGTCTTCGACGAAGATGTTTTTTTGGAACATCTAAAGTTTAAATCAACTAGAATGGAATTTGAATTGTTGGTTATACAAGGAGATTAATGATGGGAAAGAATGAGAAGTATTGAGAGGTTTGTTTCGTACATCTCAATTGCAGATGACGATAATGCTAAACAGCATATGTGAGTGTGAGTTAAAAATGACAATGATGTTAGGGATATGATGTTTTCACTTAATGATATTGTTTTGATAGTTGTAGCCTCTAAGTTATTTTGCAATGTTAATTGTTTTTTATTTATTGTTTGTGTTGTTGTTTTTGACGCGTTGTTGTTTGTTGTCTTGTAACCCACAAGTTGTTATCCATACTAAATTCGAGTGTCACAAAATTTTTAACAACATAATTAAATCTCATCTAAAACTTGTTCTAACAATGGGGCAATGTTTTCATGTGTGACCTGGAAGACGACATATTCCACATGATATTTTTGTTTTCTCAGTTGTATCCATTTCGATTCTAACTCTTGTGTTGGTGGGACGAACTTTTTTGTTCCTTCTCATATTTTCATTGTGGTAAATTACATCCCCTTGATATGTAGGCCAGTAGTCCTTGCTAGCAACCCCTAGAAAGTTATTATTGTAGATACTGAATAAGTTTACGATCTTGTAAGTGTCTGATACTTGCAAGAATAGGTCTTGACGAACACTGGAACATTCTGCAATGACATGGAAATAAGGTATACGGAAGGTTTGAAACTTTCCACAGTCGCACCAATATTTATTTATTTCCACCTGGTAGTATCCCACTGGTCGCCCTTCATTGTGGTCCTTTGTCTCCTCAAATCCTTTGACGCGATGTGAGACCTCTTTACTAGTTTCCTCCTTCATAAACTCCATGCAGTTTTCATATAATAATTTACCTAATTCTAACACACCGCTCCAATTTTTTTACCTCTGGTAGCAAATAGTAATCACAAACTTATAAGAGGTTTCTCTCACTAATGTAGTTACACTATGCCAAAAAAGACCTTTAGCAACGCTTTTTTTGGCCTTTAGCAGCGCTTAAAAGCGCTGCTAAAGGTAAAGGCAGCGCTTTTTTTTATGGAAAAAGCGTTGCTAAAGGCTCCCTTCAGCAACGCTTTTAGCAGCGCTTTTGTTACCCTATAGCGGCGCTTCTAAAGCGCTGCCTATTCCCCCTTTTCCTCCCTTCAGCAACGCTTTTAGCAGCGCTTTTTTCACCCTATAGCAGCGCTTTCCCCTCCCCACTTTAGCAGCGCTTTCTAAAGCGCTTTTTTTGCCCCCCTATAGCAGTGTTTTTTTAAAGCGCTTTCTTAGACCCCCCCCCCCCCTTTTCCAACCTATAGCAGCGCTTTTTTGGCTTCTCTTTGTCCCTTTTAGCAGCGTTTTTTTTAAAAGCGTTGTCTATTCTTCACGATTTAAATTTTTTTTTTAAATAATCACATTTTTTATATATTTTTCAATAAACCTGCTTATAACAATTACATTCCCTGCTTATAATTCAGGCCTTTAATTCAACAGTTTGGCCTTATATATAACAATTACTTTGGCCTTATATATAACAATTACTTTGGCCTTATTTTTGTGTATTCATCACTTTGCCCATAACCATTTTAATACACATAAACCTACTTAAATATATTACAACATCACAAATACATTCAATTTACAACATCACAAATACATTCAATTTACAACATCACAAATACATTCAATTTACATATAATTACAAATTCGATAACTTTACAAATAGATACGTTATACAATTCTCAACTCAAGAATAAATTGACACCACTCCTCCTTAATTTCTTCCAATCTTGCTTTCGAGTAAGTACCGTGTTGCACCCCAAAATTTGACCAACCAATTCATGTACTTGGCTTATGTTTCGATTCATTCGCATTTTGCATATCCATATTGCATACAGTTGCATACAGCGCATTTACTCAGCCGAATTGATTTTTATCAGGATCACAGCCCTCTCCTCGCGTTTTCAGGCGATTTGAATCAGTTCAGATAGGCGGAGTTGTATTTTCGGGAAGTCGTGCTCTTCCTGGTGTTTTCAGTTTAGGCTGTCTTTTTTTTTAGGGTATTTCGGTGTCCGTATCTTTGCCATTTATTTGGTTACGGTCTCGCCGTTTTATTTGTCGATTTTTACTGTTTTTCCTCCTTGTGGATTTATTAGGAGTTATTTAGATATTGTAGGATTTATTAACATTTTTCTAGATTTAAATAGAATATTAATATAGGTTTTTTTTCTAGAAATTAATAGATTTGTTTTAGATATTAAATAGATTTTGTTAATGGATAATAATAGTGTTCCTATTTCTTAGATGCTAATTAGTTTAGATTTAATTAGAATGTCAACTGTGGAAATATTAGATTTTTTTAGGTTTAATTAGAGTGCTAATTGGTAGAGTACATTAGGTTTATTGTAGATTTAATTTCTAGATTGTACTAGATTCAATTAGGTCTAATTGGTTAGGATTTTAAATAGGATTAATTAGTTTTAATTGAGTCATTAGGATTAATATCAGTTTTAATTTGGATTTTAATTAGTTAGTCTTAATTAGGATTAATTAGGATAGATTTTAATTTTAGTCTTTAATTGAGTTTCAATCAAGATTAACCAGTTTTAATCCGGTTTAATTAGTGCATTAATCACCAATTTCCATTAACTCTTTCAGTTTAGTCCTTTATCCAGTCCAATTAAGAGTTCGTGGGCCCAGCTGTTTGGAGGCCCAGTCCAGCGCCATGTGGCCGTATAAAAGAGTTCCCACGTGTCCTTTCACTCTTCCGCCACCTCACTTTCCTGATTCATCCATCTCTTCCACGTTTCCACACGCTTCCACCTCACATCCACAATCTCTCTCTCTCTGACACGCAACTTCATCATGCTGCCACCCGTCCACCCACTCAGCCTCTCTCTCTCTCCCTCAGCGTGACACTCGTCCCCACACGTGGCTGCACCACCTTCTCTCACTCACTGCACATGCCACCTGCCACCTCCTCACCGTCCCTCTCCCTGCATGGCCACCATGTGTCCCTTCCGTTCACTTCCCCCACCGGAACACATGCAAACGCCGGAATCCCTCGCCGGCAAAATCAAAATCCCATCATGCGGCCAAAATCTCACCAGAAACTTGCCGGAAAATTCATCTGTCACCAGAAAACTCATCATGTTCATGACTTCTCTCCAGATCTCCTCACCAAACCTTCAAGAAACTCAACGATCTTCATCAAGATCTTCAACCGTTCTTGCGATTTTTCCAGGTCTTCATCCACATGTTCATCCTTGTTCATGTCATTTTCCAGAAACACTCAAAGCCTTCATCAAGATCTTCAACCGTTCTTGCGGTTCTTCCAGAATCTTCGTCCAAATCATCTACGAACAATCTTCTGCAAGACTCATCCAAAATCTTGTTCATCAGTGTTCCGTCAAGATCTCACCGAATCCTCCATTAACACTCGTGGAAGCATTCATCTCCAACCTTCGTTGTTCATCTTCATCTGCATGCAACGACTTTCCAGATTGCCTCAAGGACATCAACCGCTGTTCTTCATTCACACTTCAGAGATCTTCATGTCTGTCGCCAGATTTCGTCAAGGACCTTCCAGATTTCCAGAAAGAGCTTCACTCCGTGTTCCTCGTAGCAACCTTCAAATATCTTCATAGATCTTCGTCTTCCTCTTCCAAATCTCCTCAACAAAACTCAGAGTCATCCACGCTCTTCAGGATCTTTGCGCAAAGCCTCAAGATCTTCAAGATTTCTTCTTCGTTTCCTCAGCAATCTTCAAGAGCCACTCGTACTCCACATTTAGGTGCGTTGTTTCTTTGTTCATGGTTTTTGATCTTTGGGATATGTTGATTCATCTTAATCTGGTTAGGGTTTAGGCTTAAGTTGAGGATGTGTAGAGTATGGAGAGTGGACGGTGAGTTTTAGTTAGGGTTAGGTTTGATTGAGAGAACGAGAGAGGTTCGTGTGGAATGTGAACAGTGGCGGCAAGAAGGAGAGAGTAGATTGAATATTAGGGTTTCGGAGAGGATCGTGAGAGAGTGGGTGGACCGTATGTGTGAAGTGTTGGGCCTAAGGGGGCCCAATCGTTTTTTTACTAATCTCTCCCCTTAATTCCTAGTACCTCCCCCCCCCCCCCCCATCCGTTTGAAATTCTGATGAATGGGATAGGCCCAACCTTTGCTAATTCACCCCCAGTTTGCTATGCGCCCCCTCCCTCCGTTTGGCTTCACTCTTTGGGCTGGGCTTAACATTTTCCAATCGTACCCCTCTGCTTACTATGTTGGCCCATCTATTTTCTTTTATTTTCATGTTGGCATATAGGTTAGAATTTAATTCATAATAAATTGAAAAATAAACATTTTTGAGTGATACTTTTTCCCCTGGATTCTATAGGAGATGTAGAATTTAATAGGCTTAAAAAATTCATAATTCATGCATTTAGAAATTTAATTGAATTTTTTATAGTTTAATTGCTTTTATTTTGAATATGTTTGATACTTGATCTTTCTGATTTTAGTATGGGTGATTGGTGTAGAATTTTTAGGTGATTCTTTTTGGGGTAGTTAGCTTAGAGATGCATGTACCCTTAGGATTTTTCTCATATTTTTGTGAGATAAATTTAGGCTGTTTTGAACATTAAACATTAGGATAGTATAATTAGGGTTCAAACTCAACATAGGTGCACTATAACATTTTCTTTTGGGGTTTTTAGCTTGAATTAGGGTATGGGACATATAGGGTATGTAGGGTAGATATAGAACTCCCCTTAGAATTAATCTTAGAATTTTAAATGCTATTTTACTATTTTTGGTATATTTTGCAAATTGTGTGATTGTTTGGTGTTCCCACTTGGGGTTTTTGTTTGTCTGCTTGGGATTTTGGGTTTTCATTTGGGGTATGGGCTTGGCTTGAGCTTGCGGAGCATGAAGACATCAAAGGAGAAGATTGAGGATAATAATTAAAGCTTTGTGCATGAAGATTGCTTGGATTGAAGATGTTTTGAAGACATAGGAAATAATAGGAATAAGCAGAGCCTTAGAATAGATTGAATTGTTTTGTACAAACATGGATAGCTTCCTGTGCTTCCATTCCTCTCTATGACATAAAGTCCCTCTATGGTATTAACCTCCCTCCTTTGGAGGGATAAGTGGCCTTACCTTAGAGGTAGAACTTTGAGGGAAACAGTCTGTTACAATGTCAACTGTTTATAGGCTTCCTTTGGTTGTCAATGAACGGTTTGACATTCAATTTATTCTGATAAATCAATTCTCATCTAGGAGAGCTTATCTTGAAGAAAGAAGCCATTGAAGATAGAGATGAAGATCAAAGATTGACAAAGATGAAGATTGTTCATGTCAAAGCTGTGCAACTGTTAAAGCTAGGGTTTACTGCTATTCGGAGCTATCTGCTGTCTGATGTGTTAACTGGTTAAGATTATGTGCTTGCTTGAGTTTGGGTGATTTATTGGAGATAGAAGCTTGTTGTAGCTCGGGGTACCATTGGAGTTTGATTTCAGAAGTTCAACTGGAGCTGGGGAGTTGTCAGAGCTGGGGTTTTGGGGTTTGTTTTTCTTTGCTGTATTGTTTGTTAATTTTCCCCATAGGGTTGAAGGGAAGTTGTTTCACTTTGCCCATTGTTTTCTAGGTTCGAGATCGAGTGGGACTCCCTTGCCTCGCTTGTACTGCTGCATTCATGCATTTTACTGCTTTATTGTATATATTTGTTTCTTTTGCCGTTTATCCCCTAGGATCTCTGTTTCTCTCTGCGCAAGAGAGAAATATGACAGACATTAGGTTTTAATCCATGCATGACAACATTAGGGTAGATTTTGATTCCCATTTTAACCCTAGGTTTTAGAGTTCTTTCTCTTCCCTCTCAAAACACTTCAAAAACACAGTAATAAGGATAATCAATGTCGTACGTTACGAGCCTTAAGCTATTTGAGAAAGGTTGCTGGAGGGTCACTCTTCAGTAATCTGATTGCTTAGTGTGTTACCCTTAGGGTGACATACGACGTAGTCACCCTCAAATCATAGTCTCTAGTGCGTCAGAGATTGCGAACATCATAAAAGACAGTTTCTTGCGTAAAAGACTGTAAACCAATCAAAGAGTCATTTTTGTCCGCTTGGACCTGTAATTAGGAGAAAACCTTTTTCAGAAGGATAAAAAACAGTCAGACAAGCTTGTGTCTTCCGTAGCCCGAACTACGTTTGCTCTGATCTTTCATGCCGTATGAAAGTACGTAGGCATAGGATGCGATATCCTAGCGAGCAACCTTCCCCTCCTTTCCTGTAGGTAGGCGAACTACGTTGACTCTGATTTCTCGTTCCAGACGGGAATATGTAGGCATAAAGTGCGATACTTTGCCGAGTCATTTTATTTTCTTTTAACCCAGACCTGTAGAATAGATAGACTAACAATCCGTACTAGAAAACAAGCGTGGATCCCGTCGAGTACGACGGACGTGAGGGGTGCTAATACCTTCCCCTTGCGTAACCGACTCCCGAATCCAGGGTTTGGTTGCGATGACCATTCCTTTCCCGTCTTTGCGGTGGGTTTACTTCGAGCGTTTCCTTTCCCTCCTTTGGGATAAATAACGCACGGTGGCGACTCTTCTGTTCAGCCGACGCCGATTTTCGCAGTAGCGACATACCGCACTTGTATTCATCAAAGTACTACATAATATAACAGAACATGTACGATTTAATTTTAAAAATAATTACTCAGATGAAATATCGTTTAATTATTAAAATGAATCATATAACTTATGAATTGATCCATACCATGATTGGAATCTCTATTTGACCTAAAAGAATAATTTCCTTCATAAAGCGCAATACAAAATATCTGCAGTCAATTCCATTGCGCTGACGAGGACATTGTAAATGGAAAAACAAACGAACATTTACCAAGATATATAGTTTAAATAGTTTTATCAAGTAGAACCACTATAACAGTCGAACATGGGAAAATATACCTCCACTCTGATCTAGCTGATGTTGTTAGCCTTGCTTTTTGGCACTGTTGCATCTCTTTGTGCTCTGAATATTTGTATAACTCTAACATAATATAAACGCATATTTAGAACAATGTCACATAATAAATAAAGATATATAACTATTCAGAACAGTATATCTCATCACTTACGTATCAACCATGTTCTTCAGATCAGAATATTTTGTTGTATCACCATCCAATGAATCTATATAATACACTATTTCTTTCATTGGATTAATTGCGACCAACAACCAATGTCCACTATAAAATAAGACAACAGTTTAGACGGAAATGTTATATAGATTAATGGCAAAAATCGAATAATTATAATAAATGAATTTAGAATAAAATCTAACCCATGGCCAGTATTATATGGCAACAAGAACAACTTCTCTGTAGTCGCGACCATAAATCTTTGGACCATGTAATCTTTGACTGTATCTGGTGTGTGCTCTATTGCCCGTGCGTTGATACAGCTAGCAGATAAGAATGTGAATATGGAAGTCAAATCATGCGGGACCAACAACTTGTCATACATGAGCCTAAAAGAAAAACATAATCAACATTAGAATATTCAGTTAAATGAGCAAATTTTAAAAAAGTAATTATTTAATTAAAATGGATCGGAATACCTGATGTAGGAATGCATAACACCGACGCCCAATTCAGAATGTTGGAAAACCTTGTCAAAATCCTCCTTAGCAAGTGTTTCGGGATATTCAAAATCGAAAATACCTTCCTCCATAGGTATTTGACGGATGCCACCCTCAATCAAATCTGTTGTTCCTAAATATGTTTCAAGGCACATCCTAAATCGAGGAACAAATGCTTTTTTTGACTCGGTCTTTTTTTTGTTGGGCACCTTGCACGTTTCAGGCATCTTACCCTTGCTGACTTGTTGCAACTGTTGATCATGAACCTAAAAGTCATATATAAGTTCAGTAATTAATGTATAATAGTATAACCATGTAACTGTATTAGTACTTGTTTCTTTGATGCAGCTGAATCAGTATCCCGCACAATAATTCTATCATCTTTTGATTTGGATTTTGTAGGAGTCTAAGATCATCATGTAAATAAGAAAATGTAAATGTAAGAATAACTTTCATCTATGGGTCGTTTTCACATTTGAATATTACAAGCTAGGTTCATAATGGTGTTCAACATACCTCATCATGTATGTGAATGAGATTTGCCGGCCATGCAACATACGCTCCTATTGCGTCTCCCACCACTATTGCGTCTGAAACTTCATCTGGTATAGGCAACAACGCACCCCCCCTCTAACGCAATATCAACCGATACTTTTAAAAATCCAGGAGGGAGTGGTTTATGGTGAAGTAATTCTCCCACATTGTTATACACCTTTCCCTTGCCAACCAAACGATAAGTCGGTGACGATAAATATAGCCGACAAGGTGAAATGCCCTAAACAAATAATGATGTCGATTAATGTGTCAATTAAGAAAATTGTGCTAAATTAAATTCAATGTAATATATACAATTACCTCTGGAAGCTTCTGCGGACAACCGATACTATCTTTTTCACTAGCATCTTTACCCTTTGGACCGCGCCTTTCCGACATGTATCTTTCTTTGTCCTTCTGTAATTCCCGAATCTGGGCTTTCAATTCCTCCAACGTATCCATCACTTCTTTATTGATAGGATTTTTTTTGTTGGCTTCTTATACAACAGTGATGGAGTGACACCAAATCCATTACCCCTCACACGCCCAGAATATTCAGGGATGTTTAACACCCGACTCAGTATGCTCCTGCAATCCTCGTCCTCGGCTGGAGTTATACTCTGGGATAGCGTCTCCTGAAATATAGATAAAAGCATATATAAATATATTATACACTTTTGATCAGTTACTGACAAAACTAATGTCGTACTTACACATCGTTTAAACACTTGTTGAACTTCTTCCTGAACGACTCCATCTCTTCCCACACGGGCAGCCTTCCACACAACATGGTCCGGAAGAGATGTCGCATCACTTTTCTCCTCTTCTATCTGTACATTAATACGGATAATAAACCATTCATATCCTATTATATATACTTACTAATTTTGGTAATTATATCATATTAAAGCATTTATATATACTTACTATTTTTTGTTCTAAGCGTGCATATCCCAAACGCCCTTTTTTGTATGGATACGCGGGTTTTGATGCCCGTTGCCGATTAACGCCACTCACAACCTGAAAAAACAAGTTTAAGTCATATCAGAACTCTTGTGGAAGAAGTATATATACTATACATTATTCATGATAAGTTGTACTTACTAAAAATTCTTTGGTTCTTTGCTTTGTAACAAATGTCTCCCATTCTTTTTCCGAAATCAGATCAGCGTACTTCTTTGGACACTCCGAGTCAACAAAGTTTCCATCAGAATCTTTGAGAAACTTGTTCGTTAAAAACACTCTGAATCCCCTCAGTCGTTTACCGGCCAATTGAAGACAATATTTTCTTCTGCAATCATCAATGTTAAAAGATCTCTGCAAACAAATACACATACATATAACATGTTAGTATAATTAATTTAAAGATGTAACCGTCAACATAATTAAAAATAATCAAATATCATACATGTATCTCGCTCCAAATTTTGTCTTTGGCCGGTTGTAGCGAGGGAATTCTCCAATTATCGCAAGTAATTGGAATTTGCGAACGTACAAGTGCTCCAATGTAACTTGTCAGCATTGCACCGTTAGGCTCAACTAATTGATCTCTTTCATTCCAATGCATATCATACCTAACACCCTTATCTCTCGCACGGATGATTTTTTTCATAATCGTTATTCCTCTTTTGATATCGCGTTCCATGTCTTTTGTTGTTTCGTTTCCATCATGTGATGTTTCCTCATTGGTGGCCATAATACCTGTAATTCAGAAAAACCAAAGTATCAAATGAATGACATGCAAATATGTAAATAAGAAATATATACATAAGAAATGTATAAATAAGAAAAACACATACATAATTATATTGAATGACATAATATGTAATTGTATTGCATGATATAAATATGTAATTTTATTCAATGAGACAATATGTAATTTTACAAAAGCAATAAAAATTGAATTATATCCTTAAACTTAAAATGACACCCTTACTACTAGATAATCCACTTAAATTCTTAATGTCTTTATTGATTAAATTCAATTCTTTATGGTGTTTTAATATCTTTTTTTTGGCATGATGTGCTAGCCAATAACTCTCTTTGTGACTATCCACCCTTAACCTTGCCAAGTATATACACCAAAACAAAACTACAAATCATGTTCACTTCATCTCTCAAGCCTTCAACATATAAACCCATAATAACATATCATATTCACCAAAAACTAAACATTGAGAACTATACATTTTAGGTAAGGAAGTAAAAAATGAAAGAATATTATATGCTAAAAAAATAGGACATTACATTGTTATGATATATTATGAGGAGATTATAGCACTAGAGTTCAAATCCTAATCAAATATGGAAAGAGATCAAAAAATCTAACCAAATCAAGAAACAATCCTACATGAACATCTAAGGTACTCATAAATATTATATAGATATGACATTTTCACAAATATAAAGACATATTCTTATCTGCAATAAAAGGCAACCGATTCAAAAAAGACAAAGACTTTCCAAATTGTTGAGTTCACCAATCAACACCTGTAGAAAAATAATAACAATAGTAATATGATTGTTTTAAGAATTTATAATCTTTAAAAAAAAGTTCAATAGTAATATGATTGTTTTAAGAATTTATAATCTTTAAAAAAAAAGTTCAAAGAAAGTCCAAAAACACAACACTTTCTTAGTACTGACAGAAAAAGTTGTGTTGGTTTTGCACAAATGAAGATCATCAATCTTGATGACCTCTTTCTTAGTACTAACAGAGTGACACTAACCATGAAATGAAAAACACAACACTTTGTTTATAAGTGACAGAGACAAGAACTGCATGGTAATAGTGTTTTTGGGTTCTTTTTTCAGAGATAAGTGTATTGATGAAATTGTTGCATCCAATAATGCATTCAACTATGAGAACAATGAAAATGGAAAATGAAAAACTTCAAATACCTAAAAATGGTGGAAATGCGCTGGTGGAGACGGAGATGACCGTCAAAAATGGAAGGACAACGGCGGAATGAGGAGACGATTGAATGACCGGAGGAAAGGCGACGGATGGAGGCTGTCGGACGGAGGCACGGAGGAATGCGTCGACGGAATGAATAGGGCACAGAGGAATGCGTTCGCGAGTGGAAAGAAGAAAGAAGAAGACTGTTCTGATTCTGCGAAAGTACTGGGATATTTTAAATTTATGCTACTTAAGCCTTTAGCAGCGCTTTTATACCCCTTTAGCAGCGCTTTTGAAAGCGCTGCTATAGGTCTGCCTAAGGACCCCCTTTTAGCAGCACTTTTTTGAAGCGCTTTCTTTGACCCCCCCTTTAGCAGCGCTTTTGTACCCCTTTAGCAGCGCTTATGAAAGCGCTTCTATAGGTCTGCCTAAGGACCCCCCTTTAGCAGCGCTTTTTTGAAGCTCTTTCTTTGACCCCCCCCCCCCCCCCTCCCCTTTAGCAGCGCTTTTGAAAGCGCTGCTATACGTCTGCCCAAGGACCCCCCTTTATCAGCGCTTTTTTGAAGCGCTTTCTTTGACCCCCCTTTAGCAGCGCTTTTTGTACCCCTTTAGTAGCGCTTTTTTAAAGCGCTTTCTTAGGACCCCCTTTTAGCAGCGCTTTTTTAATAAGCGTTGTCTTAGGTATGCTATTTTTTTCTTCATTTTTTTTATGACTCTTTAGCAGCGCTTTTTAAGAAAGCGCTGTCTTTTAGTGCGCTGCTAAATCTCATTTCTGGCGTAGTGTTACGGGTAGTTTTTTAGTGCCCTTAAAGACATCATTCATGGATTCCACAAGGTTTGTTGTCATGTGGCCTCATCAACGTCCTTCATCAAACACATATGTCCACTACTCCATTAAAAATTTATCCACCCACCTTAATACATCTGCATTTGACAATCTTATTTCCTCACGGTAGTGCATGAATGATGGTTGGTTTAAAGCATACCCTGTATTCATAACTTTTTTTTTTAAGATTCATGTCTTTGATTTCCCGCATGAAGTTTTGTGTAATGTATCTTATGCAGTAGACATGTGCAGAGAGAAGATTGTGTCAGCCATTAGCAGGTTTATTATACGAGCTCTCAATAGATACATGTTTATCTGAAATCAAACATATGTTAGGTTACCGAGCAACGTTTATTTTGATATTCCTTAGAAAGAAACTCTAACCACCACCGATCTCACCTTCAAATAGAGTAAAGGCAATTGGAAAGATATTATTATTTTTGTCTTGTGTAAGTGCCATTAGTAATATTCCCTTGTATTTACCATACAACCATGCTCCTTCAATTTGAATAGTAGGTTTGCAGAACTCAAAACCTTTGATGTGTTATTTTACTTCACTCATGGGATTGGTCGAGAATGCTTAACCTATCGCCAATCAACTATCGTACATTTGTATTCCCATACGCAACAAGGTAAGTCTATAACATTATAGATTTTTCCATTTACTTAATTTATACTATTAATACTAAATAGCTTATTTTAATTTTTTTAGGTGGTCCGCATGTGGGATGAACTATGGCAATTGTCCTAATGACAGCATCACGCAATACAAAAATATATTAGATCACTTGGGACCAAAAGATGTCTTACGGCTAACCTATTTATTTTAGAACAATTTATTTTTATTATTAACATAAGCTAAGCTAATTTATTTTTATGCAACTATTTATTTGGAGACCATAAGGTATGCATGAAGTGAATCAACTAGATGTTTTCGTTTGGAGTGAAAAAAACATTGATTATTGTGTTCAGTGTTGTAGATATGCACCATAATGATCGTGTGAAACTTCAATTCGGAATGTATAAAAAATTCCGAGTCCTCCGAGGTGCTTTCCACAATTCCAAAGTTGTAAACTATCGGAACATGTACCTTATAATAGTGTAGTTGATAGTTAGATGTACGTCAAGGTGTGTACATGTACCGATATTTCAGAAGCGATGAGTGTTATTAGTAGATTCATGGTGAATTTGGGAAAAGCACGTTGAGAAGCGTTAAAGTGGATTCTTAAGTACTTGAAAGGTACCACTAACAATGATTTGTGTTTTGGTTGAGGTACATGTCAAATAAAAGATTGTGTTTATTTTGACTATGTTGGTTATATATATAAGGCAATATATTACTGATTGTATGTTTCAAATACATGATGCTCTAGTTAGTTGACAATCAATATTAAAGTCTACAGTGATACTCTCTATTACGGAAGATGAGTATTAGAAATTATAGAAAGATTGAAGGAAGCAATGTCGATAAGGCATCTTCTAGTCAATTTGGGTATTAAACAAGAACGTGTGAAACTGAGGTGCGATAGTCAAAAGTGTGACTAACTTGGCTAATAATAAGTTTCATCACGCTCGGACCAAGTATACCGATGTAAGGTACCATTTTGTACAAGATGTCATAAAGGATGTTATATTTCACTTATGAAGATACATATTGGTGAGAACTCAGCTAACATGTTAAATAAGGTTGTGAAAGGTGGTAAGGTGTAACATTATAAGGCCTACTCAATATTCTAACATGTTGACTTGTGTCGATGATAATAATGTGGATCTTTGTGCTTGCATGTATAAGTTAACAATCCCGAAAAAGATCATCTTTGATGTTTTGATAACGACAACGATAATTAAGGCCAGTGGCAATAACTTTCAACCTTGAGGATAATGACCAACCATAGAAACATCTCATGCATCATCAACAAAAAGATCCTCAACATCAAAGTATTTATATGATCAGTGTTAGAACACAGATTGGTGTTTCATTATATCTCTATGTTTTGATGATAACTCTAATGGAATTTTGTATTTAGAAAATATATACTCTAATTTTGTTTAAGTGTTTTGTGTTTCAGATATTAAATTATATATCATTATGGAAGCAAAATGCATCTGAACAGCAAGTTACGCAAAGCTCTGAAGCATCAAATGCAAGCCATCAAAAGACTCTGAACACTTCCAGAAGACTCTGTAGCAGAAGCTGCAGAAGCATCTGAAGCGTAGCTGAAGATTTTGTATAAAGAGTTTCAAGCATTGTTTCAGAAGACTCTGAATGTACTTCACGCTGCAAGTACAGAGGCTCTGATAAACAGTTATGCTCTGATCAGATCACTCACGCTAAAGCACTATTGCTGCAACTCTGATCTCATTGAATCTGATATGAAGAATAAGAAGCACATCAGAGGATCTGATGTTGTTTACATTTGAAAAGATGTCAGCACGTGAATAGACTTGGTACTATTCTCAACATCCTCTGCAACAGAACTATTCCTTATTTGTGATAGACACAAGGATTCAGGCAAAAGGCATTTCTCTAAACATTCTACTTGTGAGAAAGGAAAAGTCATGAGAAGACAAAAGACTACAGCTACTCTACTTTCACAGTCTTCAAGCTTTGGACTTTCAACAATATAAAAGGACGGCTTCAACATCTCTTCAAGGTTAACGAATTACTAACGAACTACCAACGAATCATACTCTCATACAATCATTCAAAGCTGAAATAGTTTTTCTTATTCATTCTTAATCTTAAGTTTAAAAATCACAGTTTGTGATATAGATTTTTAGAAGCATCTAAACACTTATTAGTTTACATTTATTTGTAAAGGTTCATTAAGAAGACCAAGTTGTGGTCAGTAGTTCTTGAGAAGACTAAGACAGTTGTTCTTAGTGTTTGACACTGTAATCTGTTTGAATATAGTGGATTAAGTCCTTGAGGAGAAAGGCAAATCACTCTTGATAGGGTGGACTGGAGTTGAACCAGGATAAAAATCATTGTGTTTTTATTTCCATATTTATTTCAAAACCCTTATTCAACCCCCCTTCTAAGTGTTTTCTCACCTTCAGTTGGCATCAGAGCTCCGGTTCTGTTAGTGCTATCACTTCACCGTGAACAGAAAAGATCCAATTGAGAAAACTCTTGATATATTTTGGTTGATACATTATGGCTGAAGCTTCAACATCCAACAACAACAGATATGAGGACAGAGATAGAATCAACACTAAACCCCTTATGTTTGATGGGGAGAAATTTGACTACTGGAAATACAGGATTGAAAGTTTCTTTCTAGGATATGATGCTGACCTTTGGGATTTAGTCATTGATGGCTATGTTCACCCCACTGATGGGGATGGCAAAAAGATAGATAGAAAATCTATGACTGAAGCTCAGAAGAAAGAATTCAGGAATCATCATAAAGCAAGAATCATACTACTAAATGATATATCTCATACTGAGTATGAGAAGATTACTAACAGAGAAACAACATTTGGTATGTTTGAATCTTTGAAGATGACTCATAAAGGGAATTCTCAAGTCAAGGAGACCAAGGCTCTGGCGCTGATCCAGAAATATGAAGCCTTCAAAATGGAAGAATCAGAATCTGTAGAAGTTATGTTCTCTAGATTCCAGATTCTCACAGCTGGCTTGAAAGTTCTGGACAAGGGTTACTCCACTGCATATCATGTTAAGAAGATCATCAGAAGTTTGTCAATCAGATGGAGACCAATGGTCACTGCTCTGAAGCTAGCTAAGGATCTGAACAAGATCATGTTGGAGGAACTGATCAGCTCTCTGAGGAGTCATGAGATTGAACTAGAAGAAGACGAACCCCACAAAAAAGGTAAGTCTGTTGCTTTAAAGTCTAACAAATTTGTCAAAGCTTTGCGGGTGTTAGAAGAAAGTTCTGAAGATTTTTCTTCTGAAGAAGAAGATGAATTGTCCCTGCTGTTCAGAAGAATCAACAAACTCTGGAAGAATAAACAGAGGAAGTTCAAGAACTTCAAGAAACCAGATTAACGTAAAGAGTCTTCAGGACACAGAAGATCTGGAAAGAACGAGGTTGTCTGCTATGAATGCAAGGAACCTGGGCACTACAAAAATGAATGCCCAAAGCTTCAAAAGGAGAAGCCAAGAAGGAAGCCTGATCAAAAATAAAGTTCTGATGGCAACCTGGGATGATTCAGATGCATCTGAATCTTCATCAGACTCAGATGAAGAATGTGCAAACATGGCACTCATGGCTGACGTAGAAGACCATGCAGAATCATCTGGATCAGAATCATAATCAGATTCTGAGGAGGTGTTATCTGAACTTTCTAGAGCAGAGCTTATTAAGAGTTTATCAGAAATGTTAGAAAACTATAGTAAGATTAAGCTCAATTACAAGAAGCTTGAAAGCAATCTTGTATCTAAGAATGATCTTTTGAAATCAGAAGTTGCTGAGCTCAAAGAAAACAATATGAAAATTAAAAATGAATTAGAAAGAGCTCAACAAGATTCTGAAGTTGAAACTAAGTCAAAATCTAAAAACATTTTTGAAGAATATGACTATAGTTTTCAGAGATTTTTGGCAAGAAGCCTAGAGAGAAGCAAGATGGCTTCAATAATCTATGGTGTAAGCAGAAATAACAGGAAGGGTATTGGATATGAATCTTCTTCTGAGAAAAATTTAAATCCAACATCTGTTGATAAACTTATCATTAAGCATACTCCTCGGTATTCTACTTTAAATTTGGTCATCTTAATTATATTAAACACACTCGTTCTGGTCAGAACATCCTGTGTTTAAACCTAAAGTTAGTCAGAACAAACCTGTTGTCAGAAGATAGAAGTTCAAACAAAACTTTAAGGCAACTAACCCTAAAGGACCCAAAAAGATCTGGGTACCTAAAGACAAAATAATATCTGTTGCAGACATCTTTAGCAGCAAAGTCAAAACACCAATCTTGGTACCTGGACTCTGGCTGCTCGCGTCACATAACGGGAGAAAGGTCTATGTTCCAAAGCCTGAAGCTTAGATCTGGAGGAGACGTCAAGTTTGGAGGGAACCAGAGAGGCAAGATAGTTGGCTCTGGAACTATTGGCAATGGTAATCTTCCTTCCATTTCTAATGTCTTACTAGTTGAAGGATTAACACATAACTTATTGTCCATAAGCCAATTAAGTGACAATGGTTATGACATAATCTTTAATAAAAAATGTTGCAAGGCTGTCAGTCAAAAGGATGGCTCAATCCTATTTAATGGAAAGAGGAAGAACAACATTTATAAAATCAATCTTTCAGAACTTACGGTTCAGAACGTAAAATGCCTTATGTCTGTTAATGATGAGCAATGGGTCTGGCACAGAAGATTGGGGCATATTAGTATGAGACGTATATCTCAGATTAATAAACTCAATCTGGTCAGAGGACTTCCTCAGTTGAAGTTCAACTCAGATGCTCTTTGTGAAGCATGTCAAAAAGGAAAATTTTCAAAATCTTCTTTTAACACTAAAAAAAAATGTTGTTTCAACCTCAAGACCATTAGAATTACTTCATATTAATCTGTTTGGACCAGTGAAAACCGCATCCATCAGAGGCAAGAAGTATGGATTAGTCATTGTTGATGACTACAGCAAATGGACGTAGGTGAAATTTCTAAAACACAAGGATGAGTCACATTTTGTGTTCTTTGACTTTTGCAAACAAGTCTAGAATGAAAAAGATTTTAAAATTATTAAAGTCAGAAGTGATCATGGAGGTGAATTTGAAAACAAATATTTTGAAAAATATTTTAATGAAAATGGCATTGCACATGATTTCTCCTACCCTAGAACTCCACAATAGAATGGAGTTGTAGAGAGGAAAAATAGAACATTGCAAGAAATGGCCAGAACCATGATCAACGAGACTAATCTAGCAAAGCATTTTTGGGCAGAAGCAATAAACACAACTTGTTATATTCAGAACAGAGTGTCTGTAAGACCTCTTCTGGAAAAGTCTCCCTATGAATTGTGGAGGAATAGAAAGCCCAACATTTCTTATTTCCATCCTTTTGGATGTGTATGTTTTATGTTGAATACTAAAGAGAATATGAACAAGTTTGATTCTAAAGCACATAAGTGTTTCATGCTTGGGTATTCTGAATGTTCCAAAGGCTACAGAGTATACAATACTGAGACACAGATTGTGGAGGAATCTATACATGTTAGATTTGATGATAAGCTTGGCAATCAAAAGCCAAAGCAGCTTGATAATTCTGCAGATAGAGAAGTCATTCTCATAGACTCTGAAGTTTCAGAGGCAGAAAAGGCTCAAGTGAAAGAACCAGAAGCAACGCCAGATGCAACTCCATTAGCTGCTCAGATGAACAATTTAAATATTTCCGAAGAACCTAATGTTAAAGGATCATCTTCCAGAATCAAGGTCTCTCACCCAGAGGATATGATAATTGGGAAGAAGGATGACCCTATCAGAACAAGGTATTTCCTCAGATCATCAGCAACGTCACTTTTTGGGTTGGTGTCTATCATTGAACCAACTTCTGTTGATGAAGCTCTGAATGATAATGAGTGGATACTTGCTATGCAAGATGAGATAAATCGATTCACCAGAAATGACGTTTGGGATCTGGTACCAAGACCAAAAGGGTTCAATATTATTGGAACTAAATGGGTCTTCAGAAACAAATTGAATGAGCAAGGAGAAGTTGTAAGGAACAAAGCAAGGCTAGTTGCTCAAGGGTATAGTCAGCAAGAAGGAATTGACTACACAAAGACTTATGCTCCTGTGGCCATGTTAGAGTCTATACGATTACTCATTTCTTTTGCTGCACAAAATAACATCACTCTTTATCAGATGGATGTTAAAAGTGTCTTCTTAAATGGTATTGTAGAAGAGGAAGTTTATGTTCACCAACCTCCTGGTTTTGAAAATGATAAATTTCCAGAACATGTTTTCAAACTTAAAAAATCACTCTATGGCTTAAAATAAGCTCCCAGATCTTGGTATGAAAGGCTGAGTAATTTTCTTTTGGAAAAGAATTTTATCAGAGGCAAAGTGGACATAACTCTCTTCTGTAAATCATTTAAGAAAGATTTGTTAATTTTTCAAATTTACGTAGATGATATTATATTTGGATCTACCAATGTTACGCTGGGAAAGGAGTTTGCTCTTTCTATGCAGGCTAAATTTGAGATGAGTATGATGGGAGAACTCAGATTCTTTCTGGGAATCCAAGTCAATCAAACTCTAGAAGGCACCTACACACATCAGACTAAGTATGTGAAGGAGCTTCTGAAGAAGTTTAATATGACTGAAAGCAAGTTGGCCAAAACTCCAATGCATCCCATAAGTACTCTTGGTAAGGAAGAGGTTAGTAAGAAAGTAGATCAAAAGCTTTATAGAGGTATGATTGGATCTCTTCTGTATTTGACTGCTTCTAGACCTGATATTCTATTCAGTGTTTATCTGTGTGCCAGATTCCAATCAAATCCTAGAGAACCTCACTTAACAGCTGTTAAGAGGATTCTAAGGTATCTGAAAGGTACTACTAATGTGGGTTTGTGTTACAGAAGATCTGATGATTATAAATTAGTTGGATTCTGTGGTGCTGATTACACTGGAGACAGAGTTGAAAGAAAAAGTACTTCTGGAAGCTGCCAGTTTCTTGGAAGTTATCTGATATCTTGGTTCAGCAAGAAGCAACCCACCATTGCGCTTTCAACAACAGAAGCAGAATACATTGTTGCTGCTGGTTGTAGCACTCAGATGCTCTGGATGAAGAGTCAGCTAGAAGACTATCAGATCCATGAGAGTAACATTTCAATCTTCTGTGATAATACTTCTGCTATATGTTTGTCTAAAAATCCTATTTTGCATTCTAAGGCAAAACATATAGAGATAAAACATCACTTCATCAGAGACTATGTTCAGAAGGGAGTTATCAGCTTAAACTTTATTGATACAAATCATCAGTGGGCTGATATTGTTAGAACACAGATTGGTTTTTAATAATATCTCTTTGTTTTGATGATAATTGCTAGGAAATTTTGTATTTAAGAATTATATACTCTAAAATTTGCTTGAGAGTTTTACTGCAGATTATAATGAAATTAACACTCCAGAAGCAAATCTGAATTGTATACAAGAAGTTATCTTAACTCTGAAGCGCCAGATGCACTCATTAGAAGATTCTGACTGCTGCTTACAGAAGTTCTTGAAGTGTAGCCTCCAGAAGGATCTGAAGCAAGTAGGTCCAGAAGACTCTGAAGCAGAAGCTCCAGAAGAATCTGAAGCAAGCAAATGCATCTGAAGCAAAGAAGAATATTGTATGAAGAGTTTCTCAAAGCATAGTTTCTACAGAAGTTTCTGAAAGTACTAAAGCTGCCAAGTACTGAAGTTCTGTGTCAAATATGCTCTGATGATCAACACGCTGAAAGCACACATGCTACAGAAGACTCTGATACAGCAAAGTTCTGATCATCATTAGAAGACTCTGACTCAATCAGATTCTAATGAACTTGCTGAAAACTGAAGAAGAATTATTCAAAGATTATATCCGTTGGAGTAAGTCAAACGCCTCTTTCCTCATTTGTGCTAGACACAAGAACACAGACAAAAAGGATTTTTCTGTGCCTTCTACTTCTAGGAAAGGTCACTTGATGTAAAGACAAAAAGGCTCAGACCTTTTTGAGACACTCTTTTCAACGCTCAGCTCTCCTTGGATCAGCTGCCTATAAAAGGAAGACTCCACCAAATTCTTCAGTGAGACATTTTGCTGAAAAGAAATTATAACATTAAAAGCTCTCATTCTTTCCTATTCTTCTAAGAATTATTTGTACTTAAACTTAAGAGAAAAATCATTGTTGTGATAAATGCTTTTTAGAAGCATTCATACTCTTGTATTTAAGTTACATTGATTGTAAAGGTTTTCCTTAAGAGGATTCAGTTAGAATCAGTAGCTCTTGAGAAGACTAAGAACAGTTGTTCTTAGGTGTTACTATTGTAATCTGTTTGATTAAATAGTGGATTAAGTCCTTGTTGAGAAAGGCAAATCACTCTAGGAAGGGTGGACTGGAGTAGTTGAGTTCAACGAACCAGGATAAAAATAATTGTGTTTCTATTTCTAAGTTTTAATCTTTCATACTTATTCAACCCCCCTTCTAAGTATTATCTCACCTTTAGTTGGCATCAGAGCTCCGGTTCTGTGTGTGCTACCACTTAACAGTGACAGTAAAGATCCAGAGAGAAATACTTTGATATATATTTATTTGTTACAATGGCTGATAATACAATATCCAACATTAACAATAAATATGAAGAAAGGGACAGGATCAGCACCAAACCCCCTATGTTTGATGGGGAGAAATTTGATTACTGGAAAGACAGAATTGAGAGTTTTTTCCTAGGATATGATGCTGATCTATGGGATCTAGTCATAGATGGATATGTCCATCCCACAGATGGGAATGGCAAGAAGATAGACAGAAAATCTATGGCAGATGCTCAGAAGAAAGATTTTAGAAATCATCACAAAGACAGGACTATATTATTAAATGCAATTTCCCATACTGAGTATGAAAAAATTACAAACAGGGAAACTGCTTTTGATATGTTTGAATCCCTAAAAATGACTCATGAGGGAAATTCTCAAGTCAAGGAGACAAAAGCTCTGGCTCTGATCCAGAAGTATGAGGCCTTCAAGATGGAAGACTCTGAATCTGTTGAAGCCATGTTCTCCAGATTTCAGATCCTCACAGCTGGGCTAAAGGTTCTGGATAAGGGATACTCTACATTAGATCATGTAAAGAAAATCATCAGAAGTCTACCTACCAGATGGAGACCAATGGTGACTGTCTTGAAGATGGCTAAAGATCTGAACAAGATCTCTTTAGAAGAACTCATCAGCTCACTGAGGAGCCATGAAATTGAGCTTGAGGAAGATGAACCTCAGAAGAAAGAAAAAGGTAAATCTGTTGCCTTAAAATCTAACAAATCTGCTAAAGCTTTGCAGGTTATTGAAGAAAGCTCTGAAGAATCTTCTTCTGAAGAAGAAGATGAATTATCCATGATGTTCAGAAGGATCAACAGACTCTGGAAGCACAAGGGAAAGAAGTTCAATAATTTCAGAAGATCTGATAATAGAAAGGAATCTTCTGGGCACAGAAAATCTGGCAAGAAAGAAGTTGTGTGCTATGAGTGCAAAGAACCTGGGCATTACAAGAATGATTGCCCCAAACTTCAAAAAGAAAAACCCAAGAAGAAGTTTAACAAAAAGAAGAAGGTTCTGATGGCAACATGGGATGACTCAGATGAATCTGAATCATCTTCTGAATCAGAAGAAGAATGTGCTAATGTTGCACTGATGGCAAGCACAGAAGATCAAGAGGAAGGAACCTCAGGATACGAATCAGATTCTAAATCTGATGATGACGCTGAAGAGGTAATGGCTAAACTTACCAAAGAAGAACTTATAAAAGTTTTAACAGAAGTTCTTAAAAGTTATAACAATATCAAACTCAAATACAAGAAGCTGAAAAGCAATATTAAATCTGAGATTGATCTTCTGAAGACAGAACTTGTTGAGCAAAAAGAAATTAATCTGAAAATCAAAAATGACTTTGAAATAACTCAACAAGAATCTGAATCTGAGACTAAGTCATGTGAAAACATTTTAGAAAAATATGACTCTAGCTTTCAGAGATTCCTTACTAAGAGCATAGACAGAAGCAAGATGGCTTCTATGATCTATGATGTTAGTGGAAACAACAGAAGAGGTATTGGATATGAATCTTCATCTAGAAGTAATCCAAAATCTGTTGACAAACTTTTCATCAAGAAGACACCTCTGTACTCTCAATTTAAATTTGGTCACTTAAATGACATTAAACACACAAGCTCTGAAAAGAATACTTATGTGTTTAAACCCAAGGTTAGTCAGAATAAACATTATGTTGAAAAACAGAAGTTTAGACAAACCTCCAGAACCACTAACCCTAAAGGACCCAAGAAGATCTGGGTACCTAAAAGTAAAATAATTCCTGTTGCAGATGTTCTTAGCAGCAAGGTCAGGACACCAATCATGGTACCTGGACTCTGGGTGCTCACGACACATGACAGGAGAAAAGTCTATGTTCCAAAGCCTGAACTTAGATCTGGAGGTGATGTGAAGTTTGGAGGGAACCAGAAGGGCAAGATCATTGGATCTGGCACTATTGGAAATGAACTCCACAACAAAATGGGGTTGTAGAAAGGAAAAACAGAACTCTGCAAGAAATGGCCAGAACCATGATCAATGAGACAAATCTGGCAAAACACTTTTGGGCAGAAGCAATCAACACAGCTTGTTACATTCAGAACAGAGTGTTTGTAAGACCTCTTCTGAAGAAGACTCCTTATGAACTGTGGAAGAACAAAAAGCCCAACATTTCATATTTTCATCCTTTTGGATGTATTTGCTATATGTTAAACACTAAGGAAAATCTGAACAAGTTTGATTCCAAAGCACAGAAGTGTTTCATGCTTGGATATTCTAAACGCTCCAAAGGCTACAGAGTATACAATACTGAGACACAGATTGTGGAAGAATCTATTCATGTCAGATTTGATGATAAGCATGGCTCTGAAAAGTCAAAGCAGTCTGATAACTTTGCAGATAGGGAAGTAGTCTTCATTGACTCTGAATATCCAGAAGCAGACAAAATTCAAGTGAAGGAACCAGAAGCAACGCCAGATGCTATTCCTTTAACCTCTAAGATGAATAATCTAAACATTTTTGAAGAGTCAATTATTAGAGGATCATCATCCAGAATTAAAACTTCTCATCCAGAGGATGTCATCATTGGAAAGAAGGATGATCCCATCAGAACAAGATCCTTTCTAAGATCAACTGAAGCATCACTGTTTGGACTAGTGTCAGAAATTGAACCATCTTCTGTAGATGAAGCTCTGCAAGACAATGATTGGATTATTTCCATGTAAGAAGAGCTAGATCAATTCAACAGAAATGATGTATGGGATCTAGTTCAAAGACCTCAAGGATTCAATATAATTGGTACAAAATTGGTCTTCAGAAATAAGTTAAATGAGAAAGGAGAAGTTGAAAGGAATAAGGCAAGGCTGGTTGCTCAAGGGTATAGTCAGCAAGAAGGTATTGATTACACTGAGACATATGCTCCAGTGGCAAGGTTAGAATCTATACGTCTTCTTATTTCATTTGCTGCACAAAATAACATCACTTTGTATCAGATGGATGTTAAGAGTGCCTTTCTTAATGGTATTATAGAAGAAGAAGTTTATGTCCACCAACCTCCTGGTTTTGAAAATGAAAAATTTCCATATCATGTTTTCAAATTAAAGAAATCTCTATATGGTTTAAAACAAGCTCCCAGAGCTTGGTATGAGAGATTGAGCAATTTTCTTCTGGAGAAGAATTTCATCAGAGGCAAAGTGGATACAACACTCTTTTGTAAATCATTCAAGAAAGATCTTCTAATTTGCCAAATTTATGTAGATGATATTATTTTTGGATCAACAAATATTATGCTTGGAAAGGAGTTTGCTACATGTATGCAGGCAAAATTTGAAATGAGCATGATGGGAGAACTCAGATTCTTTCTAGGAATCCAAGTTAATCAAACTCCAGAGTGCACCTACATACATCAGACAAAATATGTTAAAGAACTTCTGAAGAAATTTAACATGTCTGATAGTAAGTTGGCAAGGACTCTAATGCATCCTACTAGCTCACTTGGCAAGGAAGAGGTAAGTAAGAAAGTAGACCAGACGCTCTACAGAGGTATGATTGGCTCTCTTCTTTATCTTACTGCTTCTAGACCTGACATATTGTTCAGTGTTTGCCTGTGTGCTAGATTCCATCAGATCCTAGAGAATCACGCTTGACAGCTGTCAACAGGATTCTAAGGTATCTTAAAGGTACTTCTAATGTGGGTTTGTGTTACAGAAAATCTGATGATTTCAAATTAGTTGGATTCTGCAATGCTGACTACGCTGGAGACAGAGTGGAAAGAAAAAGTACTTCTGGAAGTTGTCAATTTCTAGGAAGAAATCTAATCTCCTGGTACAGCAAGAAGCAACCCACAATTGCACTTTCAACCACAGAGGAAAAATACATTGTTGCTGCTGGATGTAGCACGCAGATGCTCTGGATGAAGAGTCAACTAGAAGATTATCAAATCTTTGAAAGTAACATTTCTATCTTTTGTGATAATACTTCTGCCATATGTTTGTCCAAGAATCCCATTTTACATTCTAAGGCAAAACATATAGAAATTAAGCATCATTTCATCAGAGACTATGTTCAGAAGGGAATCATAAATTTAGCCTTTGTTGATACAGATCATCAATGGGCAGATATTTTTACAAAACCCCTTGTTGAAGATAGATTCAAATTTATTCTGAAAAATATTGGTATGGATTTTTGTCCAGAATGATATTTGTCAGAAGCAAATTTTTACAGATGCAAAAATGCCTAATGCTCTGAAGTATTTCTTCTGTTTGCTTACTTTATTCTGATCAATATTTCTTTTGTGAAACTCTGAACTAACAATCTTTAGAAGATCTGCACGTTGACTAACGTTTCATTTCTAAGAGAATTCAGAACACATGCAAGCAAGCACGTGTCACACCAAATCTGAAGAGGTGGCGTGTACATAACTGAAGAGACGTTTGAGGTGAAGTTTGAATAGTGAAAATCTTGATTTTCCCCCCAAATTGTCAGAAGCAATTAATGTTTTGATATGATTATTATTCTCTTCATTTAATGCTTATTAAAACGTGCAAAATTTCTGACTGATGGTATGCCTAAGTGTTTTAGTATAAATACTTGTTTTCACTTCACTTTCACACTTTTACTATCTCAGAAATTATATGTGTTTTCATCTCCTCTTTCCTCTGCATAAAAACCCTAAACCTAAGTTTGTGACAAAGCATTCTTCAATGGCAACTTCTTCATCAACAGCTGCTCAATTCCAATCTTCTATGGCTGTTGTAACTTCAGAAAACATGGGTGTTGCTCCCTATTCTCCTCCCAAAAGAACTCTTCTAACACCTGTTGACCAACTGGAAGTTCTATGTGAATCCATGGTAGAGTTTGACTCTCTTGCAGAAAATGGGTTTGAGTTTCGTTCCATCATTGGAGCTCAAGGATGGGTCAAATATTTTGATAGGCTCTTTGGACCAGTTTACCCTCTACTGGTGAAAGAATTTTGGATCCATGCATCTGTCTATCCCAAGTTCATCCTATCTTCTGTACTGGGAAAGGAGATCATTATCACAGAAGATCTGATCAGAAAATTACTAGGATATGAAGAAACAGATGGTGTTTCTCACTTGCCAGCTGGGCGTGTGGACATGGATGAGGTATATGAAGAAGTAATGACTGCTGGTCAAGCCTCTAACAAATTCAAAGATCTGAAGCCTGACTACAAGATCTGGGCCAAGATCTTTATGGGATGCATCCACCACAGGAAGTCAACTAATTCTCCAGACTATGTCAATAATGAACAGCTCTATTTCATGTATTGCCTTAGTCAGAGCACCAAGGTAGATCTTCCATACATTCTTTTTATGCATCTATGGAACCATATCAATGCATCTAGAGAGTATGTGAAAGAGAAAGGACAGAAGATCAGACCTGGATCCCCTTTGGAAGGTTGATCTCAGATCTTCTAACTGAGAATGGTTTGGTCACTGCTCTGTACGCTGCTGGAGTCACAGAGGAATTAGAATCTATAATGGGAAAACCTCTGAATGCTAAAAGTCTTCAGAGACTCAAAATTGTTGATGAACTCACAACAGCGCCCAAGAAGCTGAATGTGTCTGAATTGAATAAGAGGATTCCTGTAGATGACTTTCCCTTATTTTTTGCTGAAGAGCCCAGACATATAGTTGTGATGTATATTGATCAATGCAAGAAGGATGGAAAACCTGTTCCTACTAATGTCATTTAACTAGCTAGACAACCACTACCAAATGTAGCAGAAGAAGAAGCACAACTTCAGAAGAAAAGGACTCAGCCAGTAGCAGCATCTGAACCTGTTCAGAAGAAAGTAAAGATGGCTGAGAAGCCAAAGAAGCTCTTGAAGAGAAAAGAATCTGAAGACGCTGCTTCTGTACCAACCAAGAGGATCAAAATAAAAGGTACTAAATCTTCTGTCTCTTCTGCAAAGATTGTTATAAATGATTCTAATCTTAAGTTTGTACCAAAACCACCTTCAACACAAACCACTTATGTTACTGCTCCTAGTTCTAAATCACCACAAAAACAAACACCTATTCCAACTCAAACTACAACACAAAATTCCAACACCAACAGTTTCTGTACCAAAACCTTCACAACCTAAAATTCATATCAAATAGTTTGTTCCACAAACAAAATCCTCTCAGAAACAACCATCAGAATAACAACCTACAAAATCATCTGAACAACCAGAAAAACAACAAAAATCTCAACCAGAAAAAGCATCTGAAAATCCACCATCAAACAATCCACCTTCTGAACCCATTGCACCTGTTACCTCTGAACCTACAAAAGTAACTTCTGCTCCAGTTTCATCAGAACCAATAACTATTCCTTCTGATTCACCTATCTCAGAACAACCATCAAAACTATATGAAATTCCTTCAGAATAAACCAATACTTCTGAACCTCACACAGAAGTTCTTGATGTCACACCCTTAAAAACGGTGTTTCAAGTATCTTCTACTTCATGCACACCAACCACATCTTCTAACTCCTCAGAATCAGAAATCCACCCAGATTTTCTAATCTCTCCATCTGGAAAATACTCTGAGGTAAACCAATTTGAGCCTTCTATTCCTTCAAAAACTCCCATTCCAGATCCTATTCCCACACCTACACCATCATCTGAGATCTTAATCCCCAATTCTAATCCAAGATCTTCCATATCTTGTGCCCAAGTGTCCTCTCTGGTTCATAATTTGGCCTATGGTTTCAAACTAAAACACTTTTATGATAGAGTTGAACCATCTGACCCCATCAACCCTCTGAAACCAAAACTAACCATGACCCTTCCATCTGTGATTCTTGATTACATAAAATCCATGTTAGATGTAGGATCTTTAGCTACCATGTCATGTTCTGAAAAATATGATAAAGCTATTTCTTCAGCTCTGCAAATATCCTCTGACTCACCTACTGTTTCCAAGAAACCTCCAACTTCTGCCTTCAAACCTTACTCAAACAAACCCTCTGATGTGGTTTCTCACCCCACTAAAGTCAAACCAAATCTGATAAAAGCCTTAAACAGATCCTTACCTCAAAAACCTGAAATTCCCTTCTTTCCATACTATCCTCCTCCTCTAATATCCATCCAAAAATGAATTTTTCCACCAACTCCCCAACCTAAACCTGTAACTCTGGAAACCTTGTTACGCCCAAAGCCCAGACTTAATGTTAATCATTTATTTCAAACATTTTTGCAAGAAATACAGATGTATTTAGGTACTGTACAGAAGAAATGCTCAGCAACAATGGATGCCAAAGAATCTGACATCATCTGGAATGGATTCATTAACAGATTCAACTCTGTAGCTTCTAATCTGAAGAACGTCTGTTCTGATGATGCAAAGCTCAAATTTGCTGAGGCTGCAAGGACTCTATTTTGGACTATCAACAAATCTGAACCTCTGCTTCTTTTAGATGCTCCTCCATCATCAACCGAATCTACTGAAAATGCATCTGAAGAGAATCAATTGGCTATGACTCTGGTAGATCCTTCTTCTACTTCAAATGCTCCAGACTCTACAGAACCCATGGAAATTGACTCTGTTCAGGCTACAGAACCTAACCATACCTCTTCATCTGAGATAAATAAAGAACATCCAGATTTTGAAGACAAGATTGCTGCTCTGGAAGCTGGACAGTCAGAGATAAAATCCTGGATGGCTAAGCAGGATAAGAAGTCTGAGGATATGACAGAATGGATGTCAAAGCAAGATGAAAAGAATGAAACTATGGCTAAGTGGATGTCCAAGCAAGAGCAATCATCCTCTGAGATTACAGATCTATTGAAGATGCTTTTGTCCAAACACTCTTAGATTTTTTTTTCATTCTATTGTTTCTGCATCTGTTGCTTGCATTTGTACTCTATTTGATATATCTTCTGATGTTTTGCCTATATACTCTTGATCTGATCAAATGAATGAATCAAAGTTTTCTCCATTGAATTGTCTAGATTACTGTTTCCTTTTACTTGTCTTTTTAAACGTTTTTTTTACTTTTTGCTTATGACAAAAAAGGGGGAGAAAATATAGATCTGAACTGTTTAATATAACTTCATCAGAATGAAACTTCAGACATATTTATTCTATCTAACATTCTAATCTGACTATTTCAGAACATTTGATAAGTATATTCTATAAAAGAAACTCTGAGTCTCTCAGATCACTTGACCATTATCAAATTCTAAATATTAATTTTTTGCAAGACTTTCTGATCTTCAAATGTTAAAAAGAACAAACAAGATCTAACTCTGAAGAATACTCAAGTAAAAAGGGAAGTTTCTATTCCTAAATTGTATTTAACTCAGGGGGAGATTCATCATCTCAGGGGGAGTTATAATTCTATTTTTTCCAATTAAACCAAATTTCTAATGCTTTTTGTCATCATCAAAAAGGGAGAGATTGTTAGAACACAGATTGGTTCTTAATAATATCTCTTTGTTTTGATGATAACTGCTAGGAAATTTTGTATTTAAGAATTATATACTCTAAAATTTGCTTGAGAGTTTTACTGCAAATTATAATGAAATTAACACTCCAGAAGCAAATCTGAATTGTATACAAGAAGTTATCTTAACTCTGAAGCGCCAGATGCACTCATTAGAAGATTCTGACTGCTGCTTACAGAAGTTCCTGAAGCGTAGCCTCCAGAAGGATCTGAAGCAAGTAGCTCCAGAAGACTCTGAAGCAGAAGCTCCAGAAGAATCTGAAGCAAGCAAATGCATCTGAAGCAAAGAAGAATATTGTATGAAGAGTTTCTCAAAGCATAGTTTCTACAGAAGTTTCTGAAAGTACTAAAGCTGCCAAGTACTGAAGTTCTGTGTCAAATATGCTCTGATGATCAACACGCTGAAAGCACACATGCTACAGAAGACTCTGATACAGCAAAGTTCTGATCATCATTAGAAGACTCTGACTCAATCAGATTCTGATGAACTTGCTGAAAACTGAAGAAGAATTATTCAAAGATTATATCCGTTGGAGTAAGTCAAACGCCTCTTTCCTCATTTGTGCTAGACACAAGAACACAGACAAAAAGGATTTTTCTGTGCCTTCTACTTCTAGGAAAGGTCACTTGATGTAAAGACAAAAAGGCTCAGACCTTTTTGAGACACTCTTTTCAACGCTCAGCTCTCCTTGGATCAGCTGCCTATAAAAGGAAGACTCCACCAAATTCTTCAGTGAGACATTTTGCTGAAAAGAAATTATAACATTAAAAGCTCTCATTCTTTCCTATTCTTCTAAGAATTATTTGTACTTAAACTTAAGAGAAAAATCACTGTTGTGATAAATGCTTTTTAGAAGCATTCATACTCTTGTATTTAAGTTACATTGATTGTAAAGGTTTTCCTTAAGAGGATTCAGTTAGAATTAGTAGCTCTTGAGAAGACTAAGAACAGTTGTTCTTAGGTGTTACTATTGTAATCAGTTTGATTAAATAGTGGATTAAGTCCTTGTTGAGAAAGGCAAATCACTCTAGGAAGGATGGACTGGAGTAGTTGAGTTCAACGAACCAGGATAAAAATAATTGTGATTCTATTTCTAAGTTTTAATCTTTCATACTTATTCAACCCCCCTTCTAAGTATTATCTCACCTTCAGATATTTTTACAAAAACCCTTGCTGAAGATAGATTCAAATTTATTCTGAAAAATATAAGTATGGATTTCTGTCTAGAATAACATGTTTATCAAAAGAAATTTTTCTCAGATGAAAATGTTTTGACTCTGAAGTATTACATCTATTCATTTACTGTTTATTATTTTACTCTTTGTGTGCAAATCTGAACTAACAAACCTCAGAGGATCTGAACGTTGGCTAACATTTCATTTCTCAAAGAAGTTTCAGAAGCACATGCAAGCAAACACGTGTCACTCTAGATCTGAAAAGGTGGAGTGCACAATACTGAATTGACGTTTGAGGTATTGTTTTTTAATATTGAGTTTCTCGTTTTCCCCCCAAATTGTCAGAATCATTAATTGTTTGAAATGCTTATATTCTCTTCATTAAATGCTAAGTGGTAAGCGTGCTGAACGTGTGACTCTTGTGTGCCCTAATTTCTTCTATAAATGCCACAACTTTACACATTTCACACTTTTTGCTCTTACGAACACCTTGTATGCATTTCTTCTTGTTTCATTGTTTCCATCTCTCTCCAAACCCAAACATCTCAGAAACCCTAAACCTTCTTCAACAATGGCAACATCTTCATCAACATCTCAACAGCTCCAATCTACTATGGCTACTATTTCCTCAGCAAATATGGGTACTGTTGCTTTCAAGGAACCAATAAGAACCCTACTTACTCCAGTTGATAAGCATGAAGTGTTATGTGAATCTATCGTGGATTTTGAATCCATTGCTGAAAATGGGTATGACCTTCGTCCAGTTATTGATGCTCAATGTTGGACAAAGTTCTTTGACAGACTGATGGGTCCAGTGTATCCTTCCTTGGTGAAAGAGTTTTGGATCCATGCAATCACTTACCACAAGTTCATTGTATCTTCTGTTCTGGGAAAAGATATAATCATCACTGAAGAACTGATAAGGAAACTCATTGGGTATGAAGAAACAGATGGAGTTACAAAACTGCCAGCTGGGCAGATTGATATGTCAGATGTTTATGCTGAAGTATGTACTTCTGGTGAAGTCTCCAACAAGGTAAAGGATCTGAAGCCAGTTTACAGGATCTGGGCTAAGATTTTCATGGGTTGCATTCATCATAGAAAATCTTCTAATTCTCCAGACTACGTCAACACTGATCAGCTATACTTTATGTATTGTCTGAGTCAGAAAACTAAAGTGGATCTACCACATATTCTTTTCTCTCATCTGATGAGCCACATCAAGATGTCAAGAGAAAGTGTTAAGACAAAGCACCAGAAAATCAGAAACTGGATACCAATGGGAAGATTGATATCAGACATTCTGACAGAGAATCAATTGGTTGCTCACTTGACAGAAGCTGGATTAATAGAGGATCTTGCTTACTTAGTTGGAAAGCCTTTAAATGGGAAAAGTCTGCAAAGAATGAAAGTGGTTGAAAAACTTTCATCCAAACCTGCTAAGCTCAATGTAGAAGCAGTGAGTCAGAGGAGAGTTCCTTTGGATGACTATCCTATTTTCTCTACTGAAGAACCAAGGCATGCTATTCTTGAGTACGTTCAGTTCCTGCTGATTCTATTGCAAGGCAGAAGGAATTCCAGTTCTTGCTGATATGATTAAAAGGGCTAGAGAACCTGGACCAAACTTTTATGAGGAGAATATGAGGAAGAAAAGACAGTTAGAAGCAGAAGAAGCTGCTAGTCAGAAGAAACAGAAAACTGTTGAAGAACCACAAAAGAAGAAGAAGAGAAAGGCTTCTGGAGAAGCTTCATCTGTGAAAATCAAGTGTGTTAAGAAAACAGGTACTAATTCATCTTTACCTATTACTTCTGAAATTGCAATAGAATCATCAATAGTTAGCTCTATTACTGAACCCCCTCCTTCTCAAACTCAAACCACGTCTGTACCTTCTCAATCATCTGTACAACCACCTCAATCACCTGCACCCATTACATCCAATCAACCTGAAAAACCAAAATTCTTTGAACCACAAATTCAACCTGAATCTGTTCCCACTGAACCAATACCTTCCACACTCCCAGAATCTACACCAACAAAATTTGTACCACAACATACATCTGAACTTCCCCCACCAGAACCAACACCACAAGAACAAGAACAACAACAACCACAACCAGAACAATTCATTCCTTCTATTCCTCAACAAGAACCTATCCAACCATCTGAATTCAATATTTCTGAATCAGATATTCTGGACATCCAACCCCTAACAACTTTGTTTGACATTTCTTCTACATCCTGTCATTCATCTGAATCATCTGATTCATCTAAATCTGACTTACCACCAGAGATTAACTCACCACCCTCTCTCTGTGGCTATGAACCAAGATCATCTGATTTTGTTTCTTTTTCCTCCTTGAAACCTTTACCATCTGATCCCCTTCCCTTTGGATTAAAACTCAAACACTTTGTGATAAAACCAAGGAAATCTGCCTTCATTCCATATTATTTTAATCCCAGAACTATTATTCCATCTATACGCAGAATAAAACCTTTCTTTCGCCTCATGCCTGCTCAATCAAAACCACCATATCCTCGCCCTCTATTCATCATCCCAACCTTCACAATTCCATCACCATCTAAAACAACCAAAACACCCACTCTAGAACACTTCCTTAAACCTAAATCTAGGCTGAATGTTGATGTTTTATTTGCTAATTTCAAGAAAGAAATAAGGATGAGTTTAGACTCTGTTAAGGAGAAATGTCTCTCAAGCATTAATCCTGAAGCTTCTAAAGAATGCTGGACTAAGTTCATTGCCAGATTCAACTTTGTGGCTTCTAATCTGACGAGCATTTATTCTGATGACACAAAGGTCAGATTTGTTGAAGTAATCAGACAGACTTTTCTGAACATGAGTAGACCTCAAGTTCTGGCTCTGGAAAATGCACCTGTTGCTGAACCTTTGTCTGAAGACACTCCTTCAGAAGCATCTACTACTGAAGAAACTAATGTGCCTAATCAGTTAGCTCTGATGATTGTTGACCAACCATCTGAATCTGTGCCTCCAGAATCTGCATATGCTATGATCATTGACTCTGCTCCTGCTCCTGCATCTGAATCTGCTCCGTCTACTTCTTCTGAGGTTAAGAAAGAGAATCCAAACTTAGAAGACAAGATTGTTGTGCTAGAAGCTGGTCAATCTGAAATTAAGTCTTGGATGGCAAAACAAGATGAGAAGATAGACAACATACAGAAATGGATGGCTAAGCAAGAGGAATCTACTTCTGAGATGACCCACATCCTTAAGCTTCTTGCATCACGTTTATCTTAGTTCTTATGTTTGTGCACTTTAAGTGTTATCTATTTCTTTTTCTTCTGAATCATGTTTTGTTCTGATGTACTCTGATTATTTGAATATATCTGTCTGTTTGATTATTTGTTGATGTTATCAGCTTTACTCTATTTTCTTCTGTTAACCTTTTATTTGTCTTTAAAAGTTTTCTTTTTGATTATGACAAAAAGGGGGAGAAAAAGAAATTTTGTTTGTTCAAATATAAACAGTTACTAAAATGAAATTCAGACATAACAAATTATATCTAACATTGAATTTTAGTCTTTCAGAACTATAACGTTTATCTGACAAAATTCATTGAAGTTACCCTGAGAATCCCCAAAACAGATCCTTATTCAAACCAGGTTTAACCAGGCTCTGATAAGTCAAACCAGGTTCTGATTACCAGGCTCTGATTCTAGAAGCTAACCAAACTCTGATCATGAAATATAAATCAGGCTCTGTTCTTGGAAAGAAAATCAGTAAGAGTAAACCAGGCTCTGTTTCTGGAAAGTAAATAAGCTATTACCAGGCTCTAATTCTGGAAGGAAAATCAAGCTCTAATTCTGGAAGTATTCTAACCAGGATTTTAACCAGAAGTTTTTCAACCAGACTCTTAATCTGAATAGTTTACTCATGCAAAAAGGGAAGTATTTTCTTCTATTAGAGTATTCATTTCAGGGGGAGATTCTCTATCTCAGGGGGAGTTATATATTTATCCTTTTTATTGAACAAAATTTCCTATTTTTGTCATCATCAAAAAGGGGGAGATTGTTAGAACATAGATTGGTGTTTAATTATATCTCTATGTTTTGATGATAACTCTAATGGAATTTTGTATTTAGAAAATATATACTCTAATTTTGTTCAAGTGTTTTGTGTTTCAGATATTAAATTATATATCATTATGGAAGCAAAATGCATCTGAACAGCAAGTTACGCAAAGCTCTGAAGCATCAGATGCAAGCCATCAGAAGACTTTGAGCGCTACCAGAAGACTCTGAAGTAAAAGTTGCAGAAGACTCTGAAGCAGAAGTTGCAAAAGCATCTGAAGCGTAGCTGAAGATTTATTATGAAGAGTTTCAAGCATTGTTTTAGAAGACTCTGAATGTACTTCGTGCTGCATGTACAGAGGCTCTGATAAACAGTTATGCTCTGATCAGATCACCCACGCTAAAGCACTATTGCTGCAACTCTGATCTCATTGAATTTGATCTGAAGAACAAGAAGCACATCAGAGGATCTGATGTTGTTTACATTTGAAAAGATGTCAGCACGTGAATAGACTTGGTACTATTCTCAACGTCCTCTCCAACGGAACTATTCCTTATTTGTGATAGACACAAGGATTCAGGAAAAAGGCATTTCTCTGAACATTCTACTTGTGAGAAAGGGAAATTCATGTGAAGACAAAAGACTACAGCTACTCTACTTGCACAGTCTTCAAGCTTTGGACTTTCAGCAATATAAAAGGACGTCTTCAACATCTCTTCAAGGTTAACGAATTACTAACGAACTACCAACGAATCACACTCTCATACAATCATTCAAAGCTGAAATAGTTTTTCTTATTCGTTCTTAATCTTAAGTGTAAAAATCACAGTTTGTGATATAGCTTTTTAGAAGCATCTAAACACTTGTTAGTTTACATTTATTTGTAAAGGTTCCTTAAGAAGACCAAGTTGTGGTCAGTAGTTCTTGAGAAGACTAAGACGGTTCTTCTTAGTGTTTGACACTGTAATCTGTTTGAATATAGTGGATTAAGTCCTTGAGGAGAAAGCTGTTGCACCCTAAAATTTGCCCAACCTTATTCACTGGGTTTATGTTTCAATGTCATTAGCATTTGCATATAGAGTCATGTACATAGACTAATCATCTGCATAGCATAAGCATAGCAAGTCATTCAACAGGGGACCAATCATTATTCTCATCTCTAGAGGCCTATCAAGAGGTTATTATCCCAATTCAATCTCATTCAAGTCATCAGGAAAGAATTTGAAAGCAAAGAGCTCAGCAGATCAAGCCTTGAGTCCATCTCCTAGCTAAGGGTGTCTGAGGGTCAACAAGAGGGTTGTGAGCTGTGAATTGAAGGCATGGAGAGTATCTAGACATTATGAGAGACTTAGAAAGTCATTTGAAGAAGGAGACAAGTCATTGATGAGAGCACAAGAGCTATAGTTGAAGGCAGTCAACTAGGGTTTCACCTGGGTCAACCCTAGGTCAACCCTAGGTCAATTGACTGATTTAAGGGGCATTCAAGTCTAGTGGAGAGATGTGGGGTTCATCATTTGACATATAAAGAAGGATATGGAGATATGCCAAGGAGAATTCAAGAGAAATCAAGGAGAAGAGGAGTTTCTAAATTAGGGTTTCTGTGTAAAATCCCCTAGTTTAGGTCAAATTTCTAAGCAAGATAAGTCAAAATGCAAGCTTCAAATGGCTTCTTGGCCAACATGAAACTTGTAGAGGATCTCAATACCTTTAATTTGAGTTGTGGAAGACATCAAGGAGATTTATAGAACTCAAGTTATGGTCCTTGCAAGTTACAGGTCATCTGAGGTATCTGAATTTTTGTCTGTGAAAGTGACTTGACTTCCAAGCAATTTTTGCCCCTCAAGGAGATTTCAAATGAATTCTTGGTCAACATAAGAATTGTTCCTCATTGTCTTAGCTTTCTAGAATGGTATAGTATGCCTTCATATGATGTGCGGAACTCAACTTATGGTCTTGGCAAGCAAAGGGTATTTTGGGCATTTGTGAATTACAGGTCATTTTAACCTATGTCCAAAACTCATACAAGGAGGCCTCAAATGGAAAAACTTACAACATCAAACTTGCTCCAAATGGGATTTTAAGTCTAGAAAGAAGGTCACAAATTGTTGGAAAAGCTCATAACATGAAGTTGCATGATTGGTCCAAATTTGAACTAAAATGGCTTATAATTTGAATAAAGTCAAGATGAAAAATGGTTTGGGAGATTTACAAGTCCAAATGGAGACTTCCAATATATGATTTTGAATGGAAAGGACACTTCAAAGACAATGGTTCAAACACTTTTTTGAGTTTAGTGGAAAAAATCAAAGTTATCCCTAGTTACTTGCATTTTAAGAAACATAGCCAAAATGGATCAAAGTTGGAAGGCAAGGGAATGTGTAAGATGGATCTAGAATGTTCATGTGAGCCCTATATATTCATGAAATGAAGATTGATCAAGGGTTGGACTCATTTTTTCACCAAGAATCTCCAAATTCTCTCATTCTTTTTCATTGAATTTTCACTCCAATTCCTCAAATTCTTCACCAATCATCATCAAAATCAACTTCATTATACTGTTTCATCATCATAGATCAGAATTCAATCAAGAACAAGGTGTGATTAATCCATTTTCGAGCACTTCCATCATCAACATCAAAATTGAAGTTTCAAGTGGATAGCACAATTCAAGCCAAGTTTCATTCAAGTGTTGCAAACAGAAGCAAGTAGAGGAATTGTAGATCAGGATCCAAGCCTCACAAGTCTCAGATCCACGAATTTCATCATCATCCACAAGATTTTACACCAGGTACATTTTCTCTGCCACAGCTTGATTCAAATAGGTTAGCATGATTTTGTTAGTTTAGATGTGATGTAGGATGTTAGTAGAGCAATTAGGATGAGTTTGGAGTGGTTTGGTGATGGTTGTTAGCAGGTGCACCAAACTGTTAGGAGGTAGAACTCGTGGCATAGTGCATCATAATCTTAGCTTGATAGATCAGAATGATAACCATTAGTTATAGATTAGATTAGTGCAAGTTTGATGGAGAATTGTGTTGATGAGTTGCAGAGGATTTCCATGGTGACCAGAATTTGTTGTTATCGGGTTGAGTGATCTAGTGAATTTCAGATTGAACTAGTGCCATAGACGTGTAGAGGGAGAGATTCTGAACATTTTTCATGTTTACATCATGTTGATTCATGGCCTGGAGAGTGAGGACAGATTGGGAGAAATTGTGCTCGTGCATGTGCATTCATGGAGTAAACCCTAATTCTCAGATCCATTGGAGAAGACACAATCTGGAACGTTCATTTCATGTTGGACCCTTGACTTGTAGAGCCATCGTGTGGCTAGCATTTAATCTGATTTTGGAGGGAAGCTGTGAAGCCCTAAACGCACCGTTTCATTAATTGAAACGGGCGGGCCTAAGTGAGTGATATTCCCACCCCCAGTGCATGAGCCCAACTTCATCTGAACGTGATTTTGTTTCTTTTTTCACCCCCCTGCGTGGTTTTTATTTTCATTATTTCTGAGTGTTTCTGGGCCTTAACCAAAGTGCTACGCGCACCCCACCATTGTTGGCCCATCCTGGATATAACTGGAGCGAATTGATATTCTAACCCCCTCTCTCATTTTAATTCAATTCTTTTTTTTAATTCACTTTAATTTTACCAAATTTTAAAAATTCATAATAAACTCATAAAAAATCATTTTCAATTCATTCTTTTTACACTATTTTCTTTAGGATGTGTAGAAAATTCTCATTAAATAAAATTGCATTTTTATTTTTATTTCATATTTTTTTCATATTTTCTAAATAAATGTCATTTTAAATAGATTCATTTCATGCATGATTTTAGTAATTTTTGTTCTATTAAATGCTTCTATATTTTTTGTTCATTCTTTTTATATTGTTTAGATTAGATATTGTACTTGTAGGAGCAATTTAGTTCCCATTTTTAGGAATTAATTTTAGGTGCTTAATGTAGGCTTAAACAACATGAACAAATTAGGGTTTTTTAGGTGATGACTTAGGAAGTTTGATTCTTTCCCTTAGGACTTAGGATTCAACTAGATTAGTTATGGGACTATATGGGCTATGGGTAGCTATTAGATCCCTTAGAGAAAAAGTCAGGACTCCCCTACTGCTATTAATACTGTCTGTATATCTGATTGACTGGTGTGGTGTGCCCTCTGGGGATTAGTGCTTGCTTGTTTGGGTATTGGGATTGTTTGGGGACTTGGGGAAGCTGAAGATTTGAGGAGATGAAGACCATTGGAGATCCAAAGATTGAAGATCAACTGCCAGAGTTGAGGAGGAGATTCTTGCTAGCAGATGCTGAGGAGACTAGGGTTTAGGAGCTAGGCAGAGCTTTAGATTAGAAAGTTTGTTTTTCAAACATAGATTGCCTTGTCTGCATCCATCCTTTCTCTATGATTCAAAGTCTCTTTCAAATATCCACCTCCTTCCTTTGGAAGGATCAGTGAATATATTTGAAAGATAGAACTTTTGAGAGGAAACTTTCTGTTTAATGTTAACAGTTGATGAACCACCCTTGGTAGGTAATTAACTGTCTAACATTCATTCACTTCACTCTTGTGATTAATCCCTCATCCTGGAGGTTTGAGCTTGAAGAAAAGCCACTGCAGATAGAAGACTGATGATCAAAGCCCTTGCCTGAAGGCCATGAAGATGGAGATTGATGCTTGTTGAAGCCTGTAGCTGATTGGAGATTACTTGAAGCTAGATGTTGATTCAGAGCTGCTGATGCTGTTTCTTTTGCTGTTGTATTTCCTTTGCTGATGTATTGATTGGTTTTCTGGACTGTATTGTTTGCTGTTTACCCTGCTGGGTTGAAAGTGAAGCCTGTTCACTTTTACCTATTGTTTTCTAGGTTCGAGGTTGAGTGGGACTCCCTTGCCTCGCTTGTACTGTTGCATCCATGCATTTTACTGCTTTACTGTATATATCTGTTATTGTTTCTGTTTCTGCCTATCCCGTAGGATCTCTGTTTCTCTCTGTGCAAGAGAGGAGCATGATAGACACTAGGTCTTAACTCATGCATGATAACATTAGGTTAGTTTGATTCCCTTCGCAACCGTAGGTTAGAGTTCTGTCTCTTCTCTCTCAAAATAAACAGAAAAACACATAAAGATTTCAAACACAATAAAAGACACTTCTGGCGTAAAAGAAGTTGAACAAATCAAAAGAGTCATTTTGTCCGCTTTGGACTGTTAATCAGAAAAACCCTTTTTCAGAAGGAATAAAAACAATCAAAACAGACTTGTGTCGTACGTGGCCCGAACTACGTTTGCTCTGATCTTCCATGCTGTGTGGAAGTACGTAGGCATAGGATGCGATATCCTAGCGAGCAACCTTCCCCTCCTTTCCCGTAGGTAGGCGAACTACGTTGACTCTGATTTCTCGTTCCAGACGGGAATACGTAGGCATAAAGTGCGATACTTTGCCGAGTCATTTTTTATTTTCATTTTCTTTTCTTTTAACCCCAGACTTTTAGCGTAGATAGAATAACAATCCATACCCGAAGCAAGCGTGGATCCCGTCGAGTACGACGGACGTGAGGGGTGCTAATACCTTCCCCTTGCGTAACCGACTCCCGAATCCAGGTTTTGGTTGCGATGACCATACCTTTCCCGTGTTGTGCGAGGTTTACTCTGAGCGTTTCCTTTCCCTCCCGTGGGATAAATAACGCACGGTGGCGACTCTTCTGTTCAGCCGGCGCCGATTTTCGCAGTAGCGACAGCTGGCGACTCTGCTGGGGATCCAACGTCCCCTGGCTGCTAAGAACTGCGATGGTTCTTATGCATTTGGGATCCAACGTCCCTTTGAGCGAGTCAATCCTAGCGCTTGTTTTCCCGTCGAGGATTTTGTATGGAGTTATTTTATATTTCTAACCTTGTATTTTCAGCTTTATATATTGATTATTGTTGCTGTATCTGGGGTGTGACGGGTGTTCTGATATTGAGAGATAAGCCGGACCTGGGCTTGAGTGCACCTAGAATTAGCGTAGAAAGTAGTGGGCGCGTGCCGGCTTTGCTTGCATTAGTGTCTCATGAAATCTACACTCGGACGAGGTTCTTCTGGTTGGCTTCTTTTTCTACCCTTTGGGTCGAAGGGGTTGTTGGTCAGCTGAATTGTCGACTCCGGGGACCGATCACTTGGAAGTTGGCTGAGTGAGGCCTCTTCAGGATTTGATGATGCCACTCCTTCTGGGAATCGTATCATCAACCCTGAAAGTCTGTGACGCCGACGACCGCATAGGATGCCGTACCTTGTGCCAGTTATAGGGCCACCCACCTGTGAGGGGATTTGGGGTTATGCAGGTAACCAGACCTTCAGATACCGGTTATTTCTTGATTAGAGATCCTGGTTATTTATGGAGAGTTATGAGGTCTGTCAGAGACCATTTGGAGATGTGTTCTGAGGTCTGTCAGAGACCATTTGGAGATGTGTTCTGAGGTCTGTCAGAGACCAGTAGGAGAGTTCTGAGGTCTGTCAGAGACCAATTGGAGATATGATTTGAGGTCTACCAGAGACCAGTTGGAGTTATGGTTTGAGGTCTGTCAGAGACCAGTATGGGAGCTTTGTGTTAGGTCTATCTGAGACCAGGGTTTGATGACTTCTGGGTGGTCTATCTGAGACCTTTCTTGATTGGGTTTAGGCTATTCAGCTGCAGCTTTGGTCCCTGTTGCATGTTACTTGCATTGCATTGCCTGCATATCCATTACCATTTGCATTTCATTAACGTGTGTCTGTGCTGCAGGTGCATTTGCATTTCCCTAGTTCTAGTGCCCGGACTTCTGAGTATTGATTATGGCTGGTTTGAGGAAAACAATTGCGTATAAGCTACCTTCACCTGATATTACTTCTTTGCTTGGTCTGATATCCCTTGCTGATGAGGAGGTTAGGAGAAGCTTCAGAATGAGCCATGGGAGATTACTGAGATTGGTCTGTAAGCCCACTGCTGATGAGATGAACGGGCTATACACCTTGATGCAGTTCTATGACCCCGCATTGAGATGCTTTACTTTTGCTGACTTCATTCTAGGACCTACCATTGAGGAGTATGTGGAGTTTACCGAGCTTCCCGTGCAGAACAAGGTTCCCTTTATTCACTCTGCTGCTGAGCCCAAGTTGGAGGACTTAGCCAAAGCCTTGCATATGAACGCTGCAGATCTGTTATTGACTTCTTGGCTTGGGGTGTCAGGTTTCTCTCTGGATTTCTTAGTTGTCAAAGCTCGAGAGTACGCCAAGAACGGTTGTTGGGTGGTTTTCAATGCTATTTTGGCTTTATGCATTTATGGAATCGTGCTGTTTCCTAACTTGCCCAACTTTGTGGATTTGGATGCTTTCTATCTGTTTGCTGCAGGCAACCCAGTGCCAACGTTGATCGGAGACTTCTACCACTCATTGCACTACAAGAACGAAAACCGAAGGGGAAAGGTTGTTTACTGCTGTACTCCTCTATTGAATATATGGTTCAAAAGTCATCTCCCTACAAAGGGACCCTTTGCAGACAGTGCAACCTCAGCCAGTTGGTCAGAACGCCTGATGAGGCTATCTTCCGAAGACGTTGTGTGGTTTGATCGAGATTTGTTGGGATCCGAGCTCATCTTCAGCTGTTCTGGGTACCCTAATGTGCCGCTGATGGGAAGAAAAGGGTGTATCAACTACAACCCATCTCTGTTCGTCCGTCAGTTCGGATATGCGCTGAAGAATCCGCCTCAGGAGGAAGAAGTACAGGAATCTCTGTACTTCACCGGTGATGTGAAAGGGGAGTTATTAGCCAAGTTGCAACATGCCTGGGCGCGTATTAACCGCAAAAGGAAGCCACTGTTAGGAAAGAACGATTGCCAGGCCTATGCACCTTATAGAGTTTGGGTTCAGGAGAGGGCTAGTCAGTTGAGGATGCCATTTCCAGATGCACCAATCCTTGTTCCTATTCCGGTAGCAGAGCCGACTACTGTTTCTAGAGAGGTCTATGAACAGGTTGTGAAGGAAAAAGAAGCCTTGATGAAGATTAACGAAGGGTTAGAGCAAGAGTTAGCTCAGATACGCAGCGAGAAAAACAAGGTCGTATATGCTTTCCAGCAACAGATCGAGCTAGTAAACAGGTTAGGGGCTGAGTTGACCGAGGAAAAGAAAAAGCGTGAACGTCTGGGGCAAGAGTTCAGAAGTTCCCATGACATGCTGGAAGCCAAAAAGAAGGCGCTCGACGCAGCACACCGAGAGATATCCTCTTGCAATAAGACTTGGAATGCTACACTCACCAACAATAAGAAGAGGGAAGATAAGCTGAAGCAGCAAATTTCCGACCTCGAAGAGAAGTTGAAGTCTAGCATCAAGAAGTGTGAGGAGGAAGTGATGACCCGGTATAGTGTCCAGCATGCACTGAACAAGGCAATCAAGTCCAGAGATGAAGCAGTGTCTCAGAAGCGAAAGTTAGAAGATCGCTTCGGAGAAGCAACATGGGAAGAAACTGCTGAAGACGTACGCCGTGTCCTTAAGAGGAGAAACCAGCTTGTTGAAGGGCTGCTTGATCGACCAAGCCATCCGGAGACCAAGAAGTTGATAGAGGAGTACCAGACTTTTGGGAGGATTTGATCATTTCATATAGTGACTTGTATGCTTTATTTGCATAGTGCTGACCATCACCAGGATTGTTGGTTGAGGTCATGCCTTCTTTGTACTCTCAGTGATATTGTACCCTGGGCTTATTGATTCTCCCTGCAATATATGAGGCTTTCTATGATTCAGCTCCGATATTCCTATTGTCAGCACTGTCACTGCACCGGCACCTTCGCACTAGAACTGGGGGAATGAACTTCCCTAATGCACAGACATATTGCATTGCATTCATATTCATATTGCATTACAGGTAATCTTTGAATAGTGTCTTACTTCCCGCTTGTACCAGGTACTTAACAGGATTGCAGATCAGCATCCGCACCGCTATTCTACACGCTCCAATTGTCGAAAAGTCATGGACCAAATGCAGAACGAGATGCAAGATGTGCGCGAGAAGCTCGCCCTCTTCATGCAAACCATGGAAGCTATAGCAAAAGGGCAAGAGAATTTGCAGGCCATGGTCCAGCCTCTGTTGGCTCGCAACGCTGGTCATGGTAATGAAGATCATCAGTCTGTCCGGGTTGATACTGCTCATGGAGACGGCACTCCCACGCCAGTGGCTCCGCCCGTAGTCAATATACCTGCTGCTAACGTCAACAACGCTACCGCTGCTGTGAACGGTAACGTCGGAGTTGGGAATGAAACTGCTGTCCATAATGTTGGGCTGGGTGATGTCAATTTGGGAGATAATCTAGGAGGCAATGGCTTTGTCAATACTGGGTTCGGATTCAACGATCAGGGATTCGACAACACTGGCAAGTATGGCTTTAATGCTCAAGGCTTTGGGCAAGATGGTTATGGTATGGTCAATCAGGGTTACGGAGGCTTTGGAAACGGAAATGGTACTGGATTTATGGCTTTTGGTCCCGCTGGAGGTGTTCAAGGGTACGGCAACAGAGGCCGGGGTCCGGGGATGAATCAGATCAGAGCTGGACGTAATAATGCATATGATGGGTACGGGGCTGGAAATGGTCTGTGGCAAGAAGATCAGCAGGAGGACGCCTTCTCCGGAGGAGGTTTTGAAGGGCCGATGGATGATTCCCAAAAGATTAGAATGCTGGAAGAGCAGATGAAGGGAGTCTTAAATCAGAGTGCTGTGGGATTGGACATGGCAGCAATGGGCTTGGTACCTGGCTTGAGGGTGCCAATTAAATTCAAAGCGCCTGCGTTCGACAAGTACAAAGGAGACACATGTCCGAAAGTGCATGTACGAGCTTATTACAGAAAGATGTCTGCATACTCCACTGACGAAAGAATGCTAATGCATTTCTTTCAGGATAGTCTATCAGGCCCTTCCCTAGAGTGGTACATGGGGTTGGAGCCAACTGATATCAAGACATGGAAGCAACTAGCAGAGGCATTTGTAGCCCATTACAAGTATAACAGCGACCTGGCACCCAATCGGGTCCAGTTGGCCGGGCTTTCGCAAAAGAAGGGGGAGAGTTTTAAAGAGTACGCGCAAAGGTGGCGCGATATGGCTGCCAGGGTCCGTCCTCCTGTAGAAGATAAGGAAATGAATGATATGTTTGTCGGCACATTCACAGGGCTGTTTCATGATATGCTGTTTCATACGTCTCTGGCCAGTTTTTCGGACCTGATTCTGATGGGGGAAATGATTGAACGTAATATTAAGCAAGGAAAGTTCCAAGTCGAGGAATCAACTGCATCTGGCAGTAACAGGAAAGCTTATGGTGGGCGCCGTCAGGGCGAGGCAAGCGCGGTATTTGGAGGCCGAGGCCGAGGCCGAGGCAGGGGACGAGGTCAATATCGGCAGCCGCAGCAGGTGTCGAGTGTTACTATCCCATATCAACAACAACCACTCCAGCAACAACAATCGGTTCAGCAGCAACCAATGCCACAGCAGCAGCAGCCTCAGCAGGGGGCACAGCAAGCTCAACGAAGATTCCAGGGCAGTAAACCGAGAAGAGTGTTTGAGAAGCCTCCCTCAACATATGCCGATTTATTGCAGACATTGTTAGGATTGAATCTGGTAGAGAAAAGAACTCTGACACCAATAACGGGAGCTCCCCCGTTCGGCTACGATGCAAACAGGCACTGCGAGTTTCATTCTGGGGCCCCGGGTCACGATATAGAAGGTTGTCATGCTTTTAAGCACGTTGTGCAGGATCTTTTAGACAACAAGACTATCAACTTCGGAACGGCAGGTCCGAATATAGTCCAGAAACCCATGCCTAATCATGGGGCGAACGCCATTTTGACTGAGGAAGGTCTGAATCTTATTATGAATGTTGAGGATTTAAAGACGCCGCTGAGCGAGATAAAGAGCCGACTGTTACAAGGAGGTGTTTACCCAGGATGTAACGAGTATTGCTTAGATTGTTGGACCCTAGCTGGGGGGTGTGAGGATTTGAAGAAAGGCATTCAGACCTTAATTGATGAAGGTATATTGCAGTTTGATCGAGCGGCAACTGATGAGCCTGCAGGGGCAGCAGTGGATAATCGGAGTGATGTGGCCACGGTGACGATTCCTCGGAAGACGATCACTATTGCAGCACCAGCTCAGCGACCACCGATTACCATAACTAATGCCGGGCCAATCCCGTACGAGAACACGAAAGCAGTCCCATGGTCATATGGGTTAGAGGTGTATTGTGATGGGATAAAGATAGATGTTAACAAACAGCCAGTGGAGATTGTGGATAATGTTGTGGGCTCAGGAGGCATGACGAGGAGCGGCAGGATCTTTATATCTCCCGAAGTGGAGGCTGAAAGGCTAGCGAAAGGAAAAGGGAAAGTGGTTGAAAATGTTCCGGTACAAGCAAGTGAAAAAGAAGCAGCATCGAAGGATGTAGAAGAGTTCATGCGCTTAATTCGAAAAAGTGATTATAAGATTGTGGAGCATCTGCAGCAGACGCCGTCCAGAATATCTATCTTGTCATTGCTGTTGTGTTCGGAAGCTCATAGAAATGCTTTGCTGAAAGTCCTGGACACTTCTTTTGTACCCCAGGACGTCTCCGTAAATCAGCTAGAAGGAGTATTGGCGCATGTAAATGCAGGCCACAGTCTGGGCTTTACCGATTTTGACTTGACTCCGAAAGGGAGGGATCATAATATGGCATTACACGTATCTGTTGAGTGTAGAGGATCAGTAATGTCGCACGTATTGGTTGACACCGGGTCATCTTTGAATGTGCTGCCCAAGAAGGCGATGATGAAGCTGGATGTTCGAGGAATTTTGTGTACACCCAGTGATTTGGTAGTCAGAGCGTTTGACGGCACGCGGAGAACAGTCTTCGGATCGATTACTTTGCCTCTGCAAGTGGGGCCGGAAGTGTTTGCAACTGAGTTTTATATTATGGATATACAGCCCGCGTACAGCTGCTTGCTTGGAAGACCCTGGATTCACGGGGCAGGGGCAGTCACGTCTACCCTGCATCAGAAGTTAAAATATATGGTCGGAGACAGCGTAGTCACCGTGTGCGGAGAAGAAGACATCCTGGTCAGCCATCTATCTTCATTTAAATATGTGGAAGTCGACGGAGAGATCCACGAGACACCATGCCAGGCATTCGAAGGTTTGCGCATCAAGGACAAAGGTCCCGGGCCGAGCAAAGTGCCAGAGATAGCTGTCTCATCGTATAAAGAAGCTCAAGCTCTAGTGGAAGCAGGAGAAGCCAAGGGCTGGGGCAAAGTACTGGACATTCCTGTGAAGATGGACCGGTTCGGACTGGGGTACCAACCGTCGTCATCAACTCCTTCCGTGGGGGCCCCCCGTTTCAGAAAGTCAATCACCATCTCTGCCAGTGGAGTATGTCATGAAACTGTCAATGCTGCTTCAGAGTCTGATGAAGGAGACAGCGACTGTGATATGGATGCCTGGATTCAGCCAAGCACGCCAGGACAAGGACTGTGCAACTGGTCTATTCAGGAGCTTGTTCCTGTGACTTTTAAACAGTAATGCTTTGCTTTATTAATTGTTGAATAATCTGATGTCTTGCCCGGGGCATCAGGATTTGCTTAGGGCTGTGTTGTTATAAACATTGCGTGTTAATCATTAAATAAATGGCGTTTTTTCATGTGCAAATACCATAATCCCTGTCTTTCCTGTTTTGTATTTTCCAATAAAAGGGCAATGTGGTTATTCGCTTTATACGCATTTTGAAGCACTTAACCATTCCTTTTGCAGGATAACATTTTCAGATGACATCCTTGAATCACCTATGACTCGTCCCGACTTCGATCACCCGGTATTCCAGACCGAAGAAGAGGTTGTCGAAGATAGTGACGTTCCTGAAGAACTGTCTTGGCTAGTGAAGCAAGAGGAAAGAGCCATTCTGCCTCATGATGAGGTCATCGAAATTATCAACTTGGGGTCGGAAGGGGTTGAGAAGAATATTCGTATCGGAGCCGCACTGCAGAGTGATATCAAGCGGAGACTGGTTGAAATGCTCCGAGAGTATAATGATGTATTCGCTTGGTCATATGAGGATATGCCAGGGCTCGATACAGATATGGTTGTGCATCGCCTGCCACTGAAAGAAGATTGCCCACCGGTCAAACAAAAGCTTCGCAGAACTCGACCAGATATGGCAATGAAGATCAAAGAGGAGGTTCAGAAACAGTGGGATGCTGGTTTCCTGGCTGTGACGAAGTATCCTTCATGGGTTGCCAACATCGTACCAGTGCCAAAGAAAGATGGCAAGGTTCGAATGTGCGTGGATTATAGAGATTTGAATAAAGCAAGCCCAAAAGACGATTTTCCACTTCCTCACATTGACGTATTAGTTGATAATACTGCTCAATACTCCGTATTCTCCTTCATGGATGGCTTTTCAGGCTATAATCAGATTAAAATGGCGCCAGAGGACATGGAGAAGACTACTTTCATAACGCCTTGGGGAACATTTTGCTACAAAGTGATGCCCTTTGGCTTGAAAAATGCTGGGGCAACATATCAGCGTGCGATGACGACTCTTTTTCATGACATGATGCATAAAGAGATCGAAGTTTATGTTGACGATATGATTGCCAAATCCCAGACGGAGGAAGAGCATCTGGTGAATCTGCTGAAGTTGTTTAAAAGACTTAGGAAGTTCAGGCTGAGGCTGAACCCTAATAAATGCACCTTCGGGGTGAGATCCGGTAAACTGCTGGGGTTTATCGTAAGCGAAAGAGGAATAGAGGTCGATCCTGCTAAAATAAAAGCTATTCAAGAAATGCCGACGCCTAAAACAGAGAAAGAGGTGCGCGGGTTTTTAGGGAGGTTGAACTACATTGCCCGGTTCATATCTCACCTAACGGCCACGTGTGAACCATTATTCAAGCTCTTGAAGAAAGATCAAGCTGTAACGTGGAACGAAAATTGTCAAAAGGCGTTCGATAAAATAAAGAAGTATCTGCAGGAGCCTCCTATTTTGATACCCCCGGTGGCAGGTAGACCCTTGATCATGTATTTGACGGTTCTTGAGGGAAGCATGGGTTGTGTTCTCGGTCAACACGACGAGACAGGGAGAAAAGAGCATGCGATCTATTACTTGAGTAAGAAATTTACAGACTGTGAATCTCGATACTCAATGCTGGAGAAAACTTGTTGCGCGCTAGCCTGGGCCGCCAAGCGTTTGAGGCAGTACATGCTGAATCATACAACCATGCTCATCTCGAAGATGGATCCAATCAAATATATATTCGAAAAGTAGGCGTTGTCAGGTAGAATTGCCCGTTGGCAGATGGTCTTGACTGAATACGATATTCAATACGTCTCGCAAAAGGCTATAAAGGGGAGTGTGCTGTCTGAGTATCTGGCGGAGCAGCCTATTGAAGAATACCAATCGATGAGATTTGATTTTCCTGACGAGGATATCATGTACTTAAAGATGAAGGATTGCGAAGAGCCGTTGCCAGACGAGGGACCAGAGTTGGGGTCCAAATGGAAGATGATTTTTGACGGAGCTGTGAATGCTTACGGTAGCGGAATAGGGGCAATCATCACCACGCCACACGGGTCGCACATCCCGTTTACTGCACGATTGACCTTTGCCGTTACCAACAATGAGGCCGAATACGAAGCTTGTATATTGGGGCTTGAAGAAGCCATTGATTTGCGAATCAAACATCTAGACGTATACGGAGACTCAGCTCTGGTAGTGAATCAGATCAAAGGGGAATGGGAGACACGTCGGCCCAATTTGATACATTATATGAATTATGCAAGGAGATTGTTGCCTTTCTTCGACAAAGTTGAATTGCATCACGTGCCGCGGGCAGAAAATCAAATGGCTGACGCTCTTGCCACTTTGTCTTCCATGTACAAAGTCAACTTCTGGAACGAAGCTCCCCAAATCACTATCTCTCGGTTGGACAGGCCAGCTTATGTATTTGCTATTGATGAAGCGTCTGATGACAAACCGTGGTATTTTGATATCCTTAATTTCCTGAAGAATAAAGAGTATCCGGCTGGGGCATCCAGTCAAGATCAGAAGACTCTCAGGAGATTAGCAGGTAATTTCTACTTGAATCCGGATGGCGTCTTGTACAGAAGGAACCACGATTTGGTGTTGTTGCGTTGTGTAGACGAGAAAGAGGCAAAGCTTCTCATGGAGGAAATTCACGAAGGTGCCCTTGGTACGCATGCTGGTGGGCATGCTATGACGAGAAAGCTGCTGCGGGCAGGTTATTTTTGGCTGACCATGGAAACTGATTGTTTCAAGTTCGCGAGGAAGTGCCACAAGTGCCAAATCTATGCTGACAAGATACATGTGCCTCCGAGTCCTTTGAATGTGATGTCATCTCCATGGCCATTCTCGATGTGGGGAATCGATATGATTGGGAAGATCGAACCGACGGCTTCTAACGGGCATCGGTTCATTCTAGTAGCAATCGATTATTTCACCAAGTGGGTGGAAGCGGCGTCATACGCAAATGTAACGAAGCAAGTGGTGGCTAGATTCATAAAGAGAGATATCATTTGCCGATATGGGATCCCCGAGCGGATAATCACGGACAACGGTTCAAATCTGAACAACAAAATGATGAAGGAGCTCTGTCAGAATTTCAAGATCGAACATCACAACTCCTCCCCTTACCGACCCAAGATGAATGGCGCTGTCGAAGCGGCCAATAAAAATATCAAGAAGATCGTTCAGAAAATGGTGGTGACCTATAAAGATTGGCATGAAATGCTACCTTTCGCTTTGCACGGTTATCGTACGACGGTACGCACATCAACCGGGGCAACTCCGTTCTCGTTGGTATACGGAATGGAAGCGGTATTACCATTGGAAGTTGAGATCCCTTCTCTGAGGGTATTGCGAGACGTTCAGCTGGACGAGGCAGAATGGGTAACGAATAGATTGAACCAATTGAGTTTGATGGATGAGAAGAGGCTAGCTTCTCTGGCATACGGTCGTTTGTACCAAAGACGAATGAAGAAAGCGTACGACAAGAAGATACTTCCGCGAAGCTTTCAGACGGGCGACCTTGTGCTGAAAAGGATTCTCCCGCCACAAGCAGATCACAGGGGCAAGTGGACCCCCAACTACGAAGGGCCATACGTTGTCAGTAAGGTCTTTTCAGGAGGAGCGTTGTTGTTGTCCACCATGGACGGAGAAGACTTTGCGTCACCTGTGAATTCGGACGCAGTTAAAAAATACTTTGCTTAAAATAGACCCGCTGGACAGAAAAAGAGAGTCCAGGCAAAAATGGGGCATCCTGGCGAACCAAAAACAGAATAAAAAGGTTCGGGCAAAAGTTAGGGATAAAATTGAAAAATGTACACCCGCGAAGTTGAAAACCTACACTGGGCGGCTTCGGCAAAAAAGGGTATCCCGGTGAACTGAAAACCCGCAAAGGGCGGTTCACGCAAAAGTTAGGGATTTGAAAAGCAAATGACTGCGGTCCGAATTTGAATTCAGTGAGCATCAATGCGGGAGAATATATTTGGGGAGCCAGTTATCGGATACAATCTCTTCAGAAGTAGGGATACCGGGAAAGCATTAGAGTCGGACGAGTCATGGGAGGATCAGTTCGTGATGTTCATCTGCATCCCGTTGCCGACATGTGTACAAAATTTAATTTGTCAAAATATTCATGCTTCTTGTGCATACGTATATTTGCTTTGCGTAGCTTCCTCATTTCAGGAGTTACATCCCGTGTACAAAAAAACTCCGCCCATTCAGGGGCCCAATCAATGAAAATATGTTATTCAGTATTTGACACTATTCTTTACTGTTTTGTGCATGATTAACGCCTAAGTTTATTGAAGCTAGCATGAGTATAACATCACTGGCCCTTGCCGACGATTGTTAAAGCTTTGAATTAACTGAGTGTAACGTCACTAACCTGAATTGATTTGATTGCATAGGCTTGTCGTGTCTTGTTTGTGTTGTTGCAGGTTTCGTAACCATACGAAGAAGGTGATCAAAGGATTGCGATAACGAAAGACTTAGTCCCCGCGCAGGTCATGCATGTTCTTCCTGAAGAAGGATAGAAATCCCCAGCTAGCCGTAGCTTATCCAAAAGAGCGTGCTCCAGAAAGTTATTCGTCCTCAACAGAGTTTGGTGATTCCTAGATCGTAAGGCTGTGCTCAGACAGGTTCATCTTTCCCCGCAGGGTCATGCACTCTCCCCCAGCGGAGTCAGTGGATTTTCCCCGAGAGAATCATCCCATCCCCAGCGGAATTCTCTTTGCAAGTATTTTCATTCCTTCCAGTGGAACTCGGAGATCAAGACTCTCCAAAGCAGAGTTGATGGTGGGTCCTGTCATTTATTTTGTCAGAGATACTGGTAATATCAGTTTACGTTCCAGCAGAAAGTCCGATCGTACTATGCACATCTGCTATTCCCCAGCAAGGTTATTTTCCCCAGCAGAGGATTACTTCAACAAGGCTCGGTTTAAGTTCCCAATTTCCCAGCAGGGTTGACTTCACCCTTCCAGCATTTATTTTGCTGGAATAATTCTGTAGCACCTGGCTATCCCCAGCGGAGTTGGCATTATCTTCAGCATTTATTTTGCTGAAGCAGTTTCTGTATTCTAGCAGTTCAGGTGGAAAGAACTCTTGCTCAGATGAACTACCAAACATTCAAGATCTCGGCATGAGACATCCAATGATAATGTCAGTTTCGGCAGTATTCCCCCACAGAGTTAGCATGATGAGATTCTCTTTGTCTCTAACAGAGTCATTTATGCAAATGTCTCTTATTTTCCCCGACAGAGTTACCAGGATAAGTTTCTCTTTATTCCCAGGCAGAATTTAGTTGTCATCAGGGGTTCCATAAATCAGAAGTTCAGAGGCCACCGCCGGTTATCAGAGCAGGCGTCCGATAGTTGGTTTCCAAACATCCCCAGTAGAGAGCATCTCAAAGTCGCTGTCACGTCAGTGCTAAGAAGTTTGTGGGTGAGGATCATTGGAGAACTAAGTCCTGGACAATTTATTACTATATTGACGGGATTACCTCAGAAGTGGGCGTCCTAACGTGGACAGGTTTATTTCCCCGGATTGGTGAGGTGTGTTAGTCCTAGCGTGGACAGATTCGGGTTCTCGAAATTAGTGGAATGGGAGGTCATGACGTTGACGAAAGTGATTACTCTTTGTGTTGGTGCCCTGACGTGGACAGATCAGACCAGCGTGTGAGTCCTTACGTGGACAAGTCTTACTTCCTCAGCGGGTCGAAGACGCCTGAGTCCTAACGTGGACAAATCAAGACGAGACCGGTGTCCTGACATGGACGAATCAAAGAAATTGTTATTCCTAACGTGGATGACGGAGTCCTGACGCGGACATATCGGAAAGAGGTGATTCCTAACGTGGAAAGTATGGAGTCCTTACGTGGACAGATTAAGATGGCATTCCTTACGTGGAAAAATGTAGTCCTGACGCGGACAAATCGGAAAGAAGTTGATATTCCTTACGTGGAAAGATCAGAGTCCTTACGTGGACATATTAAGAGCATCCCTTACGTGGAAAAAGATAGTTTCCTTACGTGGAAATAACAGCATTCCTGACGTGGAAAGAAAGAGATTGATTCCTGACGTGGAAAGAAAGGGATTATTCCTGACGTGGAAGAGTTTAGTCCTGACGCGGACAGATCAAAGAAGTTATTCCTAAGGTGGAAGAAGAAGATTTACTCCTTACGTGGAAAAATTAGGTTCCTTACGTGGACAGATGCGAGAAAAGTAGATTCCTAACGTGGAAGAATGATGTACCCCTTACGTTGAAAGTTGAGTCTTGACGTGGATAGGTTCAGAACCAAAGTTGAATTCCTTACATGGAAAGATTGGAGTCCTGACGCGGACATGTCAAGTGGTATTGGAGTCCGTACGTGGACAGATTGATATAGTTCTCCTTATGCGGAAAGAAGATTGCTTCCTGACGAGGAAAGAGGAAAGGGTTAGTCCTGACGTGGACAGATACGGAAGAAATGACTCCTAACGTGGACAGATGATTCCTAACGTGGACGATGTTATTCCTAACATGGACAGGTGTTACTCCTAACGTGGAAGAGTTTTATTCCTAACGTGGACGATTCAGTTTATGGAAATGCAGACAAATTATCCCCAGCGGAGTTGCCGAGACTTTTCTGGGTTAACAGCAAAAGGAGTCCTAACGTGGACAGGTTTTAATTGAGACTTCTTCGTATGGATGACGGACAGAGTCCTAACGTGGACGAGCAAGCAACCTGTTATGACAGAATCCTTTTCAGAACGATGAAGACAATCCCCAGCACGGTCGCGCGAGATCAGTGGGTTGCTGTAACAGTCAGATTCAGCTGATGAATGTCGTTCCCCAAGCAGGAGCGCAATTTGGTTTTGCGGTTGGCAAATTTCTGGTTTCACTAGTATTCAACCGTCTCGTACCGCGAATGTCTGAAGGCTCCGGGCTCTTCACCCAATCGGGTCCAAGTCGCTTGAATAGGGGCAGCTGTTGCACCCTAAAATTTGCCCAACCTTATTCACTGGGTTTATGTTTCAATGTCATTAGCATTTGCATATAGAGTCATGTACATAGACTAATCATCTGCATAGCATAAGCATAGCAAGTCATTCAACAGGGGACCAATCATTATTCTCATCTCTAGAGGCCTATCAAGAGGTTATTATCCCAATTCAATCTCATTCAAGTCATCAGGAAAGAATTTGAAAGCAAAGAGCTCAGCAGATCAAGCCTTGAGTCCATCTCCTAGCTGAGGGTGTCTGAGGGTCAACAAGAGGGTTGTGAGCTGTGAATTGAAGGCATGGAGAGTATCTAGACATTATGAGAGACTTAGAAAGTCATTTGAAGAAGGAGACAAGTCATTGATGAGAGCACAAGAGCTATAGTTGAAGGCAGTCAACTAGGGTTTCACCTGGGTCAACCCTAGGTCAACCCTAGGTCAATTGACTGATTTAAGGGGCATTCAAGTCTAGTGGAGAGATGTGGGGTTCATCATTTGACATATAAAGAAGGATATGGAGATATGCCAAGGAGAATTCAAGAGAAATCAAGGAGAAGAGGAGTTTCTAAATTAGGGTTTCTGTGTAAAATCCCCTAGTTTAGGTCAAATTTCTAAGCAAGATAAGTCAAAATGCAAGCTTCAAATGGCTTCTTGGACAACATGAAACTTGTAGAGGATCTCAAGACCTTTAATTTGAGTGGTGGAAGACATCAAGGAGATTTATAGAACTCAAGTTATGGTCCTTGCAAGTTACAGGTCATCTGAGGTATCTGAATTTTTGTCTGTGAAAGTGACTTGACTTCCAAGCAATTTTTGCCCCTCAAGGAGATTTCAAATGAATTCTTGGTCAACATAATAATTGTTCCTCATTGTCTTAGCTTTCTAGAATGGTATAGTATGCCTTCATATGATGTGTGGAACTCAACTTATGGTCTTGGCAAGCAAAGGGTATTTTGGGCATTTGTGAATTACAGGTCATTTTAACCTATGTCCAAAACTCATACAAGGAGGCCTCAAATGGAAAAACTTACAACATAAAACTTGCTCCAAATGGGATTTTAAGTCTAGAAAGAAGGTCACAAATTGTTGGAAAAGCTCATAACATGAAGTTGCATGATTGGTCCAAATTTGAACTAAAATGGCTTATAATTTGAATAAAGTCAAGATGAAAAATGGTTTGGGAGATTTACAAGTCCAAATGGAGACTTCCAATATATGATTTTGAATGGAAAGGACACTTCAAAGACAATGGTTCAAACACTTTTTTGAGTTTAGTGGAAAAAATCAAAGTTATCCCTAGTTACTTGCATTTTAAGAAACATAGCCAAAATGGATCAAAGTTGGAAGGCAAGGGAATGTGTAAGATGGATCTAGAATGTTCATGTGAGCCCTATATATTCATGAAATGAAGATTGATCAAGGGTTGGACTCATTTTTTCACCAAGAATCTCCAAATTCTCTCATTCTTTTTCATTGAATTTTCACTCCAATTCCTCAAATTCTTCACCAATCATCATCAAAATCAACTTCATTATACTGTTTCATCATCATAGATCAGAATTCAATCAAGAACAAGGTGTGATTAATCCATTTTCGAGCACTTCCATCATCAACATCAAAATTGAAGTTTCAAGTGGATAGCACAATTCAAGCCAAGTTTCATTCAAGTGTTGCAAACAGAAGCAAGTAGAGGAATTGTAGATCAGGATCCAAGCCTCACAAGTCTCAGATCCACGAATTTCATCATCATCCACAAGATTTTACACCAGGTACATTTTCTCTGCCACAGCTTGATTCAAATAGGTTAGCATGATTTTGTTAGTTTAGATGTGATGTAGGATGTTAGTAGAGCAATTAGGATGAGTTTGGAGTGGTTTGGTGATGGTTGTTAGCAGGTGCACCAAACTGTTAGGAGGTAGAACTCGTGGCATAGTGCATCATAATCTTAGCTTGATAGATCAGAATGATAACCATTAGTTATAGATTAGATTAGTGCAAGTTTGATGGAGAATTGTGTTGATGAGTTGCAGAGGATTTCCATGGTGACCAGAATTTGTTGTTATCGGGTTGAGTGATCTAGTGAATTTCAGATTGAACTAGTGCCATAGACGTGTAGAGGGAGAGATTCTGAACATTTTTCATGTTTACATCATGTTGATTCATGGCCTGGAGAGTGAGGACAGATTGGGAGAAATTGTGCTCGTGCATGTGCATTCATGGAGTAAACCCTAATTCTCAGATCCATTGGAGAAGACACAATCTGGAACGTTCATTTCATGTTGGACCCTTGACTTGTAGAGCCATCGTGTGGCTAGCATTTAATCTGATTTTGGAGGGAAGCTGTGAAGCCCTAAACGCACCGTTTCATTAATTGAAACGGGCGGGCCTAAGTGAGTGATATTCCCACCCCCAGTGCATGAGCCCAACTTCATCTGAACGTGATTTTGTTTCTTTTTTCACCCCCCTGCGTGGTTTTTATTTTCATTATTTCTGAGTGTTTCTGGGCCTTAACCAAAGTGCTACGCGCACCCCACCATTGTTGGCCCATCCTGGATATAACTGGAGCGAATTGATATTCTAACCCCCTCTCTCATTTTAATTCAATTCTTTTTTTTAATTCACTTTAATTTTACCAAATTTTAAAAATTCATAATAAACTCATAAAAAATCATTTTCAATTCATTCTTTTTACACTATTTTCTTTAGGATGTGTAGAAAATTCTCATTAAATAAAATTGCATTTTTATTTTTATTTCATATTTTTTTCATATTTTCTAAATAAATGTCATTTTAAATAGATTCATTTCATGCATGATTTTAGTAATTTTTGTTCTATTAAATGCTTCTATATTTTTTGTTCATTCTTTTTATATTGTTTAGATTAGATATTGTACTTGTAGGAGCAATTTAGTTCCCATTTTTAGGAATTAATTTTAGGTGCTTAATGTAGGCTTAAACAACATGAACAAATTAGGGTTTTTTAGGTGATGACTTAGGAAGTTTGATTCTTTCCCTTAGGACTTAGGATTCAACTAGATTAGTTATGGGACTATATGGGCTATGGGTAGCTATTAGATCCCTTAGAGAAAAAGTCAGGACTCCCCTACTGCTATTAATACTGTCTGTATATCTGATTGACTGGTGTGGTGTGCCCTCTGGGGATTAGTGCTTGCTTGTTTGGGTATTGGGATTGTTTGGGGACTTGGGGAAGCTGAAGATTTGAGGAGATGAAGACCATTGGAGATCCAAAGATTGAAGATCAACTGCCAGAGTTGAGGAGGAGATTCTTGCTAGCAGATGCTGAGGAGACTAGGGTTTAGGAGCTAGGCAGAGCTTTAGATTAGAAAGTTTGTTTTTCAAACATAGATTGCCTTGTCTGCATCCATCCTTTCTCTATGATTCAAAGTCTCTTTCAAATATCCACCTCCTTCCTTTGGAAGGATCAGTGAATATATTTGAAAGATAGAACTTTTGAGAGGAAACTTTCTGTTTAATGTTAACAGTTGATGAACCACCCTTGGTAGGTAATTAACTGTCTAACATTCATTCACTTCACTCTTGTGATTAATCCCTCATCCTGGAGGTTTGAGCTTGAAGAAAAGCCACTGCAGATAGAAGACTGATGATCAAAGCCCTTGCCTGAAGGCCATGAAGATGGAGATTGATGCTTGTTGAAGCCTGTAGCTGATTAGAGATTACTTGAAGCTAGATGTTGATTCAGAGCTGCTGATGCTGTTTCTTTTGCTGTTGTATTTCCTTTGCTGATGTATTGATTGGTTTTCTGGACTGTATTGTTTGCTGTTTACCCTGCTGGGTTGAAAGTGAAGCCTGTTCACTTTTACCTATTGTTTTCTAGGTTCGAGGTTGAGTGGGACTCCCTTGCCTCGCTTGTACTGTTGCATCCATGCATTTTACTGCTTTACTGTATATATCTGTTATTGTTTCTGTTTCTGCCTATCCCGTAGGATCTCTGTTTCTCTCTGTGCAAGAGAGGAGCATGATAGACACTAGGTCTTAACCCATGCATGATAACATTAGGTTAGTTTGATTCCCTTCGCAACCGTAGGTTAGAGTTCTGTCTCTTCTCTCTCAAAATAAACAGAAAAACACATAAAGATTTCAAACACAATAAAAGACACTTCTGGCGTAAAAGAAGTTGAACAAATCAAAAGAGTCATTTTGTCCGCTTTGGACTGTTAATCAGAAAAACCCTTTTTCAGAAGGAATAAAAACAATCAAAACAGACTTGTGTCGTACGTGGCCCGAACTACGTTTGCTCTGATCTTCCATGCTGTGTGGAAGTACGTAGGCATAGGATGCGATATCCTAGCGAGCAACCTTCCCCTCCTTTCCCGTAGGTAGGCGAACTACGTTGACTCTGATTTCTCGTTCCAGACGGGAATACGTAGGCATAAAGTGCGATACTTTGCCGAGTCATTTTTTATTTTCATTTTCTTTTCTTTTAACCCCAGACTTTTAGCGTAGATAGAATAACAATCCATACCCGAAGCAAGCGTGGATCCCGTCGAGTACGACGGACGTGAGGGGTGCTAATACCTTCCCCTTGCGTAACCGACTCCCGAATCCAGGTTTTGGTTGCGATGACCATACCTTTCCCGTGTTGTGCGAGGTTTACTCTGAGCGTTTCCTTTCCCTCCCGTGGGATAAATAACGCACGGTGGCGACTCTTCTGTTCAGCCGGCGCCGATTTTCGCAGTAGCGACAAAAGGCAAATCACTCTTGATAGGGTGGACTGGATTAGTTGAGTTCAACGAACCAGGATAAAAATCATTGTGTTTTTATTGCCATATTTATTTCAAAACCCTTATTCAACCCCCCACCCCCCACCCCTTCTAAGTGTTTTCTCACCTTCAATCAGGAGCAATCAAGCAAAGAATCTTGAAGCCTCGGATAAAATATGAAAGTTTGCCAAGTCGTGTCTGTTTAGGTGACCCGAGTTTTGTAAAAGTAAGAAATAACTTTTAAACTATTAAGGCAACTATGTCACACACGTGCGCGTAGGCATGCACGCATACGCACGCACGCACACACAGGCCTTAAAATTATTTTTCAAACGTTTTTATCATGAAAATTGTTTCCTAGACCAAGACAAGTGATCAAGAAGTTGTTCAATCTCTTTTCAAAGCTTTTTTGAACTAACCAATTAATTGGATGCTTAAGCCAGTCGATTGGCAAAATGTTTTGAGTCAGCCAATGAATTGGAACATTAAGTCAATTGATTGAAGAAAGGGCTAATAAATTTACCAAGCGATTATGACATCACCTTAATGACTTACAACGACTCTATATCCGATATTTCCTATTTTAACATGGTAATCGATTAAAAATGACTTGGCCAATCAATTGTAACATAATGCCAATGAATTGGCTCATCAAATATGCTCATGGATCATTTAATTTTTGGTTTTTCATACTTCTATATAAAGGAAGCTCACCTCAACTTCATTTCATGCCACTTTCCAAATCTTTACATTTTCTTTGGAATGTATCTCTCTATTTTATGTCTTTCTATCTCTAGAAACATTTTTATTTCACTTAAAGTTATCCTAGTGCTATTGAGTGAAACCTTGCTTGTGAGAAAGGTTTTGAAAGTGGTCATGCTATTTTAGTTAATTCTTGAGAGTGCGATTCTCTTGAGAAGATTTAGTTTTGTTTTTTAGATAAACCAGTCGTAAAATCTCTATTCTTGGTTTACTGAGCTTTATTAGAAAAAGTTATGTTTTGGTTATTGAGATCAGCCTAAAAATATCTAAGAATGTTTATTAGCTTATCATATGGTAAAGACTATCTTTTTTAGAGGATAAGCCTGTAAAAATCTTAAAATTAACTTGTATTAGGTTCGTGAGCATAACTTGTAAGAACTCAAAAGTTTTTAGTCAAAATCTTAAGAAAACCTCTTATGGAAAGAACTAGGCCTACGTTCGGTCAAACCTGGATAACTCTCTAGTGTAATCTCTCTAACTCTTACTCTATTTATTTTTTTTGCTATTTAATATTTGTTTTATATCCGCTGCCATTTACTCTTAAAAAATATTAACACGATCTTAATCGAGAAAAGTATAAAAGTAATCACGAATTTGAAATACCACAATTCACTCGCTCTTGTGTTTAAAGTTGTGAGATATTGGATCAAACTCTAGTATGATCGAAGGTAGCTTCTTGGTTCGATAGTTCGAGAGATGTTTAGCATGCAGTCAAAGGTCGTCCACACGTTGTTTTCGAAGTAGTGTATGTTGTAGTCGAAGTAGGGTCAAACATGCAGTTGTCAAAAATGCTAAATTTGTTAGCATGTCGAATTGGGCTTGTTTCTTATGTCCAATTATTTAAATTAGCTTGTAATTGGTAATTGTTAAAAAGCCTATTAGTTTAGTATGTTAGGTTTTATTATAAATAGGATACTAGTCTCTCATCTTAAGTGTGGCAAAGCCTAATTATGGTGAGAGGGTTATTTGTTATTCTTTAGTACTTGTAATCTGATTTAAAGAGAAAGTAAAGAATAACACTTATAACTAATCCTTGTTGTTCTTCTTGTTTTTTGTTAACCCTAACCTTTATGTGTTTCTTGTCGATAAAGAAACATTTTATACTTTGTTTCAAGGCATCATTTTTCACAATAAATTGGTGCGGTGAGCGTGGAGAAGATGCATTCAACAAAGTATGAGATTGAAAAGTTCACCAGAGTGAATGATTTTGGTCTGTGGCGCTTGAAGATGAAATCCCTACTGGTTCAGCAAGGTTGTTTGGAAGCGTTGAAGGGAGTTGCAACCATGGACGTCGCGTTAACGGAAAAAGACAGAATGAGTATGATAGAGAAATCCCACAACACCATCTTATTGAGCCTTGGTGATAAGGTTCTACGACAAGTTTCAAGGGAGACGACGATATCGGGGTTATGGGTGAAACTCGAAAGTTTGTACATGACCAAATCGTTGGGCAATCACCTCTACTTGAAGCAAGCTCTGTATTCATTCAAGATGAGTGAAGACAGATTTTTGGCTGAGCAGTTGGATATGTTCAACTAGCTGATTCTTGATCTTGAAAATATCGATGTCAAGATTGATGATGAAGATCAAGCGTTATGGCTGCTATGTGCTTTGTCCAGATCATATGTTAACTTCAAAGAAACTCTCTTGTATGGAATAAAGTCTCTGACCTTTGAAGAAGTTCAGTCAGCAATGTATTCGAAGGATTTGAACAAACATAAGGAGTACAAGCCATCTTCGACTGGTGAAGGCTTGTCGGTCAAGGAAAAATTCACAAAAATAGATGGCAAGTTACTAAGAAGAAGGGTAAAAGTCAGCAGGAGTCTTATAGCGGCGATGCATCTAGCATTCGATGCTATCATTGTAAGAAGGAGGGTCATACAAGAAAAGTGTGTCATGAACACCTGAACAATCATGATGGAAAGGATAATGGTAATGTAGCCATTGTGTAAGATGATTATGAATCATCTGATGTCCGTGTGGTTTCAAGCAACAACTCAAGAAAGAAGTGGATTATGGATTTAGGTTGCACTTGGCACATGACTCTAAACAAATACGGGTTTGAGGAATTGTGTGATCAAGATGGTGGATCAGTGGTGCTGGGAAACAATTGCAAAATTGCAGGTATTGGATTTGGGAGATTCAAGCTTCGTGATGAGTTAATAAGGATATTGACTAAAGTCAGGTATGTATCTAATTTAAAGAGATATTTGATTTCTCTTGGTGAACTCGACAAGAATGGATATGTTTTTCAAGGAGAGAAAAGTATCGTAAGAGTCATGAAGTAGTCGAAGGAAGTCTTGAGATGCGTGAAGAAACAAGGCTTGTATACCCTTGAGGCTGGAGTTGCAAATGGTTCGACAAATGTTGCATCCACGAACCCTTTATCAAAGACAAAAATTTGGCACATGAGATTGGGCCATGTTTGTGAAAGGAGTTTGGTCGAATTGAGGAAATAAAATCTGCTTGGTGGAGACAAAGTCGAAAAACTGAAATTTATTGAACCTTGTGTACTTGGTAAATCTTTCAAAGTGAAGTTCAATAAAGGCAAACAAATAACACAAGGATCCCTTGATTACATCCATGCTGATCTTTGGGAGCCTGTGAGGTGTCCATCACATTCAAGCGCAAGGTATTTTCTATCCATAGTTGATGATTATTCCAGAAATATTGGGTATTCATCCTGACGACTAAGGATGAAACTTTTGAGGATTTCAAAGGTTAGAAGACTCTGGTCGAAAATCAGACTGGCAGAAAGGTCAAGAGGTTGAGAACTGACAATGGCCTTAAATTTTGCAATGAGGCGTTCAACTGCTTTTGTGTTGCCTCAGGTATTTCAAGGCACAAAACTACTGCAAGTACTCCACAAAAAAATGGTTTGGTGGAAAGTTTTAATCGAACTCTTTTAGAAAGAGTTAGATGCATGTTGACTAGTGTTAGGTTAAAGAAGGTGTTTTAGGCTAAGGTTGTTTCAACAGTAACATATCTGATAAACAGATGTCCTTTGATTGAGTTAGATATGAAGACACCTAAAGAAGTTTGGTCGGGACATCCACCAGATCTCGACAAATTGAGATTATTTGGTTGTGTGGCCTATGCTCATATTAGGCAAGATAAAATCGAACCTAGAGCTCTAAAATGCATGTTTGTGGGATACCCTAAAGGAGTCAAAGCTTATAGGCTATTGTTCCTAGAGCCAGGCCCCAAGAGGTGTATCACCGGTCGATATGTAGTTTTTAATGAGGCTGAGATGGCCTTCAAGAAAATTGATGATGCTGACGAAGAGCTGGAATAGGGAGAGATTCCTCTTGAGGTGAAGCATGTTGATGTTGATTTACGTATCCTATATGAAGTCGAAGAAGAAGCAGAAGATATTAAGGAAGTTGAGGAAACTTTTGATGACTACCTATTGTCAAGAGATAGGTCGAAGAGAGTCATTAAGCCACCTCAAACACTTAGGTATGCAGATCTTATAGCTTATGCCTTAATCTCTGCAAGTGTGGTTCTAGATGAAGAACTTAAAGACTATAAGGAAGCTAGGACGATTCGAAATAAGACTGAATGGCTAAAGGCCATGGTTGATGAGATGAAATCTATTCATGATAACAACACCTAGGAACTAATCAAGAAATCTGTTGGACCCAAAGTACTCTCTTGTAAGTGGATTTTCAAAGTTAAGGAAGGAATCAAAAGAGTGGCGTCGAAGAGATACAAAGCAGATTGGTTGCTAGGGGTTTCACTCAGAAAGAAGGTGTCGACTTAAATGATGTGTTCTCTCCTATTATGAAGCACGGGTCCATTTGAATGTTGCTTTTCACGATGGCACAGTTCGACCTTGAACTATAACATATGGATATGAAGATTGTGTTCTTGTATGGTGATCTAGATGAAACAATTCTGATGAGGCAACCTGAAGGGTATGTCAAAAGGGGAAGGAATATTATATGTGCAAGCTGAAGCGATCATTATATGGATTGAAACAATCTCCTCGACAGTGGAATATGAGATTAGAAAAGTTCATGGCACGCATAAGTTTCATTAGAAGTCAGTTCGACCACTGTGTTTACTTCAGATTTCAACCTAGTAATTCATTTGTTATTTTGTTGCTTTATGTGGATGATATTCTAATAGCAAGCAACAATGTCAAAGATGTAATAAGGGTGAAGGCTGAACTCAATAAGGATTTTAATATGAAGGATCTAGGAGCTGCGTCTAGGATTCTTGGAATTGACATCTGAAGAGATAGAAAGCAGTTAAAATTATGCTTATCTCAAGAGGCATACCTACGGAAGATTATTGAAAAGTTTGGTATGTCGAATTCAAAGCCTGTTGTGACTCTGAAAAACCCTCAAATCAAGCTGAGTATAGATCAGTGTCCCAGTACTGATTTTGAAAGAGTTTATATGAATAACATTCCATATGCTAATATAGTGGGTTCTTTGATGTATGTTATGTGTTGCGGTGGAAATAGGATATCAAACTATTAATTAGTTTGAGTCACCATTCTTAATTCACAACCGCTCTTTGATTTATCCGAAGGAAAAGGTCAAAAGAGGGAAAAACCTATTTTTGCATCGTAAACACAATGCGGGGAGAGACCTAGGTAAGGGGTTGGTTAAGTTTAGGGAAGGTACTAGCACCCTAAACTTCTGTAGTATTCTACAGGAACCTTTTGTTTATTGTATGCTTTTTATTTTATTATCTATTTTAAGTATATACTAAGCTAAGGGATAGAGTGACCTAAAATACCTAAGGGTTAGTCCTAAGTTTACTCGGCAAGACGTCGCATCTTGTGCCTACATATCCTGACGGGAATAGAATCAGAGCAATTGTAGTTCCCCTCGAAAGGGAGGTTAGAAACATCTTGACTGTGGTCAAGGTTTCAATGAGGAGTAAGCAATTCTTAAGGACGGGCTTACGCGGAGTCCTTAAACTCCTATTTATACGTTGAAAAGTTGAATTGAAATTAGGATTAAATTAGGGTTGACTAAATATTCCACGGCGGGAAACCCTAAAACAGAGTACGACGACTCTTTGACCTAATGCTAGGGTAAAGGGCGTTTTCGTCCATGGCGGGATGCCTAGGCTAATTAGGGTTTGAAACGGTCTAGGGTTAGGACTATTGACTCGGCGGTCAAACGGCTAGACCTAATTCCTTCTGAAAGGAGGCGACTAACGGTAAAAACATGCAAAAATGGCAAATTATTACATGGCAGAAATTAAAGTACGGAAGATGAAGAAAGCGGTAAAAGAAAGCATCGCGACGATCACTCGCGTAAATTACAAATCCCAAAATAAATGCAAAGAATAAATAACCGCGACGATTACTCGCATAATTACAATTGAAACAAAGACAGTGCGAACAAATGGGATGTCAATAGGCTTAAACGAACAAACTAACGGTATTACACAAAAATTGAGACGGCTAAAACCAGAGTTCTATTAATTTTTTCATTTTTAAAAGAGAAATGGTTTTATTTTATGTTTTTAATTAAAAAAAATTGTTTTAATTTAACTAAAGAAAAATGTTTTGGTTTTTTAAGATTTTTGATGAAGGAAAAAAAAGTTTGTTTTTGCTCTTGTTGTAATTAAAAATGTTTTAATTTTAATGTTAAAATTTTTTTAATTTTTGAAGTAAAAAAATGTATTCATTTTAAAAATGGGTTTAAAGATAGATTTTATTAAAAAATTAATCTAAAAATATATTATTTTTTAATTAAGTTTTATTAAAAATGGTTTTTGGCTTTTAAGAAAATGATTTTAAATTTTAAGAAATGAGGCTTTAGTTTTAAAATGATTTTTAAATTTTAAAATGACTTTTAAGTTTTTTTTTTTAAATGATGTTTTTAGCTTTGGTTTGGGATTTATTAAAAATGGTTAGTTAATGAATTAAAAATAAAATACAGTTATTACTTATAATTATTAAAATAAATAAAACAATAAAATAATATAATAAATAATAAAAGAGAAAAAAAACAAAAATAAAATATGGGAGGGGGCGGTCAAATGAACATTGAAGACTTAGGTTTTTTCAGTTTCTTTGTCTTCTCCTTCTCTCCATATCCGTCGCGGCGGCGCCATGGCTGGGGCTCGAGCTGCTCCGTTCCGTTCCCTTGCATGCCAACCAATCCTTCTTCTACTTCTTCATATGTTTCCTGTGACAACAAAGAAAGAGCGTTCAAAGCAAATATGATTCTCCTTACCCTTTTTCGGCCAACGATTTGCGGTTATGAACGGTCGGTGATATGGTTACTGAGACCGCCGACGGTGGTTTCGGGGCGAGAGGGATGCGGTTGACGAATTCGCGATCGCCTCACTGTTGAGTGGCGTTTTCGTTGCTTCGCGGCGATGAAATTCGACGGCGGTATTGATGCTCGTCCTTCGGCGATGATGAAACTTGAGCCGGCGGTCGTAAGCTTTGATGGCGACGCAGCGGTAGCGGATTACTGCGGTCACTCGTCGTCGCCGGCTGTTGGTCCGGTTTCTTCCTCTTTTCCTTCTGATTGAGACGATGATGATGAAACTCCAAGAGTTTCTCTGAGTCTCAGCCTTTGGGGATGATGATGAAACTCTCTCTGAGTTTCTGAATCTGCCGCTGGCTTTTTGTTTTTTTTTCCCCCAATTTTCTTTTTGCATGCGGAGCTTTTTATGTTGCTGACTCTTACTGATGACTTTTTGGGCTTTAAGACCTCCACCCTGGTCATGGATTTGCGCAGGTTTCGGCTGTTTATCAGGAAACGACCTCGTGTTCTTTTGTTGCGCTTTTGGTTGGGATTTACGAACTTGTTTGTTGATTGTTGTTGTGGGCTTATTTCGTTGGATTTTCCGGAAAAATAGTTTGTCCGCTTGGATTGTTATTGCGAAAATCTTGGTTTGATCCGCGGATGCCCAGATTATTTTAGGAAGCTGTGTTTGTCTAAAAGTGTTTTTTGAATAAGTGCTTTTTCCAAAAGCACTTTTCAAATAAGCACTTTTTGGATAAGCACTTTCCTGGAAAAGCTTTTTATTTCTCTCTCTCAGTTGCCTCGGACAGAACAGAAACTTGCTTGGTTTTGGCTCTTTGGTCGGAATAGAGTCGGGAATCGGTTTCGGTACACTCTGTTACCTTCCCGACACCAGGTGATGATGCTACTCTGAGGGTGTCAAAAATTAACCGATAAAACTCGTTTGCTTATTTTTTTGCAGGTTCAAAAAAGTCGGAAGCTCGGGAAAAGTCGAAACAAATCGAAAGACTTAGGAATTTTAGGAATTTTTATTATTATTTTTGTAATTTTAATTATATTTATTTTTTGTAAAGAAACATTATCATTAATGAAATTCTTTATTTTAAAATATTGTAAACTGAAAACATTATTATTTTTTGTTTTTGTTATGCCAAATAAAATGAAAAATCAGCATGAACACAATATTAAAAATGGGATGAAAATGAGAATAAAATTACTAAAAACGAAGTGCAAATACTATTTAAAACGAGATAAAATTATTTAAAAATGAAATTATTTGAAAAGAAAATAAAACTTAAAAATGAGATGAAATGTTTTAAAATGAAATGTGAATAAAATAGAATGAAATGAATTTTGATTTAAAATACAAATGAAAGTAAAATGCAATACAATTGATTTAACAATAAAAATGAAATGAAATTCCATAACTTCTTATTAATTCCTAATTCCTCCAATTTATCTGATTAACCCGACTAATCCTGTTTCCAACATAGCTTTCGATTAAACTTCCGACAAATCAAATGAACAAAGCCTTATCAAAATACAAATTCCTCGATTCTCGTCAACGGCTCAAATTCGCAAACTGACAGCCAACTGCCAACAAATGACTGTTTTACCCTTCATGGACTAAACGACACGTTACATGATATTTTCCTGCAAAAATCACACGACTACACCAACTTGTTAGTGATTGGTTAAATACAATGCCAAAATGCAATGAAATGCCAGATGAAACGACAAATCTTAGGGCAAAATTTGGGGTATTACATTATGGTATGTACTAGACCCGACATAATATATGCAGTAAGTCTTGTAAGCAAGTACATAGCGAATCCTGGAAAGGCTCACTGGAAAGCATTGAAATGGATTATAAGGTACATAAATGGATCTCTAAATAGAGTCCTAATTTATGGTGGAACCTTGGGTGAAGATAGTAAAGTAGCAATTGAAGGATATGTCGACTTTGATTATGCAGGTTGTATGGATTTCAGAAATCTATTTTTCCTGGATATGCGTTCACTATGTTTGGCATAGCAATCAGCTAGAAAGCAACACTTCAAAAGGTTGTTGCCTTATCAATCACTGAAGCCGAATATATTGCCCTAACTGAAACTGTGAAGGAAGCATTGTGGCTTGAAGGCTCTGCAAAGGAGATGAAACTTCAAGGTCGAGGTATCACTGTTAAATGTGATAGTCAAAGTGAAATACACCTATTAAAGAATTTGGCCTATCATGAGCGAACCAAGTATGTTGATGTGGTTGCATTTCGTTAGAGGGGTAATCGAGCGTGGAGAAGTCCAAGTGCTGAAGGTTTCGGCATATCATAATGTTGTTGATATTATCACCAAGACATTGCCTAGTTGCAAGTTTTTCCACTATATGCAGTTGATAAAGCTGCATGAAGAAAGCTAGTTTGTTCCATGATGTTATATAGTTTGTTCCAAGGTTGAGATTTGTGAGATATTGGGTCGAACTCTAGTATGATCGAAGATAGCTTCTTAGTTCGATAATTTGACAGATGTTTAGCATGCAGTCGAAGACCGTTGACATGTTGTTGTCGAAGTAGTGTATGTTGTAGATGAAGTATGATCAAGCATGAAATTGTCGAAAATGCTAGATTTGTTAGCATGTTGAATTGGGCTTGTTTGTTATGTTCAATTGTTTAAGTTAGCTTGTACCCTAAGTTAGCTTGTAATGGATAATTGTTAAAAATCTCATTAGTTTAGTAAGTTAGGTTTTATTATAAATAACATACTAGTCTCTCATCTTAAGTGTGGAAAATCCTAATTAGGGTGAGAGGGTTATTTGTTATTCTTGAGTACTTGTAATCTGATTTAAAGAGAAAGTAAAGAATAGCAGTTATAATCAATCCTTATTGTTCTTCTTATTTTTTGTTAACCCTACCGCTTATGTGTTTCTTGCCGATAAAGAAATAGTTTATACTTTGCTTCAAGGCATTGTTTTTCACAACAAAAGTCACTTTTCCAACAAATAGAACTATATTTATCTTGATCCTAATTATATGGTATGTAGGCAGTCCAAGTCATTATGTTGTAGCCGATTTAGAAGAGGCAATTTGTTCTTCCAAATTTTGAAAAAAAAAAAGATTAAATTGTAAATGAGGTGAAAAATTATTTAAATAATAACTAATAAAGCTAAATAATAAAAGTAAATAGTTAAATTAAAAGGCAAGTTTACTATGTTGTGGTGGAGTAATAGGAAAGATTAAATATAAGATGTTTATATTTGTAGTTAACTTAATTCACAAATTATTTAATGTGTATGTCATTACAAATTTGTCATAAATTTTGTAGAACATTTCGTTTAAACATTTATATTTTCTATATCTTTAATGAAGTTGTATATCGTATCATTATTATAAATTTAATCTCCATTGTGATGGAATTATAAACGTGCTTGTTAAAAAGTACATAATACGTACACCTTTATGCTAGTAGGAGGGGCCAAAGACCTTAGAAATTTTTTGCCGATTATGGCTTACTCATGGTAGTGAGATACCTTATTTAGTTGTGTTTACAATTATGAGAGAGCAAGCTCACCTGAGGTGAGAAGCTCTGTAGTATTAATGGTATATCATGCGTCTTACAATCTGTCCCCTTAATCATAAAGTTGAGGTATTTATAGAGGCATATGAGCATAGGGATTAGAGAACTTCTAAGAAGTGGTAATTGTTCCCTCTTGGCGGGGGGAGGTGTTCACCAGTTATTTCCTATGGAGTCATGGGCAATGACTTCGCACATGAAGTTATAGGTTGGATAAATGTTCTTATCCACGTTTTCGTATAGGGCAGGCCCCCGTGCCACGTGAAGCTTACTCTTCGGGCGATGCGTCATGAGGAAGGCATCCAGTGAGGGACATGTGTTGCCCCATTTGGGAGCTCTTACAAATATATCACTAGGTCAAAATGTTTGACATATGTTTTGAGGCGTCCCTCTTGGATCGGCCACTCAATCTCCTTCTTGAGCTGGTAGCAGTCTTTTATGTGGTGTCCTTTAACTTTATGAAACTTACACCATCTGCTTGACTCAAGTCCCAAAATATATGTTTTAGGGATGAAGGTGCAGAGATATCATGCAAATGGAGAACCTCCCGCTAGATCTATTCACAACGAGTGTTTAGGGGCGTGAATCCCTCCAACGTCTTTCCTACTCGCTTGAATTCAACTTTATCCTTGACAAGCGAGGTATAGTTACTCTTCCATAGGTGTTGCAAATCTTCGGCGCTAGGTACACGTTCTTTTACGTATCAAGCCTTTTTCTCAGTGTTGTTTTGTTTTCCCTTTATGTAGCATTCTTCTCTCATGGCCACCTCTACTATCGAAGTTGTTGGCCTTTTGGGCGAGAGACTCATTGAAGTGTCCTACTATGAGACCATTTTGGAATAATCCCGCAAACATTTCTTGGTTTGGCTGGATGACTCTTATGGTAGCTTCATTGAAATATGCGAGGTATTCCCTCAATGACTCTTAGAGACCTTGTCGTATGTTGAATAGACTGGTTGTGGACATCTTCCTGTGTTGATTGGCTGTGAACTAGTGCACGAGTTTCTTCATCAGCTCTTGATAGCTAGCAATGGAAGCAAAGGGTAAACCCATGTACCATCATAATTCCACACCACTCAAAGTGCCAAACAACAACTTGCACTTCAAGGAGTTGGGCTCTCTGATGACGGTTGTTTGTGTGTTGATGGAGGCAACGAGCTCATAAGGATCATGGCGCACATCAAACTTTGCCAAGGAGGGAGGCTTAAACCCTTCGGGGACAAGCGTTTCCCATATTTCGTCTGAAAGTAGTTAAGGGTCCAGTACTTTCATCTCCTCTATAGGGGTAGCCTTCTGCTGTCGTTGTTCAATGTGTTAGACATTGTCCTTCATGCTTTGATTTTGGCGACAGAGTTCGTCCATGGCAACACACATTTATTCCAGGGCATTGGAATCATTCCTACCTCTGGTATCCTCTGGCGTAAGGGATTGTGCTCTGCTAGCAACCATGATTGGGAATAATTAGGTCTAGGAGTGGAGGTTTCAATGAGTATCGAAGTGGTGTTGGTAAAGAAAGGTGTAGCCTATGTTAGTTTTACCGGGGCCCCGTGATAGGTACTATTATACTTGTCAAAAAGTACAACATGTGTGGCACCCCTATGCTGGTAATGGTGACTAGAGGTCTTAGTAATTTTATGTGGGTTAGGGTTTGTTCATAATGGTGAGAAGCCTTGTTTGGTGTTGTTTATGGTGATGAAGAGCAAGCTCACGTGAGGTGAAATGCTCTATAGTTTTATGCGTATATAATGTCTTACTATGTGTCCCTATCAACCCTAAGATTGATGTATTTATAATGGCCTTAAGTATAAGGTTTAGGGAATTCCTAAAAAACGGTGATTGCTCCTTCTTCACTGGAGGAATTGTTGACCACCTATTTCTTACAGAGTCAAAGTATGACTTTGCACATGCATATATAGGTTAGGTAAACGTTCTTATCCACATTTTCTCCCTAGAACAAGTCTAGTGCCACATGAAGGTTACCCTCTGAACGACATGTCATGGAGCAAGTGCCTGGTGATGGACATGTGTTACCTCATTTGAAAACTCTTACATATATATCACTAGGTCAAAATTATAATTAAAATACAAAACCTCAATAGTAACAAATTTTAAAATTGTATACACATGGTTGTAAGAGACTGGTTGAAGTAAAGAAAGCTAAAACGTTAATCCTTTAACTATAAATAGTTTTTTTATATCAATTTATCATTTATTTATTTATTTTAATAAATTAAATTGTTAGTTGAATCAAATCCTAATTTATTCAATTAATATACAGTGATTTGCAAAAATAGAAAAATTGAGAAAGCAACCTATGTAAGCAATGTTTGTTGTGAAGTTTGATGTAAGACAAGTCACATTAATTAAAAAAAACAAAAGTCTTTGTTTCGCTTTAACATTTGCACATGGAGATAGTTGTTTCTCTTTTAGCTTCTTTTCCTACTTTTACTCTTGTGTCTTTGAAAGATACTCATACTTTACTCTCTTTTGTTTTGTTTAATGTAGAAAAATAAATAAACTAGAAAATGTGATGGAATATTTACATTGTTTGGTCCAAGAGTAAATAGAAAGAAGGAAGTTAGGTAGAAACATTTTCTCCTATTTGGTTATGTAAAAAAAGAAAAAAGAAAAACACAAAATAACATAAATTTCCATTACCTGCATAAATAAGAAAATTTACAATTACATTCTCTTAATACCCAAAACCCAACATACTCGGCTAAAGTTGCTCACAATAAATTAGTGAAGCAAACAATGCTTCCAACAATATACTAATATGGCGGGTGGTATTAATTTCCACCTCTTCCAATTTAGCAAAATACTACTAACATAAATTATAAAAATACCATAATTAATAATTAATTAATCTCTGCAAGCTTTCTTAGCAGCAAAAGATTAATTAAAGAAAAAGATAAAAAAATATTACCCCAATAATCAAAATGGCCCAAATAAATATGAACCATCTTGCTACAATCAAAATGATGAAAAGCCAATTCAAAAAAGGCCTTCACATTTTCTAACCCTAGAATTTCAATCTCAATAACTCATCATACTATTAAATACCCTAGTATACTATTGAGTTATATACTAATACTAATACAAATTAAAACATACTATATATATATATATATATATATATATATATATATATATATATATATATATATATATATATATATATATATATATATATATATATATATATATATATATATATATATATATATATATATATATATATATATATATATATATATATATATATATATATATATATATATATATATATATATATATATATATATATATATATAATGATAAATCATATGACTAGGGAAATTGAACACTAGTGTAGGTTTGACAAAAGGATCAACTAGAAAGGGCAACATTGTTTGACACAATGGTTCTTTCATCAGGGAGCACCAGTGTAGGTTCGTCTGCCTTTATTAGGTATTTTGTCAAATGTTCAACTGTAGAATCACTAGTATTTCTAAAAAACTTAGTAAATTTAAGGACTTTCTATTTAGGGAGAAAATCTGATTGGAAAATGTATTTAGATTATGGTGAAATATAAGTTGGCCTATGAAGGCCAATATTCACTCATTCCTAGCCATAATTCTTTCGACCATGGTTGTTAGATTATTATTTGCTGCTACATCATTGCGTTGAACCTGATTTATGACTTCATCAACATTCTGGTTTATATTCACCATTACTACCATTGGTTCTATTAGGAGTGGTTGTTCAATTATAGGAGGTTCGACCCTAGGTGGTTCGACTCCTGCCCCCTGGTTTAATACGTTTGCTCGGGGTACATTTCGTTGAACTTGGTTGATTGTGGGGTCTTCTTCCAAGACTAACCCTAGATTTTCTCATATCTATTCCCTTTGGGGTTGTCGAGGGGTTGAGGGATACCAAAGAAATTAGCAATGTGCATCATTTGCGCTGTCAATTGTTGGTTTGTTTGGATAGTATTTTGAATTAAGGGATTGAATATGACACCCATTTGTTGGGCAAACATCTGGATCATCTCATGATTGCTTTCGTCCATCTGTTACCTTATCACCGCTGTATAATTTTTAGTGATATTAGGCATCTAGGTAGGAAATCATGTCCCTAAAGGATGGGTAATCGACCCATATTATTGACACTTGAACCAGATACTTACAATGGCAAAGTTACATTCACCACTGGGTCTGAGAACATTGATGACACATTTTGTAGACTTGTCATCACTGATGTTGGCAAGCCATAAGGTTGTTTGCGTCCTATTGGAGGCATTGAGAACCCAGGCACATAAGGTCTAAATGAATTATTTCTCACTAGAGGGAGAGTCACTGGTGGACCTTGTTTCCAACGTAGGATAATATGAGTCCACTTTGTGCAATTGAGTGCACTGGTTCCGAAACTGACGTTGGAACCGTAGTTCCCCCTGTCGAAGACAAAGGGGGCGGTTCTTCACTGTTTGATGGATTTTGGTTATATGGTGGACTTTGATTCACCATCCTTCTTACGTATCTTCTCCTTGGTCTCTCTTCGTTGTTTGTGGCTATTTTACCACTCCTAAATCTCATGCAACAAAGTCTAGGGAGATAGTAAAAATGAAGAACTTATAAAAAGAAAATTTTCAAAAAGAGAATATTGAAAAACAATAGCATTGGTAAACAACCGTTGGTCTTCCAAAAAAAATTGGTTTAATTGCAGGATCAACCAGTGAATCCTTAGGACATGGCTATTGTTAATACAATTTCTAGAAATATCAAGAACACTTCGATAACATTCATAATTTGAAAAGGATGTTCAAAAGTTTTGAAAAGATAAGTTTTTGCAGGAATGTAAAGAAAATACACTAAACATGCAACTTTAAAGTAAAAGTGCAACAAAGAAACAATTTGTAGATTGAAAGTAAATTTCTATTGAAATAAAGATGGTGTTTCAACATACTTTTCTCAATGACAAACTCTTTTCTCACCTGAGTAGATACTTTGAGTATATTTTTTTAGTATTTGTACAATAACGAACACACATAAATCCTAACATTAATACTCCTATTTATAACAAGTCGAAATAACTGTCTTCAACAAACATTCCTCCAAAAACTGACACGTTTCGCTCTGCATGCTTTCATTTCGTCACAACTCTCCACGAGTCTTTCTTGAGAAACGGATAAGGGAAAAAGATAGATATTTATCCGTATTTTGAATTTCAAACTTTTGTCGAAGGAAAGCTTCAAACATCCTTCGTCGAAGTTGGTTTTATATAAAATTAAAAAAAATTAAGTATCGTTCAGACGTCTCCTTCATTGAAAACCACTTCGACCAAACTTCTTACACAAGCTCTTGTCAAAGTCAGCAAAAATTTTAAAAACTTAATTTTCACTTAATATATTTGAACAAAAAGTTTGGCGTCGAAATTTCCAACTAACACTAAGGTGGATTGGAGATGCTTGATGTACAAAACAGTGGTTCAACCAATGACATTGTTTGTTCCTTATTTATGTGCAGTTGAGGGACATTTGGAGAAAGGTTTTGGGGGTGGTTGAATATAGCCCATGAACTAAGAGGTTGTAAGGAGGAATTGAATTGGATCATTTGTAATGGCAAAGGAAAAGGTTGGCGAGCATTTTTTATTAGGAGTGTCGCTGCAGAAACAATTTATTGAGTATATAAGTATAGAAACAACACAAGTTTTAGAAACCATGTGAATAATATGGATATTAGGGGTATAGCTATAGATACTTTTTGGTATTTTTGTTCGTGGGTTGGGTCCATCCTTGTTTTTCTATGTTTTTGGATTTAATAAAAAAAAATTATCCAAAAAAAAGTCTAATTTCCATTAAACAAAGAAACCTTTATAATAACAAATTTTAAAATGTTATAGACAATGGTGTACAAGTTGATGTTTTAACTATATATAATCTATTATAAATATATTTATTATTTATTTATTTATTATTTAATTAATTAAATTGTTAGTTGAATAAGATCCTAATTATTCATTAATATAAAGTGATTTCCGCATCTACGCATAGAAAAATTGGGAAAATAGTTATAATAGAATAATAGGCCTATGCAAGCGATGTTTGTTGTGAAGACAAGTCACATTTATTAAAAAAAAAAACAAAAGTCGTTGTTTCTCTTTAACATTTGCACATGGAGATAGTTGTTTCTCTTTTAGCTTCTTTTCCTACTTTTACTCTTTTGTGTCTTTGAAAGATACTCATACTTTACTCTCTTTTGTTAATAAACTAGAAAATGTGATGAAACTTTTTCATTGTTTGGTCCAAGAGAAAATAGAAAGAAGGAAATTAGGTATTATGTAGACAGAAAAAGAAAAAGAAAAACACAATAACATAAATTTCCATTACTTGCATAAAAAAGAAAATTTACAATTACATTCTCTTAATACCCAAAACCCAACATACTCAGCTAAAGTTGCTCACAATAAATTAGTGAAGCAAACAATGCTTCCAACAATATACTAATATGGCGGGTGGTATTAATTTCCACCTCTTCCAATTTAGCAAAATACTACTAACATTAATTATAAAAATACCATAATTAATTAATTAATTAATCTCTGCGAGCTTTCTTAGCAGCAAAAGATTAATTTAAAAAAAAAAAGAAAAAAAAATATTACCCCAATAATCAAAATGGCCCAAATAAATATGAACCATCTTGCTACAATCAAAATGATGAAAAGCCAATTCAAAAAAAGGCCTTCACATTTTCTAACCCTAGAATTTCAATCTCAATAACTCATCATACTATTTAATACCCTAGTATACTATTGAGTTATATACTACTACTAATACTTAACTTAGGAAATTAAATTAAAACATACTATATATATATATGATGATAAATTACTATGTGACTAGTGGAATTGAGCACCAGTGTAGGTTTGACCAAAGGACCAACCAGAAGGGGCAACATTGTTTGAAACAATGGTTCTTCCATCACTTGTTGTAACCTTAAAAGACAAAGGTTGTCCATTGAGATAATTGTTGCTTTGCCAATTTTGTCCCCAGTTTCTTGACATTGGCATCCACCCTGTTCTTGAACCTTTAATAGCAACTGAATGTACATCTCCAGCACCCCCCACATTTGTTACTAAAACTAAATTGAAGTAGGAATGTCCATTTATTGTAAACCTAATTCCTCCCCTTCTCCTGCAGGGTACCCTACACAAATCCACACCAAATTTATTATTTACAACCACATATTCCTTTTTTCCTTTTACTTTTATTTTCTATTTTTTAAATTCTTTTTTAAAAAATTATAAATATCAACAAGTTTACATAAAATATAAATAAAGATAAATTATATACATAGATCTAAACCCAAACAAGTAGTTTGCACTTACTATGCCCCCCACCCTATATTTTAATTCAAGAAAAATAATATTTATTACTATTATTTAAATATAACAAAATTTAACTAATTTAATTGAGAATTAACATCATATAATAACCTTAAAAATAATAATTTATCACAAAATTCAGTAATTTTTTTCACAAACCAATTTAGCAAAAAAATAAATAAAAGTATTTCCATTATAAAATTACAATCCTAAAAGGAATCCCATTAACTGCCTACATAAAGTTAAAGAAATTACACTGTAACTAAAAACAAAAGAAAGTTAGGAAACTTCCAAATGCATGTGATTTAAAAATAGAATTTAAAAAAATCACTTAAAAGTTGAAAGTGACATAAAGGCCAACCCATTATTCAAGTAAAATTTTCAAAATTCAAAAATAAAATTATAAAAAAAATATTTAAAAAATACAAAAAAGTTACCTTCTGTAAGAAACAGGAACAATTCCAGCTTTATATTGAGCAATTCTAAGAAAAACAGGTTGAGCAAGATCAAAGTGATGCAAAGGAGGGTTACACCATCCACCAGCATTATTAGGTAAGGCATTGTTTGGAGGGCAGAAATTAGTGGCAGTAACCAAAATGGAACCAGGAAGACACCATTTATGGTCACCAGCACACCTAATCTCAAAACAAGAACCACAGCTTAAGCCACTGTTGAACAAAGCTGTGCTTAAAGCAGCAGTGTTTGTTCCATAACCTTGACTGTATAGGTTACCATATCCACATGCCCCACCTAAAAAAATCAATTTTTTTAATAATTTAGTCAAATGGGCTTTCTTTAAATTTCTTAAAATTGAGAAAAATTTAATCTTTTTGTAAAAATTCGCTTACCCATTGTTCCTGATGCGTCACTTCCTCCATAGAAGGTTGCATGTGCATTAGTCCATCCTCCATAGGCATAAGCTGAGGAAAATATAGTGAGAAATCCAACCAGGAGCAAACTTATTGGAACCATTTTTTCCTGAACATATACAAAATTAAGTTATATAAAAAAAATTAGTACTTTTTTTGTAAATATTAAGCTTAAATTGTGAGATTTTGAAGTGAAATGCATAATTACTTTGATTTTGTGGGGTTGATGAAAGGAGGGACAAAATGCACTTATGAGAGATGTAGAAAGAGAGAGAGAATGAGAAGAGAATGAGAAGTGAATGAGTGAAGTAAAGGGAAGGGTAAGGTACTTAATTTATAGAGCTTTGGAGAGAGTGAATAAAGATTGGGTTAGTTTACAACTTTAACTAGTGTTTTTAAAATGTTGGGAAGAAAAAACCGCTAGTCGTTTAAGTGGTTTATTAAATAAGTGCTTATTAAAAGAGTGGAAATCGGCAAGGGGACAATATTTGAGGTTGGAAAAAAAAGCTGTTTTGTGAGGGAAAGCGTGTGGTATTGTAGCTTTCATGGTTAGAAAATCAAAAAAAGGGAAGTGGGGTATAGTGGTTTTAAGTTGGATGGTTAACAAGCTGCCAATAGCACATGCAAGCATCTTCCCTTTGCCGCAAATGCCCTTTCAAATCTTCTCTTTGGTCCTCACTTTTGTTGCACCAATGCTTTTTTTTTTCCAAAACAATCAAAAACTTATTTGTGCACTATTTTGTTTTTTTTTAATTAAGAAATTTCACTTTGTCTCTTTGGCATGTTGATAAGTTTGTATTGGGGTTAAGATTTCTCTAACGTGTGCAAATGTGATAGCCGTGTATAAGGTATAAGGAAGGTTTTTTTTTACTATTTTATCAAATATTAAGTCTTTTATATTGATGTAAATCATATATTTTCTACATGCAATTTTTTTATAAGCATATATATTATTATATTAAGAGCACAAAAAGTACTCAAACAATATAAAAGGGTGAAATATAAGAGTTGTCAAATGAATCAAAAGATAAAAATAAAATAGATCAATAATTCACAAGACGTTCCATTGTTTTGAACACCAATTTCGTTGCTAGAAGGGCTGCCCACAAAATGTTATCTTCACTAAGAATACACCATTTCCATTTGCTCAAGAGGGAGAGATTAAACAATTCACAGTGTTTAAGTCTCAATCCACCTTGCTCCTTCGGTTTGCATATGAGATTCCAACTAATCCACACCACTTTCCTCTTCTCTGAATTACCGCCCCAAAGAAAGTCGCATTGGATTCTAATGATGTCTTTGATAATGCATTTGGGAGCCTTGTAGAAGGAGAAGAAATAAATTGGAATGGAATTAAGCACATAATTCAGCAAAGTCACACAACTTCCCATCGAGAGGTGTTTCCCCTTCCATTTTGATGGTCTGGTTTTGAGTTTATCTAAGAGTGGATTCCAAGTACTCCGCGTCTCGGGTTTGCTCAATCTGAAATACCCATAACTTGGAAGGGTATCGAGCAAATATCACAAGCTAAAAATGTCGAAGCAGCCTCCAAGAATCCTTATTTAAGGTTGAGACCAATGCCTTTGCTCTTATTAAAATTGACCGACAAACCTGACGCCAATTCAATACCCCTAAATGTTGCTTTGATGTTCCAGAGGTTGAGCCATGAACCTTCCCTAACAAATAATGTATCGTCCGCAAATTGTAGTAAATCAAAACATTAGTCATTCGACACCTTGAATGGATGAAACAGACCAAGTCGTCTCGCATTCTGCATCATCCTTGTAAAACCTTCAAGCCATAAGAAAAAAAAGGAAAGGCGGCAACGGGTCTCCTTGCCGCAAACCCTTATCCACTTTGAAATCATTAGTTGGGCTTCCGTTCACCAAGACCAACATTGAACTTAAGAAAACACATACCTCCATCCACTTCATCCACCTACCACCAAAGACCATTTTATTCATCACATCTCTCAAATAGTCTCATGCCACGCAGTCGAAAGCTTTTTCAAAGTCGACTTTCAAAAGCAAACATTCCTTCTTATTTCTTTTGGTCATATCCACTAGTTTGTTGATTACTAACACACCATCAACCATTTGCCTACCCTGAATGAAAGTTGTTTAACATGACGAAACCAACCCATTTATCACCTTTTTCAACCTATCCGCTAGCAGTTTCGATAAAATTTTATAGATGTTACCAATCAAACAAATAGGGCGGTAATTATTTACATGCAATTAAAGAGACTCGTCTTTGAACCTAAGATTACAATGGTAGGTTAGATTTCACTCTAAAGTCGGACCAACTGTTTATTTAGAAGAAAAAAATAAAAATAAAAAAATAAAAAAATACCTTTATGTAAATTGTTTTATTTGGTTTAGGTTCAAATTAAGATGTATATAAAAGAGATTCTTTAATTCATAAAACACTACAACAAATAAGTAATTTATTTATATTTATGTTCAGTAGTTTTAGCTTTCCTCAAAACTGTATTGGTATATTCACATTTGTGGAGGAGTTGTTTGGAGTAGGAGTGTTCAAAACCAAACTAAATCAATAGAAAACCGCAAACCAAACCAAAATTGCAAAAACCCGCATTTGATTCGGATGCGTTTGGACCATTTTTTAACAAAACCGCACTGTTTGATTTGGTTTACGTTTTGTATTTTGCAAACCGAACTAAACCAAACCAAATCGCATTATGTTACAACTCAAACTTTATTTATCACATATCCAACCTAAAACCAAAACATATTAGTCTTTAACCTTACAAATATTCTCTTACTCACACTTAGGGTTTTAGTTTGAATCTTCTTAAATCTCTTCTAAAAGTATCGTGCATTCTTTTCATCTTTTTTGTCATGTACATCTCACATTTTCTACTCTAATCCCTCATATCTTATGTTCTTTATTTTTCATCTTCTCGTTTTTATACTATTGTTTTATCTTGCAATTACATTTTTGTCGCACCATTCTTCTCTAGTCTCACATCTATTATATTCTTTCCGTTTCAACTTCTCTAATCTATCATCTCCTTCGTTTTTTCCTTTTTTATTATAATATTATTATATTGTTTTATACTACTATTTTATGTTTTTTATTCCACTTTTATATAATCTTATTTTTGTATATTAAATGATTAATTTATGTATAAATATGATGAATTTGTTGTTATTTGGTAATGTATGAATGACTAAACACAAAGTTATGTAGTTCTCTATGGTTGTATGTATGATTGTTGAAAGTGTTTTCGGGGTATTTGTTGTATCGTCTCCACAGGAATTATCGTTATATTACCACCTGTTCTGGTCTGGGCCCAGCCTCGCGGTCCAGCCCAATAACGCACAAGGCCCATTAAGTGGACTAGCCCGACCGGGCACACGCACCACCGTGGGACGGGCAGGGCACACATCCCGTCGGGATGGACGGCACGTCCTGTAGCATCTCAACGTCCCCTTTTGTCAGCCGAACAGAGCACTCCCAGTCCGTCGAGCAAGACCCTTGGTTCTCCCACATCCTCGTGTGCTCCCCTCCGCGGGGAGAACAACCTGCCTCCAGGGAACCTCCCAAGCTCCCCTCCGCGGGGAGAACAACGTGCCCGGCGCACGTTCTCCACGTGCTCCCCTCCGCGGGGACACGTCAGCAACCAACTGCCCACCTCCGAAAGAGCAGGTCAAACCCACTTTCCGGAGATCGAGGAGCAGTTGGACTAGGGCGAAGACCACGTCCTGGTCTTCACTATGCCACGTAAGCCATAGCAGTCACCTGGGTTGGGCCTGGCAATCCAGCCCAACGCAAAGTGACCGTTGGCCCAATGTTGGGGTCTCTCTATAAATACCCTCTTCATCAAGAGGGTCAGGTAACACACTTCTTACCCCTTTTCTATACTTTGCTCTCACTCTGCCCAATTTCTTACTTTGGCATCGGAGTGTCTTGCAGGTACACCCCCCTTTTCCTCCTCATCACCGGTGAACAAGCAACAGTCCAACAACGTGTGGCCAGTCCGTGATCCCCTTCTGATCAGGTCAGATCAGTGGCGCCGTCTGTGGGAACAGAAACTTCCCCGTTATTCCAAGCAGAAAACCAAAGTTTCACCAACACTCCACGATCATGGCTAGCCCGCACCGCGACGACACTCCGTACGACCTCGTGTTCAACGTCGCCACCAACGGAAACAAGCAGATGGAAACGACGCGTCCGGCGGAAACTGACGAGAGAGACGGCCAAACTGCCTCACCGTTATCCGCGGAGCGGCCCCTTCAGGCCGACCACCGGCCCCCGGGCCCGGCAGCATTCCAACCAGTTCCCATCCCGGCGGGAGCGGACCCAACGGTGGCCGCCCTCTTTACGGCCATCAACCAGACGAACCAGCTGCTGTTCCAGCAAAACGCGAGAATTGGAGCATTGGAACGCGTCGGCCCTCCGAGGTCCCCCCCGCGGGAAGACCAGAACAGAGGCTCGAGAAGTCCCTCACCTCGACCCAGAAATCGTCGGTCGCGGCTGGAGAGACACCGCGCACAGGTAGCGCGAGAATGCACCAGGTCCCCAGCAAGACAAGTTCGCGAGAGGAACTAGGGTACTGCGGCGATCCCGGCCAGAGATCCTCGAGGCGAAAACCCAGGCAGGAGGTCGAGAACCCGAAACCAGGGCCCTATTCTGAACGGCTCGTCTCCCCATCGGTCCCCGACCCCCAGCGACGAGGACGATTATCGCACCCCGCTGTCCCGAGAAATCATGGCTGCCCCCATACCCCAAGGGATGGAGAAGCCCCCGACGCTGTCGACGTACGACGGCACATCCGACCCGGACGATCGCCTAGAGGACATCGAGGCTATGCTCGATTACCGAAACGTCCGGGAAGCTATCAAGTGCAGGCTTTTCCCGACGACTCTGAGGAAAGGCGCCATGACTTGGTATAAAAGTTTGGAGCCTGAATCAGTTACGTCGTGGAGAGTCCTGAAGGACCTGTTCTCCAAACACTTTACGGCGTCCCGGCGCCACCCGAAGACGGAAGCCGTCCTCGGAGCGATAATCCAGGGCCCCGACGAACCTCTCCGAAAGTACATCAAAGGATTCACTCGGGAAGCAGTGCAAGTGACGACGTCAGACGAGATGAAGCACTACTTAATGGAGCAGGGTCTACGCCACGACTCCAAGTTCTACGACGCCGTAGGCATACACCAGCCTACCTCCCTCTAGGATTTCCTCGACAGAGCCGCGCATTATATCCGATTCGAAGAAACACAAGCGGCCAACTCCACTCGAGACACCCGAGATAGGGAGGCCCCGCGCAGGCACCGAGACGACGGAGCCTCGAGCCATCGACGGGGAGGGGACCGCCGTCGCGAAGATCGCCCCCGCGAGCCCCGCGAACAACGCAAACCACGCGGCCCTGTCGGCCGATTCACAGAGTACACGACCTTAGTCGCTTCCCGCGAGCGCATACTGGCCGAATGCGCCAAAACCGAATTCGTCCAAGGAGGTGTCCATTTTCCGCGACTGACACCCCCCAAACCCAATGTGGACAAATTAAAATACTGCCGATTCCACAGGAGCCACAGGCACGTGACAGAAGACTGCATCCATCTCAAGGACGCGATCGAAATTCTGATCAAAGACGGTCACCTGAAGAGATACACCCGAGGAGGCGAACCACCGAGGCAAGAGGCCCTAGAGGCCAAGAAAGTCGAGGAACTCCCCTCTCCAAAGGACAACAGCAGGCTCCAGGTCACACTTTGTGTCAGCCGCCCCGAGGATTGGTTCACGGACAGAGAATTCGGTCTTCCCGAAGGACCCGAACTAATCGACGAACCAATCCGACCAACCAGCCGCTGGGAATACTTTGCCAGAGCCATGGTGATCTCAGATGGAGCCACGAGGAGCCTGTCCATAGGATCCGTGAAGAGAAAATTCGACGAGCTTATCGCGAACAACTCCGGAAAAATGAGCACGCTCGAAAAATTCCAAGGTCGATCCAATCCGATCACATTCTACCTCGAGGAACTCCCCGGGGGATCCCCCAAGTCCAACATTCCCCTGCTCATACGTGCGCGGATGGCGAACTTCGACGTCAGGTGCCTCCTCGTCGACGGTGGAAGCTCGGTTGACATCATGTACACACACCTGTTCACAACTCTCCAACTCGACGAATCCAACCTTTCCCCCCTACGTAGGCTCCGACCTTCAGGGTTTCAACGGGACGACGACGAGACCTTGGGGGTACGTGGAGCTGAAAGTCACCTTCGGAGAAGAGGAAACAACCAGGGAAATCAGCATCCGCTTCTTAGTCATCGAGTGCCCATCCCTCTACAACTGCATCTTGGGTAGAATAACGATAGCGGAACTCACCGTGGTACCCTCCACCGTCCACCTGAAGATGAAATACTACACAAAACGGGGGGCCGTGGTGACCCTTAACGGAGACATCGAGGCCGCCCGAAGGTGTTTTGAGGCCGCGCTGAAAGGTTTAGACTCCATCGCTCCAGCGACCAAGAGGACAACTTCAATCGTAACACCAAAGGGAAAACCAACGAAGCTAGTCGGATCCGTGGAACAGTGTCTTCCACGACGAAATCGGCGACATGCTTGAAGTATACATGGACGACATGATCGTCAAATCTTGCACGGAGGACGACCACACGGCACACCTCATGAAGGTCTTCGAGACCGCAAGGACGTGCCGAATGCGCTTCAACCCGGAGAAATGCACTTTTGGTGTCCGCGCCGGTAAGTTCCTCGGCTACTACTTGACCGAACGGGGGATCGAAGCCAATCTGGACAAATGCCACGCCTTCTCAGATATCACCACGCCCACCACGAAGAAGTCCATCCAATCCCTTAACGGCGTGCTCGCCTCCCTTTCCCGGTTCTTTTCCAAGTCCGCCCAGCACACCCCCCCCCCCTTCTTCAAACTGCTCAGGAAGGAGACCAAGTTCGAATGGACGGACGAATGCGAGCAAGCCCTCTGCCATCTCAAACGCGTCTTATCCGAACCACCAGTGCTGACACGTCCCGTAACGGGCGAAACCCTATACCTATATCTGGTCGTGGCTAACGAAGCCGTCAGCGCCGTCCTCGTCAGCGAAGTCGGGGAGGGCCAAAAGCCCATCTACTTTACTAGCAAAGCCCTCCACGGCCCCGAAATCCGATACCAGCTGATCGAGAAGGTCGCCTTAGCCCTCATCACAGCAGCATGCCGGCTCCGACATTATTTTCTCGCACACACCATCGTGCTCCGCACTGATCAGCCCATCCGCCAGCTCCTCGGCCGTCCCGACATGGCCGGACGCATGCTGAAATGGTCACTAGAACTCTCTGAGTTCGACACCACCTACGAGGGCCGGCACGCCATCAAAGCTCAAGCCTTGGCAGACTTCGTTGCCGAGATGACTCCGCCACCCAATCCCACCACCAGGAGCCACATCTGGACCATTTTCGTGGACGGCTCCTCCAACTCCACGGGCAGCGGCGCCGGAATCGTCCTCGACAATGAAGAAGGCACCCTCATCGAAGTCTCCCTCACGCTGGCCTTCCCGACGACTAACAACCAAGCCGAATACGAAGCATTTCTGGCCGGCCTTCGCTTGGCATCTGACCTTGGAGCCAGAGACATTCAAATCTACACAGATTCCCAGCTAGTCGCTTCGCAAGTACGAGGGGAATATCAAGCGAAGAACGACAGCCTCGCCGAGTACTTAGCACTCATCACCGAAAAACTGCGAGGTTTCGACACAGCAGAGATCCAGCATGTCCCGCGCGAGCAGAACACCCGCGCCGACATCCTCTCCAAGTTGGCAAGCACCAAAAAGCGAAGCGGCCACAAGTCGGTCATCCAAGAAGTCTTGTCGCAACCGAGTACCAGCGCGACCACTACCCTTCTCGACATCAACGCCGTCAGGGATACTGACTGCTGGATGACCCCACTCCATGCCTACCTCAACACCGGCCACCTGCCAGCCAACCCCAAAGAAGCTAGCGCAACCAGACGACGAGCATGCTCGTACGTTCTCCTCAAAGGAAGGCTGTATCGCCGAGGCTTCGCGATCCCACTCCTCAAATGCATAGATAAGTCCCAGAGCGCAGCCGTCCTAGAGGAAATACATGAAGGCATCAACGCGCAGCACCTCGGAGGAAGATCCCTAGCACGAAAGGCTCTACGAGCAGGCTACTACTGGCCCTCGATGCAATCGGACGCGAAGGAACACGTCAAACGATGTGACAAATGCCAACGACACGGTGACATGCACCTCGCCCCCCCAGCCGAACTCACATCCCTCTCCTCCCCATGGCCGTTCGCCTGGTGGGGGCTATACATCCTCGGGCCCTTCACCCTAGGATCCTACCAAAACAAGTACCTCATCGTGGGCGTCGACTACTTCACCAAATGGATCGAAGCCGAAGCTCTGGCCAAAATCACGGCCCACAACATACTCCGATTCTACAAACGAAACATCCTCGCCAGATTCGGGGTCCCACTCGCCATCGTCACCGACAACGGCACACAATTCACGGACAAAAACTTCCGCGACTTCGTCACCAAGCTCGGAACCAAACACCACTTCACCTTGGTCGAGCACCCTCAGACAAACGGCCAGGCAGAATCCGCGAACAGGGTCATACTCAGGGGACTCAAACGACGACTCGGAGACGCAAAACGAGCATGGGTCGAAGAGCTCCACAGCGTCCTCTGGGCGTACCGCACCACCCCCCACTCAACCACGGGGGAAACCCCATTTCGCCTCACGTATGGAAGTGAGGCCGTGATACCTGTCGAAATACGCGAACCATCCAGACGAACAGAAGCTCCCCCTGGGCGCCGACGACAACGACGGCGCCCTACGAGAAGAGCTCGACCTCGTCGAGGAAATCCGTTCAGGGGCAGCCCTCCGAGAAGCCCGACTGAAACAACATGTAGCACTTCGCCACAACAGCAAAGTCCTAAAACGCGATTTTCAAAATGGCGACTTAGTTCTGCGCAGAAACCAGAAAGACTCCCACGAGGGCAAATATGCTGCGAATTGGGAAGGCCCCTACCGTGTCCGTGACAAAACAGAGCATGGGGCCTATTACCTCGAAAACCTGCACGGTGAACAACTAGCTCGACCATGGAACGCCGCGAAACTTAAGTGGTACTACAGTTAAAACACTACCCGCGACGACCCCTCGTCCCGGCCACTAGGGGGGCGACATGGTACCATCGCACTCCCACGCGTCCACTAGCGACCAGAGAAAAGCAAGCCCTACCTCTTGTGTGCGCGGGCAGACGACCTCGCTCGGTGGGGAACACCTCGACCGAGACTTCCCACCGCCGTACCAAAATCGGCAAGACACCCAGCTCGCGATGGGACGTCCACACCACGGGGAGAGCTACCCCCAAAACGGTCCGGCCGCGCCGCCGGCCAAACCGGCCGGTTCCCTTCACCACCGGTAACAAGTTTGTCGAGCTAACACCCGGACAGGCCCGAAAAGCATATCGACGCATGCACATCAAACATCATTCAAGCAAACAAATAAATACGAAAAAACGAGCATAAACATCATGCAAATACCGAGCACACACTTAGAAAATTCGCAAAAATATATTAAACAAAAGCGGGCACCAACCCAGTAGTTAATATTACACGAACAGGGGCGCGCAGGCCCAACAAAGAAAAACAAGTTATAAAATGTCGGCACGTAGGCCATAAAAACTACGAGCACGCAGGCCCGGGAACCTATGCCACCTCGCCCTCCTGATCAGCAACCACGGGGACCTCCTCGGGAACGACAAGCTCGGGGTCGACCACCTTCCCGCCGACGATCTCATGATACGGCCCAATCCCATCCACGACCAGCGCGACGCCAGGGTTGACAACTTGGATCTGCGCAATAGCGCTCTTGAACCCGACCTCGACAACCTCCAAACAATCGCCTTCCAACACCCGAATCCGGGCGACCAGATCAGCACGCGTGATTAACCGCTGGTCTTCCTCAGTCTCGTCCTCGGCCAGACGAAGCGTGCTGTCCAGGACTTCCATACGAACCTTCAGCGCCTGCACCTCGGTCGTTGCCGCCCCCAGCTTCTCCTCCATCGAGATCACCTTCCCCTCAGCGCCCTCCGCTCGCTTGCGTTGGTCAGCAACATTTTTTTGACTATTCTCCAGTTCCTCAGTAAGCTTGGCCAGGTGTGACTGCATGAAGGTAAGGCCCCCCTGCAATTTGGACAGCTCAGCGGCAGAGCAGCCCTCTTCGTTCAGCACAAGGGTCGTCGTGAACGTCCGCATCATCGCAGCCAAATCCTCCGCCAGGATACGTCGACGAGACTCTCGATCGGCTTCGCGGACAACCTTCACCTCCCCAGCAGAGACGGTAGGAGACCGGGCACCATGAAAATAGCCCGGATGCTGATGGCACGGCGGAACAACGTAACCCTCCTCAGCCGAGCCGGTCGTCAGATCAATCAAGCCGCTGGGCTCCTCGGATCTCGGCCTCTTCGCTGCTCCCTGAGACGTAGGAGACTGACTCCCTTGGGGAGAAGAAGATGAACTCTGGCCTCCCGGCGTCACAGCCTCCTGCCCGACCAGTTGACTCACCCGCGTCTTCGGGACCACGGCGTTCCTTGAAGCGTGCAGCTTCTTCACTCGCTCCTCGACGGAAGATATGTTCGCTACAAAAACAAACAGAGAGTTAGCAACGGTCAGAACATACGATCACAGGAAAAAAGAAACATCCCTACCTAGATATTCCAGAGCGTCCGCCCCCGTGGCGTAACCGAGCAGGGTCTTAGTGTTAATCATCCTCTTCTTGGTTCTCACGTTCCCCTGCGCGTCGAGGATGTACCGACCATCGGGCGTCACCAGTTTCGACAAGGGAAGATCCCGCACAAAGGCAACTATTTTCATATACGCGGTCATATCCTTCTCGTCGAGGGTCCCTGCCCGCACGATATACCTGTCAGTACCGCGGTTGAAGTGCTCTGAGGTCCACAATAAATGTACCTTGGGGAGCCACGCGAGGAACCGCTGGCCGTCTACCATTCGCTCCCCCTCGGTGAAAAGAGTATCTGAGCCTTCCTGAGTGATCGGTTTCACGAGGAAGAACCGGCCCTTGAAATCTCGAACAGAATCGTTGTACGTCTTGAAGAGCTTGGTCGGCTGCTTAAACGAGACCCATCCCTGACGGTCGTTCACCGACTGGCGCTGCAAGTGGAAGATGCGAAAAAACAAGGGCACCGTGGCCTCCACCTCGAGATAAAAGCACACCACCTCGAAAGCACGGATAAAGGCCAGAGCATTGGGGTGCAGTTGGGACGGGGCCAAGCGTAACCAATCGAAGAGGCCCAGATGGAAAGCGGAGAACGGCAACCTGAGCCGAGCCTCTTTGAAGTAGAACTCGTGCATGGGGAACATCTGCCACCCATATCGGGAGCAAATGCGATGGTGCTCCTTCGGGCGGTACATCTGCCAGTGTTGCGGCTCCCCTTCAGGCGTGTCCTCGACGGTAGCATAGACATCGGACGCATCGGCCACGAAGCAGGATGGGGTGGACAGCGGCTCTTCGGCCACCCATTCCTCGACCGGGACAACGCGCTCGTCGAAATCCGGGACCTCGGGTTCATTATCTTCGACCATTGTCCCCGGTACCAAGGCCGACATCTACACCTGAAAAGCAGAGGACAACGGTGAATTCGATAGCCAAGATCAAATCCACCCTTCCACCGCAGGTCAAGTGAAAGGGCGACAAAGGCGGGAGAACGACGAGCGAGCAGGCGCTCCCCGCCGCTCCTCCACGGGGCATTCAAGGGCCAACCTATCATCCGTCCTCGGGATACTCATCGGAAAAGGCGCGCGTCCCCGGGGCGTTCATCGGAGAAAGCCCCCGTCCTCGGGACATTCACCGGAACAACCAATTATCCCCGAGGTACTCATCGGAATTGACCCAGAAAACCGCCAGATACGGCGGAACTCGCGTCCCTCCTCGGGGCATTCATCATGCCCCGACCACAGACCCTAATTAAACGACAGAAATAAAAGGAGAAAAGAAAGAAAACTCACTTGTAACGGCGGCAAACGGGAGGAAAAACTAAACAGCGCGGCGGCGATCTACAGCAACGACGGACGAGCAGGAATCTCAGAGCTTCGCAGGTAAGACAGCAAGGTGGAAAGTAGAAAAATGAGCGGGGACCCCCATATTTATAACCCGGCGCGGGACTCGAAGCGAAGTTAGGCTCTTAAATGACCTAGGGTAGCCGCCCCTACTACCACTTAACGTGTGACACATGGCGGTAACCTGACAGTCGCATCCTTTCACATGCCTTCGCCCCGCTCTGTCGACGATGAGGAGACCCTCGCGCGAGCGCATGTTCTACCATGCACAAACCCGACGAACCTCCCGCTTCGCTACCTCTCTCCCCGACGCAGCGACCCTAAGTCCTCGCTCTTTCACCACAGAGCTTCGACTTGGGGGGCTCCTGTTCTGGTCTGGGCCCAGCCTCGCGGTCCAGCCCAATAACGCACAAGGCCCATTAAGTGGACTAGCCCGACCAGGCACACGCACCACCGTGGGACGGGCAGGGCACGTACCCCGCCGGGATGGACGACACGTCCTGTAGGGTCTCAACGTCCCCTTTTGTCGGCCGAACAGAGCACTCCCAGTCCGTCGAGCAATACCCTTGGTTCTCCCACATCCTCGCGTGCTCCCCTCCGCGGGGAGAACAACCTGCCTCCAGGGAACCTCCCGAGCTCCCCTCCGCGGGGAGAACAACGTGCCCGGCGCACGTTCTCCACGTGCTCCCCTCCGCGGGGACACATCAGCAACCAACTGCCCACCTCCGAAAGAGCAGGTCAAACCCACTTTTCGGAGATCAAGGAGCAGTTGGACTAGGGCGAAGACCACGTCCTGGTCTTTACTACGCCACGTAAGCCCTAGCAGTCACCTGGGTTGGGCCTGGCAATCCATCCCAACGCAAGTGACCGTTGGCCCAGTGCTGGGGTCTCTCTATAAATACCCTCTTCATCAAGAGGGTCAGGTAACACACTTCTTACCCCTTTTTTGTACTTTGCTCTCACTCTGCCCAATTTCTTACTTTGGCATCAGAGTGTCTTGCAGGTACACACCCCTTCTCCTCCTCATCACCGGTGAACAAGCAACAGTCCAACAACGTGTGGCCAGTCCGTGATCCTCTTCTGATCAGATCAGATCACCACCGTTCTATAATTTATATTGTCTTAAGTGAGGGTTTTGAAGTGATTTTGTTTGGTAACATTAATTTCACAAGAGTTTCTTAGGAAAGATTAAAATGTAAAAGATGTTTGATTAGAAAGCATGTCAAGATTAGGTTTTGTTAACCTCTTTCATACATATCCTATTAATCAAGCATGCGAACTTGGTTATGATCCTTATAATCATGTATCCTCGCAATATCGTTTATCTCTAAAGCGATTTTGTGAATATTATATATTAATTACTAGATGATGTTTCATGCTAACAATCAACACAACAATCTTAAATCTTGGTACAAAGAGAATATCAACTCACAAATCTATGTCTAGAGTTTGTTCACTGATAGATGAATAACTTAGGTCATGGTTTGAAAAATACCTTTCAATACTAATTCAAATCAAATATATACCATTAAAAGCAAAGATATTCATCATATATTGATCACCAACTTTGTTCACATACAAAATATCAAAAGAAATACATATTAACAGGGTTAACTACCTCTAATCTTGACACAAAAGAGAGTTTAGCTACCCATCATCATGGTAGCTTGAGAAACAAGTAAGAAAGAAAGCTCTATTAGCATCAAAGTTGAAAGATTGAAGATCGATGCTCCAAAGCTTTGATTTTTACTCCTTTTAAAGTTTTTGAGCTTATTGACCTAAAATATCTTCTAAAAATCTGAAAAGTGAGACTGCGTTCCAAATATCTTCCAAGTTGCCTTTTATATAATGCCTCTAAGTAACATTGCACTAAGTCCATGCAGAGCTCACTTAGTGTGGTCAGTGAAGTATCTAAGTGCGGTGGAGCGGGCTAAGCGCGATTTGGCATGAAAATTTCTTCAAAATTAGGCTAAGTGCGAGCTGGCATGAAAATTTCTTCAAAATCTCTACTACACTTGCTTTTCTTTCTCCACATTCCCAAGCATCCATTCAAGTGATGAAACCTACAAAAAAATTCACCAATTTGATCACCCAACATGCTATTTAAGGGAATAAGCTTGGAATTTACTTATTTACACTAAAATTATGGTTTTATTACTACTTCACCATGAAATCAATTGAAAAGACCACAAAATACTATCAATTATATACACAATTTGGCCGTTAACAATGATTCAATAAAATTCTTGTAAAAAAATGAACCAACCCAAACCACATTGGTTTGGTTTTATTTCTAAAAGTCAACTGAACCAAATTGAATTGCATGTTTTTTCTCTTGTGGTTCGGATGATTTATAGCGTCAAAACTGCCCAAACCACACAGTGGACACCTCTAGTTTGAAGTGTGTTTCTCACCTTTATTGTTTATCAGTGAAGATTATTATTCTCTAATATTATTAGAAAGACTCTTGTATACCCAATATCTACCATATAAGAAAATAAAGGTCTTTGGAAATTATTTGTCCACCCTTGCCTCATCTATCAACATATCATCAATTTATGGGCAAATTAAGTCTTTTATTTCCAAATCATAAATATTGAATGATATTAGTTCTAACTAAACCATATGCGTAGCATCTTTACCAATTATGCCTCAGTTTTTCTTGAGTCTTGCAATCTTGTAGACTCAAGTTGACAAGATGATAAGACAATACAACTTGCTTTTAGTAGTACAGATAGTCCACAACTTTATCACCAACTCTGAATGGTACTAGATGCTGATATACAAGTACTAAGTGTAAAAACCCGTCTGAATTCTAAGACCTTCAGTTCAGACTTTGTCACCAAAAGCTAGTAATGAAGTAACTCGAAGTGTATCTTAAGAAAAATAGATTATGATTATTTATGTACAAAAACAAGAACCTGCATAAATAAAACACACATAAAATAAACCATTGTTCTTTAAATACTTTTGTTATCATCAAAACTAAAAGAGAATATGTTAAGAATAAATCTTGTTCTAACAATCACACTTTTTTTATGATGACAAACACAAGTATTTAAATGAAAATATTGGGCATTTAATTTTCTCTGCAACAACAGGGTATGAGGTTTGTAAGCTTCCACTGAGTTTGATAGCTCACAACTGAGTTTAATTTACTCTAGCATTAAGAACTATTTTTCAAGAAAAATAAATTAGTCTTCTTAATAATACCAGGGTTTGAGGTTTGTAAGCTCCCCCTGAGTCAAATAGTTCCAAGGTTGAGGTTTGTAAGCTCCCTATTAGTTCCATATTTAAGAACAACAAGATAACAAAATTTTAACTCCTTTTGGAAACACCAGAATACGAGGTTTGTAAGCTCCTTCTGAGTCTGATAGACTAAGTCAGAGATTTGTAAGCTCTTTCTTAACACTATGTATGAGAGAGTTAAAATATGTTGCCCTTTTAAACTTTCCATGGCAACACCAGAATACGAGGTTTGTAAGTTCCTTCTGGGTCTGATAGGCTAAGTCAGAGGTTTGTAAGCTCTTCCTCAGACCCATGTATAAGAAATTTAAAAATACACCTTGGGTAAGGTAACAAAAAATAAATGACAAGAAAATAAATGACCAATATGTACAGTATAAGTATTTAATGGGTTCAGTTTCCACTTAAATACTTACTATTATTTCTCCCTTTTTGTCACATCAAAAAGGATAAAAGGAAAAGAAGAAAAGAGGGAAAAAAGTATCACCAATAAATGTAATTCAGATCATCATTATAGGATCAGTTTCCCAAAAGGAAGAATAATCAAGTACTAAGAGTCATTAAGGTTTGTAAAGTGCACGCTTTGAAGTCTTAGTGGTCGTTACTATTGTAACACCCCCTTTCTATACCCCCAAATAAGCAACTAAATCATTTAGGCACGTAATAAAAATTTCCATCAGAGTATAATTAACACATGGTATAAAAGAGGTACGTCACATTATCCAGGAAATTCAAAACACATACAACACATGCTCATAAGGATATGCAACAAAGGGTAAATCACCACAAAGGAACTTAGTCCTTAAAACCCACACATCAATATTTAGAATAAAAGCGGAAACATCTAAACATTGAATCACTTCATTCATATGAACATTGTATACATCAACAGTTTAATTCAAGTCATAAGTCATGTTTACAAAATATTCCGGCAGATACATACACAGATGTATCACAAAAGAACCAAAAGAATTCCAAACTACCCGGTGCTACATATCAGAGCCAACCAACCAAAAAGAACGAAGCCACACTTCACAAAAGACCTCCAATAAAACCTACTCTACAATGTCTCATAAAGTATCATAAAACAGCAGAAGAGTGAGAAACATTATCATAACAAACAATGCATATAATATATATATATATATATATATATATATATATATATATATATATATATATATATATATATACACACACACACACACACACCAACACAGAATACACATAACATATTTCTCACCGCAACTCATCACAATTCAATCATATATACATCGCAACACATATATAATCCACCTAGCATATTCACCATGCAAACATTCACCACTAAGCATATACAATTATGTTTAATTCAACACTTCACATAACATGCACAATTATGTTCATTACACCAATATATCATATGAAGATAATAATGCACTCATAGAGACCGACTCACGACTCTATGCAGATGCAAATGCGGTACCGACTCATTCAGCAGGTTCAATTGAAGAACCAAAAGGAACCATCGCTCGTTACCGAAGTAACTCCCCGTCGGGCCTACGATGTTCACCCATCGCTCACACCTCACATGGGCACGCGATGTTTCAGGATTGCTCACACCCCACAAGGGCACACAATCGTTCTGCAGGTTCTCCATGGAATCAATATAAACTATCGCTCACACCCCACAAGGGCACACAATCGTTTTTGCAGATCCTCCTAGGGATCAAAGATAAACCATCGCTCATACCCCATAAGGGCACACGAGGTTTCTGCAGATCCTACGCAGGATCAGACACACAAGAATGCAATCATGATGCTTCACATGCAAAACGACTCCATACACTCTTGAAATGCATACATATTCACATATATATAATCTTGCATTCTCAGCATCATACAAATACATACAATTATGCATATTCACATCAATCTCATCACGCATTTTCACTCAATTCAAACAAATACACAAAATTGTCAAACAACCATATTTCACACTTCACGATTCACAATCTAGGATTAACGCCATACGGCTACCCACAGCATTTCATATCACACACACAACTATGCATAATAAGAAAGGATTAATCATACTTGAATCGAAGAATCGACATGGAAGTGAAAATACAAGAAAATAACATCCTGCTACGCTCGCTACCTTACTCGCCTAGCGAGCTCCTAGCGAGTGCTCGCTACCTGTTCTCCTAGCGAACGAGCTCGCGAAGGCAAACAAAAGCCACTGACTTGGTTCGCTACCACACTCGCTCAGCGAAGGCCTGGCGAATGCTCACCACCCCCCCTTCGCTACCAGCGAAGAACACTAAAATCATTCTGCCCAAGTCTGGGACCGTTCGCTACTGGCTCGCCACAACGAATGTCCAGCAAATGCTCGCGACCCGCTCGCCTAGCGAACGTGCTAGCGAGGGTCTGCAAACTCAGAATCCCCACTGTCCAAAACCCCTAAATTCATCGAAATCCACCCGATTCAATCCCAACTCGTCTCGGTAGCCTTAGCCCAACATTCCTCGACTAAATTCTACCACTCATTCTCATTCTTAACCGTTAAAACTCGGGTTCTACTGATTAACTCAAATTCAACCTAAAAATGGAAAATGAGCAAAACTCTCCCCAATCCAAAAGCAAACCAATAGAAACATACATAATCATACACATCGAAAGAATAATAAGTTTCACACCCTTACCCGATTAATCGAAGCTTAGAAGTTTGATTCTTGATGATTCTAGGTTTTCTCCTCTTCCTCCTCTTTTCTCTTCTCTTCTTCTTTCCTTTCTATTTCTTTCTATCTCTTTTCTTTTCTCTCTATTTCCACTTATACTCTTTCTATTTTATTTCTCTCAAATATCTACTAATTAAGGATTATTCTAAAACACCCTCTAATTAATTCCCAAAACTCTATGAATAATGAAATAACATAATAAACACACATAACATATTAATGTTTAAATTCCACAATTAAAAGAATAATTCAATCAAAATAAATTAAAAGACTCAACAAAAATGGGAAATTCAGAATCGGGGCGTTACAACTCTCCCCTACTTTAGAAATTTTCGTCCTCGAAAATATTACCTGATCCAAACAATTCTGGATGCGACTTCCGCATCTTACTTTCCAATTCCCAAGTCATGTTGCCTTCTGCAGCACCTCCCCATGCTACTTTCACAAGCGCAATATCCTTGCCCCTTAGCCTCTTAATTTCACGATCCAAAATCCTAATCGGTGAAACTTCAACCGTAAGGTTATCTCTTACTTCGACCTCGTCCATAGGAATAACATGTGATGAATCCGGAACATACTTCCGAAGTTGCGAAACATGGAACACATCATGCAAATTTGAAAGATTCGGAGGCAACGCCACACGATACGCCACATCACCCACTCGTGCAATAATCTGATACGGACCTATAAAACGAGAACTCAACTTCTTCGACTTCAAGGCACGACCCACACCCGTAACCGGTGTAACTCTCAAAAACACATGGTCGCCCCCTTGAAACTCAAGATCTTTCCTTCTCTTGTCATGATAACTCTTCTGCCTACTCTGAGAAGCTTTCATCTTTTCCCGAATAAACTTCACCTTCTCCGTCGTTTATTGTACCATTTTCGGCCCAACAACCGACTTCTCACCAGTTTCACGCCAACACAAAGGTGTTCGACATCTCCGACCATACAAAGCCTCAAATGGTGCCATACCAATACTTAAGTGAAAACTGTTATTGTAGGTGAACTCAATCAACGCTAAATAACTATCCCAAGCACCACCTTGCTCTAGTACACAAGCATGCAACAAATCCTCCAACGACTGAATCTTTCTCTCAGTTTGACCATCTATTTGCGGATGATAAGCCGAACTCAATCTCAGCTTAGAACCCAAAGCCTTTTGCAAACTCTCCCAAGAACTTGAAGTAAATCTAGGATCTCTGTCTAATACAATACTCTTAGGAACTCCATGCAACTTCACAATCACATGAACATAAATCTCGGCTAACTTCTCCAAAGGATAACTAATATCAATCGGAATGAAATGAGCAGATTTATGACCCAAATGACATTATGACCTCTTAGCGTATTCGGCAATCCTGTAATAAAATCCATCGATATGCTATCTCATTTTCATTCTGGAATATCCAACGGTTGCATCAACCCACTAGGCTTCTGATGTTCTACTTTAGACTTCTGACAAGTCAAACACGCATACACAAACTGAGCTATATCTCTCTTCAATCCGGACCACCAAAAGATTTTCTTCAAATCTTGATACATCTTATTCACTCCCGGATGAATACTCAAGTTACTTCGATGTCCTTCCTCCAATATCATCCTTTTCAACTCCACATCATCGGGAATACAAATACGACTACAAAATCTTAAAACTCCAAAATCGTCAACCTTGAAATCCTCATTTTCACTCGTCATTAAGTCAACGAACTTCAAGTCCAACTTTTTCCTTTCGCATACGCTAGCAAGAAAATCATTCGTAATACGGAGCATACCAAGTCTCACACTTCTCGGCGTCATTTCACAAACCAAACTCAAATCTCTAAAGTTCTCCAAAAGTTCCCATTCTTTCATCATCAATATAGACATATGCAACGACTTCCGACTTAAGGCATCGGCCACCATATTTGCCTTACCCGGATGGTAATTCAAACCAAAGTCATAGTCTTTCAAAAGCTCTAACCACCTCCTTTGCCTCATATTTAATTCCTTTTGGTCAAATAAATACCTCAAACTCTTGTGATCACTAAAAACTTCAAATCTTGCACCATAAAGATAATGCCTCCAAATTTTCAAAACAAACACCACGGCCGCTAATTCCAAAATCATGCGTGGGGTAATTCTTTTCATGCACTCTCAACTGTCTCGAAGCATAAGCCACAACTTTTCCCCTTTGCATCAACACACCACCCAAACCTGACAAGGAAGTATCACAGTAAGTCACAAAAGGTTCCGTAGGATTCGGCAAAATCAAGACTGGCGTTGTTGTCAATCTTCTCTTTAACTCAATGAAATTCTCCTCACAACCAGCATCCCAAATGAAAGCCTTTCCCTTACAACTCAACTGCGTCAACGGAAGTGCCAACTTCGAAAATCCTTCAATAAAGCTCCGATAATAGCCTGCCAAGCCCAAAAAGCTTCGAATCTCCGTAACTGATTTAGGAGTTTCCCATTGCATTACCGCATCAATCTTGGATGGATCAACACTAATACCACTACCAGAAATAATATGTCCGAGAAAAATCACTTCCGACAACTAAAATTCACACTTTGACAACTTAGCATACAATTTCTTCTCTTTCAAAATCTGTAACACAATCTTTAAATGCTCTTCGTGCTCCTCTTGAGACTTAGAGTAAATCAAAATGTCGTCGATGAACACCACTACAAAACGATCCAACTGCTCATGAAAAATATGATTCATGTATTCCATAAACACACCCGGCGCATTAGAAACTCCGAATGGCATCATAGAATATTCGTAATGACCATACCGTGTCCTAAAAGCCGTCTTTGGAATATCCTCCTCCTTAACTCGAATCTGGTGATAACCTGATCTCAAATTGATCTTGCTAAAAACACGTGCTCCGACCAATTGGTCCATCAAATCATCGATTCTTGGAAGCGGATACTTATTCTTAATCGTCACCTTACTCAACTGCCGATACTCAATGCATAACTGCATACTTCCATCCTTATCCAAGGAGAAACACTTGGTCTTACAAATATCTTATCCAAAAAATCATTCAACTGCCCCTTCAGTTCTACCAACTCTGATGCTGACATACGATACGGTGTCATCGAAATCAGTCTAGTACCAAGAACTAGATTAATAGAAAACTCAACTTCTCTTTCCGGCGGTACATTCGTAATCTCCTCCGGAAATACTTCTGGAAAATCACATACCACTGGAAACACATCAAGCTCAACTTCGCTCTCCATGGACAACGATGCAAACAAGCCGAACAACTGAGCTTCGTCTGCTAAAAGCTTCTTCAACTCTTTAGTGGATAGAAAACTCCCACCTTCATCATCTTCCGAAGAAGGAAACCTTACTAACTTGTGATATCAATCTAAATGAACTCTATTAAATTGCAACCAGTTCATACCCAAGATCACATCCAAACCTTTCAATGGAAAACACACCAAATTCATAATGAAGTCTTTACCATACATGGTCAAAGGACAACTTACACACACCAAAGAAGTAGTTACCGACCCCGAAGCGGGAGTCTCAATAACCATGTCTCCACTCAAAGAAACCATGCACAATAACAACACCTGAATGATCTTTATAAGGTAGTTCAATAGCAGGTGCCTTGAAGCCTCAGAGAAGAAGCATACAGAGATAAAGGAAGAAGAAAAAGATGATTAACAAGTCGTTCTACCGCTCTCTTCTAGACATAGAAGAGGAAAAAGTGATTGATTCAAAAGATGAGGAGGTGAACTATAACAAATATGGACGTTGTTGGTCACGTGATGCAATGGCTAGGGATGAATTCTAGAAAACATCTTGTACCCTTTTTTCTTGTTAAAAAAAATTGTAATCCTTATTTAATTAATGAAATTTGTTTTCAGACCAATACTTATTTGGCATGCATTTACATTCTAGAAATATTCTTTAGATTTTCTAAAGGTGCACTATTAAAGTGAAACTAACACAGAAACGACAGTTAGAACAAATCAATCATAAACTCATAGTTAATCAGAGAATCTTAATAGGTTATATTACATTACCAAGAGTCATTATTAAAATGTTGATTTAATCAGTACTTAAATAATATTAGACTCAAGACAATAAATGTAACACATATATAAAAGGATTATAGTTTGCTTTCTTCCATCATCACTTAATCCTAAAAAGACCAATATGTATAAGCAAAAGCAGATCTAGGTTCCAAAGAGAGATTTCAGGAAGGCGGCATTACTAAATGCAGCAACTCAAGCAAATCAAAACAAGACAACAACTGAAGAAATTGCAAGCAAACAGACAACTTTAGAAGTGCTCTCCTCTTCAGCATCCTTTGTGAAGACACATAGAAGAAGGAAGTCTTCTAGATCCAGACGCAGAAACAAACTGAGGAAGGAGGCTTTGGACTTTGCTAAGTAAGAATGACAAAATTTCTTAGACAATCTAGACATGTCGGATGATCCTAGGGAGTTCCTTAGGACACATCCATTAGAATAGAAAAATATAATTGTCTTATAATAGCTTCCTTTTTTATTAATAAAATAAGTTGCAAACATTTGAGTTCTTTTATCTATTTCAGATTCTCGTTGAATAACACGAATAAATATCAATCAATCAAAATTGAACATAAGCATGAACAAAATTTTAATTTATTAATAAGATGCTTAATACAGAGATTTCAATAGCAATACAGAGCATAACTATGCAAAAATCTAACATCAGAATCTTTCACAGATAACTTTAAACTTGTCTCTCCTAATCTTGGAAGAACTAGCCTCAGAACTTACGTTAACCCCTTACTGGACAAGTATTTTAGAAATAACTCGTCCAAAAGGTATGGAGAAGGTCTTCCGCTTTTGAAAAGAAGAAAAAGACCTCTTCAGATGGTCAAACATAACTTGAGGAAGATCAATCTTTAAATCTGAATTGACAAGTAGAAGCAAATCTTTTTCAATAGGGTCCACTTGGTCTAAATCTCTATCCTTAGGCAATAAGTTTGAATTCAGAATCTGACTCCAAACAACAGAATCAAGAAGAAGATTAGAAACCACTGATGTATTAAATGGATCTACAAAGATACGCCAAGTCGGAAGATAGTGTTCCCAAACAATAGCTCATAGGATTTCTCCAATCTCCTTACAATTGATCACATTTGCAATCGCTTTAAAGGTTACTATAATAGAAACACTAGTTACTCTAGACAGAATAACATACTCAAAATTCAGCTCAACAATGGAGGCATTGATACAAAACTCTTTGACATGATTTGGATACATGAAACCATAGAGCATCTCAAAGTAGTCATTCCACCTTTTTTTATACACAGTCTCCTAGAAGTTGAAATCAATCTTAAGCTACTCATCAAAACCCACAAACTTTTCATTTATGACTGCTAAGTGATTCAAAGGAGAATAAACTGAAGAACTCATCTTCGGTTTGGTTTGGTCAGTGCACAAACAAGAGGAAAAGAAGAAAAAGAAGAAGAAGAAGAAGGAAGAGAAACTAAACAAGAATCTTATCAGAAAAAGGACACAATGATGTTTCACAAGACAAGGAATAGTAACAGCAAGTACTAAAAGAGAAAACATCATTACCCAAAGGTTCTTTATCCAGCTGATATTTCAATTCAACCAGATGACTTTCGCCTTTATGAAAGGTTAAGTATTATAAAAGCTTTCAGATTTTTTTTTACTTAAACTACTATGATAGTAAAAAAGAATCTTCTTCTAAATTTCAGAAGCTGACAACTTTCAGAAGCTGTCAACCATCAGATTCTAGTAAGTCCAAACTTAGACAGAGATATCATCTATCAGTCACAATTCTCTAAGATTCTATTTAGAACTAGCACTTTTTCTTGAAACAAGAGTCATGAGTGATAGATGAATATTGAATTGTCCTTTTTTAGACAGCTAAAAAGCAATAGTATTAACATAAAAGTGAGAAAACTATTTTCATAAATGTGATCATCATCTGTCTTGATAAGACATTCAGTATAGAAAAACACAACAGAGCTTCCTCTTAAATATTTTTAAAGTTCTCTTTTAAAAGAACTTCTTTAGAGATCTAACAGAAACTTTGTATTTATATCCAAACAAATGTTTCATTGAATCAAAAGATAAACAAGAAAAGAATAAACATGCCAATTTTTTTTGTTTGGCCAGACTCGAATCAATATTGAGACTTGACCAATAGATTCTGAACACAGATTTAAGTGGATTCTGATTCAATGGTTGTCTAACCACTGATTCCATTACTCTCACCAAATTCGGTACCACCAATACATGAATATGGGTCGTTGGCTCTTCATCCAATCAATGTTGTAAACAACCTTAAGGAAGATGCCTCTGCTTCTTACCTTGATATTTGTAGAAGATACATTATGATACTCATATTTCTATAAGACCATTGTAAGTGCAAACAAACTCTTTTGTGCCTTACATCTCAATCTAACAGAATATCATAAGTCACTCTAGAGTATGAGTCTAGAATGAGATATGATAGGAACAAAATCTTGTTCTAAGCAATGTCAATAATCTCATTATCTTGGATTAAATATTTTTACTTTGAAATCATTGAGAAGCTCATAACTAGATGGAATTAGCTATCAGAGATTGACATGAAGAAGATCAGAGTACAATCTTAGTACAACTAACAGAGCTCAAAGAGAAGTTGAAGATTTCTCATAGAAATGTCTTTTTAAAACAACTTCCATGATGATCCTCAACCAAGAAGCAATAGAGTTTCTCAAGTTATCACCTCAAAGAATAAACTCTATATAATCAAATATTTTGAAACAAGATAGCTTTAACAACATTTTTTGCTTCTCAATACTCAACTTTTTTATATTTCAGAACACAAATGCTTCTTTTCATTTACATCCTGCACTAATATCAGCTTCAAACGATTAAGAAATTAAGAGCACCTGATATTAGGTTCTGGTAGAATTTTCTTCTTGTTTTTAGATTTGGGAAATCAGTTGAAATACAAATATTTCATAAGCATTTGAAGTTACTCTTCTATCAACAGATATCACAATCAATTTAGCCAGTATGAAAGTCCTTTTGACAAGAAACCTAAGTTGCTCATCATTAGTCATTCCAAAGAACTTAAGCTAAAAAGAGAAGGTGATATGTTGAATAGTTTTTCATCAACCAACTTCATTTCTTTTCTTTTAAGATTGAAAGACAAACCTTCAGAACACAGCAAATTCAAGATGTAAACATAAAAAACGGTGACTTTAGATTTAAGTCAATAAGCAATCTTCTCAGAATTTGTTTGAAAAGATTAGATGAAGTGTAACTACTTCAAGCTCCAAAAATTGATCCACATAAACCCAGGCACAATAATTTAAAGATAATCCAAGCATCAGACATATCAATGATGTTGATATACTCAGAATTGAGATAGTGCATATACCCGAATGCAACTACCTCTGAATATATTCAATATGCGTCTTCTAAGTTGGTGAAAGATATTTTCAATATGATCATCTTTAACACCATCAACTTCTAGAGTAATACATTTTTCAAGGATATTCTGTAGACCTTCAACAACCCTTTATCAAGTCCATTGAGTTAAAAACATGTTTAGCCTTTCCATCATTTAAATTCAAGGGAATCACCCATTTGAATATGGTAGGAAAAGTCGTATGATATTTTTCATGTGGCGCTTGATTCCTTCTTAAAGAAGAAATATACTTTTCTTATTGGATCAATATCTGCACCACTGTTAAGTGTTAAGTACAGACCATGTTCTGATACTAATTAAAGGTGTGAAAAGTACATAAGAGCGCCTGATATTAGGTTTTGGTAGAGTTTTCTTATTATTTAGCTTTTGATCAGAGTTTCAGAATTAGAACTGATGTTTAGATTCTGAGTTAATTCTTTTGGCAACGGATACAACAGAAGTAAATAAAATGACAACAGAAGATACAAAAGATTTATACTGGTTCCTCCCATAACTGAGACTAGTCCAGTCCCCTTGCCTCACAAGAGATTTTTGTTATAACCACTTTATGATTACAATCGCTTATGCTTCTGCATAAGATTTTTACAACTGCTCAGACCAACTGTATGAGACTTCCCTTGCTTAGAGCACATGTCTAAGACTTAACATTTGCTCACACCATCCGATTGAGTCGCCTGCTTATCTGTCTTCTGGCTGAGACTTCCCTTTGCTTAGAGCACATGTCTAACACTTATCCTTTGCTCACACCATCAGTTTGAGCCACCTGCTCATCTGTCTTCTGGATGAGACTTTACCTTTGCTTATAGCACATATCTAAGACTTCCTTTCCTCACACCATCAGATTGAGCCTCCTGTTCATCTGTCTTATGGTTGAGACTTTATCTTTTCTTAGAGAACATCTCTAAGACTTCCTTTGCTCAACCATACTAGCTGAATAAGACTTTCAAAGCTCAAGCACTTAAGCAGTGAGACTTATGTGGCTTAAGCATCTTGGCTCAAAACTTGTTGCTTGAATCCAATGAGACAAGACTTTTTCTTAAGCACATAGCAGGAGACTTAATCTAAACTACTGAAGGCTTAGCAAAACAGAGAACAAGGTGTACATGATGCAAGAATCAGAGGTCTGGGAGATCACCATAAAAAAGCTCTAAAGCACTTAAGATTTCTAAACATGTACAGGGGTAAGAAATCTTAAGGCTTTTACAATTATAACCTAAAACAAAAAATCTGCATATTACATAGAGTTGATAATTGCTTGATCTTGCTTCTCCTTCAATAGAAGAATCCTTATTAAAATTCAAGCTTGAATATTCAGCCATATATATGGCCTTTCCAGAAACTAGTCATTGAGAAGGCGGCTTGATCAAGTGTCTTTGCTTTTGCTCCATAGTACAAGAGACGTTAAAGATGGATGCACAGTAGAATTTGAATTCAATGTGTAACACATTTAACCTTTGAGTCTTCAAGAGGTTCTGTACTAATAGAGTCGTTGGGAGCATATATCCATAGAACGTACCGGTTTTTCTTGAGCCTTGGAATCTTGTAGACTCGAGCTCACAGGTTGATATGACAATATAACTTGCTTCTAGTAGTGTGGATAGTCCACAGCTTTATCAACAACTCTAAATGGTACCAGATACTGATATACAAATACTAAGTGTAGAAACTCGTCTGAATGCTGAGGCCTTCAGTTCAAAGTCTTCGTCAAACCACATAGCAATTATTCTTCAGACTCTGCCACCAGAAGCTAGCAATGAAGCAACTCCAAGTGTATCTTAAGTAAAACAGATTATGATTATTTATGTATAAGAATAAGAACACGCATAAATAAAACACACATCAAATAAACCATTGTTCTTTAAATACTTTTGTTATCATCAAAACTAAAAGAGAATATATCAAGAACAAATCTTATTATAATAGAGGATTCACCCGGTCAACCACTTGAACCTGGGTTCAGAAGATTTACTAGAGAATGTCAAGTTTCTCAAAGATATCCTTCATATGAGTATGTGATTATCACTGATAATAGAGATCCAGAATACTACCAATAGGCCATTTCAAATGTTAATAATGAAAAATAGTTGAAGGCCGTGCGAGAAGAGATGAATTCCTTACATGAGAATCACATATTTGAGTTGGTGAAATTGCACAAGGGTAGAAGAATAATCAAGAATAAATAGGTACACAAAAGATAAAGTTTGAAGAGAATAAATCTCAACCAAGATACAAAGTAATATTGGTTGTGAAATGTTTTAATCAGAGAAAAGGTATTGACTTTGAAGAAATTTTCTCACCTATGGTGAAGATGACATCTATTCGAGTTGTGTTGGGATTAGCAGCTAGCTTGAATATAGAGGTTGAACAACTTAATGTGAAGATTGCTTTCCTTCATGGTGATTTGGAGGAAAAGTTTTATATGGAGAAATCGAAGGATTTTGAAGTTAAAGTTAAAGAATAACTTGTTTGTAGATTGAAGAAAAGTTTGTATGGCCTCAAGTAAGCTCAGCGAAAACTGTACAAAAAATTTGAATTTTTCATGGAAAGAAATGGTTACGGTAAAACTATTGTTGATCATTGTGTGTTTGTGAAGAATATCTATGACGGTGATTATATTATTATTTTGTTATATGTAGATGACGCGTTGATTGTTGGTTATGAAACTAAGAAAATTCAAAGTTTAAAGAAAGAGGTAAGTAAGTCCTTTACATTGAAGGACTTGGGTCCTGCACTACAAATCCTTGACACGAGTATTTCTCATGAAAGAAAGAAAGGTAAATCGTGGATGTCTCAACATAATTTACATTTATAAGGTGTTAGAGAGGTTTACCATGGGCAATTCAAAACCCATGAGTACTCCATCTGCTAGTCATTTCAAACTAAAATTTGAATGATGTACTACAAATGAATAAGACAGAAAATACGAAGAATCTTTCTTATGCATCCACAGTTGGTAGTCTGATGTATGTTATGGTATGCAGAAAGCTAGATGTTTCTCATGTTGTTGGTGTTGTTAGTCGGTTTCTCTCTAATCCTGGTAAAGATCATAGGCATGCAGTGAAGTGGATTCTCAATAGGCACTTCTAAAGTGTGCTTATTCTTTGGGAGTGGCGATCCTGTGTTATATGGCTACATAGATGCAAATATGGCCGGTGATATTGATTCCTGAAAATCTACTTCTTAATACGTGATAATTTTTGTATAGGGAATGGTGTCTTAGCAATCAAGATTACAAAAGTGTGTTGCTTTATCTACTACTGAGACATTATATTGTAGCAAGTGAAACGTCTAAAGAACTTTTGTGAACAAAGAAATTCCTACAATAGTTGGGTATTGAGCAAGAGAAGATTGTATTGTCTATAATAGTCACAGTGCAATTCATATTAGTAAGAACTTGAAGTTTCATTCCAAGTCAAAGCACATTGAGGTGCTGTATCATTGGATACAAAATACATTGAAAATAAAGTTGTTTTTACTTGAGAAGATTCATAGTGACGAGAAAGGTTCAGATATGATCATAAAGACTTTGCTTGCGACAAAGATGATAAACTGCAGAAAGAAGGCGAGCATGGTGCAGCAGCTATTTCTCACTTGAGTCGTGAGTGCGATATTTGTTGAGTGGGTTCACTCCTAAAGTGGGGCCCACTATTTATTTAAAAAAAGAAAAAAATTATAAAAAAAATAAATAAAGAAAAAAAATTCATGTGAATTATTTTATTTGAGCCAAGCATAAACTGGCATGTATTTAAAAGGGATTCTTTAATCTCTAAAGCATCACAACAAATAAGCAACTTAACAAGATTTCAGAGAACTGCAACAGAGAAGAGGGAAAAACAAAAGTAATAGATGAGTGTAGCAAACCTTATTAGTTTGAGCTACAAATTTAGTATGTTGTTCCTATCACTTAGTTAATTTTATTTACATTCATGTTGAATAGTTTTAGCTTTTCTTAGAGTTGTTTTGGTATACCTATATTTGTGGAGTTGTGTAGAGTGTGTTTCTTATCTTTATTGTTTATCGATGATGATTGTTATTCCCTTGTGTTACTAGGAAGACTTTTATATACTCATTATTGATATAGTGGAAAACTTTATTGAACTAGGTCCCGCGATTTTTATTCTCACTTTGAGGAAAGTTTTCCATGTTAAATTTTTTTCGTTCTTGCTACTTTATTTTTCTATTATTATTATTGTGCTTTGAAATGAGTTATGTTGGTGGTCTATTTAAATTGCAAAGATTTGGGAACTTCGTCCCCTTGAAAAATATTCTGATTATTTTAATTTTTTTCCCAACAATAATATACCGATAAAAGTATCTTTCGATAGATTTAACACCATTATTTTTCATTACATAATTGAATCAAAGATCTTTTATATTAAAAATATTATTAGTTCTAAAGGATTAAGGAGTTTTATGTCCTAGAAGAAACATAAAAGAGATATCAGATGGTAAATATCTTATATTAAAAGGATTTAGTTATATAATCTATATGTAGAGGATCTTATTTGTTAAAACATGAAAACTTATTATAATAGAGAAACTCCAATTTTAAAATTACTCGGATCAATAAATGATTCTAAGTAATAGTCTATATTCCCCTCGCTTAATTGTGATGATATGGAAGTTTCAATCACTTTTCGGAGAATTATCTATATATCGAATAAAAAATGGATCTAAGAATCCATAAATATCCAATTTATTTACTTCTATACAAACACGGTGAATGTACTTAAATGGATTACAAAATTCAAAATATAAGTGAGTCTTAACATTAAAATTATTGATGATGCACATATTTAAAATTGGCATTTATTAGAATAAAAATTGTACTTACGTACACCACAACTGTAGTATCCCTATGTCCAACCACTCATGTGAAAACATAAAATCCCTTATATCTCTATAATCGATATAGAAAACCTCTATCTCTCAATCATGTTCTAATTGAAGAGGAATGATAAGATGACATGCCAACTGTCTAATTGAATCTTCAAAAGGAATCAAAATCATATTATGGGTATTGATATGTGTGGCTGAACAAATTCCTTTTGTGCTCGTACCACCTAAAACAACTCTTTCAGGAAATTCACCATCATCTTCATTTGTACACGATTGGACGGTATCACCTAATTTCTGCATCATAAAAATAACAGAAACACAAAACAAATTAAATATTATATAGTCTATAACAACACAAAATAGAGTCAACACTATATATCCTACATATCCTACATTTCAAATAGAACACTAAAATCCTATTTATCCAAATAAAACACTATTTTCACATACCACAACAAGCTCATTCATCTATTTCATGCGAATGTCGCACTCTTGTGCTAATGCATCTTCCAACTTCTTGTTGTACTATGAACTCTTTCTTTTGCAATTCACGTTCACTTGCTAATGTTTATCAACAATCTCATCCATCTCTTCCTTTTGCAATTCTATGATGTTTTGTGGTGTACCAATAAATAATCTTAAGTCGATGCCTTATCTAACACCACACACTCGCCCATCATGCTTCTTTGTTCTGATTGCTTCTACTAATATATCATGTCGTGGTTGTTGAACAAAGGAACCTTAACTAGCCATATCAATCAACAAATTCTACACAACATGACAATTCAATTTAAATTATTCATAACAAATCATACACATAACAATTCTCACGGGACAATCTATGGGAGTATTTGTTATTTTGTATTGTTTAGCTTTCTTAATTCACTTTTAACCTATTATAAACATAGTGGAAATATTAATTTGCATGATTGTATCTATAAAGAAAGAACTTAATTTTCGATAACCGTTGAATTGTACGAAATTTATAAAATAATTAGAATATAATTTACGCTTAATTAAATATAATTTGTTACGACTTGAAATATTTATTTTAAAAATAATTAATAATGACCTCCACTATGTTTAAATAATTGTTAGATTCAAATATAAATTAGATTATAGGCTCATTTGGATTTGTTCATTTTAAAAAATTATCAAGAGTATATTCCTAATATCATTTTAACTTTATAGTAACACTTGGGTATTATAAAGACATAAAATGGTAAAATTTATCTTTTATTAGGAGATCAACTTGGACTATATAAGTTCAAAATCTCGACGTCTGAACGAAAATTTAAATAGAAATTTTAAAACAATCTTTATATAACTAAAATAATTAAAATAATATACTTAAAATATAACAGACATTATAACAGTTTACCAGTTACTTATGAAAATAATTTGGCAGAACTTTGACTATAAAATCAAACTCTTTCGAAACTTTAAAAGTGGTTTGACTACATAATAACTCTAAAAGCTATGATTCGATATCGTGAGAATCTCGAGAACAAAAATAAATTACTATATGAAGAAACTAGAAAAAGAAATAAATAAAGTGGTAAGAGAGATGATTTATAAATGCATGAATGAAAATATGGTGGGAAAGAGCCTATTTATACTAGTTGTAAGACATTAAAAATACTATATATTTATACAACATAGTTCTCATGTTAAAATCATTAGAAGTGATAATGGTTATGAATTCCTAATGCCACATTTATATTCTTTCAATTGCATTTACTTAAAATTATTTGTGTTGAATCTCCTTAGGAAAATAAAAGGGTAGAAAGAAATCATCAACACATTCTTAACATTACTAGAGCTCTACTTTTCCTAGACAATGTTCCCAAATCTTTTTGGTCTTATGGTGTTAACTATGCAGTATACATTATAAACATAGTTCCCAACACTGTTTTGAATAAGAAATCACCTCACTATCTTCTATTCAAGAAAGAACCTGATTTACATGTTTTGAAAGTCTTTTGTACATTAACATATGCATCCTATTGCATTCCCATATAACTAAACTTGATCATAGATGTAGGGAATGTGTTCTCTTTGGGATTCAAAGCAAGGTTTCAAATGAGTGTTTCTCTTAGACGTTAATAATAAAGATATTTTCATTTCAAGAAATGTTGTTCATTATGAGTATAGTTTCCCATATAATTCAATTTGGAAATATCACACAAGCCCTAACACTAAAACTTTAACATTTGAAACCTTACAATCTATACTTGATTATTCCAAGTCTCTGAATGATGCTAGTTTCACACAAAATCTGACCCTTCACAAAATGACCTCATCTATAATGAACCAATACTTCAAACCATACAACCCGATGATAGAGCCTTTTGTCCTATTGATCAACAAACTAACCTCAGCCAAGAAACTTCACAAAGACCAATTAGGATAAGGCATTCTTCAACACACCTCAAAAATTATGTGTGCAATACTTCAAAAAGTCAAGCTCAATCACCATATTAAGGTATACCCTGTCCAATTTCTTCTTTCCATTATGCCAATTTTTTGTCTCCTAGTCATAATTTCTTTAGTAATTTAGCCACACTAGATTCTGAGCCATAAACTTATAAGGAAGTTTATAAGGATGGTTAAGGGATATGCATTGAACTAAAGGCATTAGTTATCAATGAAACTTGGAAATTGGTAGATTTCCCACTAAATATTAAACCTATTGGAAGCAGATGGGTTTATAATATTGCACATAAAGCTGATGGCTCAATTGAGAGATACAAGACACAGTTGGTTGTTAAAGGGTATAGTCAAATTGAAGGACTGAATTTCTTTGATACATTTTCATCTATAGGCATGTTGTTCACAATTAGAGTATTGCTTCCAGTGGCATCCTTTAAGAGTTGTCATTTACATCAGCTGAATATAAATCATGCATTCTTACATGGTGATTTAGAATAAGACGTGTATATGAGTGTTCCTCAAAGCATTACATGAAGCAAACCAACGCAAGTCTACAAGCTTGTCAAAAGCTTTTATGGATTGAAATAATCTAGTAGGAAATGGTATGAGAAGCTCACTTCTTTACTTCTCAAACTTGGTTACACTCAATCGAATTCAGATTACTCAATGTTCACGCTTTCGATGGATGGTCACATAACATTTTTATCGATTTATGTTGATGGTGTTATTTTGGCAGACACATCAATATTTGAGTTTGACCACATTAAACAAAATTTTCAGAAGACTTTCAAATCAAAAATAAGGGAACCTTAAAACAATTCATTGGTCTCGATGTGGCCCATTCAAAGAATGTACTTTCCATCTCATAAAGAAATTATTGTCTAAATTTACTAAAGGATACAAGATTACTTGCATCCAAGTCTGCTGACACACATCCCAACCTTTCAATAAAATTGCATAAAGACAATAGGAATCCTCTTGATGATGTTATTCCATACATAAGACTTATTGGAAGACTATCATACTTGAATAATACCATACCAGATATAACACTAGTAACACAACAATTGATCCAGTTTCTTCAAAGTCTAATTCAATTACATTATCATGCAACTTGCAGGGTCATTAGATACTTAAAGGAAAATCCTGAAAAAGGTTTATTGTTTCCTAGATCTTCAAATATGCAAATATTTGGATATTCTAATATAGATTGGGCAGGATGTATTGATTCTAGTAAGTTTACGTCAGGTTATTTCTTTTTCATGTGATCATGTTTTGTGTCTTGGAAGGAAAAGAAGCAGTAAACCATAGCCAGATCTTCATTTGTAGTAGATCAGTACATAGTTCTTGGATCAGTCACTTCTGAATGGTTTTGAATCCTTCACATATTGAGAGGTTTACACATCATATGTTGCAAACCACCTATTTTTTATATTGATAATCAACATGTCATGCATATAACTTTGAATTCTATTTGTCATGAAATATTTTGAGATTGACTGTCACCTTGTACGAGAGAAAATTAAGCAATGAGTTTTGAAGTTGTTTCCCATATTCTCAAAAGAACAATTTGATGACTTCCTTGCAAAGCTCTTGGCTACAAGCAAATTTTAAAGCTTCACGTGTAAACTTGACATGCTAGATATCTATCATGCGTAAGCTCGAGGGAGGATGTTGAAATATTAAAACTTAATTAGTTTAAATGTATGGTTTATACCCGTGTAATGACTTTTTTGATTTGGTAACTCTTTCAAAAGTTAGTTAGAGTAGTTTCTATTTTAGGAAAGTAGATTGTTAGAGGTGGTAACCTAGTTGAAGTCAGTTTGATCAATTAATTGCTCATGTATCATTTTGAGGTCAAGCATAATAATATGAATGCATGCTTCAATCAACCATTTCTCATCTTCTTCTTCCTTGAGTTTTAAGCTTTCAAGCTATTTCCCTTGAATTTTCATCTTCTTAACATCTATCTTTTGTCTGCATTGGTTGAATCTAACATATTAGGCACAAGTGGTTCTATGACAAGAGTATCGACATCGACTCATATGGTCTACTTGCAACTATTATCGTCAAGTTACCTATTATTATGCTGAAAATTTTACTACTTTAAATGTTTGACATATTATTATTGATTTTATAGTTATTAAAATTTTGTGTTTAATCAAACAATTTCCCCACTTCTTAAAACATTTTTTTTTCTAAAAGCCAATCAATTAAAGAGGAACACAAAGGGTGTTCAAACCTTTACAAAACCAAAATAAATAGATGAACAGAAGAGAAATTTCCCTACCAACTCGAATTCATTTGTACTCCCCTATCGGGTTCATACAAAAAAAAGTGAAAATCAGAGTTGGGATGGGGAATTTTACCAATTCTAGACCATTTCCAGGAAAAAAACTTAATGGTCTAACATAATTCATCAAAATTAAAAATAAAAAAAATCCACTATGAAATATGATATTGTTCCTAAATCTCCATATACATCAAACAATGATTAACCAAAAAGCTCCAAATTTCAGGTTACCTTCAATTTGAGATCCTATACCACACCAGTCAAGAAAGAACTGATTGATATCACCTGCAAAAAAACTCCCCATACCACACCAATTCCCAATTGTTTCCTGCACTACATGAATCGGCTGGCAAACAAAAAAAGAGTGAAGTAAATCTTCCATCGCGTTATGACAGAAAGCACAACTAGTATTCAACTCAACAAAACCTCTCTTTTACAGCTCCGACTTCGAGGCTATCATGTTCCAAAGAACCTTCCATCCGAAGCAAGTAACTCTAGTTGGGACATTGATCTTCCATAAAGCCTTAAAATCCTTCCTTTGATGCTCAAGCAAATCAACCACATGAGTAGCTTCACTCATCAACTGATACATTTCTTTAACATTGTAAACTTCAGAATTTCCAACTCTCTAAGCAATTATGTCTTGTTCGTCCACAACATAAGTCACACTATTCAAGGCTACTTTAAGTTCACCAATTCTTTACGCCATCTCAAGCTGGTCCATCTCAGATAAATCGAGATTTCCCCACATCCAAACACCTTGCACCCAATCTCCCATGGCCTGAACAGATTCAGCAGTTATACTGCTGCAACTAAAGAGATCCGTAAAAATGATTAACAAGGGTTGTTGTTTTAGCCACCTAGCCGACCAAAAAGGAATAAAATTTCCATCTCCTAAGTCGAATTGAGCATAATCTGCAAAACAAAACCCATGGTTAGTAGTAAAGTTCCCATTCTTTATAATGTCTCTCCACCAATAAGAGGAAGAACTCCTAGAAGCCAACTTGTCAGCAATAACTTATTGCTTAATAAAACCATACCTAGCCTTGAGCATGTCCTTCCATAGAGAGTTTTGATCATTAAAAAACCTCCATTTCTATTTATCCAAAAGAGCATGGTTGAATTCCTCCATACGTTTAATTTCTAGGCTACCTTTTTCCTTTGGCGAACACACTATATCCCACTTAATCAAATGGATTTTATACTTCTCTTCACATCCACCCCAAAAGAACTTGCTCTTAATCTTATCAATAGCTTTCAAAACCGACACCGGTGCTCTATAAAAAGAAAACCATAAAATAGGCAGTTTAGAGAAAATGGAGTTAATAAGGGTTAATCTACCCGCCATACATAAAACTTTAGCCTTCCAAGAATCCAGCTTAGCTTTGATCTTATTGAAGATCGGTTTCCAACCAATAATTCTTCAAGGATTAAAACCTATATGCACCCCCATAAAAGAAAAGGATGTATTTTCAGTCTTACAAGTTAAGAAAGAAGAATCAGCCAAAAGAAAATGAAGACTTACATTTATCCCAATTAACCTGCTCTTGTTGAAATTCACCTTCAATCCTGATACTGCTCAAAACCCCTTAGGACCGCATTAACACTCCAAAAATTATTCCAACTCTCTTCTCCAATGATTAGAGTGTCATTGGCGAATTGAATTATTTCCACATAAATTCCTTCTCCTACACTAAAACCTTTGAAATTTCCCACTGTCACAACCTTGTTCAACAAGCTAGTTAATCCTTCCGCCACGATGATGAAGAGGAAGTGAGAGAGAGGATCTCTCTACCTTAATCCTCTTTCCACCATGAAATCTTTTGCAGGGCTTCCGTTGACCAGGATCGATAAAAAAACACTTAAGCATTGTTGCCTCCATCCACCTCATCCACCTACTTCCAAATCCCATTATTTCCATCATGAAACGAAGAAAGTTCTAGCTTACACAATCATAAGCCTTTTCGAAATCGACTTTAAAGATAAAGCATTCCTTGTTATGCCTAGTATCCTTATCAATAGTTTCGTTCGCTATAACCACTTCATCCAGCAATTGCTTCCCAGGAACGAACGCCGACTGGCATGAAGAAATTAATTTCCCAATCACCATTTTGAGTCTCGCCGCTAACAGTTTTGCCACAACTTTATATAAACTCCCTATAAGACAGATAGGCTTATAATCTCCAAGGTTCAATGGATTATCAAATTTAGGAATAAGGGTTAGAAAAGAAGAGGAACCTGCTTTAGGAAGGAAAGCAAATTCATGAAACTCTTTAATAAGCCTCACAATGTCGTCCTTAATAATGGCCTAACAGTTCTTGATGAACAAGAGATTATACCCATCTGGACCTGGGCTTTTAGATCCATCGCAACTCCACACTTCACCTTTATTTTCATCTTCTGTAAATGGCCTCTCTAGAAATTCCACACCCTCTTCAGTAAGTCTTCCAAATTTGCATCCCTTCAACACCGGTCTATTAAAATCCTGCTCAGTGAATTTTTCCATGAAAAAACTCCTCACAGCTTCCTTGACACCTTTCACTAACTCCACTGTTCCATTGACCGTATCCACCCTCCTCGTGAATTACCTCCTTAAGCTGCCTTTAATCCAACTGGGATAGAATCTAGTATTTTAATCCCCTTCCCTTAACCATATAACCTTACTTTCTGCATTATCATGTTATCCTTGATATACAAATTCCTCTAAAAAGCCTTACAAGCCAAAGCTCTTTTGAAAATCAAGTCCTTAAGCTCATCTTCCCCAACTGATTCCAACTGCAAGTCTGCCTGATTTATTACTTCAACTTCCTCCTCTATTTTGAGATCATACCATCCAAACACCTCTTTACTCCCCTTGATAATGCTTTTTTTCAGAAGCCTAAATTTTTCTTTTACCATGAAGTCAATTCTACCTCTGATGTCCATCTCCTTCCCTTCCTCCCCAAGAATTTTAAGAACCCAGGATTGTCGAACCAACAATTGTTTGATTTGAACGGTTTGTGCCCCCAATTCACTGAGCAAATCTTCACCCAGATCAGACAGTGGTCCAATATGTCCCTTATATCAATCAACTGGTTCACAACTCCCCACCTTTAAACTATAGATTCCTCAACTAAAAATTTATCTATTATGCTCATCGACTTTCCATCTCCACTGAACCAAGAGAAACGTTTCCCGGCCACAGAAAAGAACAACAACCTTCATATCATCAAAAAAGGCTTTGAAATCACATATTTTAGAGTACTTGATAGTATTGTTCTTTCCCTTTCTTTTCGACGCATGTGAAGTAGAGTTAAAATCTCCTCCCAAGATCCACTTGCCATCAGACAACTTTGATTTCAACTTGACCAAATCACTTTACAACTTCCTTTTCCCACTCAGATCACAAGGAGAATAAATATTCGCTACATAGAAGATCTCTTTGTTCCAAACTAATTTAATGCCAAGAAAACCTTCTTCTCTGAATGAACATAAAACAATGACATATTCTACATCCTAAATCGTGATTAGACCTCCAGCTTGACCTTGGGCACCACTGGAAGACCAACCCACTTCACCATGCCTCCATAGACTTCTGATAGTAGATTCCTCCATAATCCTAATTTTTGATTCCTGTATAAAGAAGATGTTAGCTTTCCCTTTTTTTATGATATCGTTGACTCTTCTTCATTTTGATAAAGATCTTCCCCCTCTAATATTCAATGATCCGATAATCATTCAACATTTTTGAAATGCACCTTCTGGCCGATGAATCTCTTTTTGTCCACTACCTCCAATTCAACAATCTTCCTATGATAATCTTTAGTCTTTCCACTCGCCACCACCCCTAGATTTGAGATTGCTCCTCAAATCTTCTCCCCTACCTTTGATTCTAAACTATTCCAGAACTTATGATTATAACATCTCACATCTGAATAAGATGTTTGTTCGCAACACAATATAACTTTAGCCAAAAAATTATCAGAATCCTCTTCCCTATTAAAGGAACTAGCTGGTTTTCGAGAATTGAAAGAGGAACTAGGGTTTTTGTTTGCAGGATCAAAATTAGCGGATTGAGAATAATCTTCAATAGGATCCTCTAAAATTCCCGGCCCATTAGAAATGGTCAGGCCCACATAACCTTGGATATAACCTTGGATTTTCTTTTCACAGGCCCAATAACATCTGATATACTTCTCATTTTAACCTTTTTACTTTGATTCTCCTTCCCACGTTCCACAATAAGAGATAAGTCAACCTTTGAACGAGGTGCCAAAAGTTCATAAAAAGTAGCTTCAACAACCTTGAAACATCTATATCAATACTAGCCTTAGTCCTCATGCTATCAGACAACGTATTTTTTGCTACCTCAATTGCCACATCAAACTCAAAATGCATATCTATAGATTCAACTATTCTCTACTCTGAACTTAAAACAGCCTTTTCTGAGTCTCCCGACCTCCCGAAAACCATAACCAGTTTCTCCTCCATTGTAGAATTAGCCGGAACAGTGCAAGGCATTTCACCCAGTTCTAAGTTCTCCATATATCCTCCTTCTTCCACACCTAATTGACTCCAGTTACAATCCGAATCAGAAGATGAGCTAACATTAACCACATTGTTATCAAAATTATTGATAACGATTCGTAACGGCCCATGGAAATCTTCACACATTTTAATGTTGAAAACTTCATCATTGGTCAGGACTTTAAATGTTTCATTAATCACCACCGCATAATGCGCCTTCACAATAATCTGGCTACATCCATGCATCCCCCCTTCAAGCGTATTATCGTCTATACACACATACTTTCCAACCGTTTTAGCTAGCATTTTAAAGAAAGAAAAATTCCACGCATGACATGAAATGCCATAGCATCTCAACTAAGTAACCCTCTCTTTGTCTACCACATCTTCCTTCTATTTAGTAATCTCTGTAAACCACTGTTTCCACCAAGTTTCAGCTTCTATAATGATATCTCTAATTTTCCCAGGTTTGCTTTCTTCCAACAAACATAAATTCTCTCCCAACAGCGTAACCTTAATAGAGAAATATGCTTCAATCTCAAAGTTGGTTTAAATGTTATAAGTCATCCTAGATTGAATGACCACCCCTACATAAGCTTTCTTATACCTAGCTAGGTCCTCCTCTGCCACCGAGTATTTCAGATGTATTTGTTTCTTCTTAGGCTGCTCAACAAAAGATTTTCTTCCATTGTTGACAACCTTCGCAAACGATATGTTCCCTATCTTAGATTCATCCACCGCAAACTTCTTTCTGCTCGAGTATGATTGATCTGTGAGTCTAAACCTCTCACGACCTTGATTAACCTTATCCCCATGAGTTTTAGAAACTCTAGAGAACCTAGGAATGTTGGTGTGGATTTTGACCTTGTCAATGAAGATATTGTCCAACTTGTTTGCTAACACCCTACAGTCTTCAACCTCTGAAAACCTGGCAAAACCAAAATGTTTCCCAAACTTATTTCTTTTTGGTGGTATAACCACTTCAATCACCTTACCATATCCACTAAAAATCTTGAAAATCTTCTCTACTTTTGTGCTATCCGAAATTTCCGAGAAGTAGAAAGTTTGAATTCTCCTAAGTCATTCTTTTTAGAGCCTCCCTCTGATGTAAAGAAATCTCAACAACCATTCACTAATTTTCTATATTACCTCCACCGAACTCTCTTCCACCCACTCATAATAAATTCATACTCCGTCTGTTTCTTCTTTTATCGGTAATTGTTTAAATACTCCCTTAAATCTAATTCCCTAGATATCATCATAACTACCTTTCTTGTATATGTGATTTGTAATTAAATATTATCTACCTTTCTTAAAACATCAAACCTTATAATAAATATCAAAAACACAATTTAAAACACGCTTAAATTACTCTAAAATTTTCCTATAAGACATCTGAAACATCATATCCTACAATTTGTATAATAAATTGTATAAAGAATATGAGGAGCGATCATATCTAAAACATATAACATGTCCCTAATATTATTTTTAAGATAAATAATTATTTTGATCAATGTTTGAGACGTTATTTTTATAATTTTTAAATACACTAAAATTGCAAACTCATTTATAAATATATACTAGTATGTTATTAGTCTTTTAATTCTCAAATCAATTTTTAGATAATAATTTAATTTAAAAAATATATTTTTTTGTTAATCAATTTAGTGCATAAAATTATTAAATTTTGCAATATTCATAAAATAAAAATTATAGTAAAAGCATCTCTCACACATTCAAAACTAGATACTGTAGTACTAGTTTTTTTAGTGAAAAATTAATTTATTGAATCCTGTTACTGCCCTTCAACAAGTATAACCAATCTCTGACTGCGGCAATTAAAATTGATAGGTTAATAGGTTTCCATCTATAGCCTCCTACCTCTGTCATGTGGGTCTCATCTATACTTTCATGGACGGTCTCAATACAATTCAAAACATATCCCAAAGTACACAGACCTAAAGCAATTCTTGCACATGGCTTATGACAGATTTTCATAATCACTTCAACAAATAACTTATTTTAATCTATCATTCAATTCTAGTACGTTCAAATCAACACGTAACCCGTGAATTATAAATTATTTTCCCAAGTTGAAATTTCGTTACTTGTCTTTACTACTTAGCTGTATATTTTTGATAATATATAAAGCAACATTTATGGTGAATCTATATGTTGAGGAGTTTCTTAATCATGAATCTTCGTAGATACGATCTGTTTGGAAAACGATAAAATTTTGATTTGTGATTTAACGTTGAAATCTTGTGAAACCGCGATTCTCGGCTATTAGTGTTTTTAATTAGTTTAATCAACTATGACTTAATGCCACTACTAATTAATTATGTGTATAAACTACAAAATAATTGGAAGAAGTTGGTATCAAAATTGACAGAACACATTAAAAAATCTTGTATAAATGTGAAATTTTGATTATTAGTATCTCGCTGGTTTGGTTTTCATCACCATCATCTTCTCTTATTTTTTATTTTTATAATAAAAATAGTTATGCTTGCTAATCTACTATTTATTTATTCGGTTAATTTTAAAAGGACATGCTTACACATGTTTTTTTTTATTTTAAGTAACATATCATGATGTCAAATTAATTGGTAGTGTTTGTCTATATCAGGCTGGCTGGTTCACTAGTGGAGACTCTTTATTTGATGGAAAATTAGTAAATCAATTAGGTCAAATAGTATCAATACAATTTTTAACCAGATATTAATATAGATTGAGTGTAAAAACTTTGGATATTGATCAAATATAGAGTTATAACAACAATCAATATAAAAGATTAAAGAGAAACGAAAATAAAAATAATAAATACGATTAGTTTTTGTTAACATTTATCGATCAACGATACATATTTATGCAATAATTTTTTTAAAACTTTTGTCTAATAATTATGGTTACAATTCTGTAAACGATATATGTAATATTATGACTTATTTTATAATAACAGACTTGAATCGTATTGTGGATGTTAGTGACCTTGCACCCTCCTCCAATCACGTACCACAACAAACTATTGGGCCTAAAGCTCGTTTGAAAATTTTGAATATTGTATTCATCTTGTTTTATTACACGTTATATTCAACAATCTCCACATTATATAAATTTCTACGATCTACAAAGACTTCTTGCACGACGGTCACTTCTTATCAATTGAAAAGATATATCTCTTACTTAACACTAGATAAACATGTAACTCGTTTAAGTAATATTTAAATTTGTCATTAATGATTGACTCGATCAACAAATCAATTATATTATTTGAATTTTGACTTGTTTAAATAATAATATTGTTGAAGGGTAATTCAGTATTTTAGTATTTAGCATCCGTGTCACTTTTGTTTGTGTGTATAAGTAGTAGTGTGTTTACCCTTTAATGAATGTAATATAAACGCATTGTACGATATAGTAGTGGTGTAACAGTTAATAGAATTGTAGTGGAAGTTTGTTAGAATTTTTTATTCTCCATCTCTTCTCTCTCTTCCACCATCTTCATATTTTTCACACGTGCACCAACAATTGGTATCTAGAGCTCCAGTTCGATTCACAGGGAAACACCAGAAAACAAGAGTGAATGGTGAGGCATTATGTGATTGATTTTGTTTCTTGAGTTCGTGGTGACCTTTTGGTCGAAATCGTAATAGAATCACATTTTTTGATTCTGCGGGATTGGAAAAGACTAGTGTTTGGTGAGATCTGAGTGAACTGCACAAGGTAAAAGATGAATAGAAACAATAATCTGAGTACTAATCTTCCAGTGTTCGATGGCAAGAACTAGAATCGTTGGATGATTCAGATCTGTGTATTGTTTGGTGCTCAAGATATTCTTGATCTCGTCAACGACGGTTACGTTTCGGTTACACTTCTGGAAAATGAAACAGATGCACAGATGAATGCTCAGCGTGATCTGAGGAAGAAGGATCAAAAGGCATTGTTCTACATCCATTAGTGTGTGGATGTGAATGTGTTTAAGAAGATCAATGTTTCAACAACGACGAAGGTTGCTTGGGACACACTGGTACGGTGCTACGACAGTGATGCATCAATGAAGAAGGTGAAGCTTCAATCTCTAAGTAAGTAGTATGAGAATCTCAGCATTAAGAACAATGAGAAGGTATAAGACTACATCTCTAGAGTGATTTTGATCACAAATGAGATGAAGTCGTGTGGAGAAACTCTCAGTGAAGAAAAGATCATTGAGAAGGTACTTAGATCTCTTACTCCTTAGTTTTATTACATTGTGGTAGCAATTGAACATTCTAAAGATCTGAGCACTATGAGAATCGAAGAGCTGTAAAGCAGTCTAGAGGCACAAGAGTAGTGTCTGCCTGAAAGAACCTCAGAGAGAGAGAGAGAGAGAGAGAGAGAGGTAAAGTATGCTCTAAAAGCTTTCTTTGTCAAGAATCACCAGAAACAATCTTGGTCAGAGGCCAAGAAAAGACATGGTAGGTCTCAGGTGTTTGAAGCCTCCAATTCTAATGAGAAAAAAGATTAGAAAGGAAGGGAGAAGCTTGATAAGAGAATGGTTCAATGCTAGTGTTGTAATAGGTTTGGACATTTTTCTAAGGACTGTTGGTTAAACAAGGAAAGGAAGTCAAAAGAAGCAAACATAGCCAAAGGAGATTATGATGATGAAATTGTGCTATTGATGGCTTATGAATCTGATGATGAAGAACCTGTGTGATTGACGATTTCTAATTCTGAAGGAGACTTTGGATATCAGTATGAGTCAGAATCAGAAGGTTTTGAAGATGAGTCAGAGTCAGAAGATGACTCTGAAGCTGAAGATGAGTCAGAGTCTGAAGGTGACTCTAAAGATGAAGAAGACTCTGAAGGTGACTCTAAAGATGAAGAAGACTCTGAAGGCGAGTCTGACTCTGAAGGTGAATCTGATTTTGATCCAGATTCTGATGATGATCCAGAATCTAGAGGTAATCCAATCTTTAGAGATGGAGCTTCTGAAGGAAAAGCTTATGAAGGAACTTCTGAGGGTGGTCAAGAATCTTATACAGTTCCAGAATCATAAGGAGATTCTGAACAAGTTCAGATGGAACAAAGAATCAGACAAATACCAATAATATTTGTAGAGGTTGACATGTTGCAAGATACTAAAATAGACTCGAGGTAGAAATCGTTTAGTGTGCCATGTTAGTAGACTCTGAACTAGTGAGTACAGAAGAAACGCTCAAGAAGAAAGTGTGGCTGAAGACCATGAAAGAAGAACTTGAGGCTATAGAAAGAAATAAGACTTAGAAGTTGACTAAGCTTCCAAAGGACAAGAAAGCCATTAGCGTCAAATGGGTTTTCAAGCGAACTCTAAAACTCATGATTGATAACAAGTATATAATCATTCTTGCTAAGAATCCAATGCTGCATGGGAGAAACAAGCATATTGAGACGAAGTATAATTTTATGAGAAGTCAAGTCCAAAATGGACTACTAGAAGTTGTGCACTGTAGAACTCAGAAGCAGCTGACAAATGTTATGACTAAGACGATCAAGATTGATCAATTTCTCCACTTGGGATGAAATTGGTGTTGATTAGTTTTGATTAGTTAAATCCTGAATTAAGGGATGATGTTGAAGGGTAATTCAATATTTTAGTATTTAGCCTACATGACACTTTTGTTTCTGTATATAAGTAATAATGTGCTTAGCCTTTAAGGAATGTAATAGAAACACACTATACGATAGAGTCGTGGTGTAACCATTATCTATGTAATCGTTAGTCGAATTGTAGTGGAAGTTTGTTAGAATTTGTTATTCTCTCTCTTCTCTCTGTTCCTCCATCTTCATCTTCTTCACCTTGTGCACCAACAGATACTACCTCTAGCCTTATTTATGAGAGAAAATTTATTTTTTAAGTTAATTGAATAATAAATACATCTAAATCATATAATATGTCAAATATATAGACTCATAGAGAATATTTGTCCAAAAACAAGTAATTCTATAATTTTGTAAAACCCAGCATATATATATATATATATATATATATATATATATATATATATATATATATATATATATATATATATATATATATATATATATATATATATATATATATATATATATATATATATATATATATATATATATATATATATTTGATATTGGTATGATACTGGATTGTTTGTCAAATAAATAAATATTCTAATTGTCACATTACAACAAGAGAATTCCACCTTATTTAAAACACATAATTTTAAATAAATGTTAAATAAAAAATAATACTTTACAAAGACAGATCAAATTTCAATTTTGTATTTATATTTACACAAAACAAAACTTTATCATAAATATATGCAACTTCTTCTGTTATTTTGTTGTGCCAAAATAGGCCACCAAGGCTAAACACAAGTACTGATAGGCATGGGCTAAAGTGACATAATTTATTTTTTGCCTAGTAAGTAGTGACCCATCTTATTTACTGACATTTCTCTCTTGGCAATTTCTACTCACCGCATAACAAAAAGGCAATATTAAATTATCAACAAAAAAAGCAAGAAAAAAATTACAATATTATTTTTCAGGGGCTTATCCCCCGAGCTTTAAAAATAAATGGTGAATGATTATTTTTCTTATATCAAAAAGGAAAAAATCATAATTTTAGAAAAATATATTAAAAGTATATTACATTTTTCATGGTAAAAAATACACACACACATCACGTGTGTAGTTATGTTTTTTTTAACCTTTGCATATAACATGAATCAATGCATTGTTGAAAGTGATTTATGAGTTGTTTTAACGGCGCCAACGTAGCAATTGCACATGCATTTGTTTGGTTTTTTTCATGGTTTGAATTGTATTGTTATTAATTGTGTTTTTGAAATTTTGGTTGTTGGGACAGAAGTTCAGAAGAAAAAAACGAGAGGGTTGAAAAACAAATCTGATATGGTGTCAGTTTGAAAGGATTGCTCTGTGATGGGTACTTCTCTCTCCGATGGTCTATTTCATGAAGTTGGAGTCTTACATAAATGTAATGTAAAAGAACGTTTTCATCATTGATTATTTTTTGTTTATTAAATGTTACAAAATTTGAAGTGAGGAATTGATGATTTTTAAGGTGCAATGCAATAATGCATTTTATTCTTAATATTTTAAAAACAAAAGCATATAATTTTCTTTTTCAAATAATCAACTTTTTTTAATTTAAATTTCTAAATAATCGTTATTCTAAATTATTAACCAAAATATTTATGTTTCAAATAAAAAAATTTGTATTAAAGAGGATGTGTCAATGTTACCGATATATATACTCAAATTTGTACACTGACGTCAAACCGAATGTCGCATGCACTACCATCATACCAATGAGAGTTACACATGCTTTGAGAGCCTAAGACGAGGCACCAGTACCCCAAACGGCATAGTGCATTAGTTTTTTTAATTTATAAACAGGTCTTCATTCTCCACCATTTTCACACATCTTTTCATTTCATATTCTAAATTTTTAACATGATTATTAAAAGAGATACTCAAATTGGTTTTTCGATTCTGAAGTCTCTGATGAAGATCCAAATTTAGAACACTCAGACTTTCAAGCATTTAAAAAGGAGCTTGATCAGTTGGTTAAATGGAAAAATTCAAGAGGGTGAAAAAATTAGAAGAATTAATAGACTTACTTCGATGTTAAATAGTGTGAATAAGAATAACAAACCTATCATGCCACACGAATCTAAACAAATTCGAAATTATATGAATTGGTATATATCGCTTACAACAACTCAGTTTGTGCCTGACCCAAAGTATTTGATTGACCCACGTCTACAGATTTTATCATCACACGCCCAAAAATCAACCCTACAACATTACCAAACCTAAAAAAAAATTGTCAACCCACATACACCCAATAACCAACCCCACAATATTACCAAACTACATGTGATGCAACTTTACTTTAGATGTATTTTGAGTGATGTTAAAACTAGGATAACTTAGGGTTAATGTATAGTGGACGATATTCTTTGATTCTAAATGTGCATCTTAGCATTAGAAAGCATTAAAATATTTTGGAAAAGGATCGTACATCATAAATTCATTAAAAATAAGGTTTCTGTGAAAACACTATAGCATAGGGTGACACATACGTGTTTAGGTCGACCTATAGAAGCTTGCTCTTCAGCATAGGTCGACACTCATGCCCCAATAATAAAGCCTGTAGCCACTGTCTATGTGATGACTAACATAGGTCGACACATGGTTGACAAAAGACCTTTATAGGTTGACCTAAGACCTTCATAGGTCGGCATGTTTGCTTTGATAGGTCAACCTATAGCTTTCATAGGTTGACACATGCGATACATTTTTCAAAATTCATAATTTTCCCCATCCTTTTGCATTTCTTTTGCTTCCAAACTTGCATACTTATAAATACTTGATACATGCATATTTTTCTAGTAAGGTTCTTGTCGCGGTGAGAATCGGAGACCATAGCTATTGGATTAGCTTGACCTACAAAGATAAGACATCACCACCGAACTTTTATTTTTCCAAGGGAAGGGAGAAAATATTGAATAAAAAACCCTAAGTAAACATGCAAAGCAAAGAGCAAAACCTAAAGCTAAGCAAAGAGAGATCAAAGGCACAGGGGTTGGTTATACTAAAGAAAGGTACTAACACCCTAAGTATCTACAGTATCCTACAGGGACCTCTTGAAATATTTGTGTTTTTAGCTAAAATTGTTTGCTAAAGAATAAAAGATGGGTAAAGAAAGACAAAGACAGACAAGGCAAAGCAATAAACATACAAAGGACATGCACAATGACAATGAGTCAACATACACTCCATACTATGTCACAAGTGTCGAGAGAAAGCAACAGATACATGAAAAATCATTATGTAATCAACAGGCATAATCAACAAAGCATGCAACACATATAATATATGGCAAATCATCATGTAGTATGAACAACAAATGGAATAGACCAAATACACTTAGCAAAGAATCATATGAGTCAAGCTAAATGATATCAACAAACAAAAAGTACACGGTAAAGCATCATGATAAAACAACGAGTATAATCAACAACGTACATGGAGAATCATCATGCATGAACAACCAATAAGGTACACAACACATGGCAAGAACATCGTGTATTGTATCATCAACATATAAAATCAATAGAGGTACGTGGCAAAGCATCATGGTAAGCGACAAGCATCTAACAACAAAAGTCGACAAAGATACATGGTAAAGCATCATGTAATCAATAAAGCACACATGGCAAAGAATCATGTGAATCAATAAGTACATGGCAAGAACATCATGTATGATAAACAACAAGGAGAATCAACAAAACACACATGGTAAAGCATCATGTGAATCAAGTTAGATGAAATCAACAAACACATAGTACATATGGCAAATTATCACGTGAATCAACAAGTATAGAGTATGATAGATAACAGATGGAATCAACAAAAGTACATGACAAAGCATCATGTAACATAAGTAACAAGTACAAAGTAAAGATACATGGAAAATCATCATGTAGAAGCGACATCAAATAAAATCCACAAACATTCACGGCAAAGCATCGTGTAAAATTCACAGATAAAAGTCAACAACATTCACAACAAAGTATATTGTAATCCACAGGTAAAATCAACAACAGATAGAATCAACAAAGGTAAGTGGCAAAGCATCACAAATATAAAACAATAAAGTTACGTGGAAACACATCACGAATAGTAAAGCAACAAAGACACGTGGCAAAACATCATGAATAAAACATATACATTCACGAAAAAGCATCGTGGAATAAACATATACGTTAACAACAAAGTATCGTGTAAAATCCACAAACAAGATCAACAAAATTCACGGCAAAGCATCGTGTAACAGAGTAATCAAGGAAGAACATCAAGAATTAAATCAGAGAGAACAAGCCTAAAACATGCAAGCAAGCAAGTCATGAAATAGAATCAGGCAACAAATGAATTATTAATCAATTTAAATATAAATATTTAATAAGATTAATTAATAATTTAATTAATAAATATTAAATAAAAATACTTAAATTAATTAATAACATTTTTTTTACATTTTATCAAATATTATTCAAATAACTAATTAAACCTATAAATAAGAACATTAAAAAATGAATGATTAAGATTTTTTTTTTTTTGGTTTTTAACATTAAATAAATTAAAAAAAGAAAAATAATTAATTAAAAAAGAAGAAGTTAAAACTAAGTTAGAATCATGAAAACAAGTTGCTCATACACAAAACAAAGCACCAGCTGCTAGTAACATCAACATCTTTACCATAACTCTAACATTAAAATGTAAACAATCAAAACAATTAATATAATCATTTCGACATGTAAAGAAGACTAGATCCAACAGATTGTACAATACAAAAGTGCAAACCAAGCATGAACGCCGAACAAAACGTTACGTACAAAATGAAAACTTAAACAATTCAAACATAAAAACGGTTTCAAAATCAAGAGATTACTGATAACCGATGATATCGCTGTAGATGGCGATTTTGCAGGTTGGTCGCGGAAAGTTGTAGCAGTCGAAACGGAGAGACTTGGAGGAGTAGAGTGTGTCGGTTTCATCGTCTTCGTCATTTTTAATGTGTTATGGTAGTTTTAATATCAATGGAAAAGGTGATGATTAATTGTGTAGAAAGAGTGGAGAAGATCTTAGAAGATGGGTGTGTCACAACTCGAAAAACAACCGGCGGAAAACAGAGTCGTCACTGAACGTTATTTATCCTGACAGAGGAAAGGAAACGATTGAAGAAACCTCAAAAAGGGAGAAGACATGGTCTCGCAACCAAATCTTGGGTTTGGTAGTCGATTACGCGAGAGAAAGGTGTAAGCACCCCCTCGCATCCGTTGTACTAAATGAGATCCACTCTTCTTGTTCTAATCAAAATGTGTGTTTATCTAAAGGCTATTTGCTATAAAAAAACAAAAAGAAAAAAAAAACAAAAAGGATACTCGATAGGACTTCTTCGTCCTATGCCTACGTATTCCCTCGTGTAATAGAAAAGTCAGAGTCAACGTAGTTCAGAGAACTACGGGTGAAAGGAGGGAAGGTTGCTCGCCAAGACTTCGCTGTCTTGTGCCTACGTATCCTCATTCAAACGAGAATGGACAAATTAGAGCGTTTATAGCTCGGCTACCACGGGTGGTTTAGTGTCTTTTATGAGCGATGTTAAGTTCGCGTTCTAACAGTTAGGTGTATTGCTGCTTGTTGTCTGGAGTCTTACGCGTTACTTATTTGCGATAGAATGGAAGTAGCATGCCCTTTCTGAAAATGTTTGACAAAAAATCCCGAATGACAAAATGATTTGCATTTGTTCAAGTGTTTTAAAGAAGTGAGTTGACTTTGTTTGAGATGTGTATTGTACTAAAGTTTATCACATAGGATCAAATACTTTGTAAGATCTACCCAAGACGAGACGTATACAAAGCACTCTAGACAAGGTAAGGAGAGACTCCTGCTTATCACTTCCCATGTACTTAAGACTCGTGGCATACAATATTCATCGTATTTATTAAGTGTCTTATTTGGTTTAAGAGAAAAAAGTGGGGGAATCAAATGGCAAAGAAAAATCTAAAGGAAACTCACACCTAGATGTTATCATGCCAAACGGTCCTATAGTTGAAGACGAGAAAGGGAAAGACTACCCTAATTTTATCATACAAAGGACGAACTTAAGGTTGATGTTAAGAAGGGATCTAACTTAATGTTGTCATGTAAAGGATTGAAATCCTAATATCTATCCTACTCCAAGCTTAATAAAAAATTAAGTTAGACTAAGAGCCTTAAGGGAGCATGTGAATAAAAGCAAGTGCATATTAAACAACTTAATCACAAATGACATCAAGTATTCAAAGCTCAAAGGAAAAGAAAGGAGATGAAGAGAAGAAAGCTCAAAGTATCAGATAATCAACTCAAACATCACACCAATCAAGAATATTCAACAATCAATTTCTAACAGATTTGCCACCGAACGTTATTTATCCTGACGGGAGAAAGAAAACGATCGAAGAAACCTCAAAATGGGAGAAGACATGATCTCGCAACCAAATCCTGGGTTCGGGAGTCAATTACACGAGATGAGGGTGTTAGCATGCCTCGCGTCCATTGTACTCAACGGGATCCACTCTTGTTGTTCTAATCAAAGGGTATGTATATCTAAAGCCTACTTGCTAACATAAGTGTAAAGGGAAAAAACAAAAGGAGACTCGATAGGACTTTGCCGTCTTATGCCTACGTATTCCTTCGTTCAATGGGAAAGTTAGAGTCAACGTAGTTCGGAGGACTACGGGTGAAAGAGAGGAAGGGTGATCGCCAAGACTTCGTCGTCTTGTGCCTATGTATCTTCAATCGGACGAGAATGAAGAAATCAGAGCATTCATAGTTCATGGGACTATGGGTTGCTTAGTGTCTGAGCGATGCTAAGTTCGTATTCCAGCAGTTAGGAACGAGGTCTATTTGTGGTAGAACAGAAGTAGCATACCCTTTCTGAAAGGTTTGACAGGAAATCCTGAAGGACAAAATATTTGCATTTGTTCAAGAGTTTTAAAGAAAAGGATTGACTTTGTTTGAGATTTGTATTGCACTAAAGTCTATGACATAGGATCGAATACTTCTCACTAATGATCCAAACATCTCGTCACAAAGTACCCTAAGATGAGGTTAGAAAGGCATCCACTCATCTTTTCCCATGTGCTTAAGGCTCGTGACGCACTATGCACATCGTATTTATTAAGTATTTTGATTTGGTTTAAGAGAGAGAAGAAAGAGACTCAAAGGGAAAAAGAAAAAGACTAAGGGATATCCACCCTAAATATTGTCATGCCAAATGGTCCTATAGTTGAAATGAGAAAGGGAACTCTACCCTAATTTTATCATGCAAGAGATGAAACTAAAGTTGAGGTTGAAAAGAAGCTAACTTAATGTTGTCATGCAAAGGATTTAGAGCCTAATGTCTATCCTACTTCAAGCTTGATCAGAAGTTAAGTTGGACAAGGAACCTTAAAGGAGCATGTGAACAAAGCACAAGTAAACATTACACAACTTAATCAGAAACAACATCAAGTATAAAACAAAACCCAAGTGAAGATAAAGGGAGGAGATTCAAAGATGAAATATCATGCTATTAAGTATTCAACTTAAGCACCACACAAAGTAAAGAGATTAAAAAATCAATCCACAAGTGGCAAACATCAATGACAATTCCTAAGACATGCTTCAACTTGAATCAAAGCAACCAAGGTATTAAAATAAACACTTGTTCACATACTTCAAACATTACAAGTCATGCTCAAAAGATTCACACATTAAAGTTCAAGAACTTAAGCAAAGACAAACAACTAGTGCACAAGCATTCATGATTTGAAACATCAACCAAATGTCAACAATTGGGATGCCAAATAAAAATGGATCAAGAAATATGAGAATCAAGTCAAGTCAGTAGCTACATCATAACATGTTCAACACACTTCAAAGGTTGAGAAAGAAGAACAAAAGGATTAAGCATGAGCTACATCAATGGCCAAACATTTGTCAACAATTAATTCATAACACAATCCCTAAATGATTCAAACATTGAGATTAGGGTATGGAACCAAGAGGAGGCATTAGCACAAGCATGAATATTAACCCAAAATCAAACACATGATATCAAGAAGGTTCAACAAGTATCATATTCAAAGCATGCACAATCAACTAGGTAAGCATCACTCAACATTAACTTCAAAAGGAGCAACTATTCATGAGAGGTAAAAGAAACAATTGATTAAACAATTAAAGATTAAGACATGGGAGGTCAAAAACTCAAACAATACATTCAAATCATATAAGAGTCCCAAACATCAAGGAGATTCACACAAGAAGACAAGTCCTATGGATAGGTCAAAGATTAGGCAAATCTCATGTCAAGACAACATAACATTGAAGCATCAGATCAAGGCATCTCAATGATAAAACAAATATGGATCTAATTCTCTACCTCATGTCAAAACATCTAAGAAAAAGTGAGAAAAAGATCCCAAAGAGAATTTCACAAGTGCATCATCAAAATAATTCAATAAGTTCAAGTATGTTCATCAATTAGGCATGAATCGGGGCCCATCAAAATCAATTAGAAAATGATCACAAATGCATCATCAAAGCATCACAACAACATTTAAACCCTAAGAAAATATGTGTCTAAACATGGTGAGAAAAATTAGCTCAAGAAGGCACCCACAAAGCATCAAATACAAAACCCTAATCAAAGGGAAATCATGTAAAAGCACCTTTCAAAAATAATTTCAAATAAAATAGAAAAAATAATGGAAAAATAAAATAAAAATCATCATGAAATTCTTAAGACATAAAAATGTTAGAAACATATTTTTGTTAATTTTTTTATTTGAATAAAATATTAAATATAAAATTAAAATGGAAAAAGAAAATAAAATAAAAAAAATAAGGAAAGGGGGTTCCAAATTGAAATTCTGAAATGAACTAAAATGTGGTATGCTGCGCAGATGGGCTTAAAAGGTAGGGTGCAGATAACAAAACACATAAAGCCCAACCCATCATGATTCAGAAAATAAAAACAAAACACGTGTGGAGATTCACTTATCCACGTAGGCTCCACGCATATGCCAAGCAAGCAAGTTAAAGAATCAACACACACACATCAACACACAACAGGGACGCCGGAGCTAGGTTCCGATCGTCTTCTCCGGTGACCCCTACCGGAGGTAACTATAAACCTCATCAAAATGAACAAAACAAGATACCATTACACACGATTTTTCACGTAGAACATGAATATGGCATTAAAATCCATTTAAAACCACTTTAAAGCCATGAAAACATGTCACGAAAAAAAGGCACACAATCTTAAACATGCTCATATCAAAACAACAGCTAAGCAAACATTGCTTACACTGGTGTAGGACTTCAGATAAACCAATAGTGAACCTAAAACACTTCTAAAATGAGAGAAAAAAGTTGGAGAAGAAATACCTATTGGAGAGTGTCCACTGACTCTTGTTCTTGTTCCAATATCTTCAGAAAACCCTTTACCAAGCTTTAAGGAGCTTCAAAAATGATGAATAAAGTAATGAAATGGCCAGAAATCTTTGGAAGAAAGAAATTCGAAGCTCAAAATTCTTGAGTGAGGGAGAGAGTTTTATGACCTGATTTTAGTGGAAATGAAGTTGTGTCTCGACTTTTTAGGGTTTGTAGGCTTTATATGGAGCGATTTAAGTGAGGTTAACAATTGAACCAAGGTTAAAACTTGTTGTGGTTAGTTTTATCAAAAATGAAAATGGGAGAGAGTGGTATGAGTTATATCTCGCCTAGGGTAGAATTTTTGTGGTTTTGTGAGTGGAAATGAAGCATAAAATGAGTGTGATGAGGGCTGACACATGAGTGGAGTGGTGAGCAAGCTTGTGATGTCCTTTTTGCATTTTCCAACTTTGGTACAAATATTCAAATAAGTGCATGTGCATGTGGAGGAATGTATGGCTATTTTAGGCAAATAAAAGATGAGATGATGTGTGTAGTATGGCAAGGATGTGAATCATGTGTAAGAAGCATTCAAAAATATGTCAAGACATAACAACATGACACACCATAACCATGCCCATATGGCCTTCTTTATGTGATTATAAATTAGGGAATTTTGGATTAAATGATGAGAACTTGGTACCAAATGAAAGCATGAGGAATGATGAACATTTATCATGTTGAAAGCAAATTGAGATAAGGCTTAGAAGGTTATGAAAAATGCCATGAAAGTTGGTTCCAAAAATCTTCCTAAGAACACTTAGAAAAATTTGACTAAGTTGCCAATTTTGTCAACTTGAACACCCTATCTTTGGAATAACATATCTTGAAATGTGCTAAGCCAAATGAGGAATTCTTGGAATCAATGGAAAGCTTGGAGAATAAGGAACAACTTTCATGTTGAGATAATGATGAGACAAAGCTTGGATCATTAAGAAAAATGCACTTAAAGTTGGCTCCATGAAGTTGACCCATGACCTATAAATTTTGACAACTTGAATACATTGACTTTGAAGCATCATAACTTGAGCTCCAGGGGTCCAAATTAAGAGTTCTTAGTATCAAAAGAAATCTTGAAGAATGCTTAATAACTTTCATGTTAAGGGAAGTGAGATGAAGCTTAGAACCATAAGAAGAATGGTCTTGAAAACATGAAAACTTGGTTGACTTTTGACACTTAGAAAAATTCTAAGTATTGGAATCTTGAATTCTACTTTTTCTCAACTTTACACCTTCATAACTCTTAATCCATGCATCTTTTAAAATTGATTCCTTCTACAAACTTGTAGTATGTGCTCTCATCTTCAATTTGATCATTGGTTTGCACCATTTAGATCATGAATCAGGGAGATACACTTCTTGCAAAATGGCCATATGAACATAAATTTCCCATACTTAGGAAAATCCATGAAACCCTAATTTAGCAACTTTTCATGATTTTATGATTTATTTTGATTTCTCTTGATCAAACCTCAAGATGACATGAATGATGACTTGAAATTTTAAAATATGACCCAAGAACTCAAGAGTATACTTTATAGGGCATCTGTTGACTTTTTTTATCAGATGAATCCAATTTCTTCCTTTATCACTTAGAGAATCCTTGAAATGATTTATGATGAACCAAAAGGCATATATGGAACCCTTGAAGTATGCCTTGAACCTTAGAATCATGTATTGCTCAAGAAAATAATCACAAGTAGACTTTACTCAAAACCCTAGCTCAGAGCCACTGGGAGCCTGATCAGATGAATCCCTTGAAACCATTGAAACCCTAATCACCAGATGATTGGGTGACCTTGTTGAGATACCTTGAAGAGTATGAAGACCTTGTAGCTTAAAAATACCATGATGTTAAGGACATCTCTTTGCTTATTGATTTGAAAACCAACTCCTCATCTTGAGGAAAATCAAGATACCTTGATCACATGTTTTAGAACCAAAGCAATGATGATGCAAATGAACGAAGCATAAGCCAATCAAGGTAAGATAAGAAGAGGGCAAATTTTGGGGTGAAATACACGTGTATTTGTTTTTCCATAGTACAAGAGATATTGAAGAGAGATACACCAAAAGATCTTAATCAATTGTGTAACATGTTTAAACATTGTGTCTTCCATGTAACTTGTCCTATAGATCCGTTGAAAGTAGATATCCGTAAAGCATGACAACTCTTCTTGAGACTTGTGAACATAAACTCTAGCTCACAAGCTTATTTGACAATGCAACTTGCTTTCTACAGTACAAATAACTCAAGCTTTATTACTAACTTTGAATGTTTACCAGAAGCTGATACATTAACTAAGTGTAGAGACAATATGTTGCTTTTCTGATGTTGAGGCCTTCAGCTTCAGAGTCTATGCCAGACATCACTTAGAGAGTTTTCTTCAGGTTATGATCCACCAAAAGTTAGTTACATAAGTCCTCTCAATACGTTCTTATATCAAATTCTGAATGCCTCCTCTTTAAGCTGTAGAACCTGCATACTTGCAACACACATTATATAACACTATTGTTCTTTCAATACTTTATTATCATCAAAATCCAAGAGATATATGTCATGAACAAATATTTTTATAGAAATCTCCCCCTTTTTTATGATGACAAACATAAGTATTTAAAGGACAATGTTGGGCAGTTGTAGATTTCTTGGCAACATTAGGATATGAGGTTTGTAAGCTTCCTTGAGTATAACAGTCCAAGGTTGAGTTCTGTAAACTCCCTCAAAGTTCTATATTCAAGAAAAAGTCTTTTAATTTTCTAAGCAACATTATAGTCCGAGGTTTGTAAGCTCCCTCTGTGTCTACTAGTCCAAGGTTGAATTTGTAAGCTCCCCCTTAGTTCTATATTCAAGAAAATTAAAATAAATCACCCGAGCAAGATCACAAAAACAAAAAATAACAAAAAAGAAAGAAAGAAAATAACAGAAATTTAAAAATACGTTAATTATAAATGAACAACATTAAATCTAAAGGGTTCAAATTCTTTACTAAATACTATTATATCTTTCTCCCTCTTTTGTCGCATAAAAAAGAATAAAAAAAGGAAAAAGAAAAGAATTACAATCATAAAGGCATTAACAAAGCATCATTACATGATCAGTTTTCAAGGAAGAGAAAATGATCTAGTAGCAGAGATCATTAAAGAGTTGTACAATGCATGTTTATTATTTATTGGTCGTAACAGTTCCAAGAATAAAGCAAAGGATTTTATTACAATGTTTGGATTACCCATAATCCATTATAAAAGCAACTGAAGCCTAGGATATTTTCATCAACATCCAACAGCATACCATGGAGTCCTCAGCTAAAAGTGTCAACATCTCAGTTGTGACAGAAGTCTCAAAGAACTATACTAGTCTGAAGACACAAGATTTTCAAAAGCCAACAGATTTTGAAGTGTCTGCAACTGGTCCTATATCCTCTATACTGAATACTTCTGACGAGGTTTCATCCTCATCACCTCAGAGACCTACTGAAGAAGGTCCTTTTGCCACTGAGTTGAAACCAAGAAAGAGGTCAATGAAGAAGAAAAAGAAGAAGAGGAACAAATATGAGATATTATTGGTGCTAATTATCTCAGAGCCAGAGGATGAGGATGTAGATGAAGATAAACCTGACGTCGACTGGAGAAACTGGATAGGTCGCAAGGCAACGAAGGAATTAGATTAGAATAATCTTTTTACCTTATAGTTCCTTTTTATTGTAATCCTTTTTATTGATTAATGAAAAAGTTGTTTGGACTAATTTTATTTTGGATGTGCATCCTTTTAATTTTTCTCTATGATTTTCTGACAAAAGCATAAATGAAGTAAGAAGACAAATAGAAACAACAATTAACATGTTAATAATAATATTTACAGTTGTCAAGAGAATCATAATAGAAATGAATGCTAGGCATCGTTTCCCAAGAGTCAGAATGTTAAAAGATTTATTTGACTAATAAAACTTTAAAATAATTAAATACTCAAGGTGCTTGGATGAATAGGCTCTATAAAACCCTCAGCAAACTGACTTTCCTAATCACTTAATCTTCTGAACATAAAACTGTATAAGTAGAAACAAATTCGGGTTTCAAAGAGAGATTTCATAAAGACAACAATGTTGAATGCAGTAGCTCAAGCAAGCACAAAGAATGCAACAACTGTATGGTCTACAAGCAAGCAGACAACCTTAGAAACACATACTTCTTCAACAACCTTTGTTGAGACACAAAGAAGAAGGAAAACTTCTAGGTCAAAATGCAGGAATAATCTAAGGAAGGAGGCTATTAAGTTTACCCGAGAAGATTGAGAAGATTATTTAAACAATCTGGATATGTCAGATGAGCCTAGGGAATACCTTAGGACAAATCCAAATATCTAGAATGTTTAGCTAAGAAATTGTAAGAACTCCCAATCATTCAATAAGAATGATGCTTTTTTTTAATAGTTTTATCCTATTTATTATTCTCTTGAACAACATGACAAAACATATATATAACAATTAATATAAACAAGAACTTGAACACGAATATGAATAAGAACAATTTTTAAATAACAAGAATGCTTAAAATAATATGTTTAACAATTACAAGGCGTATATTTGCAGAAATCAAATATCAGAAACTCTCATAGATAGCTTCAAGCTTTTCTCTCCAAATTTTAGAAGAATCATCCTTTGAACTTATGATAACTCCCTGTTGGATCAGCAGTTCTGAAAGAACTCATCCATAAGGAATGAAGAATGTCTCTCCCTTATGAAAGGATGAAAGAGTATCCTTCAGATAGTCTAACATAACGTGAGGAAGATCAATCTGCAGATCTGAATTTAGAAGAAGTAGCAAATCCTTTTCAGTAGGGTCCACAAGGTTCAGATCTTTTTCCTTAGGTAGTAAGTTTGAGTTCAGAATCTAATTCCAAATAATTGCATTAGGACGAGGATTTTAGATCTTAGATATGCTTGATGGATCCACAAAAGCACACAAAGTAGGAAGATAGTATTCCCAAACAAGAATGCTTGGAATTTCTCCAATCTCCTCACAATTGATTACATTGACAATCGTCTTAGAGGTTACTATTATAGAAACACCAAAAACCTTGGAAAGAATAGCACACTCAGAATTTAGCTCAACAATGGAGGCATTAATCCAAAACTCTTTGACAAGACTTGGATAACTGAAACCGCAAAGCATATTAAAGTATCCATTTCAACATTATTCAGACACATTCTTTCAAAAGTTAAAATTAAGTTTAAGCAGCTCATCAAAATCTACAAACTTTCCATTGATGAAAACTAGTTGATTCAAATGAGAATTGACTAGATAATTCATCTCAAGTTTGGTTTGAACAACATAGAAGAAAATAATAAAAAAAGAAACTGAACAAGACTCTAAAGGAATAAGAATTTTGTCAGAAAGAAGACATGAAATGATATTTCACAAAGATAGGGGATAAAGATAATAGAAATATATAAAAGAAAACATCATTACCATAAGGTTCTTACCCAACAGATTTCTAGCATTCATCAGATGATAATCAATTTTATAAAGTTTTAAGTAAACAAGAGTTTTTACTTAAACTGCTTTATCAGAAGTAAAAATTCATTTTTCTGAATCTCAGAGATTGACAATTTTCAGAAGCTATCTGTCAACAGAGTCTAGTAGGATTAGACTTCGAGTGAGACATCTTCTGTTAGTCATCTGTCATTGATCTTCTATTCAGAATCAAGTCTTTTCTCTTGGAATTAGAATCAAGCTTGATTAATAAATATTAAATTGATTTTTTTGATAACTAACTAGCAACAATAACATCATAAAAGGTGAAAGTAACTTCAATTTCTCACACGGAACCTCTCAAAAGTTTGAGACCACTCTGAACATTTTGTTAATAACAAACAAAATTAAAAATAGTTTTATCATACACATATAAAACTACATAATATTTAATTATATGTAAAAATATATATTACTTGCTTTATTATTATTATTATTATTATTATTATTATTATTATTATTATTATTATTATTATTATTATTATTATTATTATTATTATTATTATTATTATTATTATTATTATTATTATTATTATTATAACTATTATTATTATCACTTTGATGTGTGCTCAATTTGTTTTTAGGTTGGGATACAACAAATATTGTGCTTGGTTCATTGTTGCATTTTTTCATTTTCTCAAACTCTCCAACAAATGATATTAGTAGTATTTAACTATTATTATATATTTCATTTTAGATTTAATACCATCTACTTTATTTACACTAATAAACTTAAATACAATTATACACACAATATATATATATATATATATATATATATATATATATATATATATATATATATATATATATATATATATATATATATATATATATATATATATATATATATATATATATATATTTCATTAATCTAAATGAATTGTATAAATTATTTTGGGAGGAAAGACTAGTTGAAGAACTTGACATTATGATTTAGGCTGTTAAATTAAAGATGAAGATAGGATATTAACGGCCATCAACAACCTTACCAATCGTATCATCCAAAATTATTATCCACCACTTTTGTTTTGTCTCATCTGATAATTCATCATTATTTTTTTGTTTAATTGGAATTTTAATTCTTTTATTTTTATTTTTATAATTTCGATCTCTTTATTTTAATATTTGAAATGTTTTTCTCTTTATTTTTAGTTTTTTAAAGTTTTTGTCCTCTATTTTAAAATCTAAAACTTTGGTCGTTTTATTTTTATTTTTTTAAATTTTGATCTCCTTTTTTAAATTTTGTTTTAAATTTTAATCTTCCTTTTTAATTTAAAACTAATTTAATAGAAAATCAAAAATTTTAAAAAATAAAAATAAGAGGATCAAAACAAAAAAGAAAAGAATATTGAAGGACACAAATTTTGAATTTTAAAATAAAAAACAAAAACTCAAAAAACTGAAAATAAAAAGACAAAAATCCTAAATTTTAAAATAAAAAATCAAAACTAAAAAATAATAAAAATAAAAAAACCAAAATTCCAATTAAGCCTTATCTTTTTCATTAACCTAACAAATCTTTTCATGTTTTCTATTTACATTGCTCCACACCTTGCACTTCAAATTTAAAACCAGCTGCCAAGCAACAACACTAAAAAAATAACACGCATAAGTGCATGCATATATTAGTTAATGATACATTAACATCCATTCTTTTGTAAACTTTACAATTTTTTTATTTAAGTACCTGTAAAAAGTATAAATTAAATATAATTATTTATTTATTATAAATTAAAATTTGGTGTCAAAAATATTTCTTTAAATGGGCTTTAAATTTAATTTATATAAAATGTCATTGCAACATATATTTATATATATAAATTTTCTTAACCAAAAAATAATTTAATCAATTATAGTTGTTAGAATATTAATTAAATTTGTCTTTAATTATAATTGTTTCTAAAATTATACATTCAATTAAATGTGATTTATTGACTGAGCAATGAACATGTTACAATTAAATCGTTCTAAATATATATATTTAGAACTCTTAAAAAAACATAAAATAAAATATTATTTAAATAATTGTCAATATATATTTTTTAGTCTGAAGTAGATGTGTCAAATTTCTAAGTATTAGTCATTGACAGTTGAAAATATACTTAGTATATAAGCAAATGGAGTTTAGATTTCATTTATTCTCTTTAGAATTTACACATCTAATTTATTGTGATAATGAGTTCGTGAGCTATAAACTTATGTTTCATTTTTAATTCAAGCAATTTGAACGCTTTCTATCATATACTGCTTTTGTTACATTAAGCACTTCTCTTTTATTTATTTTGGGGTTAAATATGTTTTTGTCCCTATAAAATTATCAAAATAATTTTTGATTTTTATAAAAAAGTAGTATATTTTAGTTCTTATAAAATAATTATATACATAATTATAGTTTTAATTTTTGTTGTTAAACTAATGAGTATTTTTTGAATGATTATTTTGCAGATATGTTTAGAATGTTATAAAAAAATTCTCGAAAAAAAAACTTAAAATTTGATTTATAAGTTAAAATTTTTACAACTTTTTCTTTGAAATTTAAAAAATTCATTTTTAATTCTTCTCATTTTAAAAAATTATATAATTTAATAAATAAATATTTTGTAGTAATCTGAACATATATAAAAAAAATTATTCAAAAATTTAAAAGTTTATAAATTATTAAATAGTTTTTAAAATTTTAAAAAATAGAAAGGACTAATTAAAACTGCATGCATAAAATTTTTATAGAATAAAATATGTCTTTTTTTATAAAGTATAAAAATAAAATGTGAGATATTTATAGAGACCAAAAACATATTTAACCATTTATTTTGTTACTCACGTTATAAATTTTTTCAACACTATTAAGGAATACATTTTTTTCTAAACATTATTTTTAGAATTTTAGAATTCGATCCATGGACTAAAACTCGTTATTATTTATTAAAAACACTAGTTATCACTCGAAATTTAAAAGAATAAAAATTTGATAAATTTTAATCAAAATTAATTAAAAATATATTTTCAGAATTAATATAAAAAGCGACTGACTTCACATGCAGGTGGAGTTATAAATTGTTGAATGCATGTATAAATTTTATAATAACAGTGTAACTTGATTAAATTAAAAAACCCAAAATATAATATAATTTACAACTTGTTAAAGCGTGTTCATTTGAAAATGATTTACAAAACTTTTTAATGCAGGACGTGACATTTTTTTTCCTTTCATAATCTGTATTGTCCTTATTAGACGTGTGATAATTACATTTATTTGTTTTTTTTTATTATATCTCAATTTTTTTATTTACTGTCAAAAAAGTATAATCTTAATTTATATAAAATAGATAGCATTAGTGAAGCTTTTTAGAAATAGTACTCACTCTTCCTTTCATTTTCGAACCCATGTGGGATGTTGTTAAAAGTGATAATAAGATAATCACATCGTGTTATGGCATAAGCATGCACCAAAAAGATAAAAAGTCTTAACTATGATTGGATTCTTTTTAAGTTGACCTAATGCTTTTACTATAGCATTCAAATTAAAGAATAACCACAATGTAGCATCTCAATTCAGTGGACCTAGGTCATTTAAATTCATGAGGAGGAATAAAGTCAAGCAAAGTTAATAATCACTTCCTTTATAATAAAATATAGGTTAAAATAGTCTTTTAATTTTTGTAAATGTTTTTGTTTTTCGTTTTTGTATTTTTTATAGATAAAAATCTTTAAATATTGAATTACATTTTGGTTTTAGTTCTTAAAATTAAAATATATAGATTTTTTACAGATTTTTTTTTTTTGGATTTTTCTGTAAAATTTATTTTCAAAAATTAAAACTAAAAGAATTTTAACATTCAAACATTATTTCTCTTTAAAAAAATACATGGACGGAAAATCTGTCTTGAGGTTCACCCATTATTGTCTCTGTCTCTAACTCGTTATCTGACTCTGAACATGTATTTGAATGCTCCGAATGAACAAAAATTTTTTTTTCTTCTTGTTCTGGGACTAGAGTCTCCTCTTCTGAAGCTGTCAGGCTTGCTTGTTTTGCTTGTCTGAGCTTATCATACAAAGATCTTTCAGGTTCTGAATCAAAGGAAAAATTTACCGAGACTTTTTCTCGCATACAAAGATTATACAAAGATCAGTAATTATAATAATAAACAGAAATAATATAAACAGAAAATAAAGTTTTAGTTGCAGAGCAACAAACTTCAAATTGAATTAAATTCGTGAACTCTATTATCTTTAGTAGTCTCTGGCAACGACGCCAAAAACTTGATCGGAAAAATAACAAGTGTACTATTTTTCCTATGTAGTAATAAGGGTTAAAGTCCCAAATGTCGATCTCAAGGACTGCTTGAGGATATAGAGTTCCGAGTTTTAATTCAACTAGACAAAAACTTGAGGTTTTAGGATTGTTTGGTGAAGTTATAAAACAACTGCAAAAAAATAAAGAATGTATTTGAGTGATTTAGAAAATATATGAGTAAATATGCTAGAGATGGTGTATGATCCGACTCAGTAACAACTCTGAATTAATACTCCAACAACTTATTATAACTAATTAATTACCGATTCTTTAGAATATTTACTCCTAAGTCCTTAGTGAGAAAACCTTTAACCATCCACCCTAATTCCAATGTCCATAGAGAATTACAGATGAAATTAAGCAATCAATTATGAAAAATATTCTGGTTTCTATAGGGTATCCCTAGTCCTAGGTGATATCTACTATAGAATGATCCAAAGCAAAGCATTAACAACAATGATCCAGCCTAATCGTTAATTAAAAATCAAACCTTGTTTGTCCGACAGGACAAGCATTAAGAATAGCTAGAGATCAAATCAATTATGAAAAATAAAGAGATTGTTATTGCAATACTAATATCAGAGTCATTACAGATCCAAATCAGGGACACCTCATAGCATTGGGAGGTTTAACTACTTATATGGTTCAGAGAAAATACAATGTACAATAGAGATATTATAAGAAATTGGAGAAACTCAGATTTACAATCGCTTCCGCTCCTGAAAACCCTTCGTCTTTCGTAAAACTTGAGCTCTCCAATCTTTTGGTCGTATAATTCTCTTCAGTCCAAAAAGTGTCTCTTCCCTTTCCAAAAAATCTTCTAAATAGTGAAAAATCAAATAACAATAGGTGGTAATGCCAAAAATACCCTAAGGGTAAATATCCAGTTAAAAACCACAAAAAATGGGAAAATTTGTGTCCAGACCAACACGGCCCGTGTCAGCTGACACGGGTGGTCGTGTTGGCTCACTGTGTCATTTTCTTCAATTCTTCTTGTCCCAGGCCTGCTGACACGACCCGTGTCAGGTGACACGGATGCCCGTGTCATCCAACTGTTTTCTTCACTTTTGTCTTTATGCTTCATCTATCCTGACACGACCCGTTTCAGCCCCTTGTAGGATGGGCAAAATCCAACAGAAACTCCATGAATTCTCGCTTTTTTGCATCGAGTTCTTCCTGAATTCTTATTTGAACCTAAAAACATCAAAGAGATACAACCAAAGCATAACATACAGAAAAAGGAAAATAAAGCGACTAAACATATAACAAGATTAACTAACATTAACGGTAAAAAAAAAGCATAAAAACCATCGATCAATTCGAACGAGTGAAGTCTTTGAAGAGTTGTGGTTATTGCAAAGGAGTAGTGTGAGATGGTGAATAAAATTGGTAAATCTTGAATTACAACAATTCACAATTTGGATTCGACCGAGTGAAGACTTTGAAGAGTTGCGGTTCTTGCAAAAGAGTAGCGTGAGACGGTGAATCAAATTGTTAGGATCAACATCAAACATAGGGTTTGTAGGATTGCATTGCTACATTTCTCTTAAAAACTACAATTTGAAAAGTAAGGTTAATTTCGCTATCTCAATTCGATGTTCAAATTGAGGGTAGATGTACCCATAGTGAGGCCGATTAGGAAATTTCCTAAAAATATCCTTGTGTACTCCCTCTCTCTCTCTCTCTCTCTCACATTGGGAAACTGTCTAAACAAATCCTTGTTTATTCTCTCTCTCTCTCTGTCTCTCTCTCTCTCTCTATCTATCTCTCTCTCTCTCTCTCTCTCTCAAATTTCATATGCAAATTGATTGATTTCATCATTTGTGTGATTAATTCGTTTGGTAAATTCTTTTGAAAACCATATGAAAGTTTTTTTTTGTTGAGTTAATCACAATCCTTTAGATTGTGGTTGGATTTTAAGATCAACAAAACTATAAAAATTTCCAAACAAAATCGATTGCACGTAAGGTATTCGATAATTTGCCTAAATATTATTTTTGTGTGATTTATCATTGGATAAAACCTTGTTACCATTTTCATATTGTAACGTTGGCCTCGTTCTCCATTCTACGCTTACTTTGCTACCCAAGGCACTTTTCTTAATTCCAATTCCTAAAATCACCCTAATAGAGTTTTCTCCAATCCAAATTGCTTCTTCTATCTTTCATAATGAACCTCATTTGCCCATACCGTTAACTTATCATTGGGTAACTTATAATTTCCAAATTGGTCTGTCACTGAATATTGAATTCTTGGGGAACTATCCTGAACTCGATCTCCCTTTGTAGGCTGAATACACTTGATTTACATGCTAGCCTTTGTCCGGTGCATACATGATTCACTTGGAACATGTAGTCGGATCTTAGGTCTCCTCTTAAACTTCACCGCTGCACTAGACTCTTACAGGGGTGTTGAACGTCCTCATCTCTCACGCTCTCAACCATAGAGAAGGTACCATTTTGAGTGTGCTCCCTGTAATATTCTTGTTCTTTCCAAATATCATAAAGCCTTAGAGACTAAAATCCAGATAAACTACTTCATCTCCCGATTTCACGTTGTATGCCCAACAAAACATCCTTCCTTCCCACTAAATGGAATTACTTGAAATTCTTGTCCATGCCAGTGGTCAATCCAATCCTACAAGCAAATTCACATATTCCCCAATACTTTGACCATCCGTCCAGTGGAGATCCTTAACTTTCCGACCTCATCAATTCTAAAGGATTGCTTGAACCATACACTACTCTTAAATTCCATATCACCCGAAAACAACTTCTACTAAGACTACAATGGAGCTACCGGTTCTCCTTACTTCCAACTCTTGGCTTGAGTCTACCCTCACAAGACAAGTTCTGATAACACTTCAGAGTCCTCGTGGCTGCTCAACCATGATCCTACTTGACAAATACATAACATTAGGTTGATCAAGCCCAATACTACATAATATGATATTAAGAACCATGTTGGCAAGCCACACGTATGAGGCAGGAATATATTTATTTATGATGTTTCAAGGCTAGGTCGAAGATACGACCTGCTCTGATACCAATTGTAACGCCCTATATAGTATATATCTAGAATAATACCATAAAAATGGTAATATCTGGTACTGACACCATCATAAATGCCTATTGGCATAATTTACACACTTGAACATTTACATAAATCATAAAAGAACAAAAATGGTACAAGATATGGAATGTGCCAAACAATAAAATATAAGATCGGAGTACAATATCCATCATTTTACAAGATACATAATTCATATCGAAAAACATAATCTAAGCTTCTCTTGAAACATCCAAGCATAGCTTCACTTGTAAAGTAAACATGCAAACAATACCTGAAAAATAAAAAACAATAATGGGAGTGAGATAATAATCTTAGTGAGTTTGCCTGTCTTATGAGTTCACTCAGCTCTACAAAATTCTAATCAATTCTATCTTAAGTAAAAAGAAAAGGGGATAAGACTTGAGTTCAAACAGCTCGCAATGTATGGAAACATGTCTCTTGAGTTCATCAACTCAAACAATCACTAATCAGAAACTATACAAAGGCATCCCCTGTTCACGTCCTCTCCTATGTCTAGGACTTTCGGCATGGGTCATGGATCCTTGTAATGTAATTTGACATACGAAATGGATTCGGATTCAAGGTGCTTTCCACATGAATCGTCGCTTCCCATGGGAATACCCCCATCTCAAGCATTTTACCGGTAGGCTCCATTTGTACTACACACGAGAATCAAACCTGTCAAAGTAATAGTGCATACATTCTGGCGGAGCGCTCTACATAAGCCTCAACTCTTGGAATGAAACATCTCAAGGGATTGTTTCCAACTATGTCATAAAGCACAATATAACATCGAATGGATTCAAATTCTAAGGAACATATAGCCGACCTTATGAATAGTCACTTCCCATGGGAATACTCCCATCTCAAGCATTTTACCTGTAGGCTCCACTCGCTTATATAATCACTAAAGACAGTGTAATTGTATTCGAAAATCAAAAGGCATCACATTCGCCTTAACCCTAAACAATACAAACCATACATATTCCATGCAAAGCTCTCCTTACAACTAGGCAACTACTTGCTAATGATACACATCTAGGAATCCTTGCACAAGCATCACCATCTATGTTATTCACCATGACCTAATAATCTTACTAATTCATTTCATTAGTTAATATCAAGGGTTTCCTCACCATCCTTATAGTCTTTTAAGCATGTTATCATACAATCACATTCATATATATCATGCATAAACACATACAATAACATAATATAATGCCTCAAGCATAAACATCTCACATAAGGCATAAAATCATCATTATTCCTCTACCGACATTCTCGGTTAATTTGTGATCACATAATAGATAGGCCTTTTGGAGCCAAGCCCCTCACCAAAGATCAAAATAATCATATAGTGCTCAAAATAACACCAGGTGTTGATCTTCACCTATTCACATAATATTCCACATTCTTTACATTCAATGCCATCCTATAAAATCAATGCATATAGCCAATTTTAACTTCTCATCAAATAGAACATTGTAATAGCTTTCCAATGCTTTCGACCATGCCTCGATCTGAGTTACGGTTCAAATGTTATGAAGGAAATAAGAAATGGGAAAACACAAGTCTATCATGGTCGCTATGCGACGAGAAAGAGAGGCTACTCGCTTGAGTTCGCTGTGCGAGCTCTAAGCGAGGAAGAGGTAGAAAAATTTTGCCTTAGTGGTAGCTGCGCGAGCTCTAGGCAAAGGCTCGCTTATAGATCGCTGTGTGATCCATGCGAAACTAGAATTTCCAATAGCGTGAAAACAGGTCTTCCACGACCAAAACCTCCATCGAAACCATCAAAATTCATTCAAACACTCCAACAAACAAGGTAAAATATGATTAAACATACAATTCATCAAATCATCATGCATCAACATCAAATTTCACATTTAAACATATTTTCCCATAAAACCTAACCTACCCATTTCTCATATCCCCCCCCCCCCCCCCCCCCACTCAATGCTATGCTATCTAATGGAACTCACCTTATTGAAGAAGACTATGAATTAATGATGAAGATGATAAATCCAATAATTTTTCTTTCCCTTCCATGAGTTTCTCCTCTTCTTTTCCTTTTCTCTTCTCTTTGTCCCTTCCTCTTTCTCACTATCTTTTTCTTCTCATTTCTTTCTCATATATAATAAACATATTATATAATATTATCCAATGATATAAAATATCCCCATTTTATATTTTGTCATCTAACACCAATTGACCAAATATTAGGGTTACCAAAATATCCTCTCTTTCATTTACTATTATTGGTCTGTCTCTTTTATTAATAATTGATATCTTTAGAATTTACTAGTTACTCTATTGGTCCCAACTGATAACATTTATAGCACTTAAGAGATTCCATTATTCCAATTAAAAAAAGATATAGTACAGAGGAACTCGGTTATTCCCAACTGACACCTTATTGAGCATTCAAGGAAAATATGGGGTAATACACTCTCCCCCCTTAACAACCACTCCTTCTACTGCCGTCTTAGATCCACACTTAACTTTACTTTCGTTAAAAATTCTATCGTACTAAGTTTCCAACTTGTCTTCACAGACCAATTTCCTTCTTTCACAATTTCTCAAACTTCACTATTTTGACTACACTCTTGTTCCAACGTGTGGTTAACTTCTAACTTTGCTTTTCCTTAATTCATTTGTCATGCCATTCTGAAACACTTGCTCACATTATGCTTTCGAAATTTACAACTCCATACTCTCCTAATGAATCACAAACAAAACCACAATACCTCATATTGGTTTGGGATAAACAACACACATCATATCTTCATGAGACAATTTAATGATTCCTTATCTTCATGCAAACTACTGGCAACTATCCTTTCTTAAATATCTCAACCATTAGAATAGCTTCATAAAACATCAATCGATATCCCTATCAATCCTACTTGATCTGATACTATACACTATAACCATTACTCCCGACGCTTCAACTCTTTCATACCGTACCAATAGGATAACACCCTTAGCACTAGACTATCTTACCTCCATCCTTACAAGCAACTGTCCTTTTGATCCTTATTAATCCGACTGAACTCTTTTATCCGTCACCTTCCAACGTGCAACCCTGATTCCAATAGTGGAATATTTTAAATTCTTGAGTACCACTAGTTAGCTAGGAGTATGCATATAACACACTTATCCACCAGAGAGCCCACCAACTAGGCATTACGAGAACCTGACAGACATCCATCAGTAGAATAACTTTCTTGATAACACACAATTGCTCAGTATATGGTCAACACTTTCCAGACGATAGATATACAGAAGTTATAACTATAACCATAAACATATACAACCTTCAAATCCATTATGAGCTCAAAGTAATTTATCCAAATTAGCTTAACAACTTTACAATTTGGGTTACTATATTCCATATCAAGTCCTCTTTTGGAATTCCGGTTCATCATGATTTCTGTTGACACGAGATCTCAACCAATAATAACATGACACCATCATGAAGCTTCAAATCATCCGCGAGTCACCACTCCCAAAACTTAAGTCATCCATAACACAACTGTGAGTTTCTATACAACTCACTGATTCACACATAAGACTTCACACACATTTGGAGATTACATTACACATCTTATCAAAATCCACCTTTCTCCATCGCCATATCCCATATACGATCCAATCACGTGCTTAACTTCAGAATATCTGATTCCCACTCTAGTTTGGAAGGATAACTTCCAAATCCCTCAAACTAGGTAAATCAAAACCACACACATCCAGTACCACTCTCACAAAGTCTACATCTGATGCCATGAGCTTGCGAGAATTAATAATCGTCATATTCTGACTATCCACTTATTCGTAACTAACTTATATCCAAAAAGGTATCGAACTATTCTTCGTAAGGTTACCACAAGTCTTTTCCAACTTCACTCTTAAGGTCCTAAGTAGCCATAATAGTGATACACCCAAGGCTTAGGCATACTGAGTATAGTTTACTAGATTGTATCCCCAACATCAAACTCCATTGATAACCACACGGATGATCACTAGTAACACTCTTTCCAAAAATCTAATTTCCAAACTATCAATCTGATAAACATTAACTTGTGTAATAACCACCAACCATGACAAAACATAAGGCAACATAGAAGAAGGCTACAACATGTCGAGGATACACTCCAAACGAAAGACAAAGAAAGATTCCAAATTTCTGTTGCGATGGCTCACCGAGAAGCCAGCAAGCTCGCCTTCCGCTTGCCAAGGCTCGAACATTGACTCTAGCAGAACTCACCTAATGATGGTATTCAAAGGTCTCAACCACAAACTCATACTTGATTCACCCACAAAAAAACCTCAACAAACAACCATTACATGGTACCACATTCATCAGGGACATATCATGTCAAGCACTCAACCTCATACTCTTACTAGAATTCCTTGGTGAGGATAAAAACAAAAAAATTTCTTAGTCCAACAAAAAGGTAGATTCAGAATACTTCGATCATCCACAAATACGGAAAATCCTCCAACTCTTGATAGCCAAGATAATACCTCCTTCCGAAGAACCTTAACATCTCTCGCATGCTTATGGTTTGGGATTCTCTTCCCATCCAATATCCATTGAACACTTAACTAAACCTAAACCACTTACCTACAAGACCATCTGGTATATATATTTCGTTCCATGATTTACACTTAGTTTATACTAAATATTAGTTTGCTCCTCGTTGTTTACCATAATCTCGCTTCTTAGAATACGATGCTCGATGTTCAACAAAGAGGGTGTGACTTCGCATCCGTCTCAAGACTAGGAATCCATTACGTACACCTGTGACCATAATGTTACTGAAGGTGAGAAAATACTTAGAAGGGGGGGGGGGGGGTTGAATGAGGATTTAGAAAATATTATGGCAATAAAAACACAAAGATTTTTATCCTGGTTCGTTGAACACAACTAATCCAGTCCACCCTATCAAGAGTGATTTGCCTTTCTCCACAAGGACTTAATCCACTATAATCAAACTGATTACAATATCAAACACTAAGAACAACTGTCTTAGTCTTCTCAAGAACTAATGACCACAACTTGGTCTTCTCAAGGAACTTTTACAATCAAATGTAAACTAAACAAGTGTTTGAACTGCTTCTAAGAAAGCTATATCACAACTGTGATTTACACTTAAGTTTAAGAACGTATGAAACTATTCAACAAAGAATAAATAATTTGTATGAGAGCTTTGAGAGAGTTTCAATGAATTTGTCAAAAATACGTCAATGTTCGTCAACTAAAGAAAGTTGTTGAAGGCTTGCTTTTATGGACTTAGAAGTCCAAGACGTTGCAAGCTTGAAGACCATGTACTGCAAAGTAGCTGTAGCATTTTGTCTTCATATCACTTGACCTTTCCTAGAATTAAAACATTCAGAGAAATCCTTTTTGCCTGAGTTCTTGTGTCTAGCATAAAAGAGGAAAGAGTCGTTTGGCATAACCAACGGATATAACTTTGAATAATCTTCTTCAACAAGTTTTTATTTCATAGCAATCAACATCAGAGCCTTGAGTGATCAGAGTCTTGATGTTCTCAGAGTTTGTGTTGCAGCAAGTGTGCTTCAGTGTGAAATTAATCAGAGCAGAGTTTGGAGATCAGATCCTCATTACTTGCAGCGAACAATACTATCAGAGTCTTCTAAAAAACAGTGCTTGAAACTCTTCATACAAAGTCTTCAGTCTACGCTTCAGATGTTTCTGTAGCTTCTGCTTCAGAGTTTTCTGTAGACAACGCTCAGAGTCTTCTGTAGGCAGTGCTCAGAGTCTTCTAATTAGATGCTTCTGACGCTTCAGAGCCTTGCGTAGTTCAACGTTCAGATCCATTTTTGCTTTCAGAAGGATATTAAATTTAATATCTGCAGCAAAAATACTTGAACAAATTTAGAGTATATAATTTCTTAATACAAAATTTCATTAGTGTTATCATCAAAACATAGAGATATAACTAAGAACCAATCTTTGTTCTAACAATCTCCCCCTTTTTGATGGTGACAAAAACATAAGAAATTTTGTTCAAAAAAGATATAAATATAACTCCCCCTGAGATTATGAATCTCCCCCTGAATTGAATACTAAGAAAGAATAGAAACTTCCCTTTTTGCATGAGTATTATTTTCAGAATCAGAGCCTGAATGTTCAAAATTAGAGCTTGATTTTGATAAACGTTTCAGAATCAGAGCCTGATTGGTTAAAACTTGATTTGGGGATCTCAGAGTTACTTTAAAGAATTTTGTCAGATTTATCATTATAGTTCTGAAAGACTAAAAAATTCATGTTAGTTATGATTTGATATGTCTGAATTCCATTCAGGTAAAGTTTATTTGAACAGTCAAAATTTCATTTTCTCCCCCTTTTTGTCATAATTCAAAAAGAAAACTTTTAAATACAAATAAAAGGAAACAGAGAGAAAAGATATAATCATATAGAGAAAACATTCAGATTCATTCAAATAGTCAGATAGAACAGACAAAACATCAGATGAGAAATTCAAAATAAGTGCTCAAACATCAGATAAAGAAAACATAAATCTATAATTGTTTGGAGAGAAGCATCTTCAAAAGGTGAGTGATCTCAGAAGAAGATTCTTCTTGCTTTGACATCCATTTCTCAATGTTGTTAGTCTTCTGATCTTGCCTTGCCATCCAGGACTTTATCTCAGATTGACCAGCTTCCAGCACAACAATCTTATCTTCTAAGTCTGGATTTTCTTTCTTAATCTCAAAAGAAGTAGACGGAGCATATTCTGATGCAGGAGTAGGAGCAGAGTCAATATCCATTGCAGTTGCAGAGTCTGGAGCCACAGATTCAGATGATTTGTCCATAATCATCAGAGCTAAAGGTTTTTCTTTTAGAATGACTTCAAAAGCAGATCCTTCAAGAGTTTTTGTAGCAGACACTCTAGAAGATGAAGGTACATCCTTAAGAGGCAAAGTAGGAGATCTGGTTACATTCCAAAGCATTGTTCTGGTAGTATCAGCAAATCTGATTTTCGCATCATCAGAGCAGACACTCTTCAGATTTGAAGCAACAGTGTTGAATCTGGAAATGAAGCTATTCCAAATAGCATCAGATTCATCTGAATTCATGGTTGAAAGGCATCTCTTCTTCACAGAGTCTAAACTGATCCTTATTTCTTTCGTAAAATTAGCAAATAAAATATCAACATTTAGCCTAGGTTTAGGTTTAAGAAAGGCTTCTAGAGTGCATGGCTTGGATTGAACTGTAGGAGGTGGTATGGTGAAAGTTGGGATGATGAACAGAGGACGAGGATATGCTGGTTTCTTTTGAGCAGGCATGAGGCGAAAGAATGGTTTTATTCTGCGAATGGATGGAATAACAGCTCTTAGATCATCAAAGTATGGAACAAAAGCTGATGATCTTGGGTTAGGTTTTGGAGTGGGTTTAGGAATGATAACATCAGATGAAATAGATGTATCTTGTTGTTTTGGTTCATATCCTCTGAGAGAGGGGGTGAGCTTACTTCTGGGTGAACATCAGATTCATCTGAATCAAATGAGGTAGATGAAGGACAAGATGTGGAAGATACATCAAACATAATTTTGAGGGGTTGGATGTCCAGAACCTTAGAATCAGATATGTATGATTCAATAGGTTTGGGTTGCTCTGGTTGAGGAGTAGGTTGTGGATTAGAAGGTATAGATTTTGGTGTTTCATATACAATAGGTTCAGATGGTATTGGTTCAGGTACAAAAGTTTGTTGAAGATCAAGTTGTTGTGGAGAAGGTTTTTGTGGTGTTGGTGTTGGTTCTGCTGGTTTTGTTGTTTGTGGTTCTGATGGAGGAATGTCAGATGATTGTTGTGGTGCAGATTTTGTTTGAATGGATTTTAGAAGTGTAGGAGATATAGGTTTAGTGGGAACAGAATCAGTTGGAATTTGTGATTCAGAAACTTTTGGTTGTTCAGGTTGATCAGATGTAATGGGTTCACAATTTGTTGGTGGTTCAGAGGATTGAGATGGAAAAGAAGTGGTTTGAGTTTGAGAAGGAGGGGGTTCAGGAATAGAGCTAAATGTTTATAATTCTACTGCTATTTCAGAAATAATAGGTAAAGATGATTTAATACCTCTTTTCTTGACACGCTTGACCTTCACAGATGAAGCTTTTTCAGAAGCTTTTCTCTTCATCATCTTCTGTGGTTTTTCAGCAGTTTTCTGTTTCTTCTGATCAGCAGTTTCTTCCGCCTCTAACTGTCTTCTTTTACTCATATTCTCCTCATAAACATTTGGGATTGGTTCTCTTGCACGTAGCAGAATATCAGCAGGTACAGGTGTTCCATCTGCCTTGCACATCTAAATGTACTGAAGAATTGCGTCTCTAGGTTCCTCAGCACCAAAAATAGGAAAGTCTTTTATTAGAATCCTTCTTTGACTGACTTCAGCAATATTCAGCTTAGTAGGAGCAGTTGTGAGTTCATCCACAACTCTCAGCCTTTGGAGACTCTTCCCATTCAAAGGTTTTCCTATAACTGAAGCAAGTTCTTATTTCACTTCAGCTTCATACAGATGAACTACCAGACCATTCTCAGTCAGAATGTCTGAGATTAATCTTCCAAAAGGGATCCAAGTTCTGATCTTCTGACCTTTAGTCTTGACAGATTCTCTGGATGCATTAATGTGATTCCACAGATGCATGAAAAGAATGTGTGGCAGATCCACTTTAGTACTCTGACTCAGGCAGTACATGAAGTAAATCTGTTCATTGTTAACATAGTCAGGAGAGTTTGTGGATTTTTTGTGGTTTATACAGCCCAGAAAAATCTTGGCCCAGATCTTGTATTCAGGTTTCAGATCTTTGAACTTGTTGGAAGCTTGTCCAGATGAAATTACTTCAGCATAAACTTCATCCATGTCAACACGCCCAGCTGGCAGATGAGAAACTCCATCAGTTTCTTCATACCCAATGAGTTTTCTGATCAAATCTTCAGTTATAATAATCTCTTTTCCCAGAACTGAAGAGATTATGAACTTGGGGTAGACAGATGTGTGAATCCAGAATTCTTTCACTAAATATGGATAAACAGGTCCAAACAATCTATCAAAGTACTTCACCCAGCCTTGAGCATCAATGATAGGACGCAAATCAAAACCATTATCAGCCAAGGAGTCAAATTCCACCATTAATTCACATAAAACTTCAAGCTTATCAAATGGTGTTAAAAGAGTTCTCACTGGTTCCTTAAAAGGGACAACACCCATGTTTGATGAAGAAACTGCAGCCATTGTAGATTGGAACTGAGCTGAGGTTGAAGATGAAGTAGCCATTGATGAAGATGTTAAAGGTTTTGGGTTTAGATGAAGGCAAAAGAACAAGTAGAAATGCATATAAGTGTTTGTGAGAGTGAAAAGTGTGAAGTGTTGAGATTTGTGGAATTTATAGAAGAAATTTAGGGCACACAAAAGGTCACACGTTCAGTATGTACACAATTAGCATTTAATGACATTTAATAAAAAGAAATTAATCATTTCAAACCATTAATGATTCTGACAATTGGGGGGAAAACGAAAAAACCAACTATTCAAACAGTACCTCAAACCTCTCTTTAGTATAGTCCACTCCATCTTTTCGGATTCTGAGTTACACGTGTTTGCTTGCATGTGCTTCTGAAAACTCTTTGAGAAATGAAACGTTAGCCAATGTTCAAATCCTCTGAGATTGGTTAGTTCAGATACACACAGAAATAATAATCCAAGAAATTAAATAAAAGACAAATGAAATACTTCAGAGTTTAAACATTTTACATCTGAGAAAGTTGCTTCTGATAAATATTATTCTAGACAAAAATCCATACCAATATTTTTCAGAATAAACTTAAACCTATCTTCAGCAAGGGGTTTTGTGAAAATATCAGCCCATTGATGATCTGTATCAACAAAGTCTAATTTGATAATACCCTTCTGAACATGGTCTCTGATGAAGTGATGTTTAATTTCTATATGCTTAGCTTTAGAGTGTAAAATTGGATTTTTAGACAAGCATATAGCAGAAGTATTATCACAGAATATTATGGCAATAAAAACACAAAGATTTTTATCCTGGTTCGTTGAACACAAAGATTTTAGATGAAGTGATGCTTAATTTCTATATGAAGGTGAGAAAATACTTAGAAGGGGGGGGGGTTGAGTAAGGATTTAGAAAATATTATGGCAATAAAAACACAAAGATTTTTATCCTGGTTCGTTGAACACAACTAATCCAGTCCACCCTATCAAGAGTGATTTGCCTTTCTCCACAAAGACTTAATCCACTATAATCAAACTGATTACAATATCAAACACTAAGAACAACTGTCTTAGTCTTCTCAAGAACTAATGACCACAACTTGGGCTTCTCAAGGCACTTTTACAATCAAATGTAAACTAAACAAGTGTTTGAACTGCTTCTAAGAAAGCTATATCACAACTGTGATTTACACTTAAGTTTAAGAACGTATGAAACTATTCAACAAAGAATAAATAATTTGTATGAGAGCTTTGAGAGAGTTTCAATGAATTTGTCAAAAATACGTCAATGTTCGTCAACTAAAGAAAGTTGTTGAAGGCTTGCTTTTATAGACTTAGAAGTCCAAGACGTTGCAAGCTTGAAGACCGTGTATTGCAAAGTAGCTGTAGCCTTTTGTCTTCACATCACTTGACCTTTCCTAGAAGTAGAACGTTCAGAGAAATCCTTTTTGCCTGAGTTCTTGTGTCTAGCATAAAAGAGGAAAGAGTCGTTTGGCATAACCACCAGATATAACTTTGAATAATCTTCTTCAACAAGTTTCTATTTCAAAGCAATCAACATCAGAGCCTTGAGTGATCAGAGTCTTGATGTTCTCAGAGTTTGTTGTATCAGAGTGTTGCAGCAAGTGTGCTTCAGCGTGAAATTAATCCGAGCAGAGTTTGGAGATCAGATCCTCAGTACTTGTAGCGAACAGTACTATCAGAGTCTTCTGAAAAATAGTGCTTGAAAATCTTCATACAAAGTCTTCAGTTTACGCTTCAGATGCTTTTGTAGCTTCTGCTTCAGAGTCTTTTGTAGACAGCGCTCAGAGTCTTCTGTAGGCAGTGCTCGGAGTCTTCTAATTAGATGCTTCTGACGCTTCAAAGCCTTGTGTAGTTCAATGTTCAGATCCATTTTTGCTTTCAGAAGGATATTAAATTTAATATCTGCAGCAAAAATACTTGAACAAATTTAGAGTATATAATTTCTTAATACAAAATTTCATTAGTGTTATCATCAAAACATAGAGATATAACTAAGAACCAATCTGTGTTCTAACAGTTACTACCATATATCTCGTAATACCGAGGTGCAACTTCTTCCATTATACTTCACGTTTCAAAAGCATTCACGAGTGGATAACCATCGAGTACACTGTCGCTTGCGCGAAAATAAGGTGCCGGCATGACAGAAGAGTCGCCACCTTTCGTTATTTATCCCTCAGAGCGGGAAAGGAAACGATCGGAAAAACCTGACGAAAAAGGGTAAGACAAGGTCGTCGCAACCATTGTCTGGGTTCGGGAGTCGGTTACGCAAGGGGAAGGTATTAGCACCCCTCACGTCCGTCGTACTCGACGGGATCCTCGCTTGTTTGTTTACTTGGACGGGTTGGTTATAATCTATCTACCTATCAAGGCTGGCTGAAAAAGAAAAGAAAAATGACTCGGCAAAGCATCGCGCTTTATGCCTACGTATTCCCATCAGAGAATGAGAAATCAGAGTCAACGTAGTTCGGCTAACTACGGGGGAAGATGGGGAAGGTTGCTCGCTAGGACATCGCATCCTATGCCTACGTACTTTCATCTGGTATGAAAGATCAGAGCAAACGTAGTTCGGGAAACTACTGATTATCTCCTGAAAGAAGTGTCTTTTATTGTGTTTGCAATCTCAACCGCACTAGAGACTATGACCTGAGAGTGAATGCGTCGCATGTCACCCAAAGGGTACCATACTAAACATCCATCCTCAGATGGCTTAAGGCTCGTAACGTACGAAAGAAATCATTCATGATTACTGTATCTTAAACTGCTTTGAGATGAGAAGAGAACAGGCCCAACTAGGAGGGAGACTATCAAGTCCTACTGTTATCATGCCATGGATTCATCCTATGGTTGAGGTTTGAACAGGGAACTCCTAGATGTTGTCATGCATAGGTTTCAACCTAAAAGTCTATCATCAAATCCTCGTCAGAAGAAATGAGAGTCCTAAGGGATCATGTCAATGATACACCAAAACAGACAAAAGCATCAGCTTTAACAGTAAAATGCATGCAATGCAAGTGAGGGAGGAAATGTGTGTGGGGCTTCAGCCTCCACAAGCTCGTCTCGACCTCAAGCCAGTCATGAAATAACAGTAATCATACTGAAATAAACAACATGCTATCAAGCAATAAACAGATAAAGGAAATGAAGTGCTATCAAGCAAACAACACACATGAGAAAGAATCATCTATTCTCTAACCATAATCCTAATCACAGAACCTAAACAAATCTAAGCAAAGCTCTCAAGCAAAACTCTAAACAGGAGAAATCATTCCCAGCCTTCAAGCTTCAGAACAAGCTTACCAAAGAAAGGGAGCTAAGCAAGCAAACTCATAGTGTCTTCCTCAGGAAAGCACTAAGAGGTGTATACTCAGGAGTCATACCCTATGTGGCTCAACCACTGTGATCAGTTTACATCCCTCCTCAGGAGAAATTAAACTCACAAGCAGGCTCCAACATCACTGGATATTTAGGAAATCCTATTTGAACTAGTGGAGCTAAGTGAATAGACCCATAGGACCTTCCTCAGGAAAGTACTAGGAGGCTTCCACTTAGGAGTTGTATCCCATGTGGCTCAACAACATGTGATCAGTTTACATTCCTCCTCAGGAGAAATTAAACTCACAAGTTGGCTCCAACATCATTGGATACTTAAGAAATCCTAAATCAACTAGTGGAACTAAGTGAATAGACCCATAGGACCTTCCTCAGGAAAGTACTAGGAGGCTTCCACTTAGGAGTTGTATCCCATGTGGCTCAACAACAAGTGATCAGTTTACATTCCTCCTCAGGAGAAATTAAACTCACAAGTTGGCTCCAACATCATTGGATACTTAAGAAAGAGGTGAGAAGGAAGGATGAAAGTCATTCATAGTGCCTTCCTCAGGAAAGTACCATGAACCTCCTTCAAACTTCAGGCTCTCAAACCTCACAGACAAGGCATCAGCCAAGCTCTGGGTCTCTGCATCTTGATCTACAAGCTTCTCTTCATGATGCTCTCCATCAATATCCTCAAGGCAACACAAGCCCTTCATCAAATTCCTCAGAATGAACCCCACAGATGAACAGACAACCCCAGGGGACACTAAATCCATAGGTAACTTCAGAAAATACCTAAAAAATGCTAAACTAATGGGAAAAAATCCAACAAATAATCACAAGGGTCCTCAACACCTACTCATAATATCTATAAAGGTTTCTACCTAAAAATCAAGATAAAACTTGCTCAAAGAAAATGATTCATCACCTATGCACAATTCTAAACCCTAATTAGACTATCCTAAATCAACCCTAATTAAACTAATCAAGATTAATTCTAAAAAATCTAGAAAAAAATCCTATGGGGAAGTATGACTAATCATCTAATTGCACAAAAAAGAATGGGTAAAAAAGATTAATGGAAAGTACTAAAACAATTCCTACAAAATCAAATATCAAAATGAAACAATTAAAAAGCTATTTAATTGGAAAATCTAATAAAAATATTAAACCTAAAAATAAAATCTCAATTTTATTTTTATAATTTTCTACTCATTTTAATCTACTCATAGAAAAAAGAAGAAATTAAAAATCATTTTTTAACTATTTTTAATGAATTATTCAAGACAGAAAAAATATAAGAAGAAAAATAAAACAATTATATTAATTAAAAGGAGGGGGGGTCAGAATAGCACTCTGGGCTAGTTCAAACTGACTGGGCCAACAAAAAGGGGGGGGCGAATAGAAACTGAAGCCCAGCACCGGTCTTTAATGAAACGACCGCGTTTCATTCATATTCAAATATTCCCTCTCTTTTCAGATTAAATCCTGGCCACTAGATTAGATGATTTTGTCAACATATTGTTCGCTGTGTTTTCTGGCGAACAACCTCTGGTTAACCAATTTCTTCAGAAAGTTGGGTTACTTGCAGGACCAACCATACAAGTCCTAGGATACATGTGCATTTGGTTCTGTCGAAATACTCTTAGACTTTTGGTGACTAATTTGTGGTTTGTTTTATCAATATTGTCAAAGTATTAAGGACTTTGATTTTGCAAGTAACGAAAGTTTGAACTTAAAGATGAAATAAGGTTAAAAGTTTAAACAAGAACAAAGAAACGTCGAAAGGCTAAAAACTTGCAAAAAAGTAAATGAAATGTAAAATGACATGAACTTGAAGAAATAAACAAGTAATTTAAAATGACTTTGAAATATAACTGGTGTTTAAACGTACATTGTTCCAAATACTAGACTCATTTTCTCTCACACTGGGTACTTAGAGCTTTTACAGGAATTTTGTACAAATTTTCACACACACATTCTAACCACAAACTATCCTATTTATACATAAACAAAATAACTGCTTAGAACGGAAAAACTATAACTAAACGACAAGTGTCAGCCTGCATGTAAATTTCTTCTCTGAAACCTCCATGTGTCCAACTGCCAAAGGTTACAACCTTTGAATTTGAATCTCTTCCTTGGTGACGAAACCTTGTAACTCCTCAAAACTGTCGAAACCCTTTTAAAGGAGAAAAACTCTTCAGCACTTGCCAAACCTTATCTTTTATTAACAAACTTCTTCTGTCGAAGCCCTCAGTCACAAACTCTCCAAACTATTCTGCCAGAACATTATATCTATTTCTGTCGAAACAATGAAACTTTAAAACCTTGTCAGCAATTCTTGGATTCTCCTCCTGATGCTATCCTTCGACAAAGATGACCTTAAAGCCTGAATTTTAATCTTGTCGAAATTATGGGTTTACAAATTGCCCCCCAGCAAAGATATTTTCGACTATCAAAGGAGAAATGTCTTTTGCTGTCGAAGTGACCTTTGTAATTTAGTTTGTTCTTATTTTTATTTCGTGCAGTGTTGGTTTATACTTTTTTAAGTACTTCCCATTTATTTTCATCACTCTTCTATCTTTTTCTATTTCTTCGACTTCGTATGCACCATTGGAAAAAACTCTTAAAATTTTGAAAGGTCCTTCCCACTTAGGGGACCATTTTCCCATCACTCTGTCTTTCTTCTCCATGGGCAAGATCACTTTCCAGACTAAATCATTTACTAAAAAGGCTTTGAATTTTACTTTTTTGTTATAAAACTTTTCAACTCTCTCTTTCTGCCTTCTTATTAATTCTAAAGCACGCAACCTTTCTTCGTCTAAATCAACCAATTCATCCATCATCATACTCCAATAGATTTCAGATGGAATCTCATGATGTCTTTGAATTCGTATTGACTGTAAACAGATTTCGACAGGCAATACTGCATCATGTCCATAGGTTAATTTAAATGGGGTGGAGTTAGTTGCTTCCTTAGGAGAGGTTCGACAAGCCCAAAGGATTTGATCCAGGGTCTTATGCCAATTTCTGGGTTTTTTACCCACATGTTTCTTTATCAGGTTTATCACCACTTTGTTGGCTGCTTCGACCTGGCCATTTGCTTGGGCATAATAAGGTGTCGAAGTCAACAACTTAAAACCTGTCTCTCTTGCAAATGCTTGCATATTTCTGCCAGTAAACACAGATCCTTGATCAGTGGTTATAGTCTCTGGTATTCCAAATCTATACACTATGTGTTTCTGGATGAAATCTATGACTGCTTCCTGATCTACATTTGTCAAAGGTATGGCTTCAATCCATTTAGTGACATAGTCTACTCCTACTAAAATGTACTTCTGCCCTTTTGAAGAAGCTGGTCGAACCTCACCAATCAAATCTAAAGCCCAACCTCTGAATGGCCAAGGCTTTATAATAGAATGTAACTCACTTGCTGGCACATGAGGTATGCCTGCATGGATTTGACATTCCTGACAACCCTTTGCGAATTCGACACAATCTTTCAACATGGTTGGCCAATACATTCCTTGTCGAAATAATAGCCATTTCATTTTATGTCCTGCTTGGTGGGCACCACATGCACCACTGTGTACATTCGACAAAGCTATGTACGCTTCAGTCTCTCCAAGGCATTTTAGTAGAACTCCTTCTGCAGTCTTTTTAAACAGTTCATTTCCAAAGAGCACATAACTTAAGGCTCTGTACTTTATCTTCCTTTCGACTGTTTGATTTGGATTTTGCAAATAATCTTTAATGGGTTTTCTCCAATCTCCATCCTCTAGATTACCCACATTGAAAATCTCAAAGTTTTCTTGATCACCATATCCCAATCTTATTGTGTCCAAATCAGATGGGGACAGCTTAGTAGATAAAACTTTTCCTCTCACTTCGACAAACTTCAACAGATTTTCTTTCGACACTTTATACCCTGAAGCCAGCTGGGCCAAGTCATTTGCTTCCTGATTTTCTAATCTGGGGATGTGTCTAAAACCTACACTGTCGAATCTCTTGAGGAGTCTGTTGGCTATCACAAAGTACATGATCAAATTTTCTTTGACACATTTGTACTCTTTCGTCAATTGTTTTATCACCAATTCAGAGTCACCCATTATTTCGACCTCTGTTGCCCCCAGTTCCAACAAGATTTCAAGTCCAACAATTAAGGCTTCATATTCTGCCTCATTGTTTGAACAGAATTCTTCTATTTTGTACTTGAACTTTGTTGGAACTTTATTGGGAGAAATAATTAACACCCCAACACCTGTTCCATTTTTATGACTGGAACCATCAAAATATAACCTCCAAGGCTCTTTTTCGACATAATTTGTCTCCTCTCCAAGTATGGAGTGGTTAGCTATAAAGTCAGCAACTACTTGCCCTTTAACAGCTTTTAGAGGCATATATTTTAAAGAATATTCAGTTAAGGCTAAAGCCCATTTTCCAATTCGACTATGTAAAATAGACTTAGACAACATATGCTTTATTACGTCGAAATGAGAAGATATATGTACATCGACGGGTTTTATATAATGCTTTAATTTCATACAAGAGAAATATACACATAAACATAATTTCTCTATCATGCTATACCTAGTTTCAGCATCATTCAAGACCCTGCTGAGATAGTAAATGGCTCTTTCGACGCCATGTTCATCTTCTTGACAAAGCATACTTCCTAATGTTCTGTCAGATGCTGATATGTAGAGCCTCATGCTTCTTTTTCGGCAAGGAGATATTAGGACTGGGGGATTTGCCAAATACTCCTTGATCTTGTCGAAAGCAGCTTGTTGCTCTTGCCCCCAAGTGAAACCCTCTTTCTTCAGTCGAAGCAAGGGTGAGAAGGCCTGAGTCTTTCCACTAAGGTTGGAGATAAATCTTCTGAGGAAGTTGATTTTCCCTAGTAGAGACTGCAATTCCTTCTTTGTCGATGGCGCTTTTGCTTCCATTATTGCTTTAGCTTTGTTTTCATTAATTTCAATCCCCTTTTTGTGGACCACAAAGCCTAAGAAATCCCCAGCCTTGTTGTACGGATGAATTTGCATTTTAGAAGTCTTTCGACCTCTTCTTTGATCTTCGACAGAATTTCAGGTGCAAAGCGTCTGGGGGTCTGTTTTATTGGCTTCTTCCCTTCCAGAATTGGCAACTTCAATTCCGCCAAACTTCTGTCTAAACCAAGCATTTCGTCATAATCCCATGCGAAGCAGTCTTTAAACTCATTCAGCAGCTGGATTATTTCGATTCTGAGTTGAGGATTCAACTTGGCACTGATGTAAGTGGGCCTTTTCTCTGCCCCCAGTCCTAGATTAATCTCCTCTAAAGGATCCTGTGCCACCATTTTCATATTGGTGGAGGTTGGATCCTTTTCGAACCCCAAAGGTTCGTCATCATAAATGGCATCAAGTCTTTGGTTCTGCCATTCACCATTTGAGTCTTCTTCAAAACTCTGATTTGCATGTTGCTCCTCAATATTTTCTTGAGGGTGTTGTCCTTCGACAACCTGAGTGCTGGCTTCGACAGCCATATTTCTTACTTCAGCCTCAAGGGCCGCTTTGTGTTGTTTTTCGGCTATATAAGCCGAAATCCTTTCCATTGCTGAAACTTCAGTCATTTTCACTGAATTCACTTCCCCATCCAGTTGGGTTGACGTGGGCAGTTCCCCAAGTGTAATTTGTTTCCCCAATTATTTCTTTATCCCACTGGAAACCATGTGTAGGATGGAGGTACATGGAACAGTAAGCGTTGTCGGAAGCTGTCAGGTCGAAAGCCGCAGGATTGCATGGTGCTATATGGGCTAGGTTCTTGTCGAAGTTACGACTAGTGATATTGTTCACATCAGCTGTGAAGTAACTCTGATCTGCTTCAATGTTTTCGACAATCCCATCTGGCCTCCAGATTGCTATTCTTTGATGCATGGAGGATGGCACAGCCCCAATCCCATGGATCCATTCTCTTCCCAACAGCAAGTTGTAATTTGCTTTTGATGCTATCACCACAAACATTGTAGGCCTGGTGATGGATCCTACAGTCAAGTTCAATTGTATTACTCCCAGTGTTGTTCCCACTTTACCTTCATAGTTGGACAACACCATATTGTGAGGCTTAGTGTCGGAGTCATCTTTTCCAATTCTCCTTATCATGTAATGAGGAATTAAATTTACAGCTGCTCCGCCATCTATCAGAATTTTGTTGACACCTACACCTTCTACCTTTCCTTTTATGAAGAGAGGCTTTAAGTGAGCCTTCATTGCATCATCTGGCTTTTCGAAGAAGGCATTTTGCTCTTCGACACAGCCATTGTTCATTATGTAGTAGCATACAGGCTTCAAGCTTATGCTATCATCTATCATGTCATCCTCTTCGTCTTCGACTTCCATTATCCTGTCGAAGTCTCTGGGCAGTACAGAAACCACATTGCAAGTTACGTCGAAAGAAGCATCTGATTCTGAACCAAATTCATCTGTGACTTCTTCGTCCACTGGCATTCTATTGTTTGTTTTCTGCACCTCTGTGGTGTCACCAGATCTATTCTTCTGAATGATTTCTTTTTCTGCCAGGGGCATTCCCTTGTTCGTAATCTGCACACATTTGCTTGATTCAGCTTCCTTCTGCCCAACCTTTTGGTATTCTACAGTTTTCTTTTCAATTTTCTTCTGCCTTTGGAATCTTCTCCATTGGGATCTGGACATAGGATTCTTCCCTTTGTAGTTTTCAGAGACGTATTTTGGCTTTGCCTCCTTTTTAACTTCCATGGAAGGACCCCTGTTCACTTCAAAACTCTTCCATCTCTTCTGACCTTGGACATCCCTTATAGGCTGAACCCATTTGTCATCATTTGGCCTGTTGGATGGTTTGTAAGTGTTGAAACGTCTTTCTCCGACCCCTTGACTGTGATGCTCCCCTCTTCTTGGGCCGAATCTTTCGTTTCTGGTTGGTGGGACTGTTCCCCAATTTCTTTTCCTCTGGGTCTTTTCTGCTGCTTCTAAGTCATCAGCTGCTTTCTTGTCGAACACAGCACTGCACCTTGGGCAAAGCATGACTTCTGCATTCTTCCTTTGACACCTCTGGATGAATTCGACCAGACTCTCGTTCTCTTCTGGGTAAACCAGCATCTGATGCTTCTCTTGACGCTTCTCTCCCTTGTTGATGTCTGGTCCTCCCTTTTGAGTGATTTCCACCATATGAATCCCAGCACTCTGTTCAGTTGTAATTTTCAATTTGTTCATTTTTTCGACTAGCATGATTTCCTCTGGGATGTCCTCCTTTGACTGACTAACATTGCCTTTTGGGTGTAAGCCCTTATAGATGTATTTGCAGCAATGTGCAACCCTTTCGACAGGATGTTCTTCATTTTTGGTGGTATCACTGTTCATTTGTTTGACAGTGAGGGAATTGTCATCAGTCCCTGGTGTTTTAATCTCCTCTTGGTCAGGGCCTTCAGTGACCTCTGTTTGGGCAGCGAGGGTTTTGCTATCCTCCTCTTCGTCATCCCTTTTGAAAGAATCTCCCCATCCTGTGGGTTTGATTTCGTTGGTATCTGTTTCGGAGCTTGGTGGTGCTGAATATTTCACCATGAAGTCGAATTTCCCATTTGACTCTCCCAAAGTGTCCCAGATCACCCCTTGCTCAGCATCTCTTTCACAGTTTTTCTTGTTGAAGCTTCTTCCCACTTTGACTGCATTTCTTCCGTTGAAACCTTCAGTGGTCTTAGTGGCATTCTCACTGTCGAAGTCTTCAGAAATTTTGACTTCTTTTGCCTCAGCCTGGCCAGCAGAATTATCACCTTCTTCCACCACATTGACATGGGTGTCGAAACCTTCAGCAGCTTCTATCATGGTGAAGTTGGTGTCGAAGCTTTCAGTAACTCCTACCATTTCAGAATTTTCTTCTGCCATGATCTCCATTTCGACCACGTTTACCATTTCTGGCTCAGCATAATTTGCCTCCACAATCTGCATGGGATTGGAGTCAATCTTCATCTGCTGCTTGCCTTTGTCTCCAAACTTCAACCTTCCATTTTGGATTGCATTTTGGACAAGATCCCTGAAAAGGTAACATTGAGAAGTTTTATGACCCAAGAAATTATGGTATTTGCAAAAACCTCTCTTTTTCTGTTGGTCTATAGGAGGCTCTTTAGTGCCTGCTGGTTTTATTAACTGACCATCTTTGACTAGTAAATCAAATATCTCATCACACTTGGTGATGTCGAATGTATAGGTTCTTTTAGGGAACCTGTCATTCTTTTCCATTTCGACTGGACTTTTTCCATTCGACGGGGCTAAAACTTTACAAGAATATGGAGGGCCTTGCTTTAATTCTGCAAGATCAATTTCTTGCTGGTCGAAAATGACTGGTTCGTTTTCGTCGTAATCATCTTGAACTATTCCTACATAGGCCACTCTTTCCTTCTTGTTTTTATTTGATCTAAATTTCTCATTTTTTAGTCTTTCTATCTGCCTTACTCTGTCTGCCAACTGTGCCATGTCTCTCAGATATTGGGTATCCAATTTTTTCCTTAAGGAATAATCAAGACCCCCTGCAGCCATTTCGACTAGTTCTTGTTCCGGCACTTGCGTAAAGCATCTGGCTTTTAATAATCTAAACCTATTCAAATAGTCATCTATGGGTTCAGAAAATTTTCTTTTGACACTTGCCAACTCTTTCAAACTTATCTTGGTTTGTCCCATATAAAATTGTTCATGGAACAATCTCTCTAATTGGGTCCAAGTAAAAATTGAAGTTGGAGGAAGTGACGTAAACCAAGTGAAAGCGTTTTTTGTCAAAGAACTTGGGAAATATTTCGTCCTTAAGTTCTCGTTATTAGCAATCTCTCCCGCTTCTATCAAGTAACGTGCCACGTGTTCTATGGTGGATTCACTAGTATCCCCTGAAAATTTTGTGAATTTGGGGACTTTCCACCTTGGTGGTAACTCTTGTTGTAAGATAAATTCAGACAAGGGGGAAGTATAACTAGGCCTTTGTAATCCTACGTTTACTCCGTTTTGTGCCATTATTCTCTCCACCATGGTGGCAATATCATTTTCGACAGGCATGTTATTGTAACGCATTCTCTGCTGTAACACTTCGTCAGCATTTTGGTTTCTCTGGACTATTATCCTTCTTGGTTCCTGTCGAATAGGCTCTTCTACATTAGGCTGTTCGACCATCACCTCTTGCCCCCTGGGATTTTCCTGAGGGTTCCCTAAGGGCCTTTGGTTTATAGTGAGTTCCTCTTCGACAGCCCTATTGGCAGGATTCTGGTTTAATTGCATTCTTTGTTGTGCTTGTGGGACTCCAAAAAAATCAGCAATGCGTGCCATCTGTTCTGCCAATATTTGGTTTGTTTGGGTAGTGTTTTGTATTAAGGGATTGAACACGTCTCCCATTTGTTGTGTCAAAGCCTGCACCATATCATGATTGCTTTCATCCATCTGTTGACGGATTACTTGTGCAGAATGGTTTGTCATAGCGGGCATATGGAAACCTGGTGGAATTTGATTCATTCTATTTCCATTTCCACCATATCCTGATCCTTGCAATGGTGATGACACTTGAACCATGGCATCAGAGAATAATGGTGACGAATTATGTAGGCTTGCCATCATTGAAGTTGGCATTCCGTACGGTTGTTCTCTCCCAGTCAAAGGCTGAGAATAATTCAGATATGGCCTGAATGTATTTCCTCCAGGGGGAGGGGTTCCCAAGGGTCTGGCGTGTCCCATGGTGGAAGAACTAGGCGCATTCTGGGATCCTGAACCCGTTGGTATGGAATCCCCCAAAGGAGGCCTAATCTGTTCTAAAACAGGGCCAGACACTGGTATTGTTCCTGACGAAGGGATAGGATTGGAAACTGGAATGGTTTCGTCAGAAATATTTGAAGCATTTGGCAAGTTAGCCATGTTTCTTCTTCTTGTTCTCTTTGGTCTCTCTACGTCGGTTACGGCTAATTTACCGCTTCTAAGAATCATACAACGTAGCAAGGAACAATTTGTCTAAAAATTTCTATTAGATTTTATCAAATGCACTGGTCCCACCAGGTGTGCCAATTTGTTCGCTGTGTTTTCTGGCGAACAACCTCTGGTTAACCAATTTCTTCAGAAAGTTGGGTTACTTGCAGGACCAACCATACAAGTCCTAGGATACATGTGCATTTGGTTCTGTCGAAATACTCTTAGACTTTTGGTGACTAATTTGTGGTTTGTTTTATCAATATTGTCAAAGTATTAAGGACTTTGATTTTGCAAGTAACGAAAGTTTGAACTTAAAGATGAAATAAGGTTAAAAGTTTAAACAAGAACAAAGAAACGTCGAAAGGCTAAAAACTTGCAAAAAAGTAAATGAAATGTAAAATGACATGAACTTGAAGAAATAAACAAGTAATTTAAAATGACTTTGAAATATAACTGGTGTTTAAACGTACATTGTTCCAAATACTAGACTCATTTTCTCTCACACTGGGTACTTAGAGCTTTTACAGGAATTTTGTACAAATTTTCACACACACATTCTAACCACAAACTATCCTATTTATACATAAACAAAATAACTGCTTAGAACGGAAAAACTATAACTAAACGACAAGTGTCAGCCTGCATGTAAATTTCTTCTCTGAAACCTCCATGTGTCCAACTGCCAAAGGTTACAACCTTTGAATTTGAATCTCTTCCTTGGTGACGAAACCTTGTAACTCCTCAAAACTGTCGAAACCCTTTTAAAGGAGAAAAACTCTTCAGCACTTGCCAAACCTTATCTTTTATTAACAAACTTCTTCTGTCGAAGCCCTCAGTCACAAACTCTCCAAACTATTCTGCCAGAACATTATATCTATTTCTGTCGAAACAATGAAACTTTAAAACCTTGTCAGCAATTCTTGGATTCTCCTCCTGATGCTATCCTTCGACAAAGATGACCTTAAAGCCTGAATTTTAATCTTGTCGAAATTATGGGTTTACACATATGGGATTGATCCAACGGCTTGTCTTCATCGTCTTCAAACGAACTAGGGTTTTGCAGAACCCTCTCTCATGCACTCATACATTCGAGCTCCATTATCTCTCCCCACAGGCCACGGCTTCCCTCGACCTAAACATGAAAAATCATCTACTTCTCAAGCCCTACACAACCCTACGTGCAGTTTTCCACATCTCGCCCTAAATTGTTCTAACAGAAAGCACCAACACCATGGCACCACCATAGTCAACTGCTATCAAACTTTCACCAAACTTCAACCTAATGATTTACAGATACACTACACGTTACCCTAACTAATACACACTAATTCTTGATGATTAAAACTAACAATCTACATAGTTCTTGCAACTCAAAGATTTCTGGTTCTGTTATGGATTGCCATGGAACAAGCTGTAACTTCTAGGGTTTAATCCTCCAGCCTAGTACATCAATCTTATACCTATGAAACTAACTAAAACTCAATAATTTAAGAGATATAGGGTGAAGAAAAACCTGTCAAGAAGATGATGGTGAGGCTCGAGGAGGTGGTTGCAGGGCTTGAAATGGCTTCAATGAGATCCTACAATGGTGAAGAGGCTTCTGTTTGCACTTGTTGTGAAGGTGGTGGCTTGAAGTGAAAGAAAACTCAAGTTGCTTCAACTTGAAGAAACTTCTCCAATGGCTATGTATCCTTCTCTCTCCTCTGACTTGGCTCAACTTTCACCAACCTTAGACTCTCCTCAATGCATTCCTTATATAACAATTGATGGATGTTTCTAGAATCATCTAGAATGTGATGGAAGTTTCTTTAAAATCTCATGTTATGCCATATTGGTTATCTCATGATATATCACCTCTAACCAACTTACACACCTTTTAAAATCTCACCACATGATAATATGGAATGGTAAGGAAGCTCACATGCCTTGTAATTGCCTTATGTTAAGTTTTCCAACATTGCCTTCTTTCTTAAGTAACAAATTTCCAAAGGAACCTCATTTTTTAAGCCTCAAATGAAAATTCTACTTAAACCAATCTTCTCAAAATGTTTTTTCCAATCAAAATGATATATTGGATGACCTATTTTGGATTTGTGGATCTCCCAAATCACTTTTCAATTTCAACTTTTCAAAGTTATAAGTCATTTTTAGTTCATTTTTGACCAATCATGGAATCTTGTGCTATGAGCTTTTTCAACAATTTGTGACCTTCTTTCTAGACTTAAAATCACATTTTGAGCAACTTTCATGTTTTGAGTTTTTCCATTTGAGGCTTGGAAATAGGAGTTTTAGGCATTGGCTAAAATGACCTATAACTAACAAATGACCAAAATACCCCTGCCTTGTTCAAACCATAACTTGAGTTCCACAAATCCAATCAAGGACTTCTACCACTCAAATTAAAGCTAAGAAGATCCTCTCCAACATTCATGTTGACCAAGAAACCATAGGAATCAACCTACTAGGGCAAAAGTTGTCTGCAAGTTGGGTGACTTTCAAGGACCCAGATTCACACACCTCTGCTGACCTGTAATTTGCCAAAACCATAACTTGAGCTCTGTAACTCCTATCAAGGACTTCCACCACTCAAATTAAAGCTTAGAACAAGCTCTACAACATTCATGTTGTGGGGAAAATGAGATATCAAACACATCTAGTGCTAAAACTGCCTGGAAGATAGGGATCAAATTAGGGTTTTTCCACTGACAATCCTTAGAAACCCTAACTCAAAACTTCTCAAACTCCTCAATCATGATGAGTTGGTCTAGGAATTATCCCTATGACATCTCTATACATCAATCCATGATCCCATGGCCCTTGGATTAGGTCTCAACCTTCTCCAAATCTTCAGCTGGTCTAGGGTTGACCCAGTCAAAACCCTAATTCTACCATTCATGGTTGAATCTTCTGAATTCTTACACAATGACATCTCAAGGCTTCATGATGACTTTCAAGACATCTCATAGGCTTTCTCAAAACATCAAGTTCATTCTCCAAGTCTCAGAATCATCTGAGGAGCACCCACAACTTTCAAACTGTGAAGCACACAACCCTGGTTTCAAAACACTTCCTCTGAAGATCTCTTGAACTTTCTGATGAAGGTATCAACTTCCAAATACTCAATGAACAAATAAATGTTGGTCAAATTTTGGGGTGCAACAGCTGCCCCTATTCAAACGGCTTGGACCTGACTGGGTGAGAAGCGAACGGCTCTCAAACAATCAAGGTACGAGACGGTTGAATATCGGTAAACCCGAAAATTTGCCAACTGCACGAGCGCACGGTACTCTGCGGGGAACAAATCTTTGAATACTGCAACACTAGCTGCTCAACAACTAGCTGGAGAAATACTGATCTGACGTCGCCGCCGGAAACAAACATTATCTCTACTGGGGATTTAAAGAATCTGACATTGCCGTCAAACGAACATCCAACCTCGCTGCCGGAACCAAACATAATCTGACCTCGCCGTCGGATAATCAAAATACCCAACTTTACTGCTGGACAACTATATTACTGAACAATTCTGACCTGGGGTTCACCCCTGGTAAATGGAACAAAAGATACACTTGCGTATTTGAAACTACTCGGCTGGGAACGAGAGACTTAACCGAGCACACTCTGATCTGGGGTTCACCCTCAGAACCATGACGAACATCGGAATACTGTTGCACACTGCCTGCCGTAGAACTTCAACATTAAAGATATATGAAACCCTGGCCCCTGGCCATTTCCAGCTTCAGCTAGAAAAGATCTTCAAGTACTTCTGAAGACAAACATCCTTGACTTTCAAGGATGTGAACTTTGCCTGTCGGCAACTCTGCAGGAGGTATCTTTGACTTCAGTCTAAAGAGAATGATCCTTGAACTTCAAGGATACATGGATCTGCCTTCCGGCAACTCCACCTCTGCTATATAGCATCCGTGACCTCCGTCAGGGATATACTTCGGCCTTCAGTCCGAACAATGAATCCTAGGTCCTTCACGACCTTGGAAGATAACCTTGCCTTTAGGCACCTTTGCTTCAGCTTGGGAAATCTGTGACTTCAGTCAGAGAAATGGTATCCTGAGCCATTCATGACTCTATGGGGATTCAAACACTTTGCCTTCAGGCAAAACTCGCTTCAGCTGGAGAAACATCTTCGACTTCAGTCAGAAGAAATATCATTCACTTGATCGTAATCAATCATCACCTCAGGACAACTGACGTGGTCTTCAGACTCACACGAATCACTCTGTTGTATCTACAACCCTGGAACCTTGTCTTCAGCCACCCGTTGCTTCATCCACACGGAAATCTGGCTTCACAGGAACCTTCTGATAGCGCCTTTGGGCGCTTACGAAATCCATCTTCAGATTAGACATCGTTGCTGGGGAAACATCTTTGACTTCAATCAGAAGACGTATCATTCCCTTGATCGCACTCAATCATCACCTCAGGATAACTGACTTGGTCTTCAGACTCACACGGATCATTGTGTTGTATCTACAACCCTGGAACCTTATCTTCAGCTACCGGTTGATTCATCAATCTGGAAATCTGAACTCACAGGAACCTTCTGATATCGCCTTCGGGCGCTTTACGACATCCATCTTCAGATTAGACATCGTTGTTGGAGCAGACATATCACGCTGCTACTCTCTTGACATCTTGTCAAGTCGTTGCTAAATGAAAGCAAACATGCCGGGTCACCGAACATAACCATCACGTTAACAACTCTGTTGAGGAGAGAGGAATGAGGGTTCACCCAAATAATCCTGACGACTCACTGGGGAAAAAGGAAGAAGGGTTCACCCAACGACCTTGTAGACTTTGCTGCAGAAAGACGAGAGAGTTCACCCAAACGACTTCAACAACTGCTGGGGAATAACGACAGAGCTCACTCAGACGATTCCTACCAACTTTACTAGGGAGCAAGTACTTCTGCACGGGGAAAGCGATAGATGCCCTGAACGACTTTTTGGGAAATGACCCTTCTGGGGAACATAGCTGTCAGGCTACAAGACACTCATGTCATTAAGTTCTCAAACTTGCGGGATAAACAAACGTCAGCTTGCTGGACAATCCTTCGGGATCTGTTTGGGGAAACATTTCATCTGCCACTCATGGCAGTGCTCGGCTGGGGACATCAATCTACCTGCCTGCTGCTGGGGAAATACCAACCACCTGCTGGGGAAAAGACCTTCACTCTGTCGGGGGTTCCCGAAATCATCTTGCACAAACAACTCCGGCGGCGCTTCCAAGAATCATCCTGGACTGATAACCTTTCTGGAGACTTTATTCTGCTGGGTACTTCCAGGAATCTTCCTGGGCAACTCTTGCTGCGGACGCTACTGGTGAGTTCAAGAATCATCTTAGGCGAACAACTCGGGAAACTGTACTGAGGTCTTAAGAGTCATCTTAAGCAAACGGCCTTGCTGAGGAATTCGAGAATCATCTTGAACCGAAGACTTCGCTGGGGATCTCAAAAATCATCTTGAGCGAGCGAACTGCGGGGATCACACCGGGGTCTTTTAGAATCATCTAAGAAAACAACCTGGCTGGGGAGAACATCAAGAATCGTCCTGAGCAACCGGTCTTTTGGGATACACCTGTTCAACAAGGATGATAATGACCTAGATCATGTTTATGATGTGTGTGCTTCTGCACTATGCCCCACACGGTGGGAATGATATGTATTTATGCTAAATGCCATGCAATCATGCACAATGTTATTGCAACGTTTAAATGCTATGCAGTCATGCACAATGCTATGCAATCATGCACAAAAATGCGATCCCGTCAGCAAAATAAATGCCGAAGGGGGAAATCCTCCTGTCAAGGAAAAAGAACCACTCAGATAGAGGAATCATCCTGCTGAGGAGAACGTGAGCACGCCAATATCAATCGGACTCTGTCTGGGGAATCAATCTTCCGCGAACTGCTGCAGGGGAACAACTTCAGCTGACTGCTGCAGGGGATGAAGCTCTACGAGAACTTGGATCTGCTGATATCAATCACGAGAATGAAATGCGCGGCCGTCTCGGCTACTCTTCTGGGGATGACCACTCTGTGGGGAGCCAACTTCAGCTGCTCAACACTCCACTGGGAAAAACCAATCATGATCTGATCAACTTCCAAGGATTCGGATCTCTTGGACATCTGCAAACTTGGCTGAGGAAGGAGAAATCGTTCTGCTTCGCTGGATAGAGTACGACTCTGGGGGAATACAACATCAGCTGCTCTACGCTCTGCTGAGGAAAATCGATCATGACCTGATCAACTTCCGAGGATTCTGCTTTTCTGCGGACTCGGCCGGGAATAGAAATCATTCTACTTCGCTGGAGAGGGCAACTCTGATGGGGAACTTCAATTCCGCTGGGGAGGAAAGGATCACCTGACTTCGGGGAGAGTACAACTCTGCCGGGGAATACAACATCAGCTGTCCCAACACTCTACTGGGGAAGAAGGAATCGTCCATCTTCAGGAGAGAGCCTGATTCTGGTGAGGAATCTCAATTCCACTGGAGACTTCAGTCTGGCACTATCAGTTACTGCATACTTCGGTATACGGCTAGCTTCTTGCGAACCCTGCACTTGTGACCCGGTGCTGGGGGGAAAATCCTGCTTCAGCGACTTTACTGGGGAAAACACGAGCTTCGGCACCCGAACACTTCTATGACGTCTGCACTTGTGACCCAGTGCGGGGGAAAATCAATCATGCTTCAGTGCTGGACTCAGCTGATGAGGTGACATTCCTTCAGGATGCATCTATTTGGGGAAGAGAATCCTCTCTACCTGGGAGACATATCAATGCTCCCTATTCTGATTCTGATTCTGCGGAGGAGAGACTACTGAACTCTGCCGGAGAGGGAGGACTCGCTCCGCTTCGGGGATATCAATCCTGGTCTGCTGAGGGTAATCTTGACCCTAATCTGATGAGGGGTAAACGCCATCTTAATCTGCTGCAGTCTCACACTGTACAGGGGAACAACCTCAAACCGTACATCTCTGCGGAGAAACAATCCTGATTCAACAATGCCAACACAGGGAATACAGGCTACCAATCATGGAGTCAAGTAATAGGTTAGGTTGTAGGATAACAATCCAATGACCGCAAGGCTTCTTCAGAAGGTTCAGGTTTCGGCAGGGTAATGACGTGATTCCCCGATACTCAACTCTTGCTAGGGTGAACAAACTCATCTGAACAACTTGCCCCAGCGCAATTCAACTTGCCCCAATCCGACCTTTGGGAATGACTCATTCTGAGCCGAAAACAACTGGCAACAAGACAATCTTCAGGTGGCTTGCCCCAGCACCTGCACAACGGGAGGATTCATCCTCAACTGATCAACTTTCAGCATGGTTGGCTTCAATATCTCTGAAGTAGTTTGCCCCTGAACGAGCGATGAGCGACTCAACATGCTCTGATCGAACACTGGAGGGATCTGCCCTCAAATCGCAAGAGTTCCGGATCACTGCCCCTGATTGGGTCCCGAGAAGACTCACTTCCGATCAACCGCTGCTTGCATAAACTGCCCCATAATCAACTGATGCTCCGGGACTCGTCCTCAGACAAACCGATTCCCAACTCACTGGAAGTCATTGCCCCAGATTCACAGGGCTTCGCAGCATACCATTCTGACCCAGACCTCTGGTGATTCAGTCCTGATTGACTATTCCCTGCTGAAGTTCCTTCGTATCAGCCACTAACCTGCAACTAAAATTGTTTATTCACGAATAGTAATTTTAATGCAGTGTTCATGCAAATTTCGAAAAAATGTTGTACTGTCACTCATTTACGTGTCATGCTAGTGAGTGACGAATGAACTCAAGAGTTCAAACGTAGTGCTGATGCGATCAGTGAAAAATGCAATAAGGATATGATTAGCAAATCATGAAGGAGTCAGGTTACTCAACCTTATCGTAATGCGCTCTCGGAATAAACCCTGCCTCAATTAGGTCTTTTAAGGGTTGTATCGTGGTCGGGTTCACGGTTCGTGAAACAAAGGATATTTGGCTCAAATTATGATTTGTACCCACCCCTTCTACGTGATGTTCTCCGATCCTAAAGTTCGGTTAACTTAGCTCGAGCGCTCGCCTCTTCGAGAGGTATGTTGAACATTGGGAACAACTGGTTAAAGAATTCACAAGGTGTTTCGGAGTGACAGTTACTCCTTTTTCGTTTTCGGTGTCTGTGTCTACACGACTTCGTCCTTGTTCGAGGATTTTTCTTTTTTATAATCTTTTCTTTTTCATTCTTTTGATTCCCTAATTTTTGCCTGGACTGACTCCTTTGGAGTTCTTTTCGATTTTTTTCTTTTGAAGTCCAGCGGGATGCCCTGATTTTTGCCTAAGTATTTGCTTTCTAGCTTTTCTTTTTTTACTTAGCGGGCTTTCTTATTCCTTTTTCTTTTGGAACAAGTCGTGCGACACTGGTTGTCTTGATTGCTCCGAAAGGATTGTAACCGTCTCACTCCTGATCGGTGAGGTTTAACCATTGTGGTTGATGAGGTACGACCTCTGGAGAGGGATATGATGTGATTGGTCCTCGAAGGACAACACTCCTCTATAAGACTTGAACGCTCGATCAAGCTAACTAACAACTACCCTGCCCCAGGTTAAGATGCAAGGGTTTAACAATCCGAAAGAAACTCCTACTTCTCGGCTCGAAGTGGTTAACAAGGGATTCTCTTCCTTATCTCTCCGGTGTTTAGGGATTTGAAACAATGCCTTGTACGTCATCGGCAAAGTTTTATCTGAAAGCAATACGATCATCGGTTATGCGTATTCAGTTTCATCATCCTCCCTCCGCTCATTGCTAATCATAGTAATAAAGTGGAGTAAATAAAATGCAAGTGTCAGTGCAATGCAGTAAATGAGTGACAACGACATAACTAATTCAGAAGAAATGCATAGTCACTTTATTATCATTACCATTCGAAACATACAATGTTTAACAGCAAGTAGTAACTAACAGAAAAGAAACTACAAATGCAAAATGGTAAAAAGTCCGAGGACTGCCAACGCTGAGGGCGTCTGCCTGTCTGGATCACTGGCTTCTGGAAACAACCCTCTGAATCTACGAGCTCAGACGGCTGAGAGGTCGTCACGCACAACCAAGACTCCCTCTGGAAAGGAAATACACCCTTGGTCGATCAATTGTTGCACCTTCGCCTGGAAAGCCTTGCAATCTTCAGTTGAATGCCCCAGAGATCCACCATGGTAGCCACACTGAGCATGAGGATCGTACCCTGGAGTGTAAGGCTCTAGCACGGGCTTGAGAGCTTTCGGTTCCACCAAGGAATTCTGAACCAACAGTGGAAGAATCTGGCTATACGGCACAGGCACTGGATGGGGATAAACATTCCTTTGTTCCACGTGGTTGCGAGGTCTCTTGTGATCCTGGGGCTGGTATTCTTTCCGCCTAGGAGCAAGAGGTCGTCGTTTCTGAATGGCGACGGTCTCTTGTTTAGGCGCTTGCGTCCTTGAGCTTGATCCAGGTAGGAACTGCGAGCGAGGTGATTCAGTCACCAAAGGTTGCGGGACATACTCGAGATCTTTCTCGGCTTCAGGCAAAGGAGTGGAATCATCCACCTTCTCCGCAGGGTAAGGGATGAACTTTCCCGATGCTCTCATGCCGCCCGGCACAAGCCTAATTGCCCTTGAGTCGATCAGGTCCTGAATCTTATTCCGGAGAGCCTTACATGTTTCAACATGGTGCCCCGGTGCTCCTGAGTGGAAATCGCAATGTACGTTGAGATCAACGTCTGATGACCCCTCATCTGGTGGATTTAAGGTCCGAAGCTTGAGAACACGGTTCTGAACCAACAGCGGCAGCAGCTGGGCATAACTCACAGGTAGTGGGTCCACAGCTCTATCAAGTAGCTTCTTCTTTTGACCATAACCTTCAGGATTATTCTGAGATGCTCGGCGCGGCTGACGACGAGACAGGCCTCGAGCTTCCTGCTGTGTAGAGGGTCCATGAGGTCCACTTGGCTTCAGCACAGGTGGCACTGACGGTAACGGGGGAAGCACTCTGGTCTCCTCCTTGGGTGCTTGACCATTCTCCTTATTTAGCATGCTTCTCACTACTCCCATGAGAAAGCTCAGCTGATTCTGCAGCTGCTGATTCTCCTCTCTGAGCACTTGCTGGTCCAGACGCACTGCCTGTATGTCATTCATGACCTGCCCCAGCTGGCTTTGGATTTTCCCTAGTTCAGCTTGTATCTGCTCCATTAGTCTGAGCTGCTAGATTCTGTCAAACCTGCAAACACAAAGGTTAGAAGACAAGTCCCGGCTTCTGCCATGCAAGATGAATTATGGGCGTCTGTACGTTCAGGAGATCACCCCTGATTCTGGTGTCAACGTGCCAACATAGTGTCAATGCAATGATAAGACTGGATCCATTCATGGAAGAAAATATCTCATATTGCTCGGGACACCAGGATCAGGGTACGAAATGCGCCTGCAGCACAGACACATGCTAATGGAATGCAAACATGAATATGCAAGCTAATGCAAAATGCAGTCATGCAACAATGTATCCAGGTGGCTGCTGTGGAGATTCGATGTCAACAGTCACTGATGAGAAGGAAACCCCGGCGTAAACCCACTGATCTGATCTGCCGAGAATAACCATCTGATAGGATCGAGATCAAACTTCTGCTCTGACAAGAACGAAGGCTTGATAATAAAGACCCCGGATGCAAGATCAAGGAATATCTGTTGGAGAAGTCTTCAGACCCCAAATCATAAATCTGCCCTTTCAAGAACAAATACACAGCTGATGATGAGATCTTCAACCCCACTCGAAATCTGCCCTATCAAGAATAACAACTGCTGACGAGATCCTCAGACCTCACTCAAAAATCTGCTCCATCCAGAACAAACCTCTGATAACAATACACTGATCAAAGCCTGCTCTCTCAAGAACAGACAAACATCCGATGATAAGATCCTCTGATCAAACCCTTGCTCTATCAAGAACATATCTGCAACTAAGAACCCAACATAACTGATTCACTGTCAAGAAAACCAGGTAGTCTGGAGGTCATAGTTTCCTGCAATATCCCAACCCCACTCACAGGTATGATGGACCTAATCCACGGACAAAGGTACGGCATCCTATGCGGTCGTCAGCGTCACAGACATTCATGAGTGACAATACGATTCCCAGAAGGAGTGGCATCGTCAAGTCATGAAGAGGCCTCTCTTAGCTGACTTCCAAATGATCGGTCCCCAGAGTCGACAATCCTCACGTCTGGACTCCCCTCAGATCCTCAGGACCGGAAAGGAGCACCTCTGCAAGAATCTCGTCTGAGCGCAGATTTTCGTAGGGAACTGTGCCTGCTCAACAGACAGGTTCGTCTACTACTTCTCCACAACTATATCTAGGTGTGTACTCAAGCCCAGGTCCGGCTTTTCACTCACAGTAACATCCCTCTCCCACAGCAGCACAGATAATCATATCAAACTGGAAATAAAATGCGGGAAATAAAATGCGGGAAGTAAAATGCGAGAAGTAAAGAATGCGATAAATAAACGCAACCCAACAAGCAAACACACAAACGATAGGATTGACTCTCGCAGGGATGGGAAACGGTCCCAGCATAAGGGATGGGAAAAGTCCCTAGATGCTGTAAGTCCCCAGCAGAGTCGCCAGCTGTCGCTTGCGCGAAAATAAGGTGCCGGCATGACAGAAGAGTCGCCACCTTTCGTTATTTATCCCTCAGAGCGGGAAAGGAAACGATCGGAAAAACCTGACGAAAAAGGGTAAGACAAGGTCGTCGCAACCATTGTCTGGGTTCGGGAGTCGGTTACGCAAGGGGAAGGTATTAGCACCCCTCACGTCCGTCGTACTCGACGGGATCCTCGCTTGTTTGTTTACTTGGACGGGTTGGTTATAATCTATCTACCTATCAAGGCTGGCTGAAAAAGAAAAGAAAAATGACTCGGCAAAGCATCGCGCTTTATGCCTACGTATTCCCATCAGAGAATGAGAAATCAGAGTCAACGTAGTTCGGCTAACTACGGGGGAAGATGGGGAAGGTTGCTCGCTAGGACATCGCATCCTATGCCTACGTACTTTCATCTGGTATGAAAGATCAGAGCAAACGTAGTTCGGGAAACTACTGATTATCTCCTGAAAGAAGTGTCTTTTATTGTGTTTGCAATCTCAACCGCACTAGAGACTATGACCTGAGAGTGAATGCGTCGCATGTCACCCAAAGGGTACCATACTAAACATCCATCCTCAGATGGCTTAAGGCTCGTAACGTACGAAAGAAATCATTCATGATTACTGTATCTTAAACTGCTTTGAGATGAGAAGAGAACAGGCCCAACTAGGAGGGAGACTATCAAGTCCTACTGTTATCATGCCATGGATTCATCCTATGGTTGAGGTTTGAACAGGGAACTCCTAGATGTTGTCATGCATAGGTTTCAACCTAAAAGTCTATCATCAAATCCTCGTCAGAAGAAATGAGAGTCCTAAGGGATCATGTCAATGATACACCAAAACAGACAAAAGCATCAGCTTTAACAGTAAAATGCATGCAATGCAAGTGAGGGAGGAAATGTGTGTGGGGCTTCAGCCTCCACAAGCTCGTCTCGACCTCAAGCCAGTCATGAAATAACAGTAATCATACTGAAATAAACAACATGCTATCAAGCAATAAACAGATAAAGGAAATGAAGTGCTATCAAGCAAACAACACACATGAGAAAGAATCATCTATTCTCTAACCATAATCCTAATCACAGAACCTAAACAAATCTAAGCAAAGCTCTCAAGCAAAACTCTAAACAGGAGAAATCATTCCCAGCCTTCAAGCTTCAGAACAAGCTTACCAAAGAAAGGGAGCTAAGCAAGCAAACTCATAGTGTCTTCCTCAGGAAAGCACTAAGAGGTGTATACTCAGGAGTCATACCCTATGTGGCTCAACCACTGTGATCAGTTTACATCCCTCCTCAGGAGAAATTAAACTCACAAGCAGGCTCCAACATCACTGGATATTTAGGAAATCCTATTTGAACTAGTGGAGCTAAGTGAATAGACCCATAGGACCTTCCTCAGGAAAGTACTAGGAGGCTTCCACTTAGGAGTTGTATCCCATGTGGCTCAACAACATGTGATCAGTTTACATTCCTCCTCAGGAGAAATTAAACTCACAAGTTGGCTCCAACATCATTGGATACTTAAGAAATCCTAAATCAACTAGTGGAACTAAGTGAATAGACCCATAGGACCTTCCTCAGGAAAGTACTAGGAGGCTTCCACTTAGGAGTTGTATCCCATGTGGCTCAACAACAAGTGATCAGTTTACATTCCTCCTCAGGAGAAATTAAACTCACAAGTTGGCTCCAACATCATTGGATACTTAAGAAAGAGGTGAGAAGGAAGGATGAAAGTCATTCATAGTGCCTTCCTCAGGAAAGTACCATGAACCTCCTTCAAACTTCAGGCTCTCAAACCTCACAGACAAGGCATCAGCCAAGCTCTGGGTCTCTGCATCTTGATCTACAAGCTTCTCTTCATGATGCTCTCCATCAATATCCTCAAGGCAACACAAGCCCTTCATCAAATTCCTCAGAATGAACCCCACAGATGAACAGACAACCCCAGGGGACACTAAATCCATAGGTAACTTCAGAAAATACCTAAAAAATGCTAAACTAATGGGAAAAAATCCAACAAATAATCACAAGGGTCCTCAACACCTACTCATAATATCTATAAAGGTTTCTACCTAAAAATCAAGATAAAACTTGCTCAAAGAAAATGATTCATCACCTATGCACAATTCTAAACCCTAATTAGACTATCCTAAATCAACCCTAATTAAACTAATCAAGATTAATTCTAAAAAATCTAGAAAAAAATCCTATGGGGAAGTATGACTAATCATCTAATTGCACAAAAAAGAATGGGTAAAAAAGATTAATGGAAAGTACTAAAACAATTCCTACAAAATCAAATATCAAAATGAAACAATTAAAAAGCTATTTAATTGGAAAATCTAATAAAAATATTAAACCTAAAAATAAAATCTCAATTTTATTTTTATAATTTTCTACTCATTTTAATCTACTCATAGAAAAAAGAAGAAATTAAAAATCATTTTTTAACTATTTTTAATGAATTATTCAAGACAGAAAAAATATAAGAAGAAAAATAAAACAATTATATTAATTAAAAGGAGGGGGGGGTCAGAATAGCACTCTGGGCTAGTTCAAACTGACTGGGCCAACAAAAAGGGGGGGGCGAATAGAAACTGAAGCCCAGCACCGGTCTTTAATGAAACGACCGCGTTTCATTCATATTCAAATATTCCCTCTCTTTTCAGATTAAATCCTGGCCACTAGATTAGATGATTTTGTCAACATATGGGATTGATCCAACGGCTTGTCTTCATCGTCTTCAAACGAACTAGGGTTTTGCAGAACCCTCTCTCATGCACTCATACATTCGAGCTCCATTATCTCTCCCCACAGGCCACGGCTTCCCTCGACCTAAACATGAAAAATCATCTACTTCTCAAGCCCTACACAACCCTACGTGCAGTTTTCCACATCTCGCCCTAAATTGTTCTAACAGAAAGCACCAACACCATGGCACCACCATAGTCAACTGCTATCAAACTTTCACCAAACTTCAACCTAATGATTTACAGATACACTACACGTTACCCTAACTAATACACACTAATTCTTGATGATTAAAACTAACAATCTACATAGTTCTTGCAACTCAAAGATTTCTGGTTCTGTTATGGATTGCCATGGAACAAGCTGTAACTTCTAGGGTTTAATCCTCCAGCCTAGTACATCAATCTTATACCTATGAAACTAACTAAAACTCAATAATTTAAGAGATATAGGGTGAAGAAAAACCTGTCAAGAAGATGATGGTGAGGCTCGAGGAGGTGGTTGCAGGGCTTGAAATGGCTTCAATGAGATCCTACAATGGTGAAGAGGCTTCTGTTTGCACTTGTTGTGAAGGTGGTGGCTTGAAGTGAAAGAAAACTCAAGTTGCTTCAACTTGAAGAAACTTCTCCAATGGCTATGTATCCTTCTCTCTCCTCTGACTTGGCTCAACTTTCACCAACCTTAGACTCTCCTCAATGCATTCCTTATATAACAATTGATGGATGTTTCTAGAATCATCTAGAATGTGATGGAAGTTTCTTTAAAATCTCATGTTATGCCATATTGGTTATCTCATGATATATCACCTCTAACCAACTTACACACCTTTTAAAATCTCACCACATGATAATATGGAATGGTAAGGAAGCTCACATGCCTTGTAATTGCCTTATGTTAAGTTTTCCAACATTGCCTTCTTTCTTAAGTAACAAATTTCCAAAGGAACCTCATTTTTTAAGCCTCAAATGAAAATTCTACTTAAACCAATCTTCTCAAAATGTTTTTTCCAATCAAAATGATATATTGGATGACCTATTTTGGATTTGTGGATCTCCCAAATCACTTTTCAATTTCAACTTTTCAAAGTTATAAGTCATTTTTAGTTCATTTTTGACCAATCATGGAATCTTGTGCTATGAGCTTTTTCAACAATTTGTGACCTTCTTTCTAGACTTAAAATCACATTTTGAGCAACTTTCATGTTTTGAGTTTTTCCATTTGAGGCTTGGAAATAGGAGTTTTAGGCATTGGCTAAAATGACCTATAACTGACAAATGACCAAAATACCCCTGCCTTGTTCAAACCATAACTTGAGTTCCACAAATCCAATCAAGGACTTCTACCACTCAAATTAAAGCTAAGAAGATCCTCTCCAACATTCATGTTGACCAAGAAACCATAGGAATCAACCTACTAGGGCAAAAGTTGTCTGCAAGTTGGGTGACTTTCAAGGACCCAGATTCACACACCTCTGCTGACCTGTAATTTGCCAAAACCATAACTTGAGCTCTGTAACTCCTATCAAGGACTTCCACCACTCAAATTAAAGCTTAGAACAAGCTATACAACATTCATGTTGTGGGGAAAATGAGATATCAAACACATCTAGTGCTAAAACTGCCTGGAAGATAGGGATCAAATTAGGGTTTTTCCACTGACAATCCTTAGAAACCCTAACTCAAAACTTCTCAAACTCCTCAATCATGATGAGTTGGTCTAGGAATTATCCCTATGACATCTCTATACATCAATCCATGATCCCATGGCCCTTGGATTAGGTCTCAACCTTCTCCAAATCTTCAGCTGGTCTAGGGTTGACCCAGTCAAAACCCTAATTCTACCATTCATGGTTGAATCTTCTGAATTCTTACACAATGACATCTCAAGGCTTCATGATGACTTTCAAGACATCTCATAGGCTTTCTCAAAACATCAAGTTCATTCTCCAAGTCTCAGAATCATCTGAGGAGCACCCACAACTTTCAAACTGTGAAGCACACAACCCTGGTTTCAAAACACTTCCTCTGAAGATCTCTTGAACTTTCTGATGAAGGTATCAACTTCCAAATACTCAATGAACAAATAAATGTTGGTCAAATTTTGGGGTGCAACATTTGGAGATCAGATCCTCAGTACTTGTAGCGAACAGTACTATCAGATCCTCAGTACTTGTAGCGAACAGTACTATCAGAGTCTTCTGAAAAATAGTGCTTGAAAATCTTCATACAAAGTCTTCAGTTTACGCTTCAGATGCTTTTGTAGCTTCTGCTTCAGAGTCTTTTGTAGACAGCGCTCAGAGTCTTCTGTAGGCAGTGCTCGGAGTCTTCTAATTAGATGCTTCTGACGCTTCAAAGCCTTGTGTAGTTCAATGTTCAGATCCATTTTTGCTTTCAGAAGGATATTAAATTTAATATCTGCAGCAAAAATACTTGAACAAATTTAGAGTATATAATTTCTTAATACAAAATTTCATTAGTGTTATCATCAAAACATAGAGATATAACTAAGAACCAATCTGTGTTCTAACAGTTACTACCATATATCTCGTAATACCGAGGTGCAACTTCTTCCATTATACTTCACGTTTCAAAAGCATTCACGAGTGGATAACCATCGAGTACACCTCCTTACTTAGCCTCAACAAAATTTAATAACTCCATTCTTCATTCGCCCAAAATAAAACCTGTTACCATTTTCATATTGTAACATTAGCCTCGTTCTCCATTCTGCGTTTACTTCACTACCCAAGGCACTTTTCTTAATTCCAATTCCTAAAATCATCCTACTAGAGTTTCCTCGAATCCAAATTGATTGTTCTATCTTTCATCACAAACCTTCTTTGCCCATACTATTAGAACTCCCGTTACTATAAAATACTTGTTCCTTCTATAACACATTCTCTTATAATTGATCCTTGGATAACTTATCATTTCCAAATTGGTCCCTCACTGAATATTGAATTCTTGGGGAACTATCCTGAACTCGATCTGCATTCGTAGGCTGGATACACTTGATTTACTTGCTACCCTTCATCCAGTGCATACATGATTCACTTGGAACATGTAGGCGGGTCTTAGAGTCTCCTCTTACACTTCACTATTGCACTAGACTCTTACAGGGGTGTTGAACATTCTTATCTCTCACGCTTTCAACCATAGGGCAGGTACCATTCTGAGCATGCTCCCTGAAATACTCTTGTTATTTCCAAATATCATAAAGACCTTAGAGACTGAAATCCTGATAAACTACTTCATCTTCCGATTTCACGTCGTACGCCCAACAAAACATCCTTCCTTCCCCACTGAATGGAATTACTTCAAATTCTTGTCCATGCCAGTGGTCAATCCAGTCCTACAACAAATTTGCATATTCCTCAATACCCTGACCATCCGTCTGGTGGAGATCCTTAACTTTCCAACCTCATCAATTCTAAAGTATTGCTTGAACCATACACTACTCTTAAATTCCATATCACCCAAACACAACTTCTACTAAGACTACAATGGAGCTGACCGGTTCTCCTTACTTCTAACTCTTGGCTTGAGTCCACCCTCACAACACAAGTTCCAGCAACACGCCGGAGTCCTTGTGGATGCAAAACCATGATCCTACTTACCACATACATAACATTAGGTTGATCAGGCCCAATACTACATGATATGATATTAAGAACCATGTTGGCAAGACACACTTATGAGGCAAGAATATATTTACTTATGATTGTTTCAAGGCTAGGTCAAGGATACGACTTGTTCTGATGCCAACAGTAACACCCTATATAGTATATATCTAGAATAATACCATACACGTGTTAATATCTGGTACTGACATAATCATAAGTTCCTATTAGCATAATTTACACACTTGACCATTTACATAAAACATAAAAGAGCAACAACGGTACAAGACATGGTGAGTGCCAAACAATAAAATCTAAGATCGGAGTACAATATCCATCATCGTACAAGATACATAATACACTTTGGAAAAACAACAACAATAATGAGATAAGATAATAATCTTAGTGAGTTCCCCTATCTTAAGGGTTCACTCGTATCTACAGGGTTCTAATCAATTCTATCTTAAGTCAAAAGAGAAAGGGATAAGACTTGAGTTCACACAGTTCGCAATGTATGGAAAACATGCCTCTTGAGTTCATCAACTCAAACAATCACTAATTGGAAACTATACCAAGGAATCCCATTTTCCTGTCCTCTCTTACGCCTAGGACTTTCGACACAGGTCATGGATCCTTGTAATGTACTTTAGCCTATGAAATGGATTCGGATTCAAGGTGCTTTCCACATGAATCGTCGCTTCCCATGGAAATACCCCCATCTCAAGCATTTTACCCGTAGGCTCCATTCATACTACACACGAGAGTAAAACCTATCAAAGTAATAATGCGTACATTCTAAAGGAGCACTCTACATAAGCCTTAACTCTTGGAACGACACATATCAAGGGATTGTTTCCGACTACGTGATAAAGCATAATATAACATCAAATGGATTCAAATTCTAAGAGATATATAGTCAACCTTATGAATCGTCACTTCCCATGAGAATACCCCTATCTCAAGCATTTTACCCGTAGGGTCCATTCGCTTATGTAATCATTAAGGATAGCGTAATTGTATTCGACAATCACAAGGCATCACATTCGCCTTAAACCTAAATAACACAAACCATACATTTCCATACAAAGCTCTCATAACAACTAGACAACTACTTGCCAATGATACACACCTAGACACCCTTGTACAAACATTTCCATTTATGTTATTCATCATAACCTAATCATCTTACTAATTCATTTTCTTATTTAATATCAAGGGTTTTCTCACCATTCTTATAGTCTTTTAAGCATGTTACCACACAATCATATTCATATATGCCATGCATAAACACATACGATAACATAGTATAATGCATCAAGCATAAGCATCTCACATAAGGCATAAAATAATCATTATTCCTCTACCGACATTCTCAGTTAATATGTGATCGTATAATAGATAGGTCTTTCAGAGCCAAGCCCATCACCGAAGATCAAACCAATCACTTAGTGCTCAACACAACACTAGGTGTTCATCTTCACTTATTCATATAATATTCCATATTATTTAAATTCAATTCCATCATATCAAACCAATTCATATATCCAATTTTCACTTCTTATCACATAGAGCATTGAAATAACTTTCCAACACTTCTGACCGTGCCATAATGCGAGTTACAGTTCAAAAGTTATGAAGGAAACAAGAAATGGGAAAACACAAGTTTGTCATAGTCGTTGTGCGATGGGAAGGCGAGACTGCTCGCTTTGAGTTTGTTGTGCGAGCTCTGGGCGAGGAAGAGGCAGAAACAATTTGCCTCACTGTTCGCTGTGCGAGCTCTGGGCGATGGCTCACCTACAGCTCGCCCGTGCGACCCATGCGAAACCAGAATTTCCAACAACGTGAACTTCCACCCAAACCATCAAAATACATCCAAACACTCCAACAAACATGGTAGAACATGATTAAACATACAATTCATCAAATCATCATGCATCAACATCAAATTTCACATTTAAACATATTTTTCCACAAAATCTAACCCACCCATTTCTCTTGTTTTCCCCTAATGCTATGTTATCTAATGAAACTCGCCTTATTGAAGAAGAATATGAATTGATGATGAATCCAATAACTTTTTTTTCCTTCCCATGAGTTTCTCCTCTTCTTTTCCTTTTCTCTTATTTCCCCCCTTTCCTCTTTCTTACTATAATTTTCTTTTTCATTCTTTCTCATATATAATAAATATATTATATAATATTATGCAATGATTTAAAATATCCCCAATTGATATTTTGTCATCTAACACCAATTGACCAAATATTACAGTTACCAAAATATCATCTCTTTCATTTATTAATATTGGTCTGTCTCTTTTATTAATAATTGATCTCTTCAGAATTCATGTTAAAACACTTAGGAGCTTCTATTATTCCAATTAAAAAATATAAAATACATAAGAATTCAATTGATCACAACTGACACCTAATTAAACATTCAAGAAAAATATAGAGTATTATAATTTCCGCCGTCTCTTCCAGACCCATCTGTAACAACCCTAACAATTATGTCACTAAATTATGTGTAACAACCCTAACAGTTATGTCACTAAATCTAATCATGATGCTATTATCTCTTCCTTTTTATCTCACTAAAAATAAAATAAATCAATCAATTAAAACATTTTGCATATCAAATTTTATAAGAAAATCTGGTGTCACCCCTATAACAGTCAAATTTTCACAAATACTCGATGTCATATGCATTTTACTGGATATTTTTACAAAACAACATAAAAACTCATGCATTTACACTTTGATATATTTATAAATACTGTCTTAACTCATACATTTACACCATATATTTTAACAAATCTGATATAAACATATGCATTTATACCATATTTGTTAAAAAATACAATATAATACAAAATAATTGACAATAAATTTTATATATATCCAGTCGAAAAGGATCTTATAAAAATCCGATATAAATATACACATTTAATGTATTTATATTGAATTCAAAAAACCTTTCTTGTAAATAATCCGGACAATTCCACAAAAATTTGGCAGGACAAGTTTTTCTGGTTTGCCATCATTAGGTGCCAGTGAGATAGACAAGAAAACACACATTTTTTTAGTTAATTCTTATAACTTGCTGAATACAGCTTTCAAAAATCTTGATAATGATATTCATAACAAGGACATAAGAGAGGAGTGTGGATGGTGGGACTAGAAACTATACTTGAGTGTATTAGACCAAAGCACTAGAATTATAACCCCACCACATTTCACAACCTATATATAAAACAAATAAAATTGTATGATTTTGTTATAGTCTTATCTTAGTATCATATATGGAATCACTTTAGATAATTTTCTTTTGAATAAGAACCTCGCAATTAGGTGTAAACATGTTTTAGCCACGATGGTTGTGGGTTACGATACAGACAGTGCCCAATTTGTAGCTAAAAAGCAGTTAATGAGTAATGATCAAGGACCCTCCCTTCCATCACATGCTCCCAATTTAAGGGTACCATAGTCATGGGATCATGGATCATACAAATTTCAATGTCATAGTTTAACGGGGAAGTAAGCATTTAATTATGTTGAAAACTGAATCATTTTCAATTAAGAAAAAAATATTAGTTTAAAATTAAAGAAATCAAAAGTTTTAGAAAAACAACCATAAAATATTCACATCTTGGACTAGTTTTTGTAAGTTTGAGGAGTTTGATGGTTAAATTAATTATTTAATTAATTAAATATGAATTGAGATAATTAATTCTTAATTAATTATATTATAATAATTATAAATAGATATTAATTATTGATAAATTATTTAATTGAATTTTGTGTCTGAATAGATCGTGATGAATTAGACCATTCAGTTAAGCTTAATAAGAGATTTCTATTATCCGTCATTTAGTTATTTAAGTGTCATTCTATCCGATAATGAGAGTAGTAATCATATAAATATCTATAAAATTTCCTTTTGATTTCAATGGTTTTAATTTTCGAAGTACAATATTTATATCACTGTTTTTTATGTTGGGAGAAAAATAGGCAAAATATAGAGAAAAAATAGGAACACAATCACAAACCAAGAAGATAATATGAAAACTCCAAAATCTTTTGCGAAATGACCAAGTCTATGACAATTGTAACACTTCGATCTACTCTTGTCGAACTTCTTAAAGTTGTTGCCTTGATCACTATCTTTAGAGTTGTTTTCACCATTTTTCTCCATCGAAACCTTCAAATTTTGAGAATTTTGCTTCCTTTTTTAAGTCTATTTTCCTTTTGATCTTCTACTTTTCTTGTTAAGTCGCGCTTGCAAAGCAATCTCATATTTGACTTTATTACTTCCTCTCTCGTCCATCCTTTATCCATGAGCCTCAAGAGATCTTTGAAGCTCACCTTTGCTCAATGTCGCAAGGTCCTCCGACTCTTTTTATAGCCACTACAATGTTGTCGAATCTTGACATTAAAGAACGCAAAATCTTTGACACAACATTCTGCTCCAAAACAATTTCTCCGCAAGACTTAATTTGATTCACCAAATGCGTAATACGCATCACATAATCGTTGATTGTCTCATTCTCTTCCATTTCCGTTAATTCAATTTGTCTCTTATGAGTTTTTAACCTCACCACCTTAGCTTTAACAACCCCTACATAAGTTTTCTCCAAGATCTCCCAAGGTTGCTTCGCCGACTCCCAATCGCCAACTTTCTCAAAGTTGTCACCATCTACGCAAGAATGAATTAAGAAGAGTGTCTTGTAATCTTTCTTCTTTTCTTCCTTAAATGCAGCCTTTTGAGCATTTGTAACTTCAGCCCCAAGTGGTGTAATTCCATTGTTGATGATCTTAAGAATTTCTTGATACCCGAACAAAACTTTCATTTGCTTGGACCACTGGTCATAATTCTTCGAATCAAGAATCGAAAGGTCAGTGGAAACTCTATCATTGGAAACGATACTCATTGTTGCAACGAAAATGGTTCAGAACCAATGCTCTTGATGACAAATGTTAGAACATACAAAATCTCTAATGGTGAATTAATGGAGAATTGAATTAATTTGGAGAAGATAAAGTTAAAAAATAGAGAGAGAAAAATAGAGAGAGTAATTGAGGGTGAGAAGAATAATTGACATTAAACACAAAATGGAAGCTTACAAGACCTTATATACAACAAGTACAAAATGGCTGAAAATAACAGAAACAACTTATTCAAATAAGCTGAAACTAAGAAAAAACTGAAGAAAAAAAAACCAAAAGAAGCCTTCGTAACCGGTTATGCAAAATATCGTAACCGATTACGAGTCTGATACTTCAAATCTTCAGCTTTTTACAACGCCATAACCGATTAAGCAAAACCCATAACCGCTAACCACAACTAAAATCCTAAAAACTGATTTTCAATATCTTTCGATAAATACCACATCTTAACTTTAAAATATTAAATTTATATAAATTTATAATTTTAATTATTCAACCTCACTTCAACTTTTCCATTCCAAGTAAGATTTTTAACTTGCTATCTAGAATACACGCGGAGTTGTCATAACTATTCCAAAAATGTACACAAGTATGAATCGTTTCTTTAGAATTGAATAGCAACAAAAGAGACACAACAAACTAAAATCCATGTCTTAGTGGGAGTGTCCTTGTCTAAGAATTATCTACTTATCATCATCATCTCTTGTGTGGTTAAATTTCATGCTGTGACAAAATTGATGGAAGATGACAATGTTGTGGCTTGAGCAAAACGAAGCTAGCTGATGGGAATGGGAACCCTTCTCACAACGCAGTATTAATAACAATGTGTGGTATTGATTTGACATTACATGAACACTAGGCAATTCAAGAACCCTATTCATGAATCACGTTTGTGTATGGAATGTGCAATTGTCTAGAGTTAAGTGGACATAGCACATGAAAAAGCTAGAATCATGGTCCCTTCAAGTAGTTATTGAAAACTCCATAACTCTATTCGAATTTAATGGATCCATAAATTTGCTAGGCCATGACCATGAGTTCTTATCACTTCTCAGTTTCTGGATTATCACAAAAAAATTATTAAATATTTTATTTGAGTGAGTATTTATCTATTATTAGATTATACTTATATATAATATCAAGTTAGCAAAAAGTTAAAGATCCCAATTTAAAACCACTCCGTCTATTATTTTCATAGGTTTATTACTTTCAAAAAATTATATGTTTTCTGTATTTTTGAATTCTTTTGAATTTTTATCGGTTTTTTTTAAAGAATTTTACTAGCTTTTACCGAATTTTTGAAAGATTTATGAATTTTTAAAAAATTATTAGATTTTAACAACCAGAATTTTTATCAATTTTTTTCAAATACACTACAGAACTTTTCAAAAAAGTATGAGTTTTTATCAGATTTTTCAAAAAGTTTATAAATTTTTACCGAATTTTTTAGAAAATCTATGAATTTTTGTCTGATTTAAAAAAAAGTGAGTTTTTATCAGATTTTTCAAAAAAAAGTTAAATTTTTATCAGATTTTTAAAAAAAAAAAGAGTTTTTACCTGATTTTTTTAAAAAAAATTATAAGTTTTTACCAAAATTTTCAAAAAATATATAAGTTTTTACTGGATTTTTCAAAAATTTATGAGTTTTTATCGGTTTTTTAAAATACACTACTAGATCTTTCAAAAATCTATGAGTTTTTATCGGATTTTTCAAAATATACTACCATATTTTTCAAAATACTATGAGTCTTTACTATTGAAATATTAGATTTGATTAGATTTAATATTTAAATATAATCCAAATTGTGTTAGCCCAAGCCCAATTAAGGTTGTATATAAATAGTCATAGTATGTATCATTATTCATAACAATTCATTTAATAAACCCTTATTTCCTTATTCTCTCTCTTTCTCTCCTCAATAAAAGTGTCTCACGCACTAACAAATTGGTATCTAGAGCTCTGGTTAGATTCTTGAGTGTTTTCAAGAATCACACGTCATAGATTGTGTTTTTGGGATCGTGGATTATTGTTGATCAATCGCTGCAAAGATGAATGGTAACGAAAATTTACCAAACTCCCTTCCAACTCTTGACGACAAGAATTGGCTTCGAAGGAGAAAACAAATGCAAACTCTATTTCCCTTTCATGAAACCCTAGAAGTGGTTACTAATAAGATTCCTGCGCTTGATGAAGATGCAACCGAAGCACAAAGAATCGCTCACAAGGATGCCAAAAAGAAAGGTTGAGAAGGAAATTCCTATCAGAAATACAAAGTAGAGAAAAAAGGTGTGCATCGCTATAACTGTGAGAAGTATGGTAGCTTGGCAAAGCATTGTTGATACAAGAAAGATAAGGGTTCAACAAAAGGCAAGGACGAAGGAGCAAACCTTGCACGTCAAGATTCAGATGATTATTATGATATGGTTGTTATGGCTACAATTGCAGATGACCATGTCGAATCTAAGATCTAGTTCCTCAACTCAGGCTGTTCGAATCACATGACTGGTAAAAAAACATGGTTAGTAAATTTCGACGAGTCGAAGAAAAGTAAGGTGAAAGTTGTTGATAATAGCTCGTTACCAGCAGAAGGTACTGACAACATAGTTATTCAAATGAGTAATGAAGGAAAATCCTTGATCAAATATATACTCTATGTCCTTGGAATGATGTGCAATCTGCTAAGTGTTGGACAACTGGTCAAAAAAGGGTTCTTAGTGGTTGTGAAATATGGAGCCTTAGAACTTTTTGACATCCAAAATGACTTGGTCTTGAAATCTCCTATGTCGAAGAATAGAATATTTAAGACCATGATCAGTTCGAGTGAGGTACAATGTTTGAAAATAGCTGTCAACCACAAGAATAGTTGGTAGTGGCATTTGAGGTTTGACCGTCTGAACTTTAGGCCACTAAATCAACTGATCACTTAAGATATGTTAACTGGTATACCAAGTCTTGAGATGCCCGATAAACTCTGTGAAGGTTGTCTAGACGGAAAGTAATCCAGGAAGTCTTTCGTTATGACTATGCCAATGAGATCATCCTGAATACTCGAAGTTGTACATTCAGATGTATGTGGTCCTTTTGAAGAGCATGCCATTGGTTGAAACGGGTATTTCGTCTCATTTATCGATGAGTACAGTCGAAATCTCTGGATCTATGTGATAAAACAAAAGGACGAAGTATTTGAAATCTTTAATAGATTCAAGATATTTGTCGAAAACCAAGGTGAAAAGAAAATTAAAGTTCTGCGAACAAATGAAGGTGGCGAATACACATCCAAGACATTTGAAGCATCCTGTACAGAACATAGTATTAATCATGAGATAACTGCTCCTTATACTCCTCAACATAATGGAATAGCAAAAATAAGAAACTTTATCATATTGGACATGGCGAGATGCATGCTGAAGCAGAAGAATTTTCAAAAATTCTTATGAGGTGAAGCTATTTCGACTACTCTTTATATTCTGAACAAGTGACCTACCAAGAAGCTGAAGAACAAGGTTCCTGAATAAGTGTAGAGTGGCAAACGACCATCAGTGAGTCATTGGAGGTGTTTGGCTTTATTTGCTATATGCATATTCCTGATGCTAGGAGAAGGAAACTTGATGATAAGAGTGAATCTATGATTCTGGTAGGATATCATAAAACCGGAGCATACAAATTGTTCAATCCAATTAATTAGAAGATTGTGATTAGTCGAGACATTGTGATTGATGAAAATTATGTCTGAGATTGGAATTCTAGTAATGCAACTGACAAGCCACTGATGAGTTATGATTTCGATGAAGCAAGTCATGATTTCGAAGTAGAAGATATTTTTGATACTCTAGTCAAAGAAGAAGTCGAAGCAGTTACTGACATTCTCGACATAGCCGAAGTGGAAGAGGATATGGCTAGCACAAGTTAGAGACCTCAAAGAACTAGAGCTCGTCCAACAAGACTTCAAGAATATGAAGTGGTTGGTGATGATGAATTCACAGTAGATGGGGAACTAGTCCAATTTGCTTTACTTGCAGGTGCTGAACCAATCAGCTATAGTGAAGTCTTCAAACATAAACAATGGAAGTCCGCTATGGTTGAAGAGTTAGAATCAATTGAAAGTAGGCATGGAAAGAAAACCCAGGCCTGCACGGACCCACCCGAACCCGACCCGAAATTAACTAAGGAAATCCAATTTGATTGAGTGTGGGTCCGGGAAAAACCTGGTTTATAATTCCGGGTGCGGGGACGGGGGGACGCTACTACCCGCCCTGCACCCACCCCGCCTCGCCCTGTCTTATGGTATTTACTTTAATACCCATATTTAAATTATTTTATTACACATTTATTCACTTTGGAGAAGTAATTAAAAATCTGCATTAGCCATTTCTCACCATTCACTCAAACCCTCATCTTTAGAAACAAGTTTATTATTAAATTGGTCAAGTTTTTAATAAAATTATTACTATTTAAAAGAAATATTTTTTTTTGCGGGTGGGGGTGGGTGCAGGTGAGGGCGAACCCGTTTCCATCGGGGGCGGGTCTAGGTGGTAAATTTTCACCCAGACTGGGTTTGGGGGTGGGGGCGGGTCAATAACAGGGAGGCGGGTGCGGGGATAACTAAAACCACCTTCGCCCTACCCTGTTGACATGCCTAATTGAAAAAAACAACACATGAGAGTTGGTCGAATTGCCAACTTATACAAAAGATATCGAAGTAAAGTGGGTGTTCAAGTTGAAACACAATGTTGATGGGTCAATAGCAACACATAAGGCAAGATTGGTAGCTCAAGGATTTCTCCAGAGAGCAGGACTCGACTACTCTAAAGTATTTGCACCTGTTGCAAGATTGGAAATTGTTCGACTAGTGGTGGCCTTAGCATGCAAGCAAGGTTGGTCAACATTTCACTTAGATGTGAAATCAACATTTTTGAATGGACCTTTAGAAGAAAAGGTGTATGTCACACAGCCTCCTGGGTTTGTGATTCAGGAAGAAGCAAGTAAAGTATATAAGTTGCATAAACCGCTCTCTGGTCTCAAGCAGGCACCTAGGGCATGGAACAAAAAGATCCACTCATACTTAGTTGAATTGGGATTCATAAAATGCGTATGGTTTCTATGTTCAAGTTGTGGCACAAGATATAAAAATAATCTGCTTATATGTCGATGACTTGCTAGTAACTGGAAATAGCTTGAAGAACTTGTCGAAGTTCAAAAAGCTGATGAAGAAGGAATTTGAAATGTTGGATCTGGGAAAGTTGTCATATTTCCTAGGCATGGAATTTCAATTGTCGAAGCTAGGCATGCTGCTACATTAAAGAAAGTATGTCAAAGAGATACTCAAGAGATTCAGAATGGATGATTCGACTCATGCATCTTTGCTTATCGAACTAAATTTGAAGTTAGAGAAGTATGGAGAGGAAGACAAAGTTGACGCAACTTTGTTCAAATAGATTATCGGATCTCTAAGATATGTGTGCAACAGACGAACTGATATATGTTTCTCAGTCGGATTAGTGAGCAGATACATGAGTGAACCAAGGATGTCACTAATGAAGGTTGCAAGAAGAATCCTGAGAAACTTAAAAGGATCGACAAACTATGAAATTTTATTTCGAAGAGACTTTGAAAGCAAATAATCTATGGTTACTTGCTATTTAGATGCTGACTGGTGCAGAGATAAGGAAGATTGAAGAAGAACTACTGAATATTTCTTTCATGTATTTGGTTCCCCAATTTCATGGTTCTCGAGAAAGCAACCTGTGGTGGCATTATCATCATGTGAAGCTGAATATATAGCAGGATCCTATGCTGGATGTCAAGCAATTTGAATCAAATCGGTACTTGAAGAAATTGAGGTCGAAGTAAAGAAACCTCTTGTGTTGCAAATCAACAACAAGTCTTCCATAAATCTAGCGAAGAATCCAGTTCTGCATGGAAGAAGTAAGCATATCGAAACTAGGTTTCACTTCCTAAAGGAAAAGGTAAATCGAGGTGAAGTTGAAGTTAGGTATTGCTCAAGTGAAGCATAGTTGACCGACATTTTCTCCAAAGAATTGAAGATCGACAAATTCCTGAATTTGAGAAAGAAACTAGGAATAATTCATATCGAGTATGATTAGCATAGGTTCGACAACTTGGATTATAGGGGGTATGTTGAAATATTAGATTAGATTAGATTTGATTAGATTTAATATTTATATATAATCCAAGTTGTGTTAGCCTAAGCCCAATCAGGGTTGTATATAAATAGTCATAATATGTATCATTATTCATAACAATTCATTCAATAAATCCTTATTTCCTTATTCTCTCTCTTTTTCTCCTCACTAAAAGTGCATCACGCACTGACATTTACCAGATTTTTCAAAATACGCTATTGGATTTTTTAAAAATATGAGTTTTTATCAGATTTTTTGAAAAAATTGGTATTGTACCAAACGTTTCGAAAAATATGATATTGTTAATTTAAGTTTTTTTGCCTATCAAAATAAACTATTGGATTTTTCAAAATAATTAAAAAAATTACAAAACATAGTAGATTTTTTGAATTTCACTTCTAGGTTTTTCTTTCGTTCTTTTTAGTTAAATTTTGACAAGGATATTTTTATTATTATGAAAATATGTGGAGGGTGTCATGTCAAATTTGGAGGGTAGCAGAAAGAATTCTCTTAATCTAGCATATCATGGACCTAAATGTTTTGGAATTGTATTGGGTCAAACTTACTATGAAATTTAGGGTTACTCATCCCACCTTAGGATGCTCTTTCATCACAGCAAAAATTCTAAAATATTCATAGATTTTATATATGCATATTCAGACGCACTTTTTATACACACATTTTAGCATTCATAAGCGAGTCACCACTATTTTTCCTATAAAAAAATGTTCAGAAATCTGAAGATGCACTTTCATAAAAATATTGCCACAGTATTTTTCATTACTTCAACCACTTTTTTTAAATTTGATTCTTCCACGACGCTGTAAACTCTCTATTGTTCCTTTGTTTTTATTGATGGCATTCTCAGACGGGTATTGTTTTAATTTTTTTCACAATATTACATATAATTTAAATTTTAAAAAAAATTAGATAAATTAAAAAATTTGTGATAAAAATGCAAAAAATATGAAAATATAATAAAGTACTATTATAATACTAGCCTCAATGTGATTCGACCAACTAGCTTATTTATATCATCTAGCATAATTAGTAAACTAATTTTATCAATTACATCAACCAAAAATTAATGTCGATTTTAAAAATAAATTTGAAGTAATCTTAGGGAAATTAGTTCACAATGCTTCTATATGCTTCGTCGCTAATTAAGTTTTAACTATCATATCATTATAACAATAAGGAATTCATGTAAACTCAGAAAAGAAATATGTAATATGTTAAATGGGAGAGGTTACCTCCATCGTAGTTTGGGAGAGAATTGTGATGATGGAGTTACTGGGATTGTGTTGCTAGTAATGAGACGCACATCTTTACGGAGATATTTTTTCGGACATAATTTTAAATAAAATAAAAATATTTTATTTGCAACGTTTTTATTGATATGATTTTAGGTGCATTAAAAAAATATTTTTGAACACAACAAAGAAATTTTCGAGTTTGTAAAAATGTGGGACACATAAGATAGAATAAGTAACCCCCGAATTTGTAATAAATATAAAGCATAGCTTTTATAATATAAATTTACAAGCAAACTTTAAGCCTGACATATATCTTCCCTTTATCTAGTAACAACATTTCTCCTTCTTTTTTTTATATGAACATGATTATATATATTAACCTTCTCTTTACACTTTAATTCTACGTATTAAGATTCAATCTAACAATTACTCCCTCCCTTCAAAAAATTTTAGCATTAAATATAAGCATAAGTCAACAAATTCTACTCTATTTAATCCGCTTATTCCAAAAATATTCTTTTTCCAATTTCAGTTAATATTTAATACTAACATTAAAGTACGGTACACATGTCGACTTAATTTTGTCTTCCAAACAAAGGATGATTTCTCATTTTGTATCACTAACATTTTCTATCTCTTTCTTTTGTTTTATTATGCTTTTTTTTTTTAATTTCAATTTCATTTTAAATTATTTGAAACTGTAGTAGTACTATGAATTCTACTTCAGCGCAACTTATTATTATTTTTTGGGCTAAATTATAGTTTTGATTCTCCTGTTATAAATTTAAATAGTTTTATAATATTAGTCATCCTATTATAAATTTAAACTATTTAAATTTAAAATAGAGTGACTAAAACTGTTTAAATTTTAAATAAGGAAATTAATTTCGTGAGTTAAGTAAAATAGGTGAATCAAAACTGTAATTAAACCTTTTTAATGCAATTTGTATACTCCTTGCTCATTCTTTATTTTTTAATTAAAAAATTAATATGAAACAAATAGTTATAATAACTCATGTAATTCAACTTTTCATTTCCATAATTTAAATCGTATATATGAATTCATTTAAAATTTAGAAATGATATAACATATTTAGTTAATATTGTGTAAATATTCATAAGTTTCTTGAACTAATTCTATATCACATTTGAGTTGAGTGGGTAAGTTTCCTTGAATAAATAATACATCTTTTTTCATATGAGCAATTTTATAATCATTGGATCATTTCTTCTTAATAATTTCAACCATACATGATTGAAGTGTGAGAAAAATCTTGTTTGAACTTTTGATATCAAAAGACTCATAATAATTTTCAACAACTTGAATAAGCTCATCCACTGATTTAACCATTTCTTTCTGTTGTAACGATTGTATGACACTAAAAAAAATTAAATCCAAAACATTTAAATCGGGAGTATTAGGCGATTGACAAGTCAAACAGATGTTAAAGCCTCCTTCAAAAGTTGCTACACGAAATTCTTCATCATCTAAAGAAACGTGGCACGGTGCATTATCTTGCTGAATGAAAATTGTCTCGCATGCATGCTCTCGTGGCCATTTTCATTTGATGGCTGGTAAGATCTTGTTTATTAAAAACATTTGAATGACCTCTTTAGTACTATAAGTAATTGTTTTTCTTTCAAGTGCCCCGGCTCGATTGACACATGACCTTCTTGCCGACACTTTATCAACTAGTGAAAACACACCGATTTTCCCGTGAATGTCACATTATCTTCATCATCAAATCTAGGTCTAGCCACTGCTACTAAAAACATAACCTTTTAAATTTAATTTTTAACTCAGCAATTCCGATATGGATCTTTCTTATTTGCAAGAAGGTAATAATTCGTTGAATTTTTTGACATATAGAAACATTTTTCATCTATGTGCACAATATTATACATGGATTTAAAAATTGGATCATGAGGAATGCTAGTTTCCTCTATAATACCATTTTCTACCCCAAAAATATAATGGCAAATCAATCACATTTATCAGAGTAAAATATTAAACACAATAAAAATCACCTCAAAGGGCGTACATTTCTCAATAAATCAAATAAAAGTCAAGCTCCGTAACCAACGGGTTTTCCCAAAATTACTCAAAAATTGCTCAAACGGCACAAAAAGGCAAAATCCAAAGTTTTCCTTGTGCAACAACATAATCAAAATAACAATAATCAATAAAATATGGTTTAACTCAAAAACCCCAATCCGATGTTACATTATCAAAGCAAGACCCTCTAAGTCAACCAAAAGTCAAAAATTCCAAAAAGTCTTCGACGACATCCACGGCTAAACCTGGTCATCTGCACGTTACCCATGTGGAGACAACATTCAAACAGGAAGGGTGAGTAAAATGATTCATAATAATCAATATAGAAATCAATATATAAAATAGCGCCATTTTCGTATTCAACATCATCATAATCATCAAGGAAACATTAAAAAGCCATAATATCATAAATTACACCAAAATGTCACATAAATGCAATGCAACAAGACTCATGCATGTGGTACCAATTCATTAAAGTTCGATGGACACTGGGCCATCAACCCTCCATAGATCCCCATCAATAAGATCGATTTTATACAAGAACCGGAGCACAACAAAATACTTCACATCCGCACAATGACATTGAAGCCACAAGAATCAAACACTAGACCGAAGTCCGAAATGCATATGAGTGCATGATGCACACGTCAATATCATCCTCATAATAAACTCATTAGGTGCATCATCATTCATCAAAATCATCACAATAATCATGTCATCTTATAATCATCAAAAAGTTATGGAATCAATATTATAACTCATCATCATTACTCATAGGAATCATCATACAATCATGTATTAATCACATATGAATCACAAGCATACTCAAGGTAATTCATCCAGAAAATTATAGCATCAAAGCATCAAGACAGCACTGCACAAGAACACAATTCGCGAAACTCTGCTACATTCGCTGGACAGTTTGCCATGCGAGTCTGGGGCGAATGTTCGCCGTGCAAAGGATTTTTCATTGTGCGAACTCGCGATTACAGCAAAATGCTGTTAGACACCAGTAGCAAAACTAGCCCAAGAGTCCTTATGATTTTCTTCCCCAATACTCCAAAAAAATCCGTAAATCATTCCTAAGGTATTACTGCGATAAAGACACAAAATCTACGACTTATTAGGCCAATCCCGTATCATATTTACACCTCCAATTTCCATAAATTATTACAAATTCCCCACATTCATTAGAGTTCTCATAATCCCTTACCCTACACGATTAACACCTCAACAACAGATTTGGCCACGAAGGCCTAATTTCCCTTACTCTCAAATCAACCTCAAACCTATTAGACCATCAGTTCAAATCCTCAAACTCATTGAAATCCTCACCAAAAAGGCAACAACAATTCAATACTCAAAAATCCCTAAACCCTTAAATCGACTTTAACCACATTGTATAACATATTGAAAACAATGAAGGCAATACTCCTCATATCTTAATTGCCGACTCTAAGCATTTCTCCTTGATTCTTGGAAACCTCATGAAGCTTTGCCTCAATCCTCTTCCTCAGAGCGCTGACCTCTATTTCTTCTCTTTTCACGGTCTAACAAGAATGAATCCTAATTCCCTCAAAATTTCGTTTTGTTAAACCTAACTTTGGACCTTAAAATGAGCTTTCCAATTTCACCCTCACTAACTCCTCTTCAAAAGTCTACTTTGCCTTAATTCACTTATATTTATTTAAATTAATAATAATACCAATATATTCATATTATATACTATTATTTAAATAAATAACTCAAAATCCGTAATTCTCAATATTCACACCAACCACCGAAAATCACCAAAAATACGAATATTCATATTTAAATAAATTAAATAAATATTCTAATAAATTTGGGGTGTTACATCCTCAAGCATGCTCAAGTAGAATCTAAGACGTTGTTTTATATTATCATCCTTCATATGTGACTTCAACGTGCTTGAATGTTTATCTAATACACCTTCGGTCACATGTTTTTCCAATATTTACTTGCTTCAAATACCTAAAGCTTTTGCTAAAGACCGAAACGTGTTATGCTTAGGTAACAAAATATCAACAAAAAAAATTCAAAGTCTATCTCAACTCTTTTACGACCACAATTTTTTGTTTTTTTAAGCATGCATCACATGTTTCATTAATCTGTCTCCATGTTCGATAAATAACATCTGTAGAAACTAAATAAGAGGAAACAACTTTTTTAACAATTTCACGATTAAATTTTTCTTTACAATATGAACTTATCAATATTTCGAAAATAATTCTCCGCTGTGTGTTGTCTAAAAAAAAGTTTCTTTTTTTTTGTAATAATTGTGTTTCTTTAACAACATTTCCTACTTTAAAAAAATTGAATTATTACAAATTAAAAAGAAAGCATAATTACAAACTAATAAAACAAATATTAATAGAAACTAAAAAATATATTTAACATTTAAAGTGAGTTTAATGATATACATATAATAAGGCAATAATCTTATTCTAATAAAAACATTATAAATATAACAAACATAATGCAGTTGCACGTATTTATTCTTATTGAAACAATGACTATGTAACACATGAATAAAGACAAATTCAACACTCAACATAGTAAAAGAGAAAATATAAGTAGCATAATATATGGTGTTTTGTCTCATGAAAATAGAAGTGTTGTAGCATACAAATTAAAATAGAAATAAAAGTACATTGTCAAGTAGAAATTCAAAATTCAAAATAGAAATGTAAAAAATATAAGTGACATAATATAGCATGTCGTCTTTAAAATAGTTCATGACAATAAAAGTTTGGAAGAAAAAATACCCGTTGCTTCATTTAGAGAGATATCAACATGGTTGTTTATGTCATTGATGGAAGAATGAGTTTCAGCCTCATTTTCATGAAAAACTTCTTCATATAAGAGTCCAACATTCATCAAATTATCTCTACATTCTTTTTCTTCTACTTCATATGAATGATTCATATTTTAATTAACATATCAAAAATATATGTTCTATATGAAATCGTGTATGTCGCTCCTATCCCTTATGCTTCTTAGTCTTCACATGTTGCAAAAGAGGTTTAATTATGTTTTAAATTTATTTCTTTGAATTTTTTAAAAGATGGTTGGTTGAATAAAAAACAGAAGCATGGATAACGGAACACCGAAAAAACTTCATCCTACATTGGCATCTACAACCACCACTCATGGATAATGGAACACCAAAAACTTCTTCCTATCTATGACCACCACTTCGCTGGTAGAAAGAAACAGGACAATATTGGTGGCCAGTATGCATAATAAAAAAATCAAAGTGAGGATGTTTTAGGTCAGGGAAAGAGGTGTGATTTTTGTAACTTAAAATTAAAAAATCGTATGCACGACTCAGTATGGTGTATGATATTGATTATACAAGAAAGAATGGCCAAAATGCACAATGCCTTTCCTATGCTAACGTTACACAATTTGTTTCTGTAGATACGGTGCATCCTGATATTTTTACCTTAGCTAATGCACCAAATGATGGTGCGTCGGGAGTTCCTAAACCTAATGTTGAATATGTTGATGTTGGGAAAAAGTTTACCACTTAATGGAAAAATTTGTTATGTGATCATATGCTTAAATGAGTTTGTGCGAAAACTAATAAATTAGTTTTAAGATGATTATTAATGAAAAATATGTTCAAGATATTTTTTGATCGTGTAACACCCCCTTTCTATACCCCCAAATAATCAAAACGAATCATTTAGGCACGAATTCAAATTTCATCAGAGTATTATTTAAAATACGGTATAAATGGAACATGTCACATTATGCTTGGATTAAAACACATACAACACCTGCTCATAAAAGATATGCAACAATGGGCAACAGACACATCAGAGGATCTTAGTCCTTATACCCGCATCTCAAATATTTAGAATAAAAGCGGAAAATCTAAACATTTGAATCACAACCAACATGTATTCACATATATACATATTCACATCATTCAATGTAATTCATCAACAACATTCATGTTTACAAAACATGCAACACCAATAATACATATACAAATGTATTCATCGAAAATAGCCCAAGACTTCCTATGCTACCCGGTGTTACATATCAAAGCCATCTTACCAAAACTAATGAAGACACGCTTCACAAAAAGGGATCACCAGCACCTAATCTGCAATGCCTCATAGAACATCATAAAACAGCAGAAGGGTGAGAAACAATATCATAATATACAATGCATAAATCATATATATACATATCATTAGTTTGCGCATCTTCCACATTCACACCACAACTCACCTCATTCATTCTATACATCACAATGTATCCATATAAGTATCTATATAAAAAAAATAGAACATCAAGCATATACGATATGCAATCACCAATGTTTATATCAGTCCATATAAACCTACATATATACATATATTCACACACACACACACACACACACACACACACACACACATATATATATATATATATATATATATATATATATATATATATATATATATATATATATATATATATATATATATATATATATATATATATATATATATATATATATATATATATATATATATATATATATATATATATATATATATATATATATATATATATATATATATATATATATATATATATATATACACATATTTTCAAGCATACTCATTCATGCCATTAACACAATTCGCATTAATTCACATAAACATACACAATATGTTTATATCATCACCATTTCACATAAACATCCACATACATATTTATTTCACCAATGCATCGTATAAAGATGATAATGCAACTCATAGAGACCGACTCACGACTCTATGCAAATGCAAATGCGGTACCGACTCAATTCAGCAGATTCAATTGAAGAACCAAATGGAACCATCGCTCGTTACCGAAGTAACTCCCCGTCGGGCCTACGATGTTCACCCATCGCTCACACCCCACATGGGCACACGATGTTTCAGGATTGCTCACACCCCACATGGGCACACAATCATTCTGCAGATTCTACGCGGAATCAAATATAACCATCGCATCATACGAGGTTCTGCAAATTCTACGCGGGATCAAATGTAACCATCGCTCACACGAGGTTCTGTAGATCCTACACGGGATCAATTAACACAAATGCATATCATGATGCTTCACATGCTAACATGAATCAATCAACTATAAACCGTCGCTCGCACGAGGTTCTGCAGATCCTACGCGGGATCAATTAACACAAAATGCATACACATTCACAAATATATTATCATGCATTCTTCATATTCATCACAATTACCATGCAATTTTATTCAATTCAAACAATGCATATAATTTGCCCAACGGCCACACTCACAATTGATCCATAACCTAGGATTCACGCCATACGGCTACCCACAACATAACATATCACAACAACACACAAATCGTCCATTCAGATAAGGATTAACGTAACCGAAACAAACAATCAACATTGGAAAAGAAAACACAGGAACTGGAAAAATGCAGTCACATTCGGTGACCTTCACCTGGCGAATGCTCGCTACCTCCTTCGCCTGGCGAACTCGCTAGCGAAGGCAGTCAGAAGCTACTGGAAGTATTCGCTACCACTCGCTGGATTCATTCTACTGGCGAACCCTCGCCACTAGCCTTCGCCCGACGAACTTGCCAGCGAAGACTGGATTTGGCTACTGACTTGGTTCGTTGACTACTCGCTACTCTTCGCCTGGCGAAGCTTCGCTGCCACTCGCCTGGCGAACCTGTGAACTCAGAAATCCCTAACTGTCCAAAAATTCCGAAACTCACAATCTAACTGATTCTATTCCAACTCGTCTCAGCAACACCACCTAACATCCCTCGACTTAAACTTTACCATTTATTCTCATTTTCAACCATTAAAAACTCGATTCTACCGATTAAATCAAATTCAACCTAGAATTGGAAAGTGTAGAAAACTACCAAACAATCCGCACAACACATACATGATCATACATATGGATAGAATAATAAAGTTTCACACTCTTACCCGATTAATCGAAAGCTTAGATGTTGGTTCTTGATGATTCTAGGTTTTGCTTTTCTTCCTCCTCTTTCTCTTCTCTTTCTCTTGTTCTTTCTCTCTAACTCTCTTTTCTTTTTTTCTTTCTATTTTCCTCTCTATTTCCTCTTATACTTTTCCCCTCAATTTTATTTTTATCAAAAGACTAAAAATACCCTCCAATCTAAATTTTACCCGAAATTCTCCGAAACGGTAAAATATTAAAACATACTAAATCAACACATCAAATTCACAATTAAAACAATTATTACTCAATTTAAATAGCACACTCAATAAAATGAAATAATCAAAATCGGGGCGTTACAGAACGCATCAAGGATCCACCAAGTTGTTTGACATATAAGACCAACAAATGCGAGCTACTCATGCTTATAACTATTGGTGTTACATCTACCGATATGTCGTATTTAATTGACTTTTCTTTTTTGAAAGGTGAAAATGAGGATATTATTATTTAGACTTAAGAAATATGCCACAATCTATTGAAAGACTCTAAAAATATACCACATGGGATTGTCACTTATCGTGCTACTACACAGATAAATTTTGTTACAAAAATATTTCATACATCTTATGCTTTATTGTGTTCATATCACATGACAAAAGAAAAGTGGGATGTAAAATTAAGTCGGTATTGGGAAATAAACTAATCAATGGTGAAGACAATTAACCATCAAACCTATAAAAATATTGTAACTCATAATGGAAGCATAGAATTTTGTAATTTATTCTTCTATAGAGGATTCGTCTGTTGATTTTGTCATACATTTCAAAAGTGTGCGCAAAAGATCCATATTTTTTGAATTATGTTGAAACTATAATATTATACTATGTGAAGGAGAAAATAGTTTGTGCTTAGATTGATCAAGTTAGACACCTTGGCACTTCACCATAAATAGTTGAATTTATTTATGGTAGATTGAAGAAATTGTTGCAAGATAGTAATGGCGAATTTTGAAAGGGTTGGGGAGCAGCGTACAATCTGAATGTACTGCATGATAATGAGACAGAAACATCCATTGGTCAAAGTAACACATTATCGTAATATAAATTTAAGAACAAGAGTGTTTGTTTCCTTTCATGCATGAATCACCCATCATTAGGGTTTGCATCTGCAAACCATGTGACCCAATACCAAGAAAAAGACTTTAAGGAGAGAAGCAATGACAAAGTTAAAGGAAAATAAGTGAAAGTCTCCTTTTTCTTACCACCCAGTGAAACACTCAGGGAGAATAACAATATCACAGATACTTGTGTATCTGATTCATATAAGAATGATGTAATATGAGAAATTTTGGAGTCAATGGACACCGAAAAATATGATCATGAGGATGAGGTTTTTTTAGGACTAAATATTGAAGAAAGGGAGGTTATAGACTACGTATCTCTAGAGTTCATCCTTTCAAACACGAAAGAACGAAGGATCTCCAAGCCATGGAAAAAATGAGTTATCGTCAAGATGTTGGGAAGAAGAATATGGTATAAGGTCTTGGAAAATATACTTAACCAGATGTGGGCAAAAAGAGGATTCTTTAATATAATCGACTTAGGGTAAGAATACTACCTTTTCACCTTCACCAGCAAATAAGATCTAAACTTGGCACTCATGTAAGGATTGTGGCTCATTTATGATCACTATCTCTCAGTAAGGGCATAGAGCACCAATTTATCCCCTAACAATGACGCTATAGAACAGTTAGATGTGTTGGTGATAATTTTTGATTTTCCGATTTAATATTTAGATGATATGTGTTATCATTCATTGATGATTGCATTGAGAAAATTGTGAAGGTGGACAAGAATATGCTATTAAAGGAGAGAGGGAAATATGTTTGTTTATGTATCCATGTTGACTTGACCAAATCCTTTTTAGAAATATTCTCAATCAAGGGGAAACATTATAAAGTTGAATACAAACGCATGCACCTTCTATGTTTTTTTGTGTGGAAGATTTGGCCAATATGCAGAAGTTGCGTAGAAAGGGATCAACCAAAATGGACAAAGTGAATAAGGAGATAGAGGTGGAAAAGATAAATGTAAGGACCATGAGGTGGTAAGGTCTAAAAATAAAGGGTCGTGCACTTTCGTTCAGAAACCCAAGAGATCAAGAAGAAGCAAAGCGACTATTAAGCATGAAGTTTCACCAGCGAAGAAGGATGGTGGTGGAAATGGCAATAAAAATTCTTTTAATGCTCAAGCAAAAAACAAAAGGCTGATGTTCACAATGCTTAATGAAGAGGCGATTATGGAAAAAAATGATGAGGTAGCACTTATTGGTGACGATAGAAAAGCTGAAGAAAATCCATGCAAAGAAATGGTATAATCAATTTTTATAGGAGAAATGAGGGGAGAAATTAACAAGATACGTGTGGAAGAAGCTAGGAGAATTAGAAAAAATAAGAGCAAAAAATGATTTCCCTAACAAGGTTAGAAATTTACTCACGTGGCATCATAAAAGACAAAATCAAAATAGGAATCACATGTAGTGGAGGAAGGAAGAACATAGAGAAGTTACTGGAAAACATAGACGTGGAGACACTGATCAAAGGGTTGAAATGGGAAGATGGGATCAACAAGGGAGGGATATATCAATCAAGGGATACCAATGGGCCAAACTATGGGAAAGGACATAAACTAGATAAATTAGGTTCAAAAAAATTGAGGACCCAAGGACCGCCGACTAGGGTTGAATCAGAGAACACAAAATGTATCATTGCTCCTAAGGGTACATTGAGCCCCAAATGGAACGACGAAGGATTCTAATAATCATTAACTGGTGGAGAGAATGAGGACACAGAAGATTATAAAGAACCTGATATGGATATGGTGGAAGATACTCATAGTTAATTACAAGGATTCACATCTAACATCTAATGATTTTTATGAATTGGGAAAAATTCAATATTTTTATTTGAAATTACAGAGGCACAACAAGCAAGGTGTTTTTACAAGTTTTTAAAAATTACATTCGCATGAATAATCCATACATCTTTATTATTTCAAAACTAGAGAGGACTCTGGAAAGCTTATAAAAAAGTTTATCAACTTGGATTTGATGGCAATGATTACTCATATGTAAGAGATTACTTAGGGGGAATTTCCATGGCATGGAAAAATGAGGAGTTTATTATCACTATTAAGAAAAAACACTTCCAGTTTATGCATACGAAGATCAAGCATCAAGATGGTGAAGAGTGGTATTTGAAGGTGAGAAAAATACACAAGAAGGGGAATGGGTGGAATTGTGATATCCATTTCTTTGCTTTGCTTCTGAATAAAGTTCGGATTCTAAATCATTGTTCAGATTTTGATAATTAATTGCAAAGGAATAATAATAGAAGCAAATAAATAACATCAAAACACGTAGAGATTTATACTAGTTCCTCCCAAACTGAGAGTAGTTCAGTCCTCTTGCAGCACAAGAGATTTTCCACTATAATAAAAACATGATTACAATTGCTTATGCATTTAAGCATAAGAATTTTCTGCTTAGACCATCAACTTGAGACTTCCTACTTAAACCCCTTACGTTGAAGACTTCCTGCTTAGACGCTCATCCCAATACTTCCTGCTTAGATTCCACGAATTCAAGACTTCCTTGCTTAAACCCCTCAGGTTTAATACTTTTGCTTAGACCCTCGGTCCAAGACTTCCCTATTCAGATTCCAAGAATATAAGACTTCTAGTTAGACCTGTAGTCTAAAAAATTCTACTTAAATCCCACATATTCAAGACTTTCTTGCTCAAGTCCTCCTGGCTCAAGACTTCTGCTCAGACCCTCGGTCCAAGACTTTCTTGCTTAATCAATAACTGATCAAGACTTTAATGCTCTAGCACATAGCAAAAGACTTACTTGGCTCAAGCTTCACAGCAAGAGACTTTGATGCTCAAGCACATAGAAAGAGACTTTATCTAAACTACTAAACAACTTGTTTAGAAGAATAGAGAATAATGTGTACTTGATACATAGGTAAAGGGTAATAACCATAACAAAGATCACAACACTCAAGATTTCTAAGATATTCAATGTTTAAGAAATCTTAAGACTTTGTATAATTTACAACATAATAAAATTTATGCTTACTCGATTGTGTTGTTATTGTTGATCTTGTTATTCTTCCATTCTGATAGAAGTGTGGAATGCTTCTATCCTTCTTGATCTTATTATTTATTTTCCTTGTTCCTTGTTAAAAAAACCATCTTGAATCTTTAGCTACTTATATAGCAGTTTTAGAGGAATAGCCGTTGGAAGAGATAATGCGTACAAGTGTCTTTGTTACTCCATAGTACAAGAGACATTAAAGATAAATACACCAAAAGATCTTGATCCATTATGTAATATGTTTAACCATTCTGTCTTACTTGTGATCTTGTACTATAGATTCGTTGAGAGTAGATATATGTAAATCATGTCAACTCTTCTTGATCCTTGTGAACACAAACTCTAGCTGACAAACTGATTTGATATTGTAGCTTTCTTTTTGCAGTACAAATAACTTAGCTTTATCACCAATTCTGAATGATGACCAGAAGCTGATACATTCAATAAGTTTAGATACAATATATTGTCCTTCTGATATTGAGACCTTCAGCTTCAGAGTCTATGTAAACCTATATTATCAGTTTTCACTTAAAGAACATTCTCTTGCTATCCTTACACTCTAACAACTACTGAATTACTTACTTATTTATATTGCAAAGAGGAGCACAGACCTAAACAACAATAAAGGGATGAGAAATCATAAACAATAATAACGGGAATATACTACAAAGTAAGATAATAACATAACATTCTCTACACAATTTCATTCATAGTATATATCATCACAATCTCACACTCAAACTCATCAATCAATCGCAACTCAACAATTACGCATATAACTCATTATGTTATGCAACTCTATGCATATGCATATGGTACCAGCTTAACATTTGGTTCTCTCTAGAACCAGGTCCCTTCTTATGAACCCATGAGCCCCCTTTCTGAGCTCCAAGTTGCCTCTTCTGAACTAGCAAACATGCCTCTTGACACAACTCTTATGATGTATGATAATATCATCAAATCAATGTGTTAAGACCCCTCTTCTGATCCCAACGTAATGCATTGACAACTCTAGTAACTCCCTCTCTAGATTACATCACACCAAAGTCACAAAATGCATAGGGTTAAATATATTTGTAATCCCAATAAAGTTACCAAGTTTTGTTTTTGATCCCTATAAAAAAATACTGTGTTTTGACCCTTACAATATAATTATAAACGTAAATTTAGTTCCTATTGTTAAACCAATGTGTATTTTTGAATGATTATTTTGCAGATATGTTTAGAACGTTATAAAAAGTTCCTCGGAAAAAAAACTCAAAATTTGATTTATAAATCGAAATTTTCATTACTTTTATCATTATCTTTTGAAATTTAAGAAATTCATTTTTAATTCTTCTCATTTTAAAAAATTATATAATTTGGTAAAGAAACATTTTATAGTAATATGAACACATATGAAAAAAAAATTCAAAACCTTAAAAGTTAAAGGATAATTAAATAGTTTTTAAAATTTTAAAAAATAACAAGGACTAAAACTGCATGCATAAAATTTTTGTAGGGAGTAAAATATGTCTTTTTTTTATAGGGACTAAAAATAAAATGTGAGATATTTATAGGGACCAAAAATATATTTAACCCAAATGCATATTATCAATCAACAGTGTAACACAAGAATGCTAATAATTCCTCTCAACATAATTATATTTCAAACATCGCATCAATTTAATCAACTCATTGTGCAACATAACAATCACAACAATTAATCATACAATATTCCATAAACAACATCAAAACATAAACAACATACAACAACGTAGTTCCCCTTCGAACTACCACCACCATATCAATTATTATGCATATTCACATACAAGTATTACACAACTCAAATATTCATACACCATATACAACTAAATTTATGCATACAAAATATCATCTTTCTTTAATCACATAACAACATCTAATAGCATTATCAATTTAATTATAACAATTAAATAATTTTTCTAAATTAATTATTAACACTCAACAATCCAATGTAATCATACAATTAATTAATTTAAGTCACCCAAAACATGCCCAAGAACGGTTAACATGAATCACATGACAACACAACACATAAAACTCAACTCAGCAATTAGAAACACAGCCACAAACATTACATCTTAAGTAAAATAGTATATTTACATTATTAAGTGCACATTCAGCCTCTTAATGAATCACTATGAGATAATACTATGCGTTATCTTTCTAATGCTTCGAACCGCATCCCAAACGGAGTCACGGATTTAAGTTATGATATTTTTCGTTATAACAATTATCACTTCGATCCTCCGATTTTGATTCCGTAAAAAGCTCCGATCTCAGAATTTGACATACAACAATTATCCAATGATTAAAACTACAAATTCATAATTTATCACATATTTAACAAAATCATATATTTTCATATTAACACATCAAAATAAAAACATTAATTAAAGTACACGAATTTCACCAAAAATCACAGCACATATCATCAAATCAATATCAATATACATAATTAAATCAAAACTCAATGACCTGTTGGAGGTTAAGGACTCTTCTACCCTACCCCTCATGCATAAGCCCTATTGAAAGCTATTCTCACTCTTACCTTAAAATTCCAGCAAGCAAGCTCCTTTCCAATGGGTTTTCCTCTCCTCTTCTAACTCTAGGGTTCTCCTCTTGTCTCTTTCTCAAGCTCTCTAATAATTTGATGAAACCTAACTCTCCCTCACCTTTTAGAATATATACTTAATATTTTCTACACAATTTTTTTAATTACCTCATTAGCCCTCAACACTTTTAATTCATACTATCACCCCAAACTCCCATTTTTCTATTTTTCTAATTTAATTATTAAACTCATATTAACAATTAATTTAATTTTCCACCCAATCTCCTATTTATAAATAATACTTAATTCTCCATTTAAGTATTTCTTTTACTACCCCTAACTTATTCTCCTAAATATTCTCATTTTCCTTTATTTCTCTACTAACTTTTATTTTCTCTATTATTTAATCAATTATATAATTTCTATCATAAAGCCACACTTTTCTATATTTAATTACTTTATTCTTATTATTTTATCTCTAATAACAAAATAATTAAATTCACCAAAATTATTACTACTCATATTATTTTATTTAATAATTAAAACACTATTATTTCAATTATTCTACCACTTCTCCATTATCACCATACTACTCTATTATTCTCAACCATCTCACTACACTGCACACACAAAGTAATATTCAATTTAAATCAATATGCAAAATCATACGCTCGCGCTAAATTATTCAAATACACAAATTAACTTAATTAAATAAATAAACAAACAAAAAATCGGAGTGTTGCACATGGGCGTTGGAAGATTCTTATGAGAAAATGATAAGAGTTGCTTAGGAGAGAAATAATGACCTCAAGTATAACCTTGAAAGAGTTCGAGTATTTTCAACCAGGTGGAATATGCACAAGGTAAGTAGTATGCAACAGGAGAAGAACAAGTTGATGGGTATAATTACACGCATTCAAAAAGCTAATTAAGATGGTAGAGGTCATGATGGGTTATAAATGATTAATAAAGACTTACAACAATCTCTTGTAAGGATTCTCCACCAAGAAAAGTTGATGTGGTTTTAGAGATCCAAGATGAAATGGTTATCTGAAGGAGACAAAAATACTAGGTTTTATCATGTGACTACGGTTCAAAGAAGAATAAAAAAGAACATGAATTTGATTAAGACAAGAAATGGAGAGTGGATTGAAGACCCTGGTCTAATTAAAAAGTTCTTCAAAGACTGGTATCAACACTTGTACACTACAGATGTGGAGGTTGAACATCTGAATGAGAAGTTGAACGCATAAGAGATAAAGCATGCGGTATTTTATATGGACCTTAGAAATCACTAGGTCTTGATGGATTTCCAGCTGGATTTTACCAAAATCTTGAAGCATAGCAGGACCTAATGTGTGAAACTATGTTTAAGCCCTATGGTGTAGTCCTTCCAATATTGCCGAGGTAAATTACACTAACTTGTGTCTGATTTCTAAAGTTATAAACCTACAACTGGTGAGTCAGTTTAGGCCTATAGCTTTGCACAACACCATTTATAAAATGTTGAGCAAAACCATTGTTAATAGGCTTAATAAGATTATTTATAAGATTGTATCACCTTATGAAACTGGATTCATCTCTAGTAGAAGTATACAACATAATGTTGTAGTGGCTCAGGAGATCGTTCACGGTATGCATAGGCTTAGAGGAAAATGTGGATACTTTGTTCTGAAAATGGACTTAGCCAAAGCTTATGCTATGATGAATTAGAGTTTTGTGAGCCATATCCTTCTAGAGATTGGTTTTCCAGAGAATTTCAAGCAAGTTATCATGGAGTCAATCACAACTGTGAACATGTCAGTTCTTTCGAAAGGTAAAAAAGATGGCTATTTTGCCACGAAAAAAAGGTTTCACACATGATTTTGGAAGTAGTTAAGGATGGTAATTTGAAATGTATGAATGCTGGTAGAAGTAATCCTAAAGTCTCACATTTGATGTTTATTGATGACTTACTATTGTTTGATAAAGCTTCTGAAAAGCAAATGGAATTAATAAAGGAGTCTTAAACAAATTATGTACAACATTAGAGCAAAGGATTAAGTATGACAAGTATAATATCCTATTTTCTAAAAATACTGACCCCCTGGGTAGGAAGTTGATCTTCCAAGTGGAAGGAAATAGAGAAACAAGTCACCTAGGACTTTACCATTGTGTGCCTTTGACATGAAGGAGTCCTAAACTTGGAGACTATCAACATCTGATTGACAAGGTCAAAATGAAGATTGCTTTGAAACATGGTAGTATGGTCGATTGGTAATGAAGAACTTCAATGAGCAATAGAACTACACAGTGGTAACTCTAATTGATGGAAATGGTGATTGGGATTGGAGCAGATAGAATGCTATTTTAACTAGGATATCTTAGATAGAATTGCAGCTACTCATCCCCCAGGAGGTACTGACGTTTTTGGGTATTTCACATTAATTAAAAAAAATTAATTATTATTTTATGCGAAAGACAAATAAGATATGATTTTATATTAATACCTCTCATAATTACACAAAAGAGAAAAATTAAAAGAAGAATAAAGAAATAATAATAAATATTTTAGAGTATATTGAAAAAAGTGTCATTAATATTACTTTGGAAATATAAAATTACTAATAATTTAAAATGATTTTTTTTACAAAATAACTTATAATTTAAGACAAAGGGAATATATTGGAGGAAACCCTGATCTATGCATTAAGGGATTGAAAATCAGTAAAACATATTTGATTAGCCTCAGTGCATAGCCCTCATTATGGGTCTTTCTTTAAATTAAATGTGCATGATTGGTTGAAAATAAACACATAGTGTGTAACACCTCTATTTTTATTAATTAATTAGATATAACTTTTAATTTTAAATTTTTGATCATGCATCAAACGGTGATTTATTTTTGTGAGCATAATATGATAAGTTTCTAATTGGTTGTTCTTAATTCATATGAGATGTTTGAATTATTAATTGCTAACTTATTAACTTATTTATTTCATATAGAATAATATATAATGTTTAGTAATTTAAATTAAAGTTTAGGATAATTAAAAATAATAATAAAATAGATGATTATAACAAAATATGAATAGTAACATGAAGAAATATGTAGATTTGAATGGTAGAATTAGTCATGTGAGTGTGTTATTGATAGAGTTAAGAATCTACGGCTATCATCCAATAAGAGCAAACACCATTGGACAAGAGAGAAACATTAAAAACCTAAGACAATAAATTTAGAGATAAAATTTTCTTCCCTTCATTCTCCAAAACCACAACATAAATACTAGGGTTTTTCTTACAAGGTAATACTTAATGGGCCTGATATTCAGAATCTAAGACAAGTGGGCTTAAGCCCTTTTTAACAAAATAACAAATACTAATTAATAAAGTATATTATCATTCATCCATCCTGGTTGGGTCAACTTCCGCTTGGGCCTTGCATCAATACTATCTGGCCCAAAAACAACCTTGTCCTCAAGGTTAGTGTTTTGTTTATTGAAATGTGGTGCTGTGTTGGGTGGCCCATTAGATTTTCGTGGCCCAGAAGGATGGATGGAGTTGGAGATTTGAGGAAACCTGTAGGGAAAACATCCTCACGTGATGCTGCCGAGGGAAAAGATTCGTGGGTCCCAGAATTCATTGGGCAGTCCAAAAGTGGGGAAAATGGGATACAGCTGGTAGGACGCGTGGCAGAGGGAGAACGAACACGATCTGTCCGTTGAGCATCCAATGGTTGCATGTGTACTTCGGGAAACACATTCTTGGGCATCGCAAGCGGTGTGTTGGAACCCTCATCAAAACCACTTAAATCTTCTTTTGACATAGAAGTACCAACGTTTTGGGGTTGTACTTGTCCCGGAGGTGTTAAAAGATCATCACCATTAGGAGCTATCAACTTGTTCTTTGTTTGTGTAGAGTTCTTTGGCTTCCCTTCTGCGTGTACTTCCTCGGCATCGTTTGTTCTGAAGCTCGTATCTTGGTTCGTGGATTCAGAAACTGCATGAGGGTCTTCAAAGGTAGGGATGTCTTCTTTGTTATTCATTAGTTCTTTTCCTGTCGGAGTTCTAACCGCTGTGTTTCGTGTGTCCATGTGTTGTTCAGGTGGAAGATGTATGAAATCAGCTGCAACATCGGAGCCACGGTAGCGGCGGAGTTGGGATACGTGAAATACGTTATGGATCTTTGAAGATGGTGGGAGTTCTAGTTCATACGCCACAGATTCGACGCGGCGTGAGACAGGGAAAGGCCCAGAGTAGCGAGACGCGAGTTTCTGTGACGAGCGTCGTTGGAGCGAACCTTGGCGATACGGTTGTAGGCGGAGCAACACGAGGTCTCCAACCTCGAAGGTACAGTCTACCCGTTTCTTGTTAGCTTGATCTGCCATTATTTGTTTGCTGCGTTTTAAGTTTGCTTTCAAAGTCTGAATGATTTCTTGTTTCTGGGTTAACAGGTTGTCAATGGAAACATTTGCGAATGAGCCCTGGACGTAGTCAAGAATTGTTGGGGGGGGGGGAGGGGGTTCTTCCGTAGATGGCTTCGAAGGGAGTCATGCCGATGGCTGAGTGATGCGACGTGTTATACCAGTATTCCGCAAGGTGCAGAAACTTAAACCACCTTTTGGGTTGATCCGCTGTGAAACAACGAAGGTAAGTTTCTAAACTGCGATTAACCACCTCTGTTTGACCGTCTGTCTCTGGGTGATAAGTTGTGCTATGTTTCAAGGTCGTGCCCTGTAGCCGAAAGAGTTCCTTCCAAAAAGCACTCATGAATAAAGGATCGCGATCCGACACAATGGATTTTGGGACACCGTGGAGACGACAGATGTCAGCGATGAACCGCCGAGCAAGGTCCGGAGCGGTGAAGTGGGTAGGCAAAGCAAGGAAGTGAACGATCTTGCTTAAACGGTCACATATAACCCATATTACTGTGTGGCCAAACGAAGATGGTAGGTGAGTTATGAAATCCATAGTCAAATCCTCCCATACTTGCTGTGGAATGTCTAATGGTTGTAACAAACCTTGTTTTTTTGTTGGTAGGTACTTGTTACGTTGGCAGATGGAGCAATTTTGAATCATGGTTTTGATGTCTGTGTGCAAGCCTGGCCAGTTAAAAGAAGCGGAAATTCGAGCAAAGGTCGGTTGAATACCTGAGTGTCCCCCAGTAACTGAAGAGTGAAATTCCTGAAGAAGTTGCTGGCGAAACTCTGGGTGTGGAGGAACGTATAATTTCTCCTTATAAAACATCAGGTCATTTTTGAAATTGAATAACACTTGCATACTTGGATCTGACTTGTATTGATTGAGGATATCTTGACCCTCTTTGTTTTTTTGGTAGTAATCTCGTAGCTGTTGAATGATGGTGGGGACTGGGGATGAAAACGTCAACAAGGCTGACTCTTCTTCTGTGTGTCGGCGACTAAGGGCATCCGCTACCTGATTATTTTTCCCAGGTTTATAGAAAATCTCGAAACTGAACCCCTGTAGTTTAGCTGCCCATTTTTGTTGCTCTGGTGTCTGGATTGTTTGTACCAAAAGGTTCTTCAGGCTTTTTTGATCTGTAAAGATATAAAAGTGTCTCCCTATTAAGTACTGACGCCATTTTTTTACAGATTCTGTTATTGCATACATTTCTCGGACGTAAACAGACGCAGCTTGTAGACGATTGCACATTTTTTTGCTGAAGAAAGCCAACGAGTGACCATCCTGAGAAAGGACAGCGCCGATTGCAACGGCTGAGGCATCTGTTTCTAAAGTGAAGGTCTTTGTGAAATCCGAAAGAGCAAGAACTGGAGTTTCTGTCATTTTCTGTTTTAAAATTGTAAATGTTGTATCTGCTGTTGTACTCCATGTAAATTTAGTGAAACATAATAAATCGGTAAGCGGAGCGGCGTAATGACGGACAAAACGTCGATAAAATCCGGTGAGGCCTAAAAAACCCCTGAGTGTCGTGAGTGATCGTGGTTTTGGCCAATCCAAAACATCTTGAATCTTTGATGGATCTGGAGTTACACCTTTAGCAGATATAACATGACCTAAATAAGCAACACTTTTGACAGCAAAAACACATTTTGATAATTTAGCAAAAAATTGATTAGTAGAAAGTAATTCTAAAACCAACTTTAAGTGTTGCACATGATCAGTTAAACAAGAACTTTAAATGAGAATATCATAAAAAAAACAAGCACAAACCGTCTTAGGAAAGGTCGCAACAGGTCATTCATCGCCGCTTGAAAAGAACTAGGAGCATTAGTTAATCCAAAAGGCATAACTAAAAACTCGTAGTGCCCATCAAAGGTTCTGAATGCTTTTTTATGAGTGTCTTCAGGTGAGACTCTGATTTGGTGATAGCCTGACCGCAGGTCAATCTTTGTAAACAAAGATGCAGTTCCTAACTCATCAAATAGCTCATCAATGGTTGGGATGGGAAAACGGTCACGAATAGTTAGCACATTGAGTGCGCAATAGTCTACACAAAATCTCCAAGTACCGTCTTTTTTTCGCACCAGTAACACAGGGGAGGAATAGGGGTTGTTGCTGGGTTTAATAATGCCCTGTTTAAGCATGTCATTTATGATGGTAGTCATGGCCTCTTTTTGGGAATGAGGGTAGCGATAGGGTTTAACATTAACTGGTTTGGAATTTGGCTCAAGGGGAATGCGGTGGTCATGTGGTCTGTATGGTGGTAAACCTTTGGGTGGTTGAAAAATTGAGGCATGGGAGTGCAGGATGGTTGTAATTTCTGGTTGTAGTATGGGGGAAATATTTTCGATTACCTTGAGGATTTCAACAGTCAGTTCGGATTGAACTTCCTGTGAATGTTGGTATATTAAGAGGTGAATGGAGACTATTGAGTCAGTATGAAGGAGGTGGCATAACTGGTGAAAAGTGGATTCGGTGGGACACATGGTGGGCTCACCCGTAAGAGTGATATCCTTATTGTTATGGGTAAAAGAAAGTTTAGGAATTGAGAAATCCGCAAGGATAGGGCCCAAAGTTCGCAGCCATTCCATCCCTAAAACCACGTCGGCCCCTTCAATTGGCAACAAGTAGAGTGGGATGTAAAACAAATGGTTTTGTAAGTGGATTGGGACTTGAGGGCATAAACCACTGCAACTCAGTTGTGACCCGTTACCAACCATAACAGAGAAATTTAGGATCGGTTTAGTGGGTATTTTAAGATGTTGGGCTATTCGGGGCTGAAGGCTGTTGTGAGTACTGTCGGTGTCAATTAGGATAGTGACTTGTAAACCATCCAAAATGCCTTTAAATTTCAGAGTTTTAGGGGAAAATTGCCCACTCACTGCTTGGGGTCAAAGCTGAAAATAAGTGTCTTCCGCAGCTGGAATTTCTTCTATTGTATCAGTTGACTCGACTGGCATAGTAGAAACAGTAGTGAAAATTTTTCATCACAGTTGAAACAAAGGCCTTTGGCTCTGCGTTCTTCGCGTTGAGCTGCGGTGATTCTGCGAATGGGCAAACAGTGTGTGGAATTTTGGTTGGGGTAGGGTTGGTAATTGGTGTAGGGGTGGTAATTGCTGTAGTGGACGGGAATTTTGGAGAAGTGTTGTTTGTGCCAGCAGCGGAAAATTGATACGTGTTGTTAGGTCTAGAAAATTTTGGTTTAGAATCCTTTATTTTGGATTCAATTAATTTGGCTAAACCCACTGCCTGAGATAGAGAATACGGTTGATGGATGGCAATCTCGTTACGGATATCTGGAATTAATCCTGAAATAAAACAATTGAGCATTGCCTCAGGTGGTAGGCCAAGGACCTGGTTAGCTATTTTTTCAAAACTAGCTTGGTAATCTGTCACAGATCCTTGTTGCCGCAATTTGAAAAGTTATGCCTGGTGACTTTCGTAGGTAGATGGACCAAAACGCAGCTCCAAGGCTCTTGCAAATGTGGGTCAATCTGTTAGTTGGTGGCTTTGAAACATCCATTTGTACCATCCTAGGGCTTCACCCTTCATGTAAAATGCAGCCATAGGGAGTCTTTGCTCCATTGGAACATTATAGAAACCAAAAAATTGTTCAGATTGGAATAGCCAGTCGAGAGCATTAGTACCATCAAAGCCATTAAGTTCTATTTTCGGGGTACGTGGGCCATGAAAATTTTGAGGCTGGTGTTGGACAAAAGTAGGGAAAGTGTGATGATTTTGTGTGATTGGGGATTGGAAGGGGGTGGTGTAATAAGGTGTGAAAGCTGATTGAAATAGTGGAACAGTAGATTGGGTTGGGGTTGAAAAACGCACTTGGGAGGAAGAGGTCTGCTGTAGGGGCTGTGTCATAGGCAAAGGAACATGTAGAAATGGAAGGGTAGTGCTGATAGTCACACTTTCGGCACCAGTGGGGTTGGGCAAAGGGGTTGAAATTGGGGAAGTGGTGAGTCTAGGGTTTTGCTGGAGAGGGGCTGATGGGTTGTGAACAGTACTAGCATAGTGGGTTTGATTAGAAAGAGGGCTAGAGTTACCTTGAGGTGTAGATCTGGTTTGCTAGGCAGCTGCTGTCATGGCGGCAAATTGTTGCTGTAGTTGTTGTGTCAAGAGTGTGCTGAATTCCGTAAACCCAGCCTTTATCCTTGCATCGATGCTGCTGTCCAGCTGTCCCAGTTGTAAAGCAATATTTTCATTGTTGTGTTCCATGGTAGACTCCATAGCTTTGTTGGAGAGGATGAGATCATCCAAACGAAGGTTAGTGTGTTGGATGGATTCGTCGAGGTCTTTAGGGGTTGGGTTTGTTATTTTTGGAGGCATTGAGGAAAGAAATGAAAGCACCAATGATAGAGTTAAGAATCTACGACTATCATCCAATAAGAGCAAACACCATTGGACAAGAGAGAAACATTAAAACCTAAGACAATAAATTTAGAGATAAAATTTTCTTCCCTTCATTCTCCAAAACCACAACATAAATACTAGGGTTTTTCTTACAAGGTAATACTTAATGGGCCTGATATTCAGAATCTAAGACAAGTGGGCTTAAGTCCTTTTTAACAAAATAACAAATACTAATTAATAAAGTATATTATCATTCATCCATGCTGGTTGGGTCAACTTCCGCTTGGGCCTTGCATCAGTTATAATGATAATAATAATAATAAATATTAATAAAATAAAACTAAGTCAATTAAATTCTCAACTAATTCTATATTATTCTCTCATCATCTCCCCTTTCTCTCAACTTCCATCTCTAAAATTTAATAGTCACATACAAACCATTCACAGAAACAAAAAATTCTCAGAAAAAAAATTGAGGAAAACAAATTAAAGTAAGATTTTTTTTTCCCTATATAACTTTAAATTAGACTTGAGTTAGAATTAGTTAGATATAATATGTGTATTTCAATGTTCTTAGAGATTTAAATAATTGAAATCTCAATGTTCTTAGAGATTTAAATAATCGAAATCTAAATTTAAAATAATATGTATGACATAATGCTTTCTTCTTCCGAGTAAAAGAACATAATCTCTATATAATTAATGTCACCATAATGAAATATGTAATTTGACCTTTATCAAAATTTGAAGGAAAATTTAGTCTCAAATAAAAACAAAATAAAATTGTGTAGTTATAAATCTTTATATTGCTTAACTAAAAATATGTCAGAAAATATGTATCCTATTTCTAAAGGCAAAGTTACTTGAATTAGCACTAGTGAAATATAGGATTTATATGCTATCAGAAATTTAAGGTTGTTGAAAATTTAATATATAGAGTGGGTTTGTTCAAAGTGCATAAGGTTGTGTTTGGATGCAATATATTATACAACTGCTTTCAATTTAATAAGATTGTGTTTGTTTGTATGTGGTTTGTAATATAAGGATATGTGCCATAGTTAGAACTTTTAGACAAAATAAAGAATGATATATATATTGGCAGTGGCTAATTTACTAAAATCTGGAGCATATCGGAAAAGAAAACTTGTATCCAATATAATATACACATATGTTTCTATACTCTGCAAGTAAACAATTATTCTAACTGTTTGTGTTTAAGTGGCGGGAGTTATGATTTTATTTTTCATCAGAATGATATATGACATATTCATTTTGTGTTGTTTTAATGACGAATAAAATTTTTGTCTAGTGGTTTTAGTGGCGGATGATTTTATTTTTATTTTTTAATATATATGAGATATGCATTTTTGTATGGTATTTTAGTGACAAATTAATTATATTTGGATTATATAATTCTAAAAGCATACATATTTTTCATATGATCCGTATAAGACTGATTGTTATTTAACCCCCTTCCTTGTATTCTATTTTAAGCTTACAACTTTGTATTAGCAAATTTGGTGAGTAATTGTTATTAATTTTCTGAGATATGATATGTATATTTATATTTGTCTGATTTCTACTCTTGTTTAGTTTAGTTTGACATGGATTGTGTGGTTAATGGAAACTGATCCCTTACAACAACATTTTAGATACAAATGTGGAAACCCCAATGCTACCAGAAACTTGTAGAAATTAAGGAATGACACCAGAAACCCCAATGCTACTCATACTAGTAATGGAGCGAATATGACAGAGATCATGCAGACAATGCGTGATATGGCGACTGCCATCACCCAATAGCCTAGTGTGGCAGCTTTACAAGCTCAAACTTAGGCCTAGAGCGATGAGCAAAGACAACAAAAAGAAGAAGCATTAGCAGCAGCTAGGGGACTATTAGAGTTCCAGCGCCACAATCCACTAAGGTTTGAGGGTGACCATGACCCTGACAAGGTTGATCTATGGCTACAAGAGATTGAGAATATCTATGAAGTTCTTCATTGTACTTGGGAGACCAAGCTGAAATATGCCACCGTTTTGCTTATGGGGGAAGCAGAGAGTTGGTGGAGAAAAGCTAAGAGCATAATGAAAAACAAAGGAGAAGAGCTGACATGGGGAGTTCCTAAACAAATACTTTCCAAGAAGTTCCAGAGCAGAGAAAGAAGCTCAATTCCTTAAGTTATATCAGAGTAACATGAGTGTCATTGAGTATGCTGCGAAGTTTGAATCCTTAGAAAAGTACTTCTGCTTCTTCAACAATGTGGTTGATGAAGATTATAAGTGTGAATGGTTTGAGGGTGGTCTTTGCTATGACATCAAAGAGGTTGTTGTCCCGCATGAGATCTGACAATATGAAGCTTTGGTGGAGAAGTGTAAGAAGATGGAGAACCTTAAGCGTAGTCATCCAAACAGGGATTTTGCAGGAGGGCCTACGAGGCACCAGGTAAAATAATGAATATAAGCATATGTATATAAATAATCAATACTTCATTCTCTATTCAAGTGTTGGGATTTTGCTATGTTTGTTTTGATAGGGAAATAACTACTCACCGAACAAGGGTAGAGAGCAATGGCTTTATCCCCGACCTAAGAAAATGGTAGAGATGAACCCCGAGCCAATAATAGAGGATTTCAGAGTGAGCAACACAAGAATCAGAATCAGTCTATTCGGTGTTTTTGATGTCAAGAGGAGGGACACATATAATTTGATTGCCCGACCTAGAAAAGATATTGCTACATCTGTAAGAAGTCAGACCATCTTGCTAATAATTTCCCCGAGAGGAGCAAGAATAATTCTAGGAATAACCACAACAACAACCAGGTTAGATTCCCGACAGCTCAAGGACGTATGTACCACATTGGCGGAGAAGGAGAAAAAGACCATTCAGAGATGATCAAGGGTGACTGTTAAATTTCTGGTAAAATTTTTCCAATATTATTTGATTTTGGAGCTACTCATTATTTATCTCTTGGGAATGTGTAAATTCCCTACAAATTTTTGTGACACACTTGACTTTTAATTTGGTGGTTATGATACCGTCTGCCGAACCTGTGACTCTTAGTGAAGCCTACTTACAGTGTCCGTTGATTGTCTTGAGCATGAAGTTCAAGGTTGGTCTAATTTATATCCCCCTTTAGCATCTTGGAGTTATTCTCGAAATGGAATGGTTGTCCAATAATTATGTTCTTTTAGATTGTGCTCGCAAGTCGGTAATATTCCCATACTCAGGCATCACCCGGTTCCTCAAAGCTAATCGATTGAAGTTTTCCTTACATGGAGGTGTTCATAAGTATGTGTTTTAAAATTCTATCAGAATGATCTCAGAAGTTGATGTTAGTGTCATTCCAGTGATGAGATATTTCTCATAGGTGTTTCCAGCAGATGTACCAGGTTCACCACCAGTTCGCGATGTTGAATTCTCTAATGATATCACTCTCAGAACAGGACATATATCTATATCTCCATACAAAATGTCTCCTCCAGAGTTAGATGAGCTAAAGAAGCAATTAAAGGACCTTTAATCAAAAGGATTTATACGACCAAGTGTCGCACCTTGGGGATCCCCAATCCTTATTGTGAAGAATAAGGACGGAAAATCTAGAATTTACATCGATTATCGGCAACTCAACAAGGTCACAATAAAAAATAAATATGCATTCATGCATATTGACTACTTCATGGACCAACTCGGAGGTGCGGTAGTGTTTTCGAATATTGATTTGAAGTCAGGGTACCATCAAATACGTGTGAAGGAAGAAGATATTTCCAAGACAACATTTAGAACTCGTTGTGGGCAATACAAGTATCTAGTTATGCCTTTTGGCGTAACCAATGCATCAACCATCTTCATGGATTATATGAATCGTATCGTCCATCCTTTCTTGGATAGGTTTATGGTAGTATTTATTGATGACATCCTCATATACTCCAAGAATAATGTGGAGCATGAGGAGAATTTACGTCAAGTATTGAAAGAAAAACAATTATATGCTAATTTAGGGAAGTGTGAATTTTGGCTAGATGAAGTGAAGTTCTTAGGGCATGTGATTTCGAAGAATGGTATCGTTGTTGACCCATTCAAAGTAGAAGTTGTGTTAGCTTGGGAACAACCAATGACTACCACTGAGATAAGGAGCTTTGTGGGATTAGTTGGATACTATAGAAGATTCATTGAAGGATTCTCGAATATCGTATCACCATTGACTCGACTTACTAAGAAGAACCAAATATTTGCATGGACGGAAGAATGTGAAAAGAGCTTCCAACTAATGAAAGAAAGATTGACTACCTCCCTGGTGCTTATTTTGCCACAACCAGGGGAACCATATGAAGTCTATTGTGATGTGTCTTATCAAGGGTTGGGTTGTGTACTTATGCAGCATAAGCAAGTAGTGGCATATGCTTCCAGGTAGTTTAAGGTACACGAGAAGAACTACCCCACACATGATTTGGAGCTTGCTGCTATTATCTTTACACTAAAGATATGGAGACATTATTTATGTGGTTGTACCTTTGAGGTGTTTAGTGATCATAACAGTCTAAAGTACTTGTTTGATCAGAAAGAGTTAAACACACGACATAAAGGTGTATGTAATTTGTTAAGGACTATGACTTCACCTTACAATATCACCCATGAAAGGCGAATTTAGTGGCCAATGCTTTGAGCAGAAAGCGAGTTCATCTCCCAACTATGGCAGTGAAAGGACTAGAACTATTAGTGATATTTCGTTCCTTGAACTTGATGGAGGATTCCTCAACCGGTGGTTTACATTGTGGGGTAATTACAATTCAAAATGAGTTGATGAGCAAGATCAAGGATCTTCAGTAGGTTGATTAAGTAGTGCAAGAGAAGAAGAAATTGGTTGAAGCAAGAAAAGCACATGAATTTAAGTTAGACTCGGATGATGTTTTACGATGCCAATGGCGAGTTTGTATTCCCGATGATGCAGAGTTGTGAAAATATATCCTAGAAGAAGCTCACAAAAGCAAGCTAAGTATTCACTCCGGTATGACAAAGATGTATCAAGATTTGAAACAAAGATTTTGGTGGACAAGTATAAAGAAGCAGATGGCTGATTATGTGGCTTCATATTGACTTGTCAAAAAGTTAAGGTAGAACATCAGGAGCCATCAGAATTAACGCAGTCTCTACATGTCCCACAGTGGAAGTGGAATATCATTTCCATGAACTTTGTTGTGGCACTACCAAAGACCTTGCAGAAGTTTGACTCTATGTGGGTGATTGTAGACAGATTGACAAAGTCAGTTGACTTTATATTAGTGAGAACCAATTATAATGTGGCCAAGATAGCAGAGATTTATATTGGGGAGATTGTCAGACTAGCATTGTTTTAGATAGAGATCCAAAGTTTACTTCTCATTTCTGGGGAGCGTTGCATGAAGATTCGGGTACAAAGTTGAGATTGTGTTCTGTCTACCATCCTCAAACAGATGGACAGACCGAGAGAACCATTCAGACTTTGGAAGACATATTGAGATCTTATGTTTTAGATGATCGGGGGAGTTGGGACAAGTTGCTACCACTTATGGAGTTTACCTATAATAATAGTTATCATGCAAGTATTGGGATGACGCCATACGAGGCTCTGTATGGATGCAAATGTCAGACGCCTTTATGTTGGTACAAGGATGGCGAAAACTCGATTATGGGAACCGACTTGGTACAACAAATGACTGAGAAGGTCAAACTGATTTAGGAAAGAATGAAAACAGCTCAGACCAGACAGAAGAGTTATGCAAATCAGCGCAAGAGAACTTTGAAATTTCAAGAAGGCAGTAATGTGTTCTTGAGAGTGACGCCTACAAGTGTGGGAAGGACATTAAAATCTAAGAAGCTAACCCCTAAATTCATTGGACCATATCAAATTCTTATGAGATGTTAGAATAATAATAATATTAATAAAATAAAACTAAGTCAATTAAATTAGCAATTAATAATTCAAACATCTCATAAGAATTAAAAACAACCAATTAGAAGTTTATCATATTATAATCACTAAAATAAATCAATTAAATTCAATCGTTTAATGCATGATCAAGAATTTAAAATTAAAAATTATAACTAATTAATTAGTCAAAATAGAGGTGTTACACCTTTGATGCTCATCACCCATTTATCTAGTGACATAAGACAAGAGACATCAATAGACACAAAGACAATGACAATATAGTTATAAGATCATCACACACAAGACAATGATAGTGTGATAATGTTAGCCTATATATAAAGTACACAATAGAGTTGTAGCCAACCTCCATACAAATTAACTCAATGTGTGATAGTTAGAATCACACATAACTAAAGAACATTATTAGACAAGCAAAATTCAAAAATGTAGTGTAAAAAAATTAGTATGTAAGTATAAGACTACACAACATCAAAGTGTAAAAGGTGATAATTTAAGAATATGATGCCATGGGCCAAAAGATAACATCCGAATGGGCCTGCTGCACCCTGGAAAGCTGCAAACAGAGCCTCAATCTTAAACTAACCAACCAACCCTAGAATGATTACTTTCAGTTTGTCAAAGCTGCTAACATTCCTCTACGAATGATCACATACTTCCTCTAATTTAGAAGTTCTTGGTTATAATTCTGTAGTTCAACTTAATTATTTTAGAAAATGTCACATGCATAGATAAGTCTTTTGTTTCGGTCGACGAAACTTGATACATAAAAAGCACACTTACAGCAGAAAATGCATAGATAGGCCTTTCACATTTGAATTCACAATTTAAATGGCTCCAACGAAGAACTCCCATCAAGGCCTTTGGCGTAATAATGTGCCAAGAAATCTTTAATAGTAATGTCTTTGTAGATTGGTGGATTTTCTTCCGAAAGCAATTCCTTAATAGGACCATAAATCTTCGATGCTCCTTGAATTGGTTCAGAAGAATTCACAAAGAAGCTTGCAAGAGAAATTCTTGAGCCTATCTTCTGTGATAAGACTCGGTGAAAAACACTAACAAACCTGTCATTTGTGATAAGCTGCAACAATATAAAAGAAATTGATAAAATTGTTGCCATGTAGAACCAATTATCAACATCAATTTTCAAAACATATGATATAATGAAAAGAGAGAATAATAACTTTAAAAACTTACCTGTAAAAGATCTCCAATGTTTACAACAAGAGCTCCATGTAGCGGAGGAACATTGACCCATTTATCCTCGTGAAGAACTTGAAGACCACCAAGTTGGTCTTGTAGAAGTAATGTGATAAAGTCAGTATCAGTATGCTTGGAAGCACCCATAGTTAATTCAGGTTCAGGACATGGTGGATAGTAATGACCTAAAATATAGAGTCCTTCAGCACAATTCAACTCCTTGAGGTAAGAAGGATTAAGTCCTAGTGCTTCTGACAGCAACTCAAAGATTTTGAAACCTAAATCTCTTATTTTCTGAGAATACTCAATCACAATATCTCTGCGAGTATGAATCAGTTCATCAATGGTTAAAGTAATTTAAATGGATAGAATCCATAACTAAAATGCACTTTTCAACATGATTACATGCCATATAATTTAACAATTGTAAAATCAAGGCAAATAATAAATGTTTAATATACAGTGAAAGCTTATTTTTGTAAGATTAGAAATATATATAACCATAAATGAATATCTAGTATACATTGAAATCTGATTACCTGCATATTGGTGGTAAATTTTCTGATTTGAAAGACTCAGGAGCAACAGCAAAACCAAATGTATCTCTCCAATTAGCAGCTTGGCCACTAAACAAGGTTCTATTGGACAAATACGCAACTTTTTTCTTTGTATCACGAGTGTAAAACTCTTTTCTTACATCAGCTTCTTGTTCATGAAATCTACGGATTCCATCAATCATTTCATCCAAGACAGTGACAGGAATTCCATGATTAATCACTTGAAAAAATCCCCACTCGTGACAAGCACTTCTAATTTGGTCAATTACCTCTACACGCAGAGCTGGATTGATGTGTATGTCTTGGAGGTCTACGATGGGAACACTCAACTTGGAGCCACTAGCTGAGTTTTCACCCATGTCCAATTTCCCAGTATGAAAAATGCGTGGAATCTTTGAAACTCCGGACTCCACCAAGCCTTTGACTCCTGTTTTTGAATCATCAAAAGCTTTAACTTCGGCTTTGAAATCAGAAGTGAAATCAGTGGATTCCTCTAATTGATTTGTGTTTTTTACAACCATATTGAGAGAGAAACAATTCAAGAATAGCAGTATTTTGCATCAAACATAGAATGTGGAATTGAAGGGAAGAGAAATGGACAGGAAGGAACATTCAAATAGGATGGGCAGAAAAGACTATTCCAAATTAATGACGCAGCAACCATGACTAAGTTAGCCATATTTGATAACTTTGAAAAGTGAAATATCAACTACCTACCCATTACAAGGGATTGCCATCATTCTACCGGTTATACTCTTCACACTTAAAATTATTATGCCCAACTCAAGGTCATACCAGTAATTAACATATTATATTCTTTCACCCAATCAGAAGAATCCATTCTGCCAAGTGGCAGAATTTTTTTGAAAAATTCTTACCATTTCCCTCTCCCTCTCACTCTCACCTTCTCTCTTTCTCTCACCTTCTCTCTCTTACATTTCTCTCTCTTTCCTTTCTCTCTTCCAAAGTTCTCTCTTTCTCTCAAAACCTTAGACCGCCTCCCCCTCCGCCGCTTCCAACAGAATCTCAGTGTGGTGCTCGAATCCTACGTCGCGGTGCTACAGGAAAAAACCAACGGCGCCGACTTTAGTGTGCTACCGGCAAACACTAACGATGGTGAGTTTAGCTGCTGGTTGAACTCTTGAATCCACATTTTAATTTCATTCAGCAATTCTTTTTTCTTCCTTACTCTAACTGTCTTGCTCTTTTTGTATTTTCTAACTTCCTTTTGGTGTATGCAGAGAAATCATCTAAACCAAACCCTAAATGATGAAGAGGTGTAATCATGCCCCTCCTACTTCTTCCAATATGAAAAGGTAACATTAATAGACTAATACTACTACTAATTTTTGTTTATATCATTGGTTGATTTTCGTTCTCCTTTCACACTTCTTCATGTTGCTGTTTGTTAGAAATTGATTTATTCTTGTGTTCAAATTTAGGGTTTAGGATACATGATCCGTTAAGTTTTCCAAAGATGATGGGTTTATTCATTTTTTTCTTGATGTTGCTCCGAAAGAAGCTAGAAATAGTGATTGCTTGCAGGGTATGGTTTTCTAACTTTTGTTAATAATTTTAGGGTTTTGTTTATTTTTGAAATTGATGGATATGTTTGTGTGTTTTGAAGTTTTGAAGTGTGTTTTAAATAAAGTGAAATTGTAGCTGAAATTGTGTGTAATTTTAAAGTTTGATCTAGACTTTAATGTCATGTTGTTGTTTATTGGAAAATGATTTATTCTTGTGTTCAAATTTAGGGTTTATGGTACCTGATCCGTTAAGTTTACAAAGGTGATGAGCTTATTGATTTCATATACTACAACTTTTTGTGTGTTTGTTTAATTTAGAATCCCTACTATCTGTTTGAAGAAATGCACATCTTTTGTTTGAATGAATGTTGCATGATGAGGATGATAAATTTTTTGATGAACTAATATTATTGATGCAACCAGGCTCATGTTAAAGTGGCTTCTACAAGACGCTGATTTTGTGACTTGATCCCATTATCTCCGATCATACGACAGTTGGGCCAAGACTTTCCTGAGTTTTGAAAATCTAACTTTTCTTTTCTGCTGTGTTGTTATTGTACATGCCATCCATAAGAGGAGGGTGACTATGGCAAAGGCACGAGGCAACATTAAATGGTTTACCTCTTATGTTCTAAAATGTGTTTATTATCGACGAGATCAAACTGAGATCATTGAAGAAATTTGGTGAAATAACAGAGAAATATTTAATATAAAATTTGTTTGAACATTCCCAGTTGAGGCTACATCAAGACTGGGTGGATAACAAATGGCTCATGGCTTCTAAGGTATGATTCAAATGTTTGTTTTTTTTAGTATGCACACTAACACTTTTGTTTAACAGTACAGTAGACTAATTTGGATAGCAGAACTTTGGTATCACCTAACACACTCAAAGTATTCTCTTAATTCATCCATACTATTTTGATCATATGATTACATATGCTTAATCATTGAAATTTGTCTGTAGTTCGATAACTTGGTTTACAAAATGATGTATTTGTTGCACCCCAAAATTTGACCCCTTAGATCTTCATCATCATTTTAGGATCATATTCATTTGATTATCTAACCTTAACCCATTTCAAGTTTGTCTTTGTTAAGATACAGGCAAATCAGGGTTCCGTACAGTCGGAAATCGAGGTTTCAGCGGTTTAATCAGTCAATGCCTTGGATTGATTATCCATGAAGAAATTCTCTACACCATCAATAATACTCCATTAGGTCAAACATGGGTCCAATTTGATGTTGTCACACATAGATCAGGAACAATGCAGTTCAGGATCCCCGATTAGGGTTTTTGATCAGGAAAAGTCAACTGTGGTTTGAATTTTGATTTTAAGGGTGTTCCAATGATGGAATTATGGTCCATGAAGCTCATATGACTTATTCAAGTCCCCTCAAGAAGTTCCAAGGCCTCGGGAGACCTAGAACAACAACAGTTGATCCGATTGTCATCGATCGATCGTTTCGTTAACCAAAAAGTCAACTCTCTGACTATAAGGAATTTGACCTTTAGGTGGGAATCAAAAATGTTCATAATGACATATTACACCTAACCATGAAGTTTCATGACCATTGAATCAAGGATTGGGGAGTAATCGCAAAACTCGGGAATTAGGATTTTGAAAGGGGCAAGACCATAACTTCCTAACCACACATCCAAATGATGTGGTTCAAAGCTTGTTGGAAAGATCTTTACAATTCCTACAAAAGTCTCACAGATGTCCATGTGAAAAAAATGAGTAGATTGGGAGTTATAATCAAAAACATCACAAGAGAGGAAAACACTTAGAAAATTTCTAAGTCTTTTGGCCTTGCAAATCTTGTTTTCAGCCAACTTTGAAGAGCTTTTTAACCTAGTTCCACTTGGATTATGAAGTTTCAGCGAACATGAAAGTTGTAGAGCTTCATGAGTTCTTTCCAAAAAGTTATAGAACTTCTTTGTAGCCTTTATGAGCTGAGAGTTATGAAGTGAGAAAGTTGGGTCTGTGCACTAGTTTGTCAACTTGCCAAAACCCAACATGAACTTGATTTCCAACTATGAACTTCATCTCTAACTATGGAATGACCTTTGATATGATTTTTTAGAGGGTGAAATGGACAAATTCAGAAGAGGATCCAAGCAAATCCAAAGTTCTTGACAAGATCCATTTGTTTATTAAGGAAAAGTACAGAAAGTACACCATGAAAGAGAAGATTGGTGGCTGCAGCATGGGAGAGTGTCCTTCTACACTCTTTGGTCACTTCCTACAGTCCATTGTAGCTGGTTTTAAGGAGGCTAGTCTCTTTGAAAGTAAGCAAGGCCAGCAGAACAAGAAACCATCATGTGAATTCACAAGGATTTTTCACCAAAAAACCACTTTGAATACCACTTATGCAAATCTTCCCAAACCTCTTCATGGCCTATAAATAGAGGCTTCCTCCCACTCTATTTTTCACACCAGAGCTATCCAAGAGAACAATAAACTCACAACTCTCTTCTTTCCCTCCTTGCTTGAAAGTGAAGAAATTCACAAAATCACCATTTTTACCACTTTGCATCTTTCACACCAGAACCTTCTCCAAACATTCTACCACTCCAAAAACACTTTAAGCAACCCACAAATGTTTTATTGAAGATGTCCCAACCATTATTGTCACCAGAAGTGTAGTTTTTCCAAAAGTCAACTCTTGAATCAAATAAATTTGACTTTCTGCATTGACCAAGAAATCTCTCTGTTCAGACCTGTTCTATCTCTTCCAACTCTTCAAACACCTCAAATATAGGATGTAGTTATTGTCCAAGTCATAACAATTCAACTGTAATACCATTTCCCAAATCTGTCATAAGATCCATTGCTTACTTCTTTCCTAAGTCAATTTATTTGCACAAGAAGCTTGCTTGGAGGGAACTTGAATATTTCATACATTGCATTGTAGGTGTAGAGAAGTTGCTTAACTTATTTATATTCAACCAAAAGCTTTGCATAAAGAGCTTTCTAGGAGGTCTTCAAGAGGTAAGTCACTTTTGTTAGCTACATTTATTATGCACCATGTTTATCTTTGATGTACATTAGCTTGAGCATACTATAGAATCCCTCAAAAATCATGTTTGAACTTTGGTAATGGATCTTTTCATAAGTTTGTAAACTGTCATGACGTTAGGTGCTTGGTGTTGTTGATTTGTTGGTTTCATTCCATGAGCCATATTCTGTTTCTGCCTAAGGTTAATATTATGGTTGTGTTTAAGTTCATTTATAGGTCCTATTACACATGTGAGAACAATGTATAATGAGGAATTAGTGTGTATGACAACTATGTTGTTTTGTGCCTTTAGTTTGGTTTAGGTCTTTCAATTTCATGTGCAAGTTTGTATTCTGTTTGAACCAATGTTGAAGTGATCAAAAAACCTTACTTGTATGATATTTGAGTTGTGTGAATCATATTTGACTGTTGAGTTTGTTTTGGTTGTAAAGTGTCATGAACTTCCTTATTGGCCACATACTACATATTCATTTCCATATGTCAGTTGGGGTTCTGGTTTAGATTTAAGTTCAATATGTTTGCAGACACTTTGTATATGATGTGTAGAGTGTATTTGAACCTTTGTTCTGGTTATAGCATGATTGAATTGATCTTTGGTTTTGAAAATTCACTTTTTATCTCATTTTGTAATTGCTATCGAATTTTAAAATTCACATACTTTCAGATAAAATCAAGGACATCATTGTATTCTTTGTTGAATTTCACTCAAGTTTGACTAAAATTTTACCAAAATCCATTGAGTTTTGTTTGAGTTTGGTTTGTTCATGTTTAAGGTTTTGTCTTGTTTGGGCCTAGCATATTTGCCCAGAAATACATAGTTTGAGTTTTAAGCATTGATGACATATTGTGCTTACTGTCCATAATTTATTGGAAGGTGTGTCAGTAGAGGTTTCTCATCAAGTTTCTTTTTCTTCAGAGGTTGTTGCAATCTAAGTGTGTAGGAAGCTTTTGACATGATATTGCTTGTGTTCATTTTTGAAAGAGTATGGCTGCTGTAGTATGGTAGCAGGCCTGTTGCTGCTTTTGTTAAGTTATTTAGCAGGCCTGTGGCTGCTTTTTGTTTGAGTTAATTGCTGCTATACTTGTATGCTTTTGTCACTGCTGTAGAGTTTCTGCATAAGTTTATGTTGCTGTCAAGATCATTAGTATTTGATTTGGTGCATTAATCCTGTCAGTTCCTTGCTTTGAGGTCTGTTAGCTGCTAACATTATCAAGTTCCATCTTGAACTGTTGCAATTTATGTGTGTAAATTCATAACCTGTTGCATTTTAGATTGATAGCAGTTGCTGCCACAAATCCTTTTGTTTTAGCTTTGTTTAGGCACAAAGTACTTTTTAAACACAATTTCACCATTTGCAACTCACATACTCTTTTTTTCTCTATTGATTTTTGAATAGCATTTCCTGTTGAAACTCTTTCTATAGCACATTTATAACTTGCTCAAGCCATTTTCTACCCTTCATTGCATTTGTTTCAACTCATTGTGTTTCAAAACGCATCTCCAAGCTTTCAAATGCATGTTCCATAGAATTTCTTTGTATGTACATTATTTGAAAAACCCCATTGCACCAATGTGTTCCTTATGAAAAAATAAGTGATTTAGACTAAAATTTTGTTAGATTTGGTGGAGGAGTGACAAAGTTATGACCAAAACGTATTTTGAGTTTCCACTTGCATTTGCCCAAGAGTTGCCCAGAATTTTTCACCTTGTTTCAGTACATATGCAATTAGGGGTGGCAAAATACACAGATGTATCGCCACCCCAGTGGTTAAATGCAATGCCTTAAGTCACTTACCATGCGCCTTGTCCTCTGTTCGAGCCTCAGCGAGGCCCCCTTTTTATTTAATTTTGTGGTTTTTCAAGTTTTAATGTTTTTTCCTTCTTTTCCCATTACTTTGCACGCGCGCGCATGTGGTTGGGTTGGCATGACTTCAAGTCCATAAATCCAAGGACGTGGGTTTAATACTTGGTGTGGGCACTTCCATATTTTTTAGCACTTGGTTATTTATTTTATTTAATTTCATTCAATTTTCAATTTATCATAACTCCTTCAATTTTAATCTTTTTTTAGTGATTCTTTTTGCCAAATTCTTGTGTTAATGTATATTTTCGCATAACGTTTGAACCTTTTGTCTACATCATTGTGACATTGTTGGTTTATATTCCCCTTTACCTTTTATCCTAACCTTAGGATTTGAGTCGCCATGCTCACTTTTAGCGTCCCGCCGTGGACATCCTTTATCCCTTTATCCTAACCTTAGGATTGGAGCCTCCGTGCACTATTTAGCGTCCCGCCGTGGACATCTTTTACCCTTTTACCCTAACCTTAGGATCTGAGTCGCCGTACTCATATTTAGCGTCCCGCCGTGGACATTCTCTACTACAACCATCTCAACTTAGATTCAGGAGTCGCCGCACTCCATGTAAGTACTTCCCTATGAATGCTTACATCCCCTTGGAACCTTGACCACAGTCAAGAGTTCCTCCCCCCTGAAAAGGGAAACTACGAACGCTCTGATTTCTCGATGAGAATACGTAGGCATAAGATGCGACGTCTTAGCGAGCCACCCACTAACCAACTAACAACTAACTTCTTATTAACCTTTTACAACTTAGAATTGGAGTCTCCGTCCTCTATTTAGTCGTCCCGCCGTGGACATTTCCCCTATTTACCTTTACAATTTAGAACTTGGAGTCGCTGTGCTCTATTTAGTTGTCCCACCGTGGATATTCCCTTATTTGCTAACTTTAACTTTAGTTTAGAATATCCGCACTCTATGTAAGTGTCTCGCCGTAGACATTTACTTTCCCTTTGGAACCTTGACCACAGTCAAGACTTCCTCACCCCTAACCAGGGGAACTACGGTTGTTCTGATTCCATTCCCGTCAAGATACGTAGGCACGAGATGCAATGTCTTCGCGAGCAAACTTTACCAAACTTTGTATATACTTTATATCTTTACCCTTAGCACTTTTCCTTTAGCAAAAAAACTTTAGCAAACACAAATATTAACAAGAGGTTCCTGTAGAGTACTACAGATGTTTAGGATGTGAAATACCTACCCTAGGCATAACCAACCCCCAAACCTTTAGATCTCTTTGCTTAGCTTTAAGCCTTGCTTTTTGCTTTGCATTTTTTTATAGGTTTTTCTTTCTTTAAACCTTTCCTTTTTGGATAAATTAAAGTCCGGTTGTGAATTTAAGAATTAAGATTCAAGTTAATCAATAGCTTGGTATCACGATTCTCACCGCAAAAGAAATGGCGAATTCATTGGGGACTCCCCTAAGAGGGTTAAGCCCAACTTGTTTATATTTGTGTTTGCTATATGTTTTCTTGCTTGTATATTTGTATATTTGTACATATATCTGTCTGTGCTTGGGTTTTCTGTATGCAGGGTTGCTACCTTGAGTGGTGAGGAAGTCCTATACCCGAACTTGAGTGTACTTATGAAAGGAAGGTGGTATATTCAAGAAGGCTTATAGGGAGTTGATTCCCGACCAAGCTGACTTGAGAAACCAACACTCAGTGGAGGCCCTCTTGGGAGTAGTTTTGTTGAACGAGTATTCGTGAAAACATTACTACTTTTAACCTAGGAGCCTGTGACACTGAGTACTTTTAGTTACCTTTTACCCCCACTTGGCCTTTTAGGACGTAGTGTGATGGCTATGAGGGAGTATTCCCGAAGTAGTTGATACGCGATACTACACTCAGACGAGACTCTCTTGAGAATATTATTGATTTCCAAGTAGTTGGTGTGTCGATAATATCTGAAAGATGGGTCGAAGACTCTGGGAACTTTGTTAGAACCCGTTATGCAGGTGCTTTACCCATAGTACACGCCCTATGGTTGGTTCTTTACCCAGACTCCATACTGTGATCTCAAACCTTTGATCCGTTTATGTGTGTTTTGCATCCTGTCTTGCATAGCATTGCATTGCATTTGCATCTTTGCACAGTTTGTTGCATACCTCTACTTGTCCAGTCGCTCATCTCCAGTTGTCTTCATCTTCTAGTGTGCCTTTAGGACGTCAAGCTGATTCCTCGACATCGATATCGGACTAAAGCTAATTATAGATGCAAGATGTCAGAGCAAGAAGTACACAACACAGAAGTCTGAATGGAGATCGATGAGTTGAAGTCAGGCATGACTAAGATCACCGAGATGCTTCAAGTATTGATTGCCAGAGGAGAGCCATCTCAAAGGACCGTCCTACAGGAAATTTCAAGTGCTGATCCTGCTCCTGTTCAAATGTCGCCTTCAACTTGGCCAGAGTTTGGTTTACCTCTACCTCTCAACTACTCTCCACCCCTTGCATCTACTGCTATGATCGGTCCAACTGTCAGACCTGTTTTTCAAGCTCCCGTCTTTGCTAAGCCCAGACCTGTGGTCCACACTGTTGCCCATAATGGCCGGACTCCCTTTGAGACTCCTTTCTCTGACTACCATGCTGCCAGTGCACAAGGAGAAGACCGTGAAGATTTTGTTGAGCCTGAGATTGTCCGTGAACAATTTCAGAACATAGACTCAAGGCTGTCGAGGGTACAGACTTCTTCAACGTTGATGCAGACAACATGTGCTTAGTTTCTGGCCTCGTTATGCCTGCTAAGTTTAAGATTCCTGAGTTTGTAAAGTATAAGGGTCACTCATGTCCAAGAGCCCATCTGATCATGTACTTCCGAAAGATGGCAGCCTACACCAACAATCAAAAGCTGCTCATCCACTGCTTTCAGGACAGCTTGAGTGGTGCTTCTCTCAAATGGTATATGAACTTGGAGCATAACAGTATCAACTGCTTCCAGGATCTTGCCAACGCTTTTATGAAGCAATACAAATACAATTTGGACATGGCTCCTGATCGCCGTCAACTTCAAAATATGTCTCTGAATGAAAAAGAGTCATTCAAAGAGTATGCCCAGCGATGGAGAGAATTGGCTTCCCAGGTTGAACCTCCTCTAGCAGAGAAGGAATTAACTGGAATGTTCATGGATACTTTGTCCCCTATTTATTGGGAAAAGATGATTGGAAGTGTATCTTCAAGCTTTACAGATCTGGTGACTATTAGCCAAAGGTTAGAAGAAGGACTGAAAAGTGGTAAAGTCTCCAAAGCTGCTGAATCTTCTAGTGGTGCGAAGAAATCCTTTGGGACCTTCCATAAGAAGAAAGAAGAGCAAACCAATGCTGTCATAGTTGAAGTGAGAAATCCTCGTCCCCAACCAAGGTATAATCACTCTGCTATTGATGTCGTTACTGATGCTGCTGCTCCACGACCAGCTCAGCCTCCTCAACGTCCAATTGTTGGACATAACTAGTAGTTAAATAGGAATCAGTTTGATCTTATTCCCATAACATACACAGAACTTTATCCAGATCTAGTTCAACAAGGGTTGATCACTACAAAGGCTTTGCAACCTCCTAATCCTGCTCCAGCCGGATTCAGAGCTGATCTCCATTGTGCTTTTCATGAGGGTGCCCCAGGCCACGACTTGGAACATTGTTATGCACTGAAAGCCATAGTGCGTGAGCTAATTAAAACTGGCATCCTTGATTTTAAGGATAGCCATCCGAATGTCCAGAACAATCCCTTGCCATTGCATCAAAAGTGAAGCTTCAGACTGACTTCAGCAGGCTGTCTTCCTAAACGCCAGTGCTTCAGACAAGACGACTCATCCTTGTCCTGATTTAGTCACTAGGCCTTTTTGTTTCTCGTTGTTTGTACTTTCCTACATTTTGTTTAAGCTGTTTGCCTTCAAACTGTGTTTGTACTTTTATATTAATGAATGAGCATTGCAACTTTTGATTCAATTTATTTTGTCTAATATTTGCATCTTTATGCTTTTATCTTTTAAAAACATACACCTTTTTGTTCAAACTTTTGATATGCAAATATTTGATGGAGGATGATGAAAAGTTATACCCATAACTACTGTCAGTATGCTTTCAATTAAAATTTGTTGACGATGTAAGGCATTGTTTCAACTCCCAAACACTGGAGAAATAAGGAAGATAATCCCTCGTTTACCCCTTCGAGCCTAGAAGTAGGAGTTTCTTTCTTTACAAAAAACCGTAATCTTAACCTGGGGCAGGGTAGTTCTCAGTTAACTCGATTGTTTGTTCCAACATACACCTTTCATATAAAGGTTGAATTCACAAGTTTTCCTTCGCACACAACAAACAAGTGTCGAAGATGTTTTTCAAGCCAAAAAGCCGATGATGGTTCACCGTAATCATTAAAGCCAGGCAGTCACTTTCTTTCAAAATAAAAAAAAATTAAAAGAAAAAGCCCGCTAAGTCAAAACCTATGAAGGAGACTTAGGCAAAAATGGGGCATCCTGCTGGCTATAATCTTCGCAAGAAACAGTTCAGGAAAAAGTTAGGGATAATAAAAGAGGAGATTTTTAAATCCTTACCCTAAATATCCTCAACGTCAAATGTTATAAGGAAGCAGTGACTGCCTTTTCAAAAAGTTTGTTGACTTTTGAACCATCATCATGGCTATCATTAGTACAATTCCTATAGCAACCTGAATGTATATTCTGAGTTAGCTGGGCATAGGACTGAAGATCATCACGTAGATTGGGTGGGCACAAATAAACTTTGAGCCTTTATCGTTTGTTTCTTAAACCGTGAACCAGGCCACGCTACAACCCCCAAAAGACCTAACTGAAACAAGGTTATTTTAAAAGCATAATACAACAAGGTTGTGTAAACTAACTCCAAAAGAACTTTGTGGATCATTTGTTTTGGCATCATACCTTTTTGCTTTACCTTTAAACTTTGAGTGTCTTGAACCACCGCGTTCTGACCAATGACTTATTTATTTTGCAAATGATGTTGATTTCAAAAGTTGCATGAACTTTGCATTACCATGTTTGTATGAATATTTTGTTTGCAAACAGGCTTTCCTCTCAAGGAATTTTCAAACAGTTGAAAAACTTGGTCGGTGATCCTATCAGGGGCAAGTTCCTTTTACATCCTGTCGAAGAATCAGTTCAATATTTGTTCAGAGCAAGGTCTTCTCAAATGTGGTTTCACTACGCCAGAAATGACTTTTAGCAGCGCAACAAAAGACAACGCTTTCTAAAAAAGCGCTGCTAAAGGGTCATGAAAAAAAAACAAAAAAATAGCATACCTAAGACAGCGCTTGTTAAAAAAGCGCTGCTAAAGGGGGGGTCAAAGAAAGCGCTTTAAAAAAGCGCTGCTAAATGGGGGGTCTACGAAAGCGCTTTTAAAAAAGCGCTGCTAAAGGGGGTCATAAGGCAGACCTATAGCAGCGCTTTTAAAAGCGCTGCTAAATGCCAAAAAAAAGCGCTGCTAAAGGGGGTCCTAAGGTATACCTATAGCAGCGCTTCTAAAAGCGCTGCTAAATGCCAAAAAAAGCGCTGCTAAATGGGGTCCTAAGGCAGACCTATAGCAGCGCTTTTAAAAGCGCTGCTAAATGCCAAAAAAAGCGCTGCTAAAGGGGGTCCTAAGGCATACCTATAGCAGCGCTTTTAAAAGCGCTGCTAAATGCCAAAAAAAGCGCTGCTATAGGTTTAAGTAGCATAAATTTAAAAAATTCCAATATTTTCACAGAATCAGAACATTCTTCTTCTTTCTTATTTCCACTCGCGAGCGTTGCCCTATTCAGAATTAGAATAGTCACCGTCGACGCATTCCGTCCGCGCCTCCGTCCGACAGCCTCCGTCCGTCGTCTTTCCTCCGGTCATTCCGTCGTCACCTCATTCTGCCGCCGTCCGTCCATTGTTACGGTATTTGAAGTTTTTCATTTTGCATTTTTCTGGATTAATGTCTTAGTATTTCATTTTTTTGGATTATATGATGTTAGTGTTACTTCTTTTCTGAGTTTTTGACTTGTTTTTGTTGATACCGTTGATGAAAATTACTCGTTTGATATTGGCTTGAGTTTTGTATACAAGGTGTTTGTTGAAATGCCACAATGAATTTACTTATGTTAACTTTCATTATATCTAGCCGTATACAAGGTGTTTGCTGAAATGCCACACCTTATATGAGTTTTTTTTACTAATAATTTTTATAAGGGAAATACTGCACATATATTCAATGATTTTTTAGATTATGTTGCTTTAGAAACTTCACACTATTTGTGATTTAGATGAAAGCTTTAAGTTTCTGTTAATCTTGAAATTTATTTATTTTTCTTAATCCTTATTTTTCTATGAAATAGTCTAAATTCACAAATAATCCTTATTTATTTATTAAATTTTAAAACATAAATATATAGATCCGACAACTTTTTTGAAATAAAGTTTGTTTGGCGAGTTACACAACATTTAATGAATTCACGTGTCTTCATGAATGTGGATATAGTTTTAGAATGTATAGATCATTCATACAGCTTTATGTTTGTATATGTATAATGATGTTTGATGTTGCAGCATTACATTGTATCAAAATCTATATTTTGAGGTACTATATCTTTCGTCTTCTTCAATTGCAAGTGCCATGATCAATCTTATTCCCGGAGTTACATTTTTAATAGCAGCCTTTGTAGGGTAATTAATACTTATGATATAACTATTATTCTATAAACATATAACATTTCACCCTTATATATTTTTCAGGTTCCAGTTTACAAAAGTCATCCTAATTATTTATCACTGTCAGCTTGGATGTGTTTCATTTCAACATTACAATCAGCCGTAGTGACAGTATTCTTGGAGCCAGACCTTAATGCATGGAAGATTAATTCTCTACTTCAATTTGGTTCCACTTTATATGCGATAATTTTTCATGATGATACACACCAATATTTATACATCATAATCCTAGATAATTTGTAATAAATATATTTTGTAGGGAATTATGGGATCAGCGGTTATGTTTTGTCTTCAAGCATGGTGCATAACACAGAGAGGACCTCTTTTCTCTGCATTGTTTAGCCCTTTTGTGACAGTGATTGTGACTGTATTGGCTGCTTTGGTACTTCATGAGGAAATATATATTGGAAGGTAATGATAATGAAGATTAATTCTATAAATACATATTTAATTATTAATCTGATTAACAGAAACTTCAAATAATGATAAGAACTGAAAATTTCATAGAAATCTAGTACTTAATGATCTACATGGGCCTGTTCAAGTGTATTGTTACTTATCTATTATTGTTTTTGCTTGTGTTGTTGTTAAGATGAATCATGTTCTATTGAATTAAGCTTGGAAGACATTCAATTGAATAATGATACAAAGCTTGAAGAAAACCGTGTATTTGTGGCTGATAGTGAACTCCATGCAGTCTCATACAGAATTCAATAGTCAAGTAAAGATTGTTAAGTTTATTTCTTCCTAATGTGACATCTGATATTGTATCTATTTGTAAAGTTATCAGATTTGTAATTATATGTGAATTGATTGTAGATGTGATTTTGTTCTGAGGATCGGACTGTGTTGTAATATATTTAAGCAGGTTTATGTGTATAATATTTCAAAGTGATGAATTATAATGTATACTTTAGTTATTGTGTATAATATTGCAAATTGATGAATACACAAAAATAAGGCCAAAATAATTGTTATATATAAGGCCAAACTGTTGAACTAAAGACCTGAATTATAAGCAGGGAATGTATTTGTTATAAGCAGGTTTATTGAAAAATATATAAAAAATGTGATTATTTAAAAAAAAAAATTCAAAATCGTGAAGAATAGACAGCGCTTTTAAAAAAAGCGCTGCTAAAGGGGCAAAAAGAGGCATAAAAAAGCGCTGCTATAGGTTGGAAAATGAGGGTCTAAGAAAGCGCTTTAAAAAAGCGCTGCTAAAGGGGGGTCTAAGACAGCGCTTTAAAAAAGCGCTGCTAAAGGGGGGTCTAAGAAAACGCTTTTAAAAAGCGCTGCTAAAGGGGGGAGATGAAGGGGGATTAGGCAGCGGTTATGAAAGTGCTGCTATAGGGTGAAAAAAGCGCTGCTAAAGGCAAAAAAAACGCTGCTAAAGGCAAAAAAAAGCGCTGTCTTTACCTTTAGCAGCGCCACTTTAGGCAGCGCTTTTAAGCGCTGCTAAAGGCAAAAAAAAAGCGCTGCTAAAGGTCTTTTTTGGCATAGTGTTTATCCAGAAGATAGTACAAGACTCAGACTGGGGCAAGCCTTCCAAGCACCCAACAAATTAGTCATTTTCAACATCAGACAAGTTGAAGCAATTATCAGTTCATCTACAACAGACAGCTAAACTAGGGCAGTGTACTTGAAGAATCCTCAATCAATTATCCTCCTTCCTGCAAGGATCATCAATTTGACACAGTTTACCAGTGTGGCAGAAATGTGCTCAGCAGTAATATCTTTAGTCCCCAAGCAAAATGAAAGTGATCTCCGTGTTGAGGAATCAGTCTTCCAGTCTTGTCTTCTCACCAAAAGAGTCGAGCCTTGTCGTCGGCGTCTGCATTTACATTTGATCATATATCATCTGCATAATTCATATACATATGCATAACATGGGTGTTTCATCCTCATTTGCATTTCTCCCGAGGTCGTGTTTTATCCACGTCTTACCTTGTGGTCAAAGTCCAACTCGCTTGGCACCTACCAAACAGATTTTTGTGTCATGTCTATCTGATGTTCTTCCAGATATGACATTTCTTATCTGATTGTTCTTCCGGATATGTCTGTTCCTATATACATCCATTACTATTCTCAGATACTATGTTTATACCTTTCATTCAAAGCCATTATTAGATGTATGGTTTCCTTTTATCCAACGCTATTCTTGAATGTTACCTTTGTTTGCCTCTCTCTGATGTTTTTCCAGATTGAGTCTTTGTTCTGATGTTCTTCCAGAACTTATCTGATGGTTTTCCAAATATTTACCTTGACTCTGATGTTTTTCCAGAATCTATCCGATGTTTTTCCAGATATGTTTCTCTCTCTGATGTTTTTCCAGTTTGAGTGTTTGTTCTGATGTTTTTCCAGAACTTATCTGATGGTTTTTTAGATATTTACCTTGATTCTGATGTTTTTCCAGAATCTATCCGATGTTTTTCCAGATATGTTTCTCTCTCTGATGTTTTTCCAGATTGAGTCTTTGTTCTGATGTTTTTCCAGAACTTATCTGATGGTTTTCCAGATATTTACCTTGATTCTGATGTTTTTCCATAATCTATCCGAAGTTTTTCCGGATATGTTTCTCTATCTGATGGTTTTTCAGATATTTACCTTGATTCTGATGTTTTTCCAGAATCTATCCGATGTTTTTTCGGATATGTTTCTCTCTCTAATGTTTTTTCTAGTTTGAGTCTTTGTTCTGATGTTTTTCCAGATACTCCCTTTAAATTCTGATGTTTTTCCAGAATCTTTCCGATGTTTTTCCGGATATATATATTTTTGTTCTGATGTTCTTCCAGAACTCCTTTGTTGCTTACCTGATATTCTCCTAGATATGTTTCGAATACCCTTCTAAAATGTTTCAGATGAACCTTCAAAATATATGTCTTTAATGTGCTTCTTTGGATATGTTCCGGAGTTTATTCGATGTTTTTCCGAGTATCTCTGGTATATTTCAGAGTTCATTCGATGTTCTTCCGAATGTCTCTGATGTTTGTTTATGTGTCCCTGTTATATTTTCCAGATTTCTCCTCACCTCATTCATTGATATTTTGAATGTTGTGACTCTTTTCCATCCAGTTCCGTTCATGGATGATGACTGTTGCTTCCCCTGTGTTGTTGTGTTTCCCAGTGTGTAGTTGCTCGTTGTTATGCCGTTCTTTTATTTTTGCTCGTGTGTCTGCGTTTGTCTTGCATCCAAGCATCATTTAGAATTCATTGCATTTAAACATTTGTCCTTTTTGCATACCATCCGATCTAAGGGACAAAATTTCTGGTTTGCTATATTTAAATACCTTTCACTACGATTCTATGAGGATTATCATCTCTCATTGCCATCTGGTGAAGATATTTAAATAGGGGCAATCGTTGCACCCCAAATTTTGATCCCTTAGATCTTCATCATCATTTTAGGATCATATTCATTTGATTATATAACCTTAACCCATTTCAAGTTTGTCTTTGTTAAGATATAGGCAAATCAGGGTTCTGTACAGTCGGAAATCGAGTTTTCGACGGTTTAATCAGTCAATGCCTTGGATTGATAATCCATGAAGAAAGTCTCTATGCAATCAATAATACTCCATTAGGTCAAACATGGGTCCAATTTGATGTTGTCACACAAAGATCAGGAACAGTGTTGTTCAGGATCCCCGATTAGGGTTTTTGATTAGGAAAAGTCAATTGTGGTTTGACTTTTGATTTTAAAGGTGTTCCAATGATGGAATTATGGTCCATGAAGCTCATACGACTTATCCAAGTCCCCTCAAGAAGTTCCAAGGCCTCAGGAGATCCAGAACAACAACAGTCGATCCGATCATCATCGATCGATTGTTTCGTTGACCAAAAAGTCATCTCTCCGACTATAAGGAATTTAAACTCCAGGTGGGAATCAAAAATTTTCATAAAGACATATTACACCTAACCAAGATGTTTCATGACCATTGGATCAAGGATTGGGGAGTAATCACAAAAATCGGGAATTAGGGTTTTGAAAGGGGCAAGACCATAACTTCCTAACCACACATCCAAATGATGTGGTTCAAAGCTTGTTGGAAAGATCTTTACAATTCCTACAAAAGTCTCACAGATGTCCATGTGCAAAAAATGAGTAGATTGGGAGTTATAATCAAAAACATCACAAGAGAGGAAAACACTTAGAAAATTTCTAAGTCTTTTGGCCTTGCAAATCTTGTTTTCAGCCAACTTTGAAGAGCTTTTTAACCTAGTTCCACTTGGATTATGAAGTTTCAGCGAACATGAAAGTTGTAGAGCTTCATGAGGTCTTTCCAAAAAGTTATAGAACTTCTCCGTAGCCTTTATGAGCTGAGAGTTATGAAGTGAGAAAGTTGGGTCTGTGCACTAGTTTGTCAACTTGCCAAAACCCAACATGAACTTGATTTCCAACTATGAACTTCATCTCTAACTATGGAATGACCTTTGATATGATGTTTCAGAGGGTGAAATGGACAAATTCAGAAGAGGATCCAAGCAAATCCAAAGTTCTTGACAAGATCCATTTGTTTATTAAGGAAAAGTACAAAAAGTACACCATGAAAGAGAAGATTGGTGGCTACAGCATGGGAGGGTGTCCTTATACACTCTTTGGTCACTTCCTACAGCCCATTGTAGCTTGTTTTAAGGAGGCTAGTCTCTTTGAAAGTAAGCAAGGCCAGCAGAACAAGAAACCATCATGTGAATTCACAAGGATTTTTCACCAAAAAACCACTTTGAATACCACTTGTGCAAATCTTCCCAAACCTCTTCATGGCCTATAAATAGAGGCTTCCTCCCACTCTATTTTTCATACCAGAGCTATCCAAGAGAACAATAAACTCACAACTCTCTTCTTTCCCTCCTTGCTTGAAGGTGAAGAAATTCACAAAATCACCATTTTTACCACTTTGCATCTTTCACACCAAAACCTTCTCCAAACATTCTACCACTCCAAAAACACTTCAAGCCACCCACAAATGTTGTATTGAAGTTGTCCCAACCATTATTTTACCAGAAGTGTAGTTTTTCCAAAAGTCAACTCTTGAATCAAAGAAATTTGACTTTCTGCATTAACCAAGAAATCTCTCTGTTCAGACCTGTTCTGTCTCTTCCAACTCTTCAAACACCTCAAATATAGGATGTAGTTACTGTCTAAGTCATAACAATTCAACTTTAATACAATTTCCCAAATCTGTCATAAGATTCATTGGTTACTTCTTTCCTAAGTCAATTTATTTGCACAAGAAGCTTGCTTGGAGGGAACTTGAATATTTTATACATTGCATTGGAGGTGTAGAGAAGCTGCTTAACTTATTTATATTCAAACAAAAGCTTTGCATAAAGAGCTTTCTAGGAGGTCTTCAAGAGGTAAGTCACTTTTGTTAGCTACATTTATTATGCACCATGTTTATCTTTGATGTACATTAGCTTGAGCATACTATAGAATCCCTCAAAAATCATGTTTGAACTTTGGTAATGGTTGTTTTAATAAGTTTGTAAACTGTCATGAGGTTAGGTGCTTGGTGTTGTTAATTTGTTGGTTTCATTCCATGAGCCATATTCTGTTTTTTCCTAAGGTTAATGTTATGGTTGTGTTTAAGTTCATTTATAGGTCCTATTACACATGTGTGAACAATGTATAATGAGGAATTAGTGTGTATGACAACTATGTTATTTTGTGCCTTTAGTTTGGTTTAAGTCTTTCAATTTCATGTGCAAGTTTGTATTCTGTTTGAACCAATGTTGAAGTGATCAAAAAACCTTACTTGTATGATATTTAAGTTGTGTGAATCATATTTGAATGTTGAGTTTGTTTTGGTTGTAAAGTGTCATGAACTTCCTTATTGGCCACATACTACATATCAATTTCCATATGTCAGTTGGGGTTCTGGTTTAGATTTAAGTTCAATATGTTTGCAGACACTTTGTATATGATGTGTAGAGTGTATTTGAACCTTTGTTCTGGTTATAGCATGATTGAATTGATCTTTGGTTTTGAAAATGCACTTTTTATCTCATTTTGCAATTGCTATCGAATTTTAAAACTCACATACTTTCAGATAAAATCAAGGACATCATTGTAATCTTTGTTGAATTTCACTCAAGTTTGACTAAAACTTTACCAAAATCCATTGAGTTTTGTTTGAGTTTGGTTTGTTCATGTTTTAAGGTTTTATCTTGTTTGGGCCCAGCATATTTGCCCAGAAATACATAGTTTGAGTTTTAAGCATTGATGACATACTGTGCTTACTGTCCACAATTTGTTGGAAGGTGTGTCAGTAGAGGTTTCTCATCAAGTTTCTTTTTCTTCAGAGGTTGTTGCAATCTATGTGTGTAGGAAGCTTTTGACATGTTATTGCTTGTGTTCATTTTTGAAAGAGTATGGCTACTGTAGTATGGTAGCAGGCCTGTTGTTGCTTCTGTTAAGTTATTTAGCAGGCTTGTGGCTGCTTTTTGTTTGGGTTAATTGTTGCTATACTTGTATGCTTTTGTCACTGCTGTAGAGTTTCTGCATAAGTTTATGTTGCTATCAAGATCATTAGTGTTTGATTTGGTGCATTAATCATGTTAGTTTCTTTCTTTGAGGTCTGTTAGCTGCTAACATTATCAAGTTCCATCTTGAACTGTTGCAATCTATGTGTGTAAATTCATAACCTGTTGCATTTTAGATTGATAGCAGTTGCTGCCACAAATCCTTTTGTTTTAGCTTTGTTTAGGCACAAAGTACTTGTTAAACACAATTTCACCATTTGCAACTCACATACTCTTTTTTTTCTCTATTGATTTTTGAATAGCATTTCCTGTTGAAACTCCTTCTATAGCACATTTATAACTTGTTCAAGCCATTTTCTACCCTTCATTGCATCTGTTTCAACAAATTGTGTTTGAAAACGCATCTCCAAGCTTTCAAATGCATGTTCCATCGAATTTCTTTGTATGTACATTATTTGAAAAAAAAACCACTACACCAATGTGTTCCTTATGAAAAAAATAAGTGATTTAGACTAAAATTTTGTTAGATTTGGTGGAGGAGTGACAAAGTTATGACCAAAACGTATTTTGAGTTTCCACTTGCATTTGCCCAAGAGTTGCCCAGAATTTTTCACCTTGTTTCAGTACATATGCAATTAGGGGTGGCAAAATACACGGATGTATCGCCACCCCAGTGGTTAAATGCAATTCCTTAAGTCACTTACCATGCGCCTTGTCCTCTGTTCGAGTCTCAACGAGGCCCCCTGTTTATTTAATTTTGTGGTTTTTCAAGTTTTAATGTTTTTTCCTTCTTTTCCCATTACTTTGCACGCGCGCGCATGTGGTTGGGTTGGCATGACTTCAAGTCCATAAATCCAAGGACGTGGGTTCAATACTTGGTGTGGGCACTTCCATATTTTTTAGCACTTGGTTATTTATTTTATTTAATTTCATTCAATTTTCAATTTATCATAACTCCTTCAATTTTAATCCTTTTTTAGTGATTCTTTTTGCCAAATTCTTGTGTTAATGTATATTTTCGCATAATGTTTGAACCTTTTGTCTACATTGTTGTGACATTGTTGGTTTATATTCCCCTTTACCTTTTATCCTAACCTTAGAATTTGAGTCGCCGTGCTCACTTTTAGCGTCCCGCCGTGGACATCCTTTATCCCTTTATCCTAACCTTAGGTTGGAGCCTCCGTGCTCTATTTAGCGTCCCTCCGTGGACATCTTTTACCCTTTTACTCTAACCTTAGGATCTGAGTCGCCGTACTCATATTTAGCGTCCCGCCGTGGACATTCTCTACTACAACCATCTCAACTTAGATTCAGGAGTCGCCGCACTCCATGTAAGTACTTCCCTATGAATGCTTACATCCCCTTGGAACCTTGACCACGGTCAAGAGTTCCTCCCCCCTGAAAAGGGGAACTACGAACGCTCTGATTTCTCGATGAGAATACGTAGGCATAAGATGCGACGTCTTAGCGAGTCACCCACTAACCAACTAACAACTAACTTCTTGTTAACCTTTTACAACTTAGAATTGGAGTCGTCGTGCTCTATTTAGTCGTCCCACCATGGATATTTCCCCTGTTTACCTTTACAATTTAGAACTTGGAGTCGCCGTGCTCTATTTAGTTGTCCCGCCGTGGATATTCCCTTCTTTGCTAACTTTAACTTTAGTTTAGAGTCTCCGCACTCTATGTAAGTGTCTCGTCGTAGACATTTACTTTCCCTTTGGAACCTTGACCACAGTCAAGACTTCCTCACCCCTAACCAGGGGAACTACGGTTGCTCTGATTCCATTCCCATCAGTATACGTAGGCACAAGATGCGATGTCTTCGCGAGCAAACTTTACCAAACTTTGTATATACTTTATATCTTTACCCTTAGAACTTTTCCTTTAGCAAGCAAACTTTAGCAAACACAAATATTAACAAAAGGTTCTTGTAGAGTAATACAGATGTTTAGGATGTGAAATACCTACCGCTATCACCAAGATAGACATTCCTGATATACCCCAACACAAGTTCATTTTCAAGCCTATTGTTGATTTTTTAACTAGAAAATTTCAAAGTGATCGGTTATACGGTATTGTTGCTAACACTTCTTCTGCAACTTTTTGCTTTATCATAGTTGATGTGTATTACAACTCGCTTTTGTCATTGCACAGATGTCACCGGGGTTCTCCATGATGTCGTAAAATCACAAACTAGAGGGAGAGGCAAAAAGTATTTCATTAACATTGCCTTGTCAGATGAGTGGTATGATTCCAAACATTGCATTTTCACTGCTCTAAACTGATTTTTTTAATAACTCTAATCCTTTATAAGTTGTCTCTCTTACCGGAGCTCCTTTTCCATCTCAGGAGAGGGCCACTATTGAGATGTATTATTGGCCATGAAGATGAGAGGTCTGTGTTGAGGAACCTGTTTCTAAATGCATCCTTTGATCTATCGCTCAAAATGGTGGTTCTCTGTTGTCTAATGCACAGGGAGGGGGGAACTTTTAAGGAGCTACCGGCTTATGATCTTTAGAGCCACAGATATGGAAGATGTTGAAATGGCCAGGTCATTCCTTACTCTTTGTTAAGCCGTTGTACTTCTCTTAATCTTGATGGTTTTTTGTTCATTTCTTATTCACATTCATAAATGGAAACTGGAAGAAAAGATAAATGGATTATGCTGTTGCGTTAATATTTCCATTTTTTGTTTGTTTTAGGTTTCTTGTGAAGAATGATGGACTTTTCCTTGGGAGTTCTTCTGCATTGAACTGTATTGGAGCGGTTAGAGCAGCACAATCATTAGGCCCTGGTCACACAATTGTAACCATTCTGTGTGATAGTGGAATGAGACATTTGAGAAAGTTTTGTAATGATGAATACTTGTCTCAACTTGGTTTGACACCTAAAGCAATCAACTACCTACCCATTACAAGGGATTGCCACCATTCTACCAGTTATACCCTTCACACTTAAAATCATTATTCCCAACTCAAGGTCATAATAGTAATTAACATATTCTATTCTTTCACCCAATCAGAAGAATCCATTCTGCCAAGTGGTAGAAATTTTTTTGAAAAATTCTTACCATTTCCCTCTCCCTCTCACTCTCACCTTCTCTCTTTCTCTCACCTTCTCTCTCTTGCATTTCTCTCTCTTGCCTTTCTCTCTTCCAAAGTTCTCTCTTTCTCTCAAAACCCTAAACCGCCTCCCCCTCCGTCGCTTCCAACAGAACCTCAGTGTGGTGCTCGAATCCTACGTCGTGGTGCTACAGGAAAAAACCAACGGCGCCGACTTTAGTGTGCTACCGGAAAACACTAACGACGGTGAGTTTAGCTTCTGGTTGAACTCTTGAATCCACATTTTAATTTCATTTAGCAATTATTTTTTCTTCCTTACTCTAATTGTCTTGCTCTTTTTGTATTTTCTAACTTCCTTTTGGTGTATGCAGAGAAATCATCTAAACCAAACCCTAAATGATGAAGAGGTGTAATCATGCCCCTCCTACTTCTTCCAATCTGAAAAGGTAACATTAATAGACTAATACTACTACTAATTTTTGTTTATAGCATTGGTTGATTTTCGTTCTCCTTTCAGACTTCTTCATGTTGCTGTTTGTTAGAAATTGATTTATTCTTGTGTTCAAATTTAGGGTTTAGGATACATGATCCGTTAAGTTTTCCAAAGATGATGGGTTTATTCATTTTTTTCTTGATGTTGCTCCGAAAGAAGCTAGAAATAGTGATTGCTTGCAGGGTATGGTTTTCTAACTTTTGTTAATAATTTTAGGGTTTTGTTTATTTTTGAAATTGATGGATATGTTTGTGTGTTTTGAAGTTTTGAAGTGTGTTTTAAATAAAGTGAAATTGTAGCTGAAATTGTGTGTAATTTTAAAGTTTGATCTAGACTTTAATGTCATGTTGTTGTTTATTGGAAAATGATTTATTCTTGTGTTCAAATTTAGGGTTTATGGTACCTGATCCGTTAAGTTTACAAAGGTGATGAGCTTATTGATTTCATATACTACAACTTTTTGTGTGTTTGTTTAATTTAGAATCCCTACTATCTGTTTGAAGAAATGCACATCTTTTGTTTGAATGAATGTTGCATGATGAGGATGATAAATTTTTTGATGAACTAATATTATTGATGCAACCAGGCTCATGTTAAAGTGGCTTCTACAAGACGCTGATTTTGTGACTTGATCCCATTATCTCCGATCATACGACAGTTGGGCCAAGACTTTCCTGAGTTTTGAAAATCTAACTTTTCTTTTCTGCTGTGTTGTTATTGTACATGCCATCCATAAGAGGAGGGTGACTATGGAAAAGGCACAAGGCAACATTAAATGGTTTACCTCTTACGTTCTAAAATGTGTTTATTATCGACGAGATCAAACTGAGATCATTGAAGAAATTTGGTGAAACAACAAAGAAATATTTAATATAAAATTTGTTTGAACATTCCTAGTTGAGGCTACATCAAGACTGGGTGGATAACAAATGGCTCATGGCTTCTAAGGTATGATTCAAATGTTTGTTTTTTTGAGTATGCACACTGACACTTTTGTTTAACAGTACAGTAGACTAATTTGGATAGCAGAACTTTGGTATCACCTAACACACTCAAAGTATTCTCTTAATCCATCCATACTATTTTGATCATATGATTACATATGCTTAATCATTGAAATTTGTCTGTAGTTCGATAACTTGGTTTACAAAATGATGTATTTTCTTCTAAAATTTTGTTGTAGTTTCTCAAAGAGAGCTGAGGCTGAAGAGGGTATGTCGGAAGCCATAAAGGTATATACAGTCTGTTGGTAATTTCTCTCCGATATTTGTGTTTATTTTTTGTATTAAATCAAGATATTTGACTGCTCTTTGTTGTCATTGTATTAAATCAAGATATTTTGGCTGCTCTTTGTTGTCATTGCAGGATGACAATAAAGATATTGAATGGAATGAAAGTGAAGGAGCCATTAAGAGAACATACAACGGATTCAGAAAGAAATCTACCGGTGTTGTGCAGTTTGACATAACCCAAAACCGCTTTTTGGTTGTTGGTGAAGATGGCCAAGTGAAGTTTTGGGACATGGACAATATTAATCCTCTAACAAGCACTGATGCAGATGGTGGATTACAGGTCAGGATTTAATGTTTAAGTGTTTGAAGTCTTCTGGAGTATAACCACAATTTACAAACATCCCTTATCTGACTGTATGAATCTGTTCAGGGCCTTCCACGTTTAAAATTCAATAAGGAAGGAAATATTCTCGCAGTCACTACTGTGGATAATGGATTCAAAATACTAGCAAATGCTACTGGTCTTAGATCCTTAAGAACAATTGAAACTCCAGCATTTGAAGCATTGAGGTCACCCATTGAATCTGATGCAATCAAGTTAGTAATATAGACTATATAGTTCTCTCTGTTCATACTCATTGAAATATCTTTTTGGATTGAATTCTTCCAGGTTCATTCCTTATTAAAGGACCTGGTTCACAAAGTTGTCAGTGAGACTCTGGTTTGTTCCTGGAACTTTTCATTTAATGTTCCTGTTGTATTTCCTGCTGCTATATATTTTTGCTCAATAAATTGTATAGCTTCTGGTGCTCTCTTTTTGTTGGGGCACCATTTTGAATAAATAGTTATTATTTTTTATATTGAAAATTAGAATAATATTTATTTTAAAACAAATTTACTTTACTAAAATGGTAGTATTTTAAAATTAAAACTGATGGAATAGTAAGTTAACATTTTGATAAATTTCTAGGTCATAACCTTCACACCTAAAATCATTTTGTCATTCAGGTAACTTGCTATATTCCTCACAGATATGTGAGTTGGTTTTATTTTGTAGGAGTTGCCAAGTTTGATCCGCCAACTGGAAAGCAATTCAAAGCCAAGGCTGCTGCGCAATCTTGCACAACATATTTTGCAGAGGCTTTGATTGCAGAAGCTAAAGCTGACAAAGACATTATCGCAATCCATGCTGCGATGGGAGGTGGAACTGGCATGAATCTCTTCCATCGCCGATTCCCAACAAGATGCTTTGATGTTGGGATAGTGGAACAACATGTCGTTACATTTCTCGCAGGTCTAGCTTGTGAAGGCCTAAAGCCTTTTTGTGCAATTTACTCATCGTTCTTGCAAATGGCCTATGATCAGGTAGACTAAGAACTTCTCTCCCAAAATACAAAAAAAATTATGCAGTACGAGTTCTTTACTTTTAATTTTCAGTATATGGTATAGTTTATAGCACTATACCATATAAACTTTGAAAATTGAAATCAGTGCTCAAAGTATGAATCCAATGTCTATATCACAGGTGGTACATGATGTGGATTTACAGAAACTGCCTGTAAGATTTGCAATGGATAGAGCTGGATTAGTTGGTTCAGACGGTCCGACGCATAGTGGTACTTTCGACGTCACTTTTATGGCATGCCTTCCCAACATGGTAGTGATGGATCCTTCTGATGAAGCAGAGCTTTGCCACATGGTTGCCACTGCATCAGCCATTGACGATCGACCCAGTTGTTTCCGATACCCGAGGGGAAATGGAATTGGTGTTGAACTCCCAAATGAATACAAAGGCATTCCTCTTGAGGTAAAGTTGGGATCATATCCCCATAGTCATGCATACATAAATTTTGTTCATTTTTACTTCTTATTTTGCTATTATAGGGACCAAAGAATTGAGAGTTGAAGATGTCTTAATGTTATGAACACTATACAAGAATGAAATGGTCAGGAGCATTTTGAAGCTATTTTACAAGACATCAAGGTGAACTTTTACGTTTTGAACATTTTTTGTCTCTGATGCTGAAACATGTTATAACTTTGCTCACTAAAACTTTGATGTTCAGGGCAACCAAATTCAAGCCATTACTAAAAATCATAATATGGAAGAATGGAAACCTAGGTTCCATGAACATCATACATATGTTGTTTATAACGGTGAACCTTTAGACAAAGATCTACCTTTGAAGGTTTGTGATAATACGTTAAAGTTGTTTTTACTAATGGAGCCGCTATCACCAAGATAGACATTCCTGATATACCCCAACACAAGTTCATTTTCAAGCCTATTGTTGATTTCTTAACTAGAAATTTTCAAAGTGATCGGTTATACGGTATTGTTGCTAACACTTCTTCTGCAACTTTTTGCTTTATCATAGTTGATGTGTATTACAACTCGCTTTTGTCATTGCACAGATGTCATCGGGGTTCTCCATGATGTCGTAAAATCACAAACTGGAGGGAGAGGCAAAAAGTATATCATTAACATTGCCTTGTCAGATGAGTGGTATGATTCCAAACATTGCATTTTCACTGCTCTAAATTGATTTTGTTAATAACTCTAATCCTTTATAAGTTGTCTCTCTTACCGGAGCTCCTTTTCCATCTCAGGAGAGGGCCACTATTGGGATGTATTATTGTCCATGAAGATGAGAGGTCTGTGTTGAGGAACCTGTTTCTAAATGCATCCTTTGATCTATCGCTCAAAATGGTGGCTCCCCGTTGTCTAATGCACAGGGAGGGGGAACTTTTAAGGAGCTACCGGCTTATGATCTTTAGAGCCACAGATATGGAAGCTGTTGAAATGGCCAGGTCATTCCTCACTCTTTATTAAAGCGTTGTACTTCTCTTAATCTTGATGGTTTTTTATTCATTTCTTATTCACATTCATAAATGGAAACTGGAAGAAAAGATAAATAGATTATGCTGTTGCGTTAATATTTCCATTTTTTGTTTGTTTTAGGTTTCTTGTGAAGAATGATGGACTTTTCCTTGGGAGTTCTTCTGCATTGAACTGTATTGGAGCGGTTAGAGCAGCACAATCATTAGGCCCTGGTCACACAATTGTAACCATTCTGTGTGACAGTGGAATGAGACATTTGAGCAAGTTTTGTAATGATGAATACTTGTCTCAACTTGGTTTGACACCTAAAGCAACTGGATTAGAGTTCTTGGGTATTAAATAAGCTTGTTCCTTCACAGAATGCCAGTACCTCCTACTTCATTACCAAAGTGTGCAATGCCTGAGAAGACTATGCAAGAAGCCATAAAGCCCATCATGCTTATGATGTTATACTTGATTGAAAGACTCCTCCTCACTGGAAATTACTCTCAAAACCATTTTTTTCCTATTATTTGAATAATGTCACCCCTGGTAAATATATACCATCGTAGTTCGGTGTGCTGCTAACAAATATTAGTTGACATTTAATGGTCAGTTGATGGCTAGATTACCAGTGTTGTGCATACATTTTAGAATAACGACATTTTTTCATAAAAGGCAGAACCATGGTTTTTGATTCAACAACCATCTTCACTGATTCTTATTGAGTTCTGAATTTCACATTTGACATATGACCAACACTAATACATGTTTGAATTCGTTGTAAAATTGATAGTATCATTGTGAGCTATTGTAATTTTGATTAAAACCGCACTTTAGAACTTTAACAAGTAATTTTAACAAATTCACAATTGATTCAAACATATACTTTGTATTGTACTAACTCCCTTCAGTCCTCAAATTAGGCAATACTGTGATTGAAGAATGTTACCACTGCAATTAATAATGTATCCTGGGATGGCTTCATTACATAAATTGTTTAGAGTACAGTAAGCCTAAAGGTAACCACATCCAGCTTTTAATTCAAGCAACCAGGATTGTTTGCAGTCATGGCCTTTTAGTAGAGATTAGATTTGAAGAGTTTTGCTAAGAGATAACAAATATGAAATTTGTTAGAACACATACTACTATAAAATATATTTGATATTTTTTTCGGGTTAAATATTTTTTCTTCATGAGTACTATTTTCCTCTTCAATGAAGCTTTTTTTTCAATATCATCCTTGTAATGTAATATTTTATTTTTTCATTCAATCCTTATAAAATTAGATGATGTGATTCGTTCAAATCATGGTTGTTAAGATCTTGATTTAGATCTCAAGATTATAAGATTTTACGATTTCATACATCTTCAATGATCCATGTCTTAAGTAGAATTGTGTAAAAAGTAAGATTATTGCACAATCATAATCTTTTCACATTGTTGATTTTATGCAATCTTGGCATGTTTCGAAGACAATCGGTTGTCTTTTGGTTAGCATCATTACAAGTTAAAAAAGAGTGAATGCACTTCTTTTGAAATGATAAGATTTAGATTTAGAGTTTAGACTCTTGTCAAAAAAAAAAGTGTTTAGAGAATAAATATATTAATTGTAGATTTTTTTAATCATGCATAAATATTGCTCTAAAAATTAAAAAGTCTAAAATTCTGATTATTATGTATTTCAATCTTTTCACTATAATGTTTAAAATCTTATTCAAATACTTCATAAAATTACACGAGATAGAATTAGTTAGATTCGAATAAAAAACATACATAAATATTGCTCTTAATGTGCATTTGAATATAATTCAACTATCAACATATTTAATACTATATCTCATTCTTTTCCTCATACCCATGCGGGCGCACGAGTCTTCTATTAGTAAATAGAAAATAATGAGGACTCCAATTCCTTAAAGACTGAATAAAAACATGGAAGTTGTTAATTGATGTGATTTTCTAGTCAATAAGATTTGGTTCTTAATTGATTAAATGGTGCAAATTTCTGAAATAAATAAACTTAATTGATTATTTTTTAGGTTAAATTATCAAAAATTTAAATTTTTCTACTTCTTGATTCTTTTAGGTTTGGAAACTTCTTTAGGGTCCAAATTGCTTTTGGGTCCTCCCTCTTTTGTTTTTTTTCTTCTAAAACTTAATTTTTCAACAAACAATTAGTAGAGAATAAATACAAATGAAAGTGTGATAGTAACTGAAATTTTTTTGAGTTTATCCTTTATCTCTTTAACTAATTAAAAAGGATAAATTAAAGAGAATTTTTTTCCACTTGGCTCTTTTAGGAACCAAATTTAATTCTCTTTCTTTTATATTTCTCTAACATGTTTAATATGAGAGAAAATTTTAGAATTCATTTCTGTTTTACTGATATTCTTTCTAAATATTTTAATATTGGAACTACATATCTTTTTATAGATACCAAATCTTGGAATGAATGTTTTGGACAACTTTTTTCGACAATTTGCCTTTGAAGCTACAAAGAGTTCCAACAAAAGAAATTAGGTTTCTTATGGTATCCAATTTTTTTTTTAGCTCTTCTAATGTTAGTAGATTTAATGTGGCTCAAGTCATCATAATTGAATCTTATAGACCACTTTAAATTTGTATTTTGCTAAAACAATAAAGTTCAAGATCCAGATTTATGACAATAATTGCCTTTATAAATAGTATGAACCATTTTCTTTTTAGCGAGACATAAACTCAAAATATTTACCATTAATATCTAATTTATAACTTAAACCTATATAAAGCTCTTTGATTAGATAAGAACATATCAAAGTTTTATCTGTTTGTAGTAAATTTACTTAAAGTTCCATGCAAGTCTTTCAATTCAGTAATTAAAGAATCATAATTTTCACATTTATTAAATTTCACAGTACATTTTTTAAGTTGATTCAATTCATCTAAGGTTCTTACATTTTCATCTTCAAGATATTTCATATGACTTATATACGCTATAATGCATTTTTCTAGCTCATTAGTTTCTTTACATAATCTTACTCGTAAAGTATATATTTGAGTATTTGAAAGCTTAAGTTGCATTGCCTATGCCTCCTAATGGTTTGTATTTTGATTGCTTGTATTTTAACTTTTGATTATGGTTATATCATTATTGAGTCTCCTCACATGATTGCGCACCTTAGAATTGAGTTTTAAATATGTTTTTATGTGTGCATAAGTAAAATTGTTTCACCACACTACAAGCAATATCCTTCTAAGTCAATTTATCAAAGTTTTGGATCAAGAACCATTTTTGAGAATGTTTCAAGTCATGATAAGGATGGAATCTCAAACACACTTCACATTTTACAAAAACTGATATTTTGGAAGTGTGATTTGCATCACACACTTCTATGACTCGAATTAGAATTACAGGATATCCTGGAATTACTTTAATGCTATCATGATTAGAATCACAACATCCATGACTTAAATCATAATTGATTCGAATTATACACAAACTACATATTTTGGAATTTGGTTTTGTAAATGTGATTCAAATTAGAGACTTTCATGACTCGAATCACAGAAAGCACAAACATTGACTCAAATCACTTCATCTCTTGACTTGACTTGTACTCTTTTCTTAAGAATTGAATCAAACATCATTTTTTCTCTCATTTTTGTGTTAGATCTCCATCACGTATAAAAACCATTTTTCTCAAAATTCATTCACAGTGTTGGAAAACATACACATCCATTATTGATTTAGAATTCATAATACATTTGTTCTCTCAACTTTTAAAAGAGTTTTGAATCTTGTTTTGAGTTTTGCAAACGAAATATTTCATCTTCTATCTATTTGTTCATCCATTTTTATTTTGGATCTAAATCTCATCTTCAAGATGTGAGATTTGTGAAGAGGATTTTTATTGTGATTAACATTTTAGTTGAAGATTTCTTGAGATTTCAAGGGTTTGCAAACTATATGTGTGTGGTTGGGGTTAGGGTTGAAAAATCCAACAGGAAAGAATGATGTTTTTCTCCCCATAATTATTTTAGTAGTGTTGTGTGGAATTAGACAAAGTGAGATTTCTTCTCATTCTTCAGACAGACCAAGGCTCAAGATAGCGGTGGGATTGGGTAAAGATCGTTGTAGAACAGAGACTTTGAATCAGCATTCTTGGAGCTGGAAGATTTAAGTGGATTTCGAGTAAAGATTTCGAAAGGATTCAGTGTCAGATATTGTGTACAAGTCAACAAGGATTCATATCAAAGATTTTATATTTTTAGCATTATTCGGATTGTGAGTATATTGAACATGTATGCAATATTTGTCAAAATTATAATGGAAGAACATCAAAATTTCAATGGGAAACCTTTGTGTTAGACATGTGACTTCACACACAATATGGGAGATGAATTTTATGTTTCTGAAAAACTTGGATTTGAAAATCTTTTAGAATTAAAATCAGAGTTTAAGAACAATTTAGAAAAGTAAGCAGCAGAAAATAAAATGTGAGAATATAAAAAGTTAAGGAAAGAGAGAAGACACTAGGAGTTATACATGTTCAGTCAAAATAAATTACTCTTGTCCCCAAGTTATGATATTAAGAGTATCCAATAAACTTAAGAGCTTTTAGTAAGTTGAAATCTCGAACTAATGAGTTTGTAGCTAACTTCCAACCAAACAGCAAATATGGGAGAGAAGCGGCGAGCCTTCCTTCCAAACAATAGATTGAAGTGTTAGGCTTGAAAATAGAACTAGAAAAACGGTCTAGAGGGGGTGAATAGACCCAAGTTAAAAAATGCAACCGCGTTTTTCCAAAATCAAAGTGTTTTAAAAAATGAGTTGCGAGCGGAAGGTTTGAAGCGAAAATGAAAATTATATAGTTGATTATTGATCAAGCTAACACAATTCGTTTCACAAATATTCAAGATTATAACAATAAAATGCTTTGTATGAATTGACTCAATTTTTGTAGTCAAAAGGAGTGTACACAATTGATTCAATATGAAATCCTAATATTCAATTCGTTTCTAGATTTATCAATCACAATACTAGCTTGACTAGTTTTCTAAATCCAACAAAACCTAAAGCTTTATGTAATAAATCACTATAAGAACAATACGATATAATACAAAGGCTTCATGCCATATAATTTAATTATATAAGATCATATCAAGTTTATATCTGTCTGTAATAAACTTACCTAAGGCTTCATGCAAGTCTTCTAGTTCAGTAATTAAAGAATCATAGTTTTCACATTTATTAGATTTCACAATTTATTTCTTAAGTTGATTCAATTCATCTAAGATTTTTACATTTTCATATTCAAGATATTTCATAGGACTTATATGTCATAATGCATTTTTCTAGCTCATTAGTTTCTATACACAATCTTACATGTAAAGCATATATTTCAGTATTTGAAAGATGAAGTTGCATTGCATTTTCCTCCTAATGATTTATATTTTGATTGCTTGTCTTTTAACTTTTGGCTTTGTTTATATCGTTATTAGGTCTTGTAACACCTCAATTTTTAGTAATATTATATATATATATATATATATATATATATATATATATATATATATATATATATATATATATATATATATATATATATATATATATATATATATATATATATATATATATATATATATATATATATATATATATATATATATATAAATTGTGTGATTTTGTGCGTAATTGATTTATTTGGATTATTTTATTTGGTGGAACTGATATAGAAATAATAGAAATAAGATAATTGAGTCTATTGGATGAGAATGTGAAGAGTAAAGGTGTGGGTATGATTAGTAAGCCCATTAGTTACTAGAATTAATTGTTATAAGAGTTTTATATATAAACAGAAAAATAGAGTTAATAGGGAAAATAGAAGAAAATAAGCTAACATAGAGAAAAGGAAAGGGGAAAAAAAGAGAAGAAAACCTAAGGAGAAAACTCAAGAGTTCATCAAGAAATCAAAGTAAGAATGGGTTTTTCCATGGTTATAGGATTGTATGATAATGTATGATGGGTAGTAGCATATTTAGGATAAAAATCCTTAATTTCCATGGTGGTTGTTATATGATGAACTTGTGTGCCTTATATGTTGTATTCTTTTTCTTTTTGAGATTGAACATATCTCCATCAATTTCAAAAGTTTTAGGTATAATTTTAAAACAATAATTAGAAGGTTTAATTGTGTTAAAATTTTAAATTTACTTGAGATAATTAAATTATTGGATGGGTTGTAATTTTCTGAGAGTTTGGGTTTTCACAGAATCGAAATCGGAGGTCTGAAAGACCTCCAACGGTGAAAAACGCAGAAAATTTTGCATGTTGTTCGTCACGGCTGTTCATATTTTCGGTCGAAATCGTTTTGGTAATTAGTTTTGATCCGTAAGTCCATTTTGGTCCCTATTTGAAGTGGCGGACAGCTAATGAACAGGGCTATAACATAGTATAGATAAGAGAATTGGTTAGACAATATTTTTATATCTAATATGTTTGGGAAGTCAATTGTGTATATGTTCTATTAATGGATTGTTGTGCTATTTGCTGTCGATCGTGAAATTATTTGTGGATAATTTATCAAATACTTGTGTGTGTGCTTGTATAAGTATATTTTAGGTGTGACAACATAAAATGCATGATAGTTATTGCTTATTGTAATGATAATACAGTTGTGATTGTATTGTAAAATGTGTTGTATACCATTTGAAAGTGAATTGTGTGTATGGATGATTCATAAAAATGTGCAAGTATGTGTAATTATGTGGTAATTCAAATGTGATGAATTATTGAAGATATGCGTGAATGTTAAGATTAGGGAATAAAATCTTAATTGCATATGGTTGTTGAACTTGCACATGCATCATTTGTTATTAAGAGGCAATGCTTGTTAGTTCCGTGGGAACTAGTGACTTGTCTCAAACCTAGAGCGGGGTTTGAAAGCTTAGGGAATGGTCTTTTGTGTGTTATTGGTCTAGGGAACGGACCCGGTTTAATGTAAAAACCAAAAAATAATAACAAGTGATTGGTACCACATGCATGAGTTGCATTAGAGTCTTGCATTAATTCACATCATATATATGTTTGCAATATGAGATTATGCGAAATATATGAAATTGATGAATTGACGAATTATAAAATTGTGAGTATGTACTTGTGAATAGTATGGTAACTTGAGTGATAATATGGTGATGAAGCTTTTGGAGTGTGAGAATAATTATGTTATGTTTGTATGCCATAAATTATATATTATCTTATGATTTCGATAATTATGTGAATTCTCACCCTTTTGTTGGAATGATGTTTTGTATGACATCGCTCAGGTATCGAGGAGTAGAGTTGCTTCTAGTGTGAGGTAGCCGTTGGAGTAGCTTGTTTTAGTTTCTCTATTTATTTTTGGTTGAGTTGTGCTCTGATCACGTAACATTGGGAACGTTTCAGTTCGTGTTTTGAGAGATACTTTGTGTACTCTACTTTATTTTGTTATTGTTATTTGAATCATGTGGAGTATCAACTTTTATGCCTAAGTGATGATTATGAATATGTTGATTATATGGCTTTCATTATGTTAATTTATTATTGAAGTAATTCTACTGCTACATGTTATGTGAAAGTATATGAAAAGCATGAATTTATTTTAATTGTTATTGAGCATGACAAGTATATGTGTGATGTTTTGAGTTATATGTGACACCCTTATTTGAGATGCATGATAATTTACTCTGATTATATTTTGCGGGGTTTATAAGGGTGTTACAAGTCTCCTCACATGATTACGCACCTTAGAATTGAGTTTTAAATATGTTTTTACGTATGCATAAGTAAAATTGTTTCATCATAGTACAATCAATATGCTTCTAAGTCAATTTATCGAAGTTTTGGATCAAGAACCATTTTTAGAATGTTTCAAGTTATGATAAGGAAGGAATCTCAAACACACTTCACATTTTACAAAAAAAAATGATATTTTGGAAGTGTTATTCGAATCACACACTTCTATGACTCGAATCAGATTTACAAAATGTCTTAGAATTATTTTAATGATATCAAGATTAGAATCACAACATCCATTACTTGAGTCATAAAGGTATGATTTGAGTCATAGATTAATTAATTCGAATCAGATACGAACTGCATATTTTGGGATTTGGTTTTGTAAATGTGATTCAAATTAGAGACTTTCATGACTCGAATCATTTGACGTGAATCATAGAAAGCACGACTCGAATCACATAGTTAGTTTTCTGTTAGTTCATAGATATTGACTTAAATCACTTCATCTCTTGACTTGACTTGTACTATTTTCTTAAGAATCAAATCAAACATCATTTTTCTCTCATTTTTGTGTTAGATCTCTAGCACATATAAAAATCATTTTTCTCAAAATCCATTCACAATGTTGGAAAACATACACATCCACTATTGATTTAAAATTCATAACACACTTGTTCTCTCAACTTTCAAAAGAGTTTTGAATCTTGTTTTGAGTTTTGCAAAAGACATATTTAATCTTCTAGATCTTTCTTCATCCCTTTTTGTTTTGGATCTAAATCTCATCTTCAAGGTGTGAGATTTATGAAGAGAATTATTATTGTGATTAATATTTTTGTTGAAGATTTCTTGAAATTTCATGGGTTTGCAAACTATGTGCGCGGTTAGGGTTGGGGTTGACAAATCCAGCAAAAAAGAAGGAGGTTCTTATCTCCATAATTACTTTTGTAGTGTTGTCTGGAAGCCTAAAGACAAAGTGGACTTTCTTCTCAATCTTTAGACAGGTAAAGGCTCAAGATAGCGGTAGGATCAGGTAAAGATCGCTGCAGAACAGAGACTTTGGATCAGCATTCTTAGAGCTTGAATATTTAAGAGGATTTCGAGTAAAGATTTCACAAGGATTTAGTGTCAGATATTGTGTACAAGTCAACTAGGATTCATATCAAAGATTTTATATTTTTAGCATTATTCAGATTGTGAGTGTACTGAACATGTATGTAATATTTGTCAAAATTATAGTGGAACAACATCAAAATTTCAATGGGAAACCTTTGTGTTGGACATGTGACTTCACACATAATACGGGGACTAAATTGTTTGTTTTAGAAAATTTTGGATTTGAAAAACTTTTAAAATTAAAAACAGAGTTTGAGAACAATTTATAAAAGTAAGCAGCAAAAAATAAAATTTGCAGAAAATAAAATGAGATAATATAAAAAGTTAAGGGAAGAGAGAAGACACTAGGAGTTATACATGTTCAGTCAAAACGACTTAGTCTTGTACCCAAGATATGATCTTATAAGTATCCAATAAACTTAAGAGCTTTTAGTAAGTTGAACTCTCGAACCCTCTTATGTAAGGAAAATGAAGTTTATGGCTAACTTCCAACCAAACAGCAAATACGGAAGAGAAGCGGCGTGTCTTCCTTCCAAACGATTGATCGAAGTGTTGGGCGTGAATATAGAAGTAGAAAAACGGTCTAGAGGGGGTGAATAGACCTAAATTAAAAAATACAACTGTTGTTTTCCAAAGTCAAAGTGTTTTCAAAAATGAGTTACGAGCGGAAGATTTGAAGCGAAAATGAAAATTATATAGTTGATTATTGATCAAGCTAATACAGTTCGTTTCACAAATGTCCAAGATTATAACAATAAAAGGTTGGTATGAATTAATTTGATTTGTGTAGTCATAAGGAGTGTACATAATTGATTCAATGTGAAATCCTAATATTCAATTTGTTTCTATATTTATCAATCACAATACTAGCTTGACTAGTTTTCCAAATCCAACCAAATCTAAAGTTTTACGTAATAAATTGCTATTAAGAACAAAACGATATAATACAAAGGAATTGAAAAACCTAGCATGTAATCACTACGAGTTTAAATGCAAGAGTGGGAGTTAAAAAGATGACATCAAAATTTATAGTGCTTCGACATTGGTCATCGCTTTGCCTACGTGCACTCTTCAATTTTTTCAAGAGTTCATACAATCATCAATCTACAATTACATCTGAGAAAATAAATATCCTAATTTGGATCTTGAATTGTATATAGAAAACTTGCCAAACTCTTTTGTGTAATCTTTACTCGAATACGTTTCTTGAATCTTCCACTGACACCAATTATGATATAAGCCCTCATGTGTGGCAACAATCAACCCATTGATCCTACCGATTCCTTGAGCGAAATTGTCTGAAGATCCGAGAAGAACTCCGCCTTATTTGTAGTCTTCCATACAGTTACTACTGAGGCAATTCTTGAGAGAAGAACCTACTTATTTTCAATGGAATCTATTACCACCATTGACAATCCCCTAATCTTGCTAACAAGCTGAAAATCCAACAAGATTTTCAAGAACAGTTAGTTTAAAGTACGCGACTCCTTTAATCAAACTTAAAACTCTCGTTATTAAGATCTGAATTCAATTAAAGTTGAAGATGTGAGAAATTTGTATCAAGACTTTGAACACTCAAAACAAAGAAAATTGATTTTCACATAAAATCACACTGAAAAATCTTAATAGAATGATAGATGATTTTTGAAGAATGTTGACAAAAATGATTTACATATGCTTGAGATAAAGCACACAAAATGGTTGAAAAAAGGTATCGAATCAAGAGAAAAATATGATTTGGACCAAAATGAGCAAAATGAGGCGGAATGATAGAAATAATAAATTATTGAAAAACATGGCAGTTGATTTGGATAAAACAAAACGTGATTTGAATCAAATACCTTGTGATTCAAATCAAGCAGAAAACTTGATTTTGGTCAAATGACACAGAACTGACAATGATTTTTGGAAAAAGGATTTGATTCGGTTCATTTTCAAAGTTTGATTTGGATCAAATCAAACATAATCAAACATGAATTTTGAAAAATAAAATTGATTTGAATCATGCACAAATTTTGATTCGAATCAAACTAGACAAAATTTATTTCTATGAAAATGATCAGGATCAAGTGTAAAATTTGATCAAGACCAAATTATTGATTTTAGCTACTGTCCAATATGATCATGGACAAAAATTTAGTGTAAAACTGGATGATTGAATCAATCTTGTAAAATCTCAAAATTTCAAATTTTGAAAAGCATTTTGAGATTCTACCTTTGAATCAAAGTTGAACAAAAAAAAATGATTTCATTCCACTAACATATTCTATTGGTCAAAGAATATTTAGATCAAAATCAAATCAAACCAAAGTTTTATGCACGCTAAGAATGAATCAAATCAAACTCGATTCTGAGAAATGCAAACATGAAGGAAACTTAACAAATTGAAATAAAACAAAGCTGAAAGCGATAAGACAATCAAAAAAATAATCGGATTATAGGAACATGCAACTACACGAAGTGGTTAGTCTTTTTTTCACAAGAAACTTGGAGCAATTAGTCTTCATGCTTTAAACAAAGATTTTATAACAAGTTGATCTTGAACCTTGGGAGCTTTTAACACTGGATTGTGCTCACAAACTAAAACTTGGTTTATATCGAGCTAACCAAGAACCTATTATATTTCACCACCGAGTTGATCTTGAACCGAAACAAGCTTTTATTGCGGGAAGAGCTTTAACCAAAACTTGGTTGTATAACAGGCTAACCAAGAACCTAAACGGAGACTTGATCGCACAATTCCCAAACCAAAGTTTTTCATGGGTTTACCTTCAAACCCAAGGAAACAATCCATAAATAGACAAAATGTTCAAGCAAGGTAAAAACAAAATTTCCTTAGTGAACTTACAAAACTAGCCTTCCAAATTACAACTTCCTTGCTCGCAAAATGACTTTCTTGAATAGCACTACGACTAAACATTGAGTGAGAGAAAGTAAAAAATAAATTTTTATAGAGAGAGTGTGTGTGTGTGTGCGTTTGTGTATGTGCGCGTGCGTGCATGCGCGTGTGTGTGTGTGTGTGTGTGTGTGAGAGAGAGAGAGAGAGAGAGAGAGAGAGAGAGAGAGAGAGAGAGAGAGAGAGAGAGAGAGAGAGAGAAGTGAGAAATGAAAGATATTTCTGAATATGAAATAATATGGGAAGGGACATCTATTTATAGGCTAGAAGTTGTCATAAAGATAGAAAAAAATTTAAGGCTAATAATGTTGTATCATTCGGTTGGCATACAATTTCAATTGATTGGTATGACTAAGTTAATCGATTAATAAACTCAAAATGGTAAGAAAGTGTATTTAGTAGTTATCAGTCATTAAGTTGTTGTCCTAATCGATTATGATGTATATTTTAAATTCTCCAATTGATTTCCATAAGGTGTCAATCTATTGGCAAGACAAAAACTTGCTCATATCTTTTTTTACAATTTCTAACTTGTCTAGCACGACTTCAAGGCATTTTTAGAAATGTTCTCTTGAGAAAAATAAGTTTGAAAATGTGTTTGTGTGTGTGTGTGTGTGATTTAGTCATGCACTTTTATGAGAATGTCCTTATGCTTTTACAATGTATATTTACTTAGACGTATCGAGGCAAACTTTCATACTTTCATGTTCTTCAAGACTTGTTAAATGATTTATCTTGAGGGATAATGCATTTCTTATGGAAGTAGCAAAAGAAATAACAAATATTTGTTTAGATTAATTAAACTTCCTTTCAATTAAAAAACAGGTATAAATTATAAATAGCGGAGTGGAACGGCCGACTCTAAAAATAGGATAGCAGAATAATAGAAAATAAATTAATTTTTTTATGAATAATGTAAAATTGTCATATATATATATATATATATATATATATATATATATATATATATATATATATATATATATATATATATATATATATATATATATATATATATATATATATATATATATATATATATATATATATATATATATATATATATATATATATATATATATATATATATATATATATATATATATATATATATGACAATTTTACATTATTCATAAAAAAAATTAATTTATTTTCTATTATTCTGCTATCTTATTTTTAGAGTTGGTCGTTCCACTCCGCTATTCATAATTTATATATATATATATATATATATATATATATATATATATATATATATATATATATATATATATATATATATATATATATATATAAAATATCATAGGTAAATAAAATAACTTTTAAATTCTAAGATCAAATTAATTAAATAACCAAAAGTTGGTAGCAAAAACCTTAACTTATTTTCTTTTACATGATGTGTTTAAATTGTCGGTTGTTTTCTACTAATACTGATGTATTATCATTTTTAAAAGAACTAATAATCATTATTATTAGTTGTTTTTCTTGTCAAAAAATATTACTATCTTATTATATTTTCAATAGTAAGAGATGGGTGAAATATATTATTATATTTTCAATGGTAAGAAGTCGGTGAAGACATTGGATTTGCAAATTGTCTTTTTCATAAAAAACACCTTATGAAAAATGAATTCATTTTACACATTTTTACTTTTCAATCTTATATTCTCTCATTTATTTGATCAATTAAATATCTCTCTACGATAACATTGTTTCAGTAAAATTTAATTCAATTGTTTCGATCCAGAAAACTTGATACATAAAAATCACACTTACAACAGAAAATGTGACTAGTTATATAGATAGACCATGGCCTTTCACAAGTTGAATTCACAACTTAAAATGCTCTAAGGAAGAAGTCCCATCAAGACCTTTTGCATAATAATGTGCCAAGAAATCTTTTATAGTTGTTCCTTTATAGATTGGTGGGTTTTCTTCTGAAAGCAATTCTTTAATAGGACCATAAATCTTCGATGCTCCTTGAATTGGTTCAGAAGAATTAACAAAGAAGCTTGCAAGAGAAATTCTTGAACCTATGTTTTGTGATAAGACTCGGTGAAAAACACTAACAAACCTGTCATTTGTGATAAGCTGCAACAATATAAAAGAAATTGATAAAATTGTTGCGCCGTAGAACCAATTATCAACATCAATTTTCAAAACATATAATCTATAAACTTTATACTAGGCTTCGATCTAATGAAAGTAGAGAACAATAACTTTAAAAACTTACCTGTAAAAGATCTCCAATGTTTACAACAAGAGCTCCATGTATAGGAGGAACATTGACCCATTTATCCTCGTGAAGAACTTGAAGGCCACCAAGTTGATCTTGTAGAAGTAATGTGATGAAGTCAGTATCAGTATGTTTGGAAGTACCCATAGTTAATTCAGGTTCAGGACATGGTGGATAGTAATGACCTAAAATAAAAAGTCCTTCGGCACAATTTAACTCTTTGAGATAAGAAGGATGAAGTCCTAGTGCCTCTGACAACAACTCAAAGATCTTGAAACCCAAATCTCTAATTTGCTGAGAATATTCAATCACAATATCTCTGCGAGTATGAATCAACTCATTCAATCACTAACTTTAAAGCACTTTTCAACATGATTACATGCTAAGTAGTCTAAGAATTGTAAAATCAAGGAAAACTTGATTGTACAATATTTAATAGAAAAGCTGCAAGGTCAACCCAAATTATATTATTTATAGCATATATTTTAAATAATAAATGTTTAGGCATACAAAGAAATTTGATTATGATTTGGAGAGTAAGAATATAAATTAATGGTTAGTACATTACCGGCATATTGGTGGTATATCTTCTGGTTTGAAAGACTCAGGAGCAACAGCAAAACCAAATGTGTCTCTCCAATTAGCAGCTTGGCCACTAAACAAGGTTCCATTAGAGAAATACACAACTTTTTTCTTTAAGTCACGAGTATAAAACTTTTTTCTTACATCAGCATCTTGTTCGTGAAACCTACGGATTGCATCAATCATTTCATCCAAAACAGTGATGGGAATTCCATGATTAATTACCTGAAAAAATCCCCACTCATGGCAAGCACTTCTAATTTGACCAATTACCTCTACACGCTGAGCTGGATTGATGCGTATGTCTTGGAGGTCTATGATGGGAACACTCAAGTTGGAGTCACAGGCTGAGTTTTCATCGATATCCAATTTTCCAGTATGAAAAATGCGCGGGATCTTTGAAACCCCAGACTCCACCAAACCTTTGACACCTACTTTTGAATCATCAAAAGCTTTAACTTCGGCTTTTCTATCGGAAGCGAGATCAGTGGATTCCTCTAATTGGATTGTGTTATTTACTTTCATATTTAGAGGTAAAAACAACGCCAGAATAGCACTACTTTGCCTCTAACAAAAATGTGGAATTGAAGTAAAGAGAAATGAACAGGAAGGAACATTAAAATAGGATAGGCAGAAAAGACCAATCTAAATCAATGATGCAGCCGCCATGACAAAGTAGTCAATTTTTTGTTTTTATATAAATATAAGTTAAGCTTGAATGTGGAATATAAATAGAAAATAATGAGGACTCCAATTTATTAAGGACAGAATAAAAAACATGGTAATTTGACTGATATGTATGATTAAAATAAAGTTTGAGAAAAGTAATACCATAACTTACACAATGACCTGTTGAAACTTCTAAAACAAAATAGATTTTTTGAATTTCATGTCACACTTTTAAAACAAAATAGATTTTTTGAATTTCATGTCACACTTTTAAAACAAAATATCCAAAATGCCATTCATTATAAATTAAATTAATTTCTAAAATACCACACTTTTCAATATTTTAAAATAAATTAATATCAATCAACCATTGAATTGGTGGATATCTTCTTATTGGAATTCATTTTGATAATCTGTATATTAGTACACATGGTTTATATATTAAACTTTCATGTGTTAATATGGAATAAGTTAAATCACCTCTATATTCTTGTTTTCTCAACTAATAAACAAAACTAGATATGCTTAAAGTTCAACCAAAGATCAAAACTTAAGAAAAGAAATGTAAAGATCAAAACTCAAATTGATAAAATAGGAAAAATAATATCAAGTTCCAATGTGGCTTCTAATAAAAGTGTGACAAATCAATATACATAACCATAACTGGGTTAGGAATCAATATCATAAATTTTAGATCAACTACCGTGGGAAAGTCAGCTTCTGAAGTTCAAGGAATGGATGTTCAGAATTACTTAATTAACTTTCAATACTTGAACCGGCTTTCGCTTTCGAGTAAACACCAACTTCCATATCAGCTGAGCTACCAGTAAACAGCTGTGAAGAATAGACCCCGGTTTTATTCACCTTGCCTGGAAATTCCTTGCTTAAATTGCCCCTCAAAGAAATGTTTTTTATGATACGGTTTCGATTTAGTAGGAACATTGCATTGTGTGGTGGTGGATGCGGAGGCAGAGTTCCTCCGACACAATCGCCTTCCTGTGCACAGTCCCGTGTTATTGAGGGTCCATCCTCAGAAACTGATTTGAACTTAGGAAAACCATTTCTCAATCTTAAAACGCCTCGTTGATCAGGAGAATACTGCTCCTCAAATTTGACACACACAGGGCAAGGTGGTTCGATTTTCCTTGTCTTTGGTGTTGTCTGCTCCAAACATTCAGCATGAAAAACATGACAACAAGGAAGAACCCCAGCTGCAGGCATGTCTCCGCTTCTCACAATACGGCGCAAACTCCAAGGCGATCTTTGCGATAGAAATCTTTCACACAAGCCGCATCTAAATCCAACTGAATGAGTATGTGGATAAGCAGGTGTTTCTAATTCAAACGACTCGGTAACATCTGCAGAATCCTGACTACTGCTGGCATTACTTGAGCGCTGGCTGCCTCTGAGTGAATTAGAAGTATCAAACCATGAATAATCTGGAGCAGCAGGATCAAAAGCATCCCTAGTAGTTGTCCGGTCTGGAAATGACAAAGGATGAATGGGTTTAGAGATGAAAGAACGGTGATTAGAGAAATTCCTCCAAGAGGACAATCGGGAATTTGTAGTAGACTCGGACTCGCTACTTTCTGATTGGGTTGAAGTGGAGCCTCTATTGTTGGCATTTTCGGAAGTTCCCTGCATATATTTCATACTTGTTAGATGCCTATTTATTGAAAAAAACTTGCATGACAATATTGCCAAAACAAATACAATTTCATTTTAATAGTCCTTGACCAAAAACTTTACCTCCTTAGCAGGTGTAAAAGATAACCGGCCTAGAGGACGAGGATCTATCAAACATACAAATGAAAAGAAAGCAGGTCAGTAAACAGAAATAACAATCAACAAGTTCATATTGAAATAATATACTACCAAACCAAGATGAGCATACCAGTTTATTTAACTAAAACCATCACCCAATAACCTTAGACATTCAAAGCCAAACAATAGCAGACAAATTAAGATTTAAAGCACCACTGAAAGCAAATCATTAAAAATTAGAAGAAATCATGACCAAATACTGTACTATGATGCCAGATTTATCAATTAATGTGTTTCATTTTCTTGCTATCTTACATAAAATCTGTAGATTCAAAGAGATATTACTTCAGTCATATATCTTATTGGAGTAAGCTCTGTATCTCCATACAAAATGATTCAAACCAAATATTGTCAAAACTCCATAGCCTACCTAGAAGCGGGAGGGGGTAAAATATCAAAACAAAAGATAGATAAAATTGTACTTGTACATATGCACCTAAGTAAAATGATAGATAAAATCTCTAATAACAACATTAAAAATAAGCCAAATTGCAAATTCATAATCATATCCAAAACATAACATGCAACTTAACAAAATTTTATAATACAATTCCATACCCCAAGTTCATAATCAGTCTACCTCTAGAAACTACAATTCTAGATATCTTGGTTATAACATTTTGAACTGCTTGGAGGACTTTTATACCTTAATTAGAGTGATGTGCTTAGACAATTCAGATGTGAACACAAGCATGGGGGGTCATTTACAAAGAAATAGACTGGCCTAAAAAAATAATTAGTTCATTATCTTTTGCTTGTTTGGTTTATAATCTATAAACTTCGTTTTGTCAAATATCGGCCAAGGCAGCGCCATGGTAGATTGCGGTGGCAGATTTTTTGACAACCACCACGGCCAATTTGTGAAGGATGGCATCATAGTGCCATTTTATGACAGATTTTTGGCTTTCCGCCATCAATAAAACTGTTCTGGAAAAGATTGATCAAAGATGAGATAACCAATTGTATAGGATATTTCATGTGGTAAGCTTACCTTAAACTCATGTTGTACACTATAGTTCAAAATTTAAATTTGATTATGAAGTTAAGCATGAACGATATATTTAAAAAGAACAGTGTAAACCTTGAGTGATTAGTAAGATTGATGTCCACCTAAAGTAAATCCAAGTTTTTATGGTAGTGTAGCAATCATGTGTGGACTTCAAACAAATACTCCACCAAAATGGTAAAAATCTTATGGAAAAGGACATCCAAAGCTGTAAGAGTTCACAACTCGTTTGTCAAGCTTTACATGTAGTTCATCCTGTTATGTACTTAACTACTTCGAGTGTCTTTTAGATGATAACCACCCAAATTTTGGGGGGAAATGATTTTTATTTATAGTGACCCAATACATTATGTTTCAATTGATTTTATGATCATTTAGGTCTGCACCAAGAAAATGAACCGTTTACAACAGAAGAAAAAAAATCATGAATGAGATGTGACATTTCACATTTGTGATATCTAATTCAAGAACGAACAAGAAAAAGCTGGCTAGGAAAGCTTGCTACTATAACATTGACAATCTGCTAGACCTCAGATTAAAGAATATTGTAGGAAATGGGGAAAAGAAGACTAAAACTGACTTTGGGCAGTTTATGGAAGTTATGATGTAGAATCTGTCAGTTATGTTTTATTCACTAACTGTGTGTCAGTTATGTTGGCTGTTAGTGAGAATAAATAGAAAGTGGACATAGTGGGTTATCTAGGAATTATTGAGTGGTTAGTGAAAGAGACCCAACTCTTGAACATTTCAGAAGGGGAGAGGTCAAGCCTCCCAAAACCTTGGAGAACAATTATCCTAGTGTTGTAATTAGTGATTTTTGTGTAATTCTCTGTACTGTAATTCTGTTTATATCAACAAATATCAGAAATTGTCCCAATTCTATTATGTAAAGAATCAGTTTCTATCATTGTCTTTCTCCGGATAGATTTTTTGGAGAATGATGAAAATCCAAATTTGGATTTGGATGCTTCAATTGGAAATTATTTGGCTCAAATTGCAGAATCTAGTGGTAGTGGTGGCACGGACAGTGCACTTGCAAATTAATTGGAGGATCCCAATATTGATGTTAAAGAAGATAGAGCCTCCATTGATAAAATTAAGATCATATAACTAACCGAAATAGGGGGATGACTAATGTCCTACATATCTAGAATTATAGTTTCTAGATGAATTTACCATGAACTTATGTTGTGGGATTGTATTTTGAACTTATGTCGAATTGTATACTATGCTTTAAAACATAATCTTGATAACCTACGTACAATTAAATGGAAAACAAGAAGGAAAATATTAATGAAATCATAAAACATTTCATTATTCTCTATACAAATTTTTTAAATAAGAAGGAAAAGTTGCTTTAGTTCTTAGGCAAGAAGTCCTAAAGCAAAAACTCGTGTTTAGTACTAGAAACACAAGAAAAGTTGCTTTAGGTCCTTGTTAATTTGGTTGTGGTCTTAGTAATAATGGCATTTGGTCGATGTAGAAATTAGCTCCTAATCTATGGGCAAAAATAAACATGGTTCAAATATTACAAAACTAATTTCAAGATAGACAGACCAATATTACGGGGACTAAAATCAAAACAAGGACTATGGAAATTATTCATATGTTTCAGGGATCAAAACCCAGAAGAAGAAAAAAGGTTAAGAACTAAAAGTGGAGAAGGTGTATATTATAAGGATGAAAATTTTATTTAAGCCTTGTACTTAATGGTGAAAACAAGAAGTAGATGCAGAAAACGTTTTATCAAACAAATATCACTATCAAAATTCAATGTGCTTGGAGATTAAAGCTTCAATACCCTATATGGAATTGCCTATCACCAGAAGAGCAATTTTTTTCTGAAGTTTATTTTATTTTCAACTATATGATACAAATAACACGGCCTTATCAACAATAACCAACTTAATCTTTTAAAAAAGTCCTTCTACTTCCATAAGCAAGAACAGCTACATGCACATCTATCAGCAACCCATTGCTGGCTTACAGCCACAACTATATCTAAAGTCCAGTTTCTCTATATAACACGTATAAAGAAAAAACATGCAAAATGGTTCAAGTAAAAATGAGAATATAAAGCCAGTCACATACTATTTTAAAAAGGAGAAAACAGGTGTATTTCCATGGGTATTTCTCTCAAAATTGTTATAACCAAAAAATTGTGTTTTAAGTTTAGAACTATATAGAAAATGCACCTAAAAGTTTGGTGCTTTTAAAAATTCATATATTAGGATTTACCTTTTCTGCTCACAGCCTCATAATCATCCAAACTTATTTCTTGTATTGCTGGAGGAACCCACTGAGGACCCTGAGAAAGGTCAGACGGATAACTGCTAAGGAAAACTCCAGTTCCATCTGAAACAGAATAGTGAAGATCATATAAATGGTTGCCTCTGACCAAAGTCATACTTTCTTTACCATCTGATGATGTAGAAGACCCATCAAAGAGCTGATCATTCAAATTATAAGGCAGCCCTTCAGACTGGAATCTAAAATCCCACCTCGATGGAGGTGGTGAATAGCTCGTGTTAGTTCTCCAGTAGGGCTCATGCGAACCCAATGACCAGTCCCTACTGTCAGCACTTGATCCATGTGGCCGTGAAGCCACACAACAAAGTGACCCCGTTTTAGCTATTTTTTTCAGAATACCACAATAAAACCCAACCCTCAAATGCTTCAAATACAACCTATTTTAGTAACAGACTAAGTCAGTATTTACACACTCCAGTATATGCTTTCAAAACAAGTCACAATTGCATTTCCAAGTCCACTGGTTTGCTCATAAAATATCAGCATTTGATGAATTCCACTTTTCACCGGCATATCAAACAGACCAATATTGAACTCCACTTGCAACACAAGTGATTCGCCAAAAAAATCCTGCAATCAAAAGAATAGCAATTAATGGCATTCAACATCTAATAAACTATCCAGTAAAATAATTCTAATAAACTAAGAAGCTATGAAGCACGGATTTCGACATGGACATCAGAACACGACCTTGACACTGATTCAAAGAGTGTCGAATAAAGAAAAACAAAATTAGCAAACAAGATAGCATAATAACAACTAAAATTAAACTAATTTCATTAATTAAAAATTAAACAGCAATAGAAACTATAGAAAATACCAACAAAAAAATCAATTTGGCGAGTTACCGAAAGAAACTGTGATGATGAGGATGATGATTTGGTTGTTGGATTGAGTGATTGTTGAAGCGAGTTACGATACGAGAGGGAAGAGTGAAAATTGAAAACCCTAAGAAAGAAGAATAAGGAAATTGGAGTGGAAGAAGAAGAAGGGGAAGAAGAAAGCAAAGTGGTTGCACAGCTGGCAACCGCTACTTCTGATTTTGATTTTCTTTCATAAACGATTTGAAGTTTAAACGCGCCGTTTCTACTGGTCAATTTTTGTTCTCTTTTTTTTCTTCTTTTAATGCTAAAGTTTTTTTTTTAATAAAATTTTTTAATAAGAATTTTGTTTTGTTTTATATGATTATTATTATTATATTAATAACGAGTGGCAATAATTTTGTTGGTGTAATCTTATCTTATCAAAAACAATAATTTTGTAGGTTTAACAACGTCACCAAATTAATAATGTTGATCAACTAATCTTATCTTATTATTTGGATTTTTTTAAGTAAGAATTATTTTCAATAATCATAGGTTGATAATAGAATTTGTAGTTTATATTATTTTTTATTTTTTTAAAACAAAATAATCTATATATTTAAAATAATTGACCATATTCTTTTTTTAATGTGTTCTAATATTGATTTTTCTAAAGTAGTTTTTTGTGCAATGTCATTATCCTTTAAAAAGTAATTCACTTTATGCATAAATTTGAGAAGAAAAAAATTGATATGGTGTTTAAAATAGATCTCAAAAAAATTTATGATCATACTTATGGTTGTTCATGATAAGAATTTACTCAAATTAAACCGAATCGTTTCAATTTACTTAAAATCGAACCAAAGTTATTGGTTTGATATACCGTTTAAAATTTCTGAACCGTTAGAACACAATTTTTCCAAACCGATTCGTTTATTAAAAAACTGAACCATCAAACTATTTTTCAAAATTTTAAAACAATAAAAATTAAAACTTGTTTTTAGTATTTTTAATTTTCAGTTTCAGTTACAGTTTCGGTTTGGTTTGATTTTAGTTCGGTATGGTTCTAAAACTGTTTCGTGTAATATGGTTTGGTTCACTAACCAAACATAATGGTTCAATTATTTAACTTCAGTTCGGCGGTTCGGTTCGGTTCATGGATTTTTTGAACAACCTTAATCATGTTAATTAGGATTTCTTTGAATTTTGTTTGAAGCGAAATGGGTTTTCTCCCATAACTATAAAGATGATTATGCACTATGTAACTAGCTCCTATATCTATTCTTTTTAGAATGGGAAATGACTATCAAGTTTTGTTCCGATTAGAGGATTACAGCAAGGTAACCCCCTTTCACCCTATTTCTTTGCTATATGTATGAAATTCTTGTCGTAGACAGTCATCAGGAAAGTCAATGAAGGTCATTGAAAACCTGTCAGGTTATCTCGAAATGGATCCCCTCTATCGCATTTATTTTTTGTAGATGATGTTTTTCTTTTCGCAAAGGTTTCTAACTCCTAAGCAAGGACCATTTTTGGTATTATGAATCATTTTGCCATGTTTTCTTAAAGTGAATGTTGCTAAATCAAAGGTGTTCTTCTTGTTAGATGAATGCGGCTTATCTAGAGGGGGTGAATAGATCCCCAATAAAAAAAATTCATAAAAACTGTTTTAAAAAACAATGGCTAGCGGAAGTGACTTGGATCGGTTCGCCTAAACTGAACTGATATCGAAAAGTTCGGATATGCGTATATGAAAAGCAATCAAAGATAATGGTAAGTAATTTAATCAATATATTTCAATCACAATCTCTTGAAAGCCACTCAACAAGCAATGTTATATCCAATGATAAATCACAACAAAAAAATATTATGAGGCAAATTATCGAATACCTTGTGTGAAATCGATTTTGTTTGGAAATTTGTATATTTTTGTTGATCTTAAACTCCAACCACAATCTAAAGGATTGCGATCAACTCAACAAAACGTTTTTCAAATGTTTTTCAAAAGAATTTATCAACGAAATAATCGCACCAATGATGAACTCAACAATTTGCAAATGAAATGTAAAAGAGATAGAGAGTACACAAAAATTTGTTTAGACAGTTCCCCAATCGGCCTCGTTGTGGGTACATTTGCCCTTAATTCGAACTCAAATTGAGATAGTGAAATTAACCTTACTTTGCAATTTTGTAGTTTACAAGAGAAATGTAGCAATGCAATCCTACAAACCTTATGTTTGATGTTGATCCTAACATTTTCTCTTCCCTTGATATGAGCTTGATCAAGTCACCCAACAATACCAATTTGATTCACCGTCTCACGCTACTCCTTTGCAAGAACCACCATTCTTCAAAGCCTTCACTTGATCGAATCCAAGTTGCAAATTGTTGTAACCCAAGATTTACCAATTTGATTCACTGTCTCACGCTACTCCTTTGTAAGATCCATTCGCTCTTCAAAGCTTTCACTCGTTCGAATGCATATATGCATAATCTTGTCCAAAACCTTCAAATCCCCACTTTGATCTTGAAGTAAAACCTCACCTTGGTTTTTTTATTTGAAACCCCCCCAAAGATACCAACTCAATTTACAATATCACGAGCTAAATTGGACGTTATCAACTTTATTCTAGATGGCATCCAAACAATGAATGATTATGTGTACTTTGTTTGTGTGTATGCATAAAATCAAGGTTGAAGATGAATGAGACTTTTTGTATTTTCCAAGTTTCATTTATGATTTTACCAAAATCATTGAAAAAGAATTATGTGTGTAAAAGGTATACATATGTTAGCAAGGATAAAGCAAAAGGAACGGAAAACAATGCAAATTTTTAATATTTTTTATGCATGTGTCGATCTATGTAAGGCATAGGTCAACCTGTAAAGGTCACGTGTCGACCTATGGAGATGACACATCTAATAGAGCCTACATGCTTTAAAAATGCAGTACATGTGATAACCTGAAAAACAGATGTGTCGACACATAGAAATATTTTTCTTCTATGTGTCGACACATAGGTAATTTTTCATTAATGCACTAATCTTTTCTAAACCTTTTTCAGCGTGTTGTTATGCTTCCTAATGCTAAAATGCACTGAAGGTGAGAAAATTACTTAGAAGGGGGGGTTGAATAAGTATGACAAATAATCAAAGATTCAAACACAGTTATTTTTATCCTGGTTCGTTGAACTCAACTACTTCAGTCCACCCTCTCAAGAGTGATTTGCCTTTCTCAGTCAAGGACTTAATCCACTATTTAATCAAACAGATTACAATAGTAACACCTAAGAATAACTGTTCTTAGTCTTCTCAAGAGCTACTGATCCCAACTGGATCCTCTTAAGGAAACCTTTTACAATCAATGTAAAACTAATACAAGAGTAAGAATGCTTCTAAAAAGCTATTATCACAACTGTGATATTTCTCTTAAGTTTTAAGAACAATGTTACAGCAAATAAAATATAAGAGCTTTTGAGAGATTTGCTTTGAGTAAATTTTGCAAGTAGTTCGTTACTGAAGAAGAACGAGTGGACTTCTTTATATAGGCACTTAGATCCATGAAGTCTTCTCAACGTTGAAGGTTGTGCTGAAAAGCTTGGAGTCTTTTGTCTTTACATTGGAGGCTATGCTGAAAAAGCCTGATGCCTTTTGTCTTTTACTTTGCAGAAACTTTCCTTAGAATGGAATGCACAGATAAAACCTTTTTGTCTGTGTTCTTGTGTCTAGCATAAAAGAGGAAAGAGCTGTTGAGATATGCCAACGTACATATTCAAATCTTCTTCACTAAGTAAGTTCAGCTATCAACATCAGAGTCTGGATCTTCAGAATCTCCAGAGTAGAGATCTTCTGGATCTTCAGAGTCTTGGGATATTCTTCAGATTTATGCTGAATCAGAGTATATGCAGCTTGTGTGCTTGAGCGTGTAATTCTGTCAGAGCAGAGTCTTCTATATCAGATTCTTAATACTTATGCAGTGCAGTATCTTCAGAGTCTTCTGATGACTAAGCTTCTGAACTCTCAGAGTCTTTTATTCTTTAGAGGCTTCTGCTTCAGAATCTTCAGTAGATAGCACTCAGATTCTTCTGGAGGCAGCGTTTAGATCTTCATCTAAGATGCTCTTGAACCTTTGAAGCCTTTCATAATATCATTGTTCAGATCCAAATTTGCTCTTAAGAATATTTTCTTTAGTACCTGTAGCAAACAGTCTAGAACAAATTTAGAGTATATAATTCTTGAATACAAAATTCATAAGTGTTATCATCAAAACATAGAGATATTACTAAGAAACAATCTGTGTTCTTACAATCTCCCCCTTTTTGATGATGACAAAACATGAGAAATTTTGTTCAATAAAAGGTATGAATTATAACTCCCCCTGAGATTAACAATCTCCCCCTGAAATAAATACTCTAATAGAAGAAAACACTTCCCTTTTTGATTAAGTATATTTCAGATTCAGAGCCTGATGCAAGAGGTTTGACTTTCAGAATCAAATCTTGATACTAGATAATTATGACTTCCTTCAGTCAGAGCGCCTGGTTATCATCTTGCTTGAATTATCTTCCTGAGTAAAGGTATCAGAGTAAGCTATCAGAGTTGATTTAATACTCAGATTTGCTTTGATGATCAGGTTCTGGTTGGAAAAGTCTCAGGGTAACTTCAATGAGTTATGTCAGATATATCAATGTAGTCTGAAAGACTTAAATTCAAAGTAAGTTAATAAAATGTCTGAATTTCAGTTTTAGTAATTGCTTATAGGTTGAACAATCAGATTCTCTTTTTCTCCCCCTTTTTGTCATAATCAAAAAGATTTTTAAAGACATAAAGATACAGAAGAAAAGAAGCATATAGAAGCAAAAACATCAACATTCATTTAAGCATATCAGAGTTCACCATCACAGATAGATGCCAAAAAGCATAACACAACAATAAGAAAACAACAGAAGCAATAACATGTGCAAAAACATCAAATAAAACTAAGTCTGGCGTGAGGCAATAAGGGTCAGAAGCTTTGTCATTTTGGCAGTTGACTGTTCTTGCTTAGACATCCATGTCTTGATCTCATCAGTTGTCTTCTCTTGCTTGACCATCCAATCTTTTATTTCCTCGACATCATTCACAAGCTCTGTGACCACAGATGAAGAAGGAGCAGATGCAGTAGCAGCAGTGTTCTCTTCAGACTGGTTCTCTTCAGAAGCTTGTTCAACCATTTCAGATTCAGGAGCCTCTGGAGGAGCATCTTCCAGAAGCAACACAGGAGGAGGAGGAGGCATGTTCATCAGAGTTATCTTGATTAATTCTGCAAACTGAGTCTTAGCAAGCTTAGAGCATTTAGCTCTAACTTTTAAAGCAGCTTTGTTGAACATCCAGATGAAACGCTTCCAAGCAGCATTTGAAACAGTTGGATCCAAACTTGACATGCACACATCCTTAACACGAGCATATTCAGAATCTATCTCCTTCTTGAATATTTCAAACATAGCATTAACACATGATCCTAGATCTGACTGTTCAGACTGTTCAGAGGGTTTAGGATTAGGAGTGTTAACAGGAGTAGGTTCAGATGGTTGAGGTTTAGATGGTTGTGGTTGAGGTGATGTTGGTTGAGATGTTTGGATGTCAGATTGAGGGAGTTCAGATGGTTGAGGAATGGTTTGTGTTTCAGATATATTGGTTTCAGATGGTTGAGGGATGGTTTGTGTTTCAAATGTTTGAGTTTCAGATTGTTGAATTTCAGATGGTTGAGAAATGGTTTGTGTTTCAGATAGATTGGTTTCAGATGGTTGAGGGATGGTTTGTGTTTCAGATGTTTGAGTTTCAGATTGTTGAATTTCAGATGGTTGAGATATGGTTTTCTGAGGTGGGGAGTTGGGTGGAGTATGAAACATGGAAATGTTAACATGTTCCTTCATAGCAATGTCAGAACGTGCTTGTTTGAGTGACTCTGGTTCAAAATCAGATGAATCAGATGATTCACAATCAGATGATTCATCTGAGTGAACAGATGTTAAAGAAATGTTAATGGATTGATTGAGGGGTTCTATATCCAGAATATTGTCAGAAAGATTTGGATCTTCTGATGGAACTGGTTGTTCAGAGTGTTCAGTTTGAACAGTCTCTGGTTGGTTTGGTTCTGAGATGATTATATCTGGTTGGGGAATTTCTAATTGGGAATTTTCTGGTTGTGAGATTGATGGTTGTGGAATTTTTGTTTGAGGAATTTCTGTTTGTGAAATTTCTGGTTGAGTAGATTGAGGGGGTTCAGATGTAGTATGAGTTTGGGGTTCAGAGGGAATTGGTACAGAAGATGGTTGTGAATGTACTGGTTCAGATGAAGGTGGTTTAGATGAAAGGTTTCCAGATTGTTTGGGTTTAGAAGTTCTATGTCTAAGATTTGGAGAGGGTTGAGGTGATGAAAGGGGTGAATGAACAGCAGGTGTAGGATCAGATGTTAATACCTAATGAATAGTGTCTCTAATCTCTTCCAGAGTGGCATCTCTAGAATTGATTCTGGCTTTCTTTACTCCTTTCTTCTTCTTCCTTGGAACTTCAGATACTTTCCTTTTCTTCTGAACCGATCCTTCTTCAGCTTTTCTCTTACTACGCCTTTCCTTCATCAGATTGGGCATTTCTTCTCCTTGTTTCTGAATAAGGTTAGCAGGTAGAGGAATTCCTTCCTTCAGACACTCTGCAATGTAAGTCCAGACAATACTTTTTGGTTCATCTGCACTGAACATTGGAAAATCTTCTAAGGGTATCCTTCTGCCATTGACCTCCTCAGAGTTTATCTTCCTTAGTTTACCATTTAGCTCTGAAATGATCTTCATCCTTTTCAGAGTGAGTCCATTTATCTCAGATCCAATGATATATGACAGATCCTCTGTTATCTTTGCATCTGTCAGATGCTTCACCAACTTGTTTTCTATAAGGATGTCTGAAATCAGTCTTCTCAGAGGTATCCAAGTTCTAACTTTCCCAGCTTTAGCTCTGACCTCTTCTCTAGTCTCTTTGACATGAGTCAGAAGATGACTGAAAATCAGATAGGGCAGATCAACCTTAATATTCTGGCTGATGCAGTACATGAAGTACAGATGCTCTGAACTCACATAGTCTGGTGAGTTGGTGGACTTTCTGTGAAAGATTGTACTCATAAATATCTTTGCCCAGATCCTATAGATAGGTTTCAGATCTTTAACCTTACTTGTTGGTGTTCCAGCTACAGTAATTTCTTCATATACCTTAGCCATATCAATACGTGAAGAGGCTAGGTTTATAACACCATCAGATTCTTCATAACTGAACAGTTGCCTGATCAGTTTCTCAGTAATCACTATCTCCTTCCCAAGGACAGATGAGTGAATGAACTTAGGACCAGTACTAGCGTGAATCCAGAATTCCTTTACAAGAGTTGGGTATACAGGACCCATCAGTCTCTCAAAGTACTTCTCCCAGCCTTGAGCTTTAATGGAAGTTGTTAGGTCAAACCCATTTTCTTCTATTGATTCAAGATCAACGAAACTCTCACACAGAACCTCAAGATCTACAACTGGAGTAAATAGAGTGCGTTCTGGTTTCTTGTACATTATATTTTTGTTGGAGATTTCAGCAGCATTTGATGTAGAAGCCATTAATGAGGATGAAGCTTTTGATTTTGGTTTAGGGTTTTGGTAGAGGTTGAAGAGAGAACAGAAACGCATAAGTGCAGTGAGTGTGAAAAGTGTGAAAATAGTGTGATAGGTGGTATTTATAGAAAACTAAAAAATCAGGCATTGGGCACATCAAAAGACACATACGCACGTTTACACAACATTTAATGAAAGTAATCATTTCAATTTAAAATTATGACGATTGGGGGAAATCCAAGAAAAATGAGATTTTCAAAGCAATACCTCAAACGTCAATTCAGTAGAGCACTCCATCTTTCCAGATACTGAGTGACACGTGTTTGCTTTGTATGTGCATCTGATATCTCTCAAGAAATGAAACGTTTCTAACGTTTAGATCTTCTGAGTTTGTTAGTTCAGAGTTTCACACAAATAACTCAGTTAAAGATAAATGAACAAATAATCAGATGAAATACTTCATATCTTTAAACATTTTGCATCTGAGAAGTTGCCTCTGATAAATATTACTCTGGACAAAAATCCATACAAATATTTTTCAGAATGAACTTAAACTTCTCTTCAGCAAGGGGTTTTGTGAAAATATCAGCCCATTGATGATCTGTATCAACAAAGGCTAGATTTATTACACCCTTCTAAACATAGTCTCTGATGAAGTGATGTTTAATTTCTATATGTTTAGCCTTAGAATGTAAGATTGGATTTTTTGACAAACATATAGCAGAAGTATTATCACAGAAGATAGAAAGATTACTTTCATAGATCTGATAATCTTCTAACTGACTCTTCATCCAGAGCATCTGCGTACAACATCCAGCAACAACAATGTATTCTGCCTCTGTAGTTGATAGTGCAATAGTGGGTTGCTTCTTGCTGTACCATGAGATCAGATGACTTCCAAGAAATTGACAGCTTCCAGAAGTGCTTTTACGTTCAACTCTGTCTCCAGCATAATCAGCATCACAGAATCCAACTAATGAAAATTCATCAGATCTTCTGTAACACAGACCCATGTTAGTAGTACCTTTCAGATACCTTAGAATCCTCTTAACAGCTGTTAAGTGTGATTCTCTAGGATCTGATTGGAATCTTGCACATAAGCAGACACTAAACAGAATATCAGGTCTAGAAGCAGTCAAGTATAGAAGAGATCCTATCATACCTCTGTAGAGTTTCTGATCTACCTTCTTACTTACCTCTTCCTTACCTAGAGTGCTTGTAGGGTGCATTGGAGTTTTTGCCATCTTACTATCAACCATGTTGAACTTCTTCAGAAGCTCTTTAACATATTTGGTTTGATGTATGTAGGTGCACTCTGGAGTCTGGTTGACTTGGATTCCCAAAAAGAATCTCAATTCTCCCATCATGCTCATTTCAAACTCTGCCTGCATACATTTAGCAAACTCCTTTCCAAGCATAATATTTGTTGATCCAAAAATAATATCATCTACATAAATTTGACAAATCAACAAATCTTTCTTAAGAGTTTTACAAAATAAAGTTGTATCCACTTTTCCTCTGATAAAATTTTTCTTCAGAAGGAAATTGCTCAACCTCTCATACCAAGCTCTGGAAGCTTGTTTTAAGCCATAAAGAGGTTTATTTTAGTTTAAAAACATGATCTGGAAAATTTTCACTTTCAAAACCAGGAGGTTGGTGGACATATACTTCCTCTTTTATAATACCATTAAGAAAGGCACTTTTAACATCCATCTGATATAGAGTGATGTTATTTTGTGCAGTAAATGAAATAAGAAGGCGTATAGATTCTAACCTTGCTACTGGAGGATAAGTTTCAGTGTAATCAATACCTTCTTGTTGACTGTATCCTTGAGCAACCAGCCTTGCCTTATTCCTTTCAACTTCTCCCTTTTCATTCAACTTATTCCTGAAGACCCATTTTGTTCCAATAACATTGAATCCTTTAGGTCTAGGAACCAGATCCTAAACTTCATTTCTGGTGAATTGATTTAGCTCTTCTTGCATGACAATAATCCATTCATTATATTTCAGAGCCTCATCCACAGATGTTGGTTCAATTATTGACACTAAGCCAAACAGTGAAGATTCAGATGTTTTGAGATAGGATCTTGTCCTGATTGGATCATCTTTCTTTCCAATAATCACATCTTCTGGGTGAGATGCCTTGATTCTGGAAGAAGATCCTCTGACATTTGATCTTTCAGAAATGTGTAAGTTGTCCAATTGAGAAGATAGGGGAATAGCATCTGGAGTTGCTTCAGATTCCTTCTCTTTAGCCTTTTATGCCTCTGATCCTTCAGAGTCTGTGAGAATCACTTCTCTATCTGCAGAATTCTCAAACTGCTTTGGCTTTTCAGATCCAAGCTTATCATCAAATCTTACATGAATAGATTCTTCCATAATCTATGTTTCAGTATTGAATACTCTGTAGCCTTTAGAGCGTTCAGAATAACCAAGCATGAAACACTTCTGTGCTTTGGAATCAAACTTGTTAAGATTCTCTTTAGTGTTAAGTATATAACAAGTACATCCAAAAGGATGAAAATATGAAATGTTAGGCTTTCTGTTCTTCCACAGTTCATATGGAGTCTTTTTCAGAAGAGGTCTTACAGACACTCTGTTCTGAATGTAATAGGCTGTGTTGATTGCTTCTGCCCAAAAGTGTTTTGCCAGATTTGTCTCATTGATCATGGTTCTTGCCATTTCTTGCAGAGTCCTGTTTTTCCTCTCTACAACCCCATTTTGTTGTGGAGTTCTAGGACAGGAAAAATCATGAGCAATGCCATTTTCAGAAAAATATTTTTCAAAATATTTATTTTCAAATTCACCACCATGATCACTTCTGACTTTTATAATTTTGAAATCTTTTTCATTCTGGACTTGCTTGCAGAAGTCAAAGAACACAGAATGTGACTCATCCTTGTGTTTTAAGAACTTTACCCATGTCCATCTACTATAGTCATCAACAATGACTAATCCATACTTCTTGCCTCTGATGGATGCAGTTTTCACTGGTCCAAACAGATCAATATGAAGTAATTCTAGTGGTTTGGAAGTAGAAACAACATTTTTTGATTTAAAAGATGATTTTGAAAACTTCCCTTTTTGGCATGCTTCACAAAGAGCATCTGAGGTGAACTTCAGATTAGGAAGTCCTCTGACAAGATTAAGTTTATTAATCTGAGATATACGTCTCATATTAATATGACCCAATCTTCTGTGCCAGACCCATTGCTCTTCATTAACAGACAAGAGGCATTTAACATTCTGAACTTTAAGTTCTGAAATATTTATTTTATAAATGTTGTTTTTCCTCTTACCACTAAATAGGATAGAGCCATCCTTTTGACTAATAGCTTTACAACATTTTTGATTAAAGGTAATATCATAACCATTGTCACTTAATTGACTTATGGACAATAAGTTATGTTTTAAGCCTTCAACAAGTAAAACATTAGTTATAGAGGGAAGTTTACCATTTCCAATAGTGCCAGATCCAATGATCTTGCCTTTCTGGTTCCCTCCAAACTTCACGTCACCTCTAGATTTAAGTTCCAGGCTTTGGAACATAGACCTTTCTCCTGTCATGTGTCATGAGCATCCAGAATCCAGGTACCATGACTGGCGTCCTGATCTTGCTGCTAAGAACATCTGCAACAGGGATTATTTTGCTCTTAGGTACCCAGATCTTCTTGGGTCCTTTAGAGTTAGTTGGTTTGTAGGTTTGTCTAAACTTCTGTTTTTCAACATAACGTTTATTCTGACTTTCCTTGGGTTTAAACACATAAGTATTCTTCTCAGAGCTTGTGTGTTTAATGTCATTTAAGTGACCAAACTTAAATTGAGAGTACAGAGGTGTCTTCTTGATGAAGAGTTTGTCAACAGATTTTGGATTACTTCCAAAGGAAGATTCATATCCAATACCTCTTTTGTTATTCCCACTAACACCATAGATCATAGAAGCCATCTTGCTTCTATCTAAGCTCTTAGTAAGGAATCTCTGAAAGCTAGAGTCATATTTTTCTAAAATGTTTTCACATGACTTAGTCTCAGATTCAGATTCTTGTTGAGCTATTTCAAAGTCATTTTTGATTTTCAGATTAATTTCTTTTTGCTCAACAAGTTCTGTCTTCAGAAGATCAATCTCAGATTCAAGACTGCTTTTCAGCTTCTTGTATTTGAGTTTGATATTGTTATAACTTTTCAGAACTTCTGATAATACTTTAATAAGTTCTTCTTTAGTAAGTTTAGCCATTACCTCTTCAGCGTCATCGTCAAATTCAGAATCAGATTCAGATCCTGAAGTTCCTTCCTCCTGATCTTCTATGCTGGCCATCAGTGCAACATTAACACATTCTTCTTCTGATTCAGAAGATGATTCAGATTCATCTGAGTCATCCCATGTTGCCATCAGAACCTTCTTCTTTTTGTCAACCTTCTTCTTGGGTTTTTCTCTTTGAAGTTTGGGGCAATCATTCTTGTAATGCCCAGGTTCTTTGCACTCATAGCATACAACTTCTTTCTTGCCAGATCTTCTGTGCCCAGAAGATTCCTTTCTATGATCAGATTTTCTGAAGTTGTTGAACTTCTTTCCCTTGTGCTTCCAGAGTCTGTTGATCCTTCTGGACAGCATGGATAATTCATCTTCTTCTTCAGAAGAAGATTCCTCAGAGCTTTCTTCAATAACCTGCAAAGCTTTAGCAGATTTATTAGATTTTAAAGCAATAGATTTACCTTTCTCTTTCTTCTGAGGTTCATCTTCCTCAAGCTCAATTTCATGGCTCCTCAGTGAGCTGATGAGTTCTTCTAAGAAGATCTTGTTCAGATCTTTAGCCATCTTCAAGGCAGTCACCATTGGTCTCCATCTGGTAGGTAGACTTCTGATGATTTTCTTTACATGATCTGATGTGGAGAATCCCTTGTCCAGAACCTTTAGACCAGCTGTGAGGATCTGAAATCTAGAAAACATAGTTTCTATATTTTCAGACTCTTCCATTTTGAACGCTTCATACTTCTATATAAGCGCCAGAGCCTTGGTCTCCTTCACTTGAGAATTTCCCTCATGAGTCATTTTAAGTGACTCAAACATTCCATGAGCTATTTCTCTGTTAGTAATCTTTTCATACTCAGTATGAGAGATTGCATTAAGCAATATTGTCCTAGCCTTATGGTGATTTTTGAAATCCTTCTTCTGGGCTTCTGTCATTGATTTTCTATCAACTTTCTTGCCATCCTCATTTGTAGGATGTTCATAGCCATCAATGACCAAGTCCCACAAATCAGCATCATACCCAAGGAAGAAACTTTCTATCCTGTCCTTCCAGTAATCAAATTTCTCTCCATCAAACATGGGAGGCTTTGTGCTGATTCTATCCCCTTCATATTTGTTACAGTTGGATGTAGAAGTATCACCCATAATAACAAGCAGATATATATCAAAGTAACTTTTCTCACTGGATCTTTATTGACACGGTTAAGTGGTAGCACACGCAGAACCGGAGCTCTGATGCCAACTGAAGGTGAGAAAATTACTTAGAAGGGGGGGTTGAATAAGTATGACAAATAATCAAAGATTCAAACACAGTTATTTTTATCCTGGTTCGTTGAACTCAACTACTCCAGTCCACCCTCTCAAGAGTGATTTGCCTTTCTCAGTCAAGGACTTAATCCACTATTTAATCAAACAGATTACAATAGTAACACCTAAGAACAACTGTTCTTAGTCTTCTCAAGAGCTACTGATCCCAGCTGGATCCTCTTAAGGAAACCTTTTACAATCAATGTAAAACTAATACAAGAGTAAGAATGCTTCTAAAAAGCTATTATCACAACTGTGATATTTCTCTTAAGTTTTAAGAACAATGTTACACCAAATAGAATATAAGAGCTTTTGAGAGATTTGCTTTGAGTAAATTTTGCAAGTAGTTCGTTACTGAAGAAGATGGAGTGGACTTCTTTATATAGGCACTTAGATCCATGAAGTCTTCTCAACGTTGAAGGTTGTGCTGAAAAGCCTGGAGCCTTTTGTCTTTACATTGGAGGCTGTGCTGAAAAAGCCTGATGCCTTTTGTCTTTTACTTTGCAGAAACTTTCCTTAGAATGGAATGCACAGATAAAACCTTTTTTTCTGTGTTCTTGTGTCTAGCATAAAAGAGGAAAGAGCTGTTGAGATATGCCAACGTACATATTCAAATCTTCTTCACTAAAGTAAGTTCAGCTATCAACATCAGAGTCTGGATCTTCAGAATCTCCAGAGTAGAGATCTTCTGGATCTTCAGAGTCTTGGGATGTTCTTCAGATTTATGCTGAATCAGAGTATATGCAGCTTGTGTGCTTGAGCGTGTAATTCTGTCAGATCAGAGTCTTCTATATCAGATTCTTAATACTTATGCAGTGCAGTATCTTCAAAGTCTTCTGATGACTAAGCTTATGAACTCTCAGAGTCTTTTATTCTTTAGAGGCTTCTGCTTCAGAATCTTCAGTAGATAGCACTCAGATTCTTCTGGAGGCAGCGTTTAGATCTTCATTTAAGATGCTCTTGAACCTTTGAAGCCTTTCATAATATCATTGTTCAGATCCATATTTGCTCTTAAGAATATTTTCTTTAGTACCTGTAGCAAACAGTCTAGAACAAATTTAGAGTATATAATTCTTGAATACAAAATTCATAAGTGTTATCATCAAAACATAGAGATATTACTAAGAAACAATCTGTGTTCTTACATGCACTACTAGACTCTGATGATACCTTTCAATGTACATAAACGCTAATGTATCCTAGTTTTGACATCATACAAAATACACCTAACAGAAATTTACACTCACACTTCTAAGCTACCACCAAGAAGAGTAAAATGGATTCAATTATCTTCAGCACGAGTATCAAGCGAACTCCTAATTTAGAGAAATACTTGGGTTTCCCTATGTTGCATGGTCGTCTTCAACGCAAAGACTTTGAGTTTTTAGAGGAGAAAATTAGTCAGATTTTAGCATCTTGGCAACATAAAATTGTTAAACAAGGCTGGTTAGGTTTGTCATGAACTTCATCCCAAATTATTATATGCAAGTGACTTTATTGATAGGATGGCTAGAATTTTTGTGTAGAAAGGTAATCCAAATTTTGGTGTGCATCTTATTGGCTGGAATAAAATTACTAAGTCTAAAAATAGGTGGTCTTGGGATTCGGAAAGCAAGAGATGTCACTACTTCTATGTTGGGTAAGCTGGTTTAGAGTCTCCACTGGGATTGTGATTCCCTATGGGTCCAAATTTTGATGCATAAGTACATTAGTGAAGAAATGTTCCTTAATATGGAAAAGAAATCTGGATCAATTACTTGGAATGTAATTATAAAAACTCGATATGCTCTTAAAGATGGCTTTGAATTATATTGGAAAATGGGAACTTCTATTTCTAGTTTACCAATTGGTCTAGGGTAGGAAAATTAGCATAGCAGATTCTCTATGTGGACAAGAATGGGAATTCCTATTTGTTTTTAAAATCTATTGGCTTCTTGGACCCATTATTCTTTCGAGGGGATAGTTTATATGATTGGATTAGTGGTTCTATGTTTTTGGCTACTTGTTGGTGGTTATGGTGCGCTAGAAATAAGCTGTGTCTTGCTAATGAAGTGGTATCTTCCTATACTTTGAAACTTATCACAATGAATTATACTAATTTGTTATCTAAATGCTTTCTCGAGCATAATTTGTCTCATTCAACGAGAACAATAACGTGGAATGCACACAAAGGTAATAATATGATTTTGAATGTTGATGACAGTAGCCTTGGTAATCTTAGCATCTTGGGTTTGGGTGGATTGATTTGAAATGATGATGGTGCTTGAGTTCACAATTTTGCGGGTAATATTGGTTATTCTAATATCCTTCATGTTGATCTAATTACGATAAATCATGGTTTGTGTATGCCCTAGGAACTTGGCATTAAATACTTTATGTGTTATTCTGACTCGAAATTTACTATCAAGCTTATCTTAGAATTGGTTAATGTATGACATCACTATGTTGTGATTCTCCACAACATTAAAGAGATTTTCACTAGAGAATGGCGAGTTCGAATATTGTTAGACGATAGGCTTCAATCTATAGGGGGTGAATAGATCATAAATTTTACATCCAAAAACTTTGGCAAAAATATGGCACAACGTAAAAACGACCCGGATCAAATCGTCTAACCGAACCTACTATCGAAAATCTATATGCGCAATGTAAATCTTTTGGAATGATAATGAATATAAATCGTTCAAAAATTATCAAGTCACAGATCAATCAAATGCAAAGCTATTCGTAATGCTTATTTTTGATGAACACGAAGTGATAAAAATACACACAAACAATTTATCAAACATTTTGTGTGCGATTGATCATGTCTGGAACTTCGATTTATTTTGTTGATGTAAAAAGTCAATCACAACCAAAGTGATTATGATTATATCAACAACAACAATTTAAAATAAAGTTGAAAACAATTTCCAATCGAATTAATCGAGACAACAACAAAATCGATAATTTGCTAGAACAACAATTAAAGAAAAATAAAGCGATAAAGAGACACAAAGATTTGTTTAGGTAGTTCCTCAATTAGCCTCGCTATGAGTACGTCTTCCCTCAATCCGAAATAGAATTGAGATACTTGTAATTAATCTTAACTTTGCAAAATTGTTTATATAAGATATGAAGAACTAAAACCCCAAAATCCCTATGATTTGTGTTGATTATTACACCTCCCAACCATTGGTCAAAACTTGATCAAGTGACTAACAATGCGACTCCAATCCACCGATTTTCCTGAGCACGCAACTTGTTGAAACCTAAGATTCCCGAACACAATTCATCATCTCGCTCTACTCCCTTGCTAGAAAACCACCTTGTCCCAAGACCTTCACTCGGTCGAATCTGCGTTGACCTGATCTTGTCTAAAACCTTCTAATCACACTGATCTTAAAGGAAAACTCAACCTTGGTTTTATTATTTGAAATACATAAAGTTCCTAACTCAATGTTCTCGGTTACACTAAACCTAATTGAACGTTATTAACCCTAATCTAGATGGTCGCCCAATCGAAAAATGATTATGTGTAGTTCAATTGTGTGTATGCATAGAAGAAGGGATGAAGATGATGGGAAACTTTGTAATCTGCTTTCATTTAGGTTTTACTCTCTAGAAACCTTGCTAGAAAATGGTATATGTATGAGTATATATAGGTATGTGAAGAAATGAGAAAAAGGAATACGATAAGTTGGAGCAAAAATGAAATTTTTAAGATGGGAAATCGTATAGGTTGGTCTGTCAAAGAAATAGGTTGGCCTATAAAGGTACTCAGGCCAGCCTATCAAGGTCTCAGGTTAGTCTATAGCGGCTTACAGGCTGACCTGAAGTCGTATAGGTTGATCTGAAGTCATATAGGCCGACCTATAGTAGTTAGCACATGGAGAGAGCCTACATGCTTTTAATACTATAGTGTACAGGCCAACATGAAATTCCTATAGGACAACATATACTGAAGCAACAGCTTCTATAGGTCAGCCTAAAATCCTATAGGCCAGCCTATACTAAAGCAACAACTTTTATAGGTCAGCCTGTGCAAGAGTGTTCACACATAAAATATAGTTTTTTTTTATGGATAAAACATGCCTAAACATTTCCAATCATTTTCAAAACCATGTGTAAGCATCCTAAGGCTAAAATGATTCAATACACATTTAAACTTTGGTTGATACCGTCTAATATACAAAAATGGTAAGTCACACTCCTAGTTTTGACATCATTCAAAACACGTCTAGGTTGTATAATGCACTCACACTCACAAATATTTTAACTCTTAGGGAGGGGAATGCTTGTGCTGACTATCCAGCAAAATATGGGGCTCGTAATGATGTGTCGTACCAGTATTTTATGGAGCCTCTTGTAGGAATTATCAATCTCTTGCTAGTTGATGCTAGTGAGACTTTATTTTCTAGAGAGACTTTAATTATAAAAGTTAAAAATTAAATTAGTCACAATATTAATTAATTAACAATTAAAAAAAAATTAAAATTAAAAATAAAGAAAAAGAAGGTGTAAGAAATAAGGGGTGAGTATTTAGCAAAAAAGGGAGAGAGCCCAAAGCAAGGACCAAAGATCAGAGGGTCATGATCTGATATTCATGATTCCATGATTTGGATTGCAGGTTCAAGATCAAAAGGCTAACGAGGCGAAGTTTATGGTGGACATGCAGGGGGATCCTGTATAAGATCCTTCCCTTGATTTTAAATCTAGCCAATCGAATGAGGACACATGGCTATTTTCTTTATGAAAAAATAAAATAAATGAATATATTAGAAAGAAAACAAAAAAGAAAAAATTGTTTAGTCATCTCTCTTCTTCATTTTTTTATTTTTCAATCAAACACAATCAATTATTAACAATAACTTATTTTCTATCTTTCTCCACATAAAATCATCAGCAAATGGTATTACAAGATGCATCATAGTAAAGAGCAAAAATCAAACCCAAAGCCAATCTGAGAGGAAGATGGTTTCATTTTTTGGCGGGGGAGGATGGTGGCGAGAGGCATGATCGGTGGTGGACGATCGCGATCAGAGATCGGTGAGAGGGTGGCAACAACGAGGGACAGTGAGGTGACGTAGGTCGCTCTGGGCGACAATGTGTGCAACCTCAAAAGGTGGTGCCGTAAATAGAGGTGGGTGAAGATGATGAGGTTAATGTGGCTTATGGCTTAGTGATGGCGGCACAATTATTAGTAATAGTTCATATTTTATTATATTATTTTCTTAAGCCCATAAGTTTGTTAGAGGGTATTTTAGTATTTATCTTATTCTAGTAACCCTAGTTTTAGCTTATAAATAGGGTGACAATCATTGTAACTCTTAATACTGTTTCTTCTGCCGTCATTCTTATTAGAATATTTCCCTATTTCATCATTTATTCTACCTTTGCACCAACAATTGGTATCTAGAGCTCCGGTTCAGATTCATTGGGAAACACGGGAAACACGAGTGAACGTGAGGTCTTGTGTGTTTGATTTTGATTCTTAGATTCGTGTTGAATCTTGAACAAAATCTGATCAGAATTTTATTCTGTGGGTTGGGAAATACTGTGTGAGAAAATCTGAGTGTATTGTGCAAGGTAGAAGATGAACGGAAACGGCAACATGAACACCAAACTTCCAGTATTTGATGGTAAAAACTGGAATCGTTGGATGATCCAAATGCGTGTACTATTTGGTGCTCAAGATGTTCTAGATCTTGTCACTGATGGTTATGTTCCAGTAGCAGCAGATGCAACCGATGAACAGAAAAACGCGCAGAAGGAAGTAAGGAAGAAGGATCAGAAAGCATTGTTCTTCATTCATCAATGTGTGGATGTAAACGTGTTTGAGAAGATTGCAGACTCTACAACAGCAAAGGCTGCATGGGACACTCTGGTGAGATGTTATGGTGGTGACGCATCAGTGAAGAAGGTGAAGCTTCAGTCCTTGAGAAAGCAATATGAGAATCTCAACATGAAGAATAATGAGAAAGTTTCTGAATACATCTCCAGAGTGATTCTGATCACTAATGAGATGAAGGCATGTGGAGAAACTCTTTCTGAAGAAACAATCATGGAGAAAGTATTGAGATCCCTTACTCCTCAATTTGATTACATTGTGGTAGCAATAGAACATTCCAAAGATCTGAGCACAATGAGAATTGAAGAGCTGCAGAGCAGTTTAGAAGCGCAAGAGTTGCGTTTGACTGAGAGAACTTCTGAAAGGGAAGTAGAGCAGCAGACTCTGAAAGCAATTTCTGATAGGAGGTATCAGAAGCAGTCAGAAGCCAAGAGAAGATCTAATGGTGGTCAGAAGTCAGAAACCTCAACCTCTGATAGACAAAAGAATGCTCAGAAGGGAAAAGAGAAGTATGACAAGAAGAAGATCCAATGTTACTGTTGTAAGAAGTTTGGTCACTTTGCTAGAGATTGTTGGTCAAACAAGGAGAAGAAATCAGAAGAAGCAAATATAGCCAGAAGTTCTGATGACGAATCTGTGCTATTGATGGCCTCTGAATCTGATGATCTGACAGATTGGTGGTATATGGACACTGGCTGTTCAAATCATCTTACTGGAAACAAGAAATGGCTGGTTGACTTTGACTCTGAAAAGAGAACAAAGATCAGATGTGCTGATGACAAATATATTAATGCAGAAGGTATGGGAAATGTCAGAGTGACTCTGAACAATGGGAAAATAGCATTGATTCAGAATGTGTGGTATGTACCTGGCATCAGAAGCAATCTGATGAGTGTGGGACAATTAATTGAGAAAGGTTTCTCAGTTACCATGAAGGACAATCTTCTGAAGCTGTATGACTGTAATCAGAAGTTGATTATGGAGTCAGAACAGGGAAGGAATAGAACATTCAAGGTGAATGTCAGAACTGCAGACTCAGAGTGTCTTAGTGCAACAAGTACTGAGAAGGAGAGTGAGTTGTGGCACAGAAGATTTGGTCATTTGAATTTCAGAAGCTTACAACATCTGAATTCAAAGAAATTGGTACATGGAATTCCTGCAATTAAGAAGCCTGAAAAGTCATGCAAAGTTTGCATGGAAGGAAAACAACCAAGATTGCCATTTGCATCAGAAGTTGCTCCAAGAGAAAAACATGCCTTGGGAGTTGTACATTCTGATGTGTGTGGTCCATTTCCAGTAGCATCAATTGGAGGGAACAAGTACTTTGTGTTGTTTGTTGATGAATTCACAAGAATGACATGGGTATCCCTTATTAAATTTAAACATGAGGTGTTTGATGAATTCAAGAAGTTCAGAATGAAGGCTGAGAATCAGAGTGGTCAGAAGTTGAAGATTCTTAGAACTGATGGTGGAAGTGAGTATAATTCCAAAGAGTTCCAGAAGTTCTGTGAGGAGAATGGAATTGAGCATGAGGTTACTGCTCCTTATACCCCTCAACACAATGGTCTTGCTGAAAGAAGAAACCGTACTTTGCTTGATATGGTGAGAAGCATGCTAAAGGAGAAGAAGCTTCCTCAGAAGCTCTGGGGAGAAGCTGTTGCCACTGCAATGTATGTACTCAACAGATGTCCTACGAAGAAGTTGAAGGAAATAGTTCCTATGCAGAAGTGGACTGGAGACAAGCAAAGTGTTAGTCATCTGAAGGTATTTGGTTCTGTTTGCTATAAACATGTTCCAGAAGCCAGAAGACAGAAGCTGGATGATAGAAGCAAAGTGATGATTCTGATAGGGTACCACAGTACAGGTGCATACAAGCTCTATTGTCCAGAAACCAATAAAATTGAATTCAGCAGAGATGTGATTGTGAAGGAATCAGAAGTTTGGAATTGGGATAAGTCTCAATCTGATTCTGATGTTAGAACCTCTGAAGAAAGGCCAGAGTTAAGAATTTCTGAAGTTGAAGTAAACCCTGATATTGACTCTGACTCTGATACTGATTCAAACTCTGAAGATGACTCAGAAGATGAAGGTGACTCTGATGACCCAGACTCTGATGATTCAGACTCTGATGGCAATCCAGATCTTGGTGGCAATTCAGACTCTGGAAATATGCCAGACTCTGAAGATGGTCAAAGCTCTGGAGGTCAATCATCTGAAGCTAGAAACTCTGAAGCTCAAGACTCTGAACAAGTTCAGAGACCACAAAGAATCAGAAGCGTTCCCAGAAGATTTGCAGAATTTGACATGCTGCAAGACACTGAAGTAGACTCTGAAGGAGAAGTTATTCAGTGTGCCATGTTAGTAGACTCTGAACCTATAAGTACAGAGGAGGCTCTTAAGCAGAAGCTCTGGCTGAAGGCCATGAAAGAAGAACTTGATGCTATAGAGAGAAACAAGACTTGGAAGCTGACAGAACTTCCAAAAGACAAGAAAGCCATCAGCGTCAGATGGGTTTTCAAGCAGAAGTTAAAGCCAGATGGTTCAATTGGCAAACATAAAGCAAGGTTGGTAGCCAGAGGATTTCTACAGAAACCTGGGCTGGATTACTCTGAAGTGTTTGCACCTGTAGCAAGACATGAAACAATCAGAATGGTGATTGCAATAGCTGCTAACAGGAATTGGCCTCTGATGCATTTAGATGTAAAATCTGCATTTCTGAATGGTCCATTAGAAGAAGAAGTTTACGTGTCACAACCTCCTGGATTTGTGAAAAAGAATCAGGAAGGGATGGTGTACAGATTATACAAAGCTCTATATGGATTGAAACAAGCGCCCAGAGCTTGGAATCAGAAGATTGATTCATTTTTCAAGAAGCAAGGCTTTCAGAAATGTGAGATGGAGTACGGTGTCTATGTTCAGCATACTTCTGAAGGCAATATGACTCTGGTATGTTTATATGTTGATGATATACTATTGACTGGAAGTTCTGAACAGGAGATAGCCAAGTTCAAGAAAGTTCTGATGAATGAATTTGAAATGACTGATCTAGGCAAAATGACATACTTTCTAGGGATGGAGTTCAGATATTCTGAGAAAGGTATCATTTTGCATCAGCTCAAGTATGAATTAGAACTTCTGAAGAGATTTGATCTGAAGAATTGTAAGATGGCTGTCACACCTTCTGATACAAATCAGAAACTGGATTCAGACTCTGAAGGAAAGGATGTGGATGCTACAACCTTCAAACAGTTGGTTGGTTCTCTGAGGTATTTGTGCAATACCAGACCTGATATTTGCTACTCAGTTGGGATGGTTAGTAGGTTCATGAGTAAACCTAAGTGGTCCCATTACCAAGCTGCTGTCAGGATTCTGAGGTATATCAAAGGAACTCTGAAGTATGGAGTGTTATTTCCCTCTGGAGGAAATAATGAGTCAGAACTTCTGAGTTATTCAGACTCTGATTGGTGTGGAGACAGAGTTGACAGAAGAAGTACATCTGGGTACTTGTTCAAATTTCTGGGAGGTCCCATTTCTTGGTGTTCCAAGAAGCAACCTGTTGTGGCGTTGTCAACCTGTGAAGCTGAATACATTGCAGGTGCTGTTACTGCATGCCAAGCTGTGTGGATTCTGAATCTGTTGCAGGATCTGAAGATTAAGGTAGACAAACCTCTGAAGTTGATGATTGACAACAAGTCTGCAATCAACCTTGCCAGAAACCCAGTGCTGCATGGGAGAAGCAAGCATATTGAGACCAAATATCATTTTCTGAGACATCAAGTTCAGAGTGGAGTGTTAGAAGTTGTACACTGCAGCACTCAGAAGCAGTTGGCAGATGTTCTGACGAAAGCTATCAAGACTGATCAATTTCTCAGATTAAGGGATGGAATTGGTGTTACAAGTTTTGATGGAATATGAATTAAGGGATGGTATTAGTAATAATTCATATTTTATTATATTATTTTCTTAAGCCCATAAGTTTGTTAGAGGGTATTTTAGTATTTATCTTATTCTAGTAACCCTAGTTTTAGCTTATAAATAGGGTGACAATCATTGTAACTCTTAATACTGTTTCTTCTGCCGTCATTCTTATTAGAATATTTCCCTATTTCATCATTTATTCTACCTTTGCACCAACAACAATGACTCTGTTTCTTCTCCTTTTTTTATTAAAATTTACTTGTTTGAAAAAATTTGCGATTGTTGTGTTCTGTGTTGTTATTTGAGTGGAGGGGTTGTTGTTGGTGATGATATTAGTTTGGTGTGGAAAGTGATTATTGGAGTCAACACGTGAGGGTTTAACTTGAAATTTTAGAATTTTTTGTTTTATGTATATGTCAAACTATGAAAAACAGGTTGGGAGACTTTTTCTTGTGTGAAGGTTTTGTAGAGGAATTTTTTTTTTTGTCCTTTCTTGTCTAATTTCTTCCTTATTAATACTAAAAACTAGGTCAATTAAAAAATGAATAAAAAATTACATGACCTATCAAAAGCAAAAATCCATCAATTACTTGTCACACAAAATCTTCTCCGATTTTCTTAAGTTTTAAGATATTATAGTTGGAAATAAACTAAAATTCACAAATTTTTATTATTTTTTATTTTTTCCAAATAAATGCTAAATGAAATATATATATATATATATATATATATATATATATATATATATATATATATATATATATATATATATATATATATATATATATATATATATATATATATATATATATATATATATATATATATATATATATATATATATATATATATATATATATATATATATATATATATATATATATATATATTAGAAAATAAAAGAAATAGATGAAAATCAAACAATTTTATAAACTAAATAAAAATACAAAAATAAAAATCAAACTATTTCAAATTAAATAAAAAATAAAATTATGAAACTAAATAAATGCAAGAAATGGTATAAAAGTGAAACTAAATTTTTATTCATCCTTTTATTTGAAAAATAAATAAAACTATGAATAAAATTGAGGTATGACAACCACAACCTCTGCCTCCATGATCAACAAAATTTGACACCATCAATGGAGATTCTATTAGCGATAGAGTATTAGTGTTGATGGATGCTTCAAGAGAAGGAAATTGAAGTAAACAATCAAACAACTTCTCTAACATGGGAACGTCAAAATTAGTCAATGTATGGTTCCAAATAAATTCAAACTCTTTGTGCAGTCCATGAAGAACAAACACCATAATAAGCATAGTATGTATCTTTTCTGCCATCTTATTTATATCCTCTTTTTAGAGCATAACCTTATATTCTTCACAAATAGATTATGCCTTAATCAAATACACAGGAAGATCAATATTAAACATTTGAAGTGTTGTTAGGTTATGCATTGTCTCGTATAACTGTTGTATATCATTAACATAAACCATTTGTACATTCTTCCAAATCTCATAACAAAATCTATACGAACAAAAATGAACCATCAACTTAGATTCAAACTAAAACAATAATGTCAAAAGTTAAAAATCATATTCGTTTTTATCAAGATGGTCAAACAATTTTTGACCTAGAAACCATATTTCCACTGTATTATGCTAATCTAAACAATTCTTTTCATTCAACTTCTTTGAAGTGATGGTATGAATTTCAAAGAACGCGAAAGAAATCAAACTCTTCTTCTCAGACTTATTTTCATCAGCAATCTTCTTTTCCATGATGAAAAACAAAATCAAATAGATAAAAGACTACAAAAGAGTATGAATAGAACCCTAAAAGGTTTTGGAAAATACACTGGAATGGTCGCAGTCGAAAACGGAGGTGCATATGATGGCAGGTATATCTCACCCACCAATGAAAGGATGTGTCTATGGTGGCACATGATAGATGATACAACCATGTGATTCAGACGACTGGCAAGTTAGTGACATCTGAATCTACCAGAGGAGCATGTGTCTCTGTTTGTATGGAGACAAAAAGACAATGAAACTGGGTCGGTGTTCATGGAAATGAAATGTGAAATGCACATATATGTAGCATAAAGGTAAACACAATGCAGAAGAAGCTAATATAGGTTATTTTCAAGAAGATGATGTTGATGGTGTTGAACAAGATGAAGTAAGTAATGACGTTGATGGTGTTGAGAATGTTGAAGTAGATAATGTTGGTGGTGTGGAACAAGTTGAAATAGGTAATGATGTTGATGGTGTTGATAATGTTGGTGGTCTGGAACAAGTTGAAGAAGGTAATGTTGGTGGTCTTGAACAAGTTGAAGAAGCTAGTGTAGGTGGTGTTGAATAAATTGAAGTAAATGTGGACAGTGAGGACAATGAGGATAATGGCTTTGAAGCTGATGGTTTATCATTTGATTATAGTGAGGATAATAGGGCTCTTGGGTTGGATTATTTTGATGCTATTGAAAATCAAGATGAAGAAAATGATAAAAGAGGTAGGATTAAAGTTGCAGCAAGGAAGCACAAGCATACTTCAAAGAAAGTACCAATTGGTGTTGATAATGTAGGGTCATCTAGTGGTGTGGTTAATGAGATGGACATCAACTATGCTAGTGATGAGTTTGGTAATAGTGACCCTGATGCTTTTGATGGAGAAAAGGAACCAAAAATATTCAAGGTTTAAGATGCAGGAGTTGGACAAGAATTACAAGTTCAAAGTGGGAATGAAGTTTGTATCACTTGAAGAATTTAAGAAAACAATAACTGAATGATCAGTATTAAATGGTAGACATATAAAGTATGTGAAAAATGACAAAGTTAGAGTAAGGATAATTTGCAAGGGCAAATGTGAGTTTTTAACACTTGTAAGTAAAGTTGGGGATAAGCACACATATAGAGTAAAGAAATGGATTGGAACACACACGTGTGGTAGGGTACTGAATAATAGCTCTACCACTTTCAAGTGGGTTTCTAAAACTGTGGCGCCTAGGATGACATCTTCAGATGGTGTTAAGATTCGAGATATTGTCTCTGAGATTAGGAGTAACTTTTCAGTAGGTATAACTATGAGCAGAGCATGGAAGGCAAAATAAATTGCAAATTTTTTGATTGAAGGTGATGCAGTGAAACAATACATTCTTTTATGGAGATACTCTGCAGAGCTCAAGAGAGTCAATTTTGGGAACACTTGCAAAATTAATTTGACAAGGATTGAGCCAACAATACAACCAAGGTTTGACAGCTTTTATTTTTGCTTATATGGGCTTAAAAAGGGATTCACAACCTCTTGTAGGCCATTCATTGGTGTTAATGGATGTCATCTCAAGACAAAATATAAAGGGACTCTTCTCATTGCAGTTGGTAGAGATTCAAATGACTAATATTATCCTATAGTTTTTGGTGTATGTGAAATTGAAACAAAAAAGTCATGGAGGTGGTTTCTTACCTTGCTTTTGGAGAATATTGGTCAAGATAAGAGATGAGTTTTCATCTCTGACCAACAAAAGGTACTCGTTATGTTTTTCTGGATCTAATCCCTGATTATGTTCATGTTTTTTGGATTTCATCCCTAACTATGTTAATTGTTTTTTATTTTCATCCTTAAATTTGTAGGGCTTGATATATGTCTTTGAAGAATTGTTTGAGAGGGTAGAAAACAGACTTTGTCTAAGACATTTATATATCAATTTAAAAAAAAAAATTGGTGTAGAGACACAATTTAAAGACTTGATGATGGCAGCTGCCAAAGGGAGGCTAAAATGAAATACTTGATGAGGCATTTATACTCTTCTACGTGTGCATCACATATAAATGAGAAACAGTTTCACGTCTGCACCGTTTGTCCATTCAATTTTTTTTAAGAGAAATCTAACAACAAGGACTAAAGGCAACACAAAAGTGAGATATAAGGACTCAGACAAAAAAAAAATACATGAATTAAATTTAAAAATTTGCTAATTACAGGGACCACAAGACTATTTAATATATATGTGTGTGTGTGGATCCACTTACTCCACAATCATAGCCTTTAAATTAAATTTAATCGAATGATTATAAGTATAAAAGCTAATTTAACCATTAGATTAGATTCAATTTAAAGGCTATGATGTGGAGTAAGTTAAAACAACTTACTCTTGGAGTAACTTGATTCCCAATATATATATATATATATATATATATATATATATATATATATATATATATATATATATATATATATATATATATATATATATATATATATATATATATATATATATATATATATATATATATATATATATATATATATATATTTGATTCAACTTATTTCAAGAATAAATTTTTTTAAGTTACTCCAAATCACAACCTTTAAATTAAATCTAATTTAATAATTAACATTTTTACTCAATTAAGCATTCAATTAAATCTATATTAAAGACTATAATTTAAAATAAATTTAAAAAAATTAATCTTAATCTTAAAGGAAGTTGAACCCTTCTCTCTTAAAACCGCGAGACTAAGAAAACGGTGTGCATGATATAGTGAGAGTCACATAAACTTCAGGTAGATAATGCAAGAAAGTTCCGTTTATTTGTTTTCTAACTTCTACTATACACATGACCTTTTACAACCATACCCCCAAACATGAACTAACCTGTTACAAACATGGCCTATGAAAGTTTTATATGATCAATGATTCACCGTAAGAAACCTTCAAAACTGCACAGCTTGTCCAACAGAATGATGAAAAATATCCTTAGACTAAATCTGAGATTGATTGTTTTACTAGTCACTTTGTGTTAAATCTGCATTCAAGTTAAAGTACCTGAAAATGACTAGAATCCTTTCAAAGCAACCGAATCGCAACATGCTAAGAAGAACAAAGACATGAATTTGATACTACTTGTTAGCTATTCCATATACATGAGGATTTATAAATGTAGCATTTGATAAGAATGCCATGTCAAGCTCAACACTTGAAAATCCAGCTTTTGATATACTCTCTCCTGTGTCCCTAGAAAGATGACACCCATCTGCAATTGTCTGTTGCAGCGGATCAAGAACTCTCTGTAAGAATCGGAGAAATGTTCCATCTGTATCGCCATGAAAACAAACCGAAATTAAGCTATTTTTTACTCGGTGTAAAATAGTGAAGAAAAGAAGTTTTGTTTATGCACCTTTTGCACCTACATGTTCCACAAACACATACACTCCACCAGGTCGCAACACCCTCGTCACTTCTGCATATATCATGCAATTTCAAAGTTATATACATTATAAACAAAAGTAAATAAATAAATAAAAATTGCAAACAGACAATATTTGATCACGGAGTTCGGCTAATTGTGTCTACGTCTTCGATTGTGGAGCACCTACGGCTACAATACCTTTCTATCATTCAAACTTAGGATTTATAGAAAATAACTTGTGCTTAATTACTTGTGCGATCCCTACTCACTTAGAAGTAAACTACGAGCATAATCGTCTAAAATTTTTGGAGGTTTTGTGTAGATTAGCCGTAATTTAACTATGATAAAATAGAGACTCTTTTTAACTACTGTTTTTATGAGACTCTATTTGTCACTTTTTAACTATGACAAATTTTAGGCCTTGTGCAGTAGCCTGCCTTGCCCGCCCTCAAAGACAACCATGACTACAAGTCATACCCAACATTCACATAAAATGTGTAGGTAAGCAAAAAATTTGAACAAAAACAGAAGGCTAAGGTATCATCACCTTTAAGTGTCAGATCAACATCTTTAACAGAACACAATACAAGTGTTCCAACAACTGCATCGACCGAAGCGTCACTTAATGGTATAACCTCCCCAACCTAAATAGAACAAAATTTAAAGATCAATTAACACAAATCAAGTAATAATCACTTAGACCACAAATTCTGTATACCATGGTTCCTCAAAATCCTCATTCTAAAGAAAGGATTATAATTTATATAGCTTAAAAACCTGTGAGAATAAGAAACATTACATACAGCATGTATAAATTCAAAATTTGAGAGTGGAAATCCAGCCGATGTAGCAGAAGACCGAGCATACTTCTCCATCTCTGGATTAGGATCAATGCCAACAACATGCACATTTGAATCACTTGCATAATAACTGAGGTTAGGACCAGTTCCAATGCCAATCTCCAAGATTTTGTTAGCCTTCTTCTCCTTCAAGATACTGAAGATTTGAGACTTGTACCGAGCAACCTTACATGAAAACATAGCAAACCTCACTTCAATGCAATGATGAGAAAAAACACAAAACCACCCAAAAAGAGAGTTCAGAGAACAAAAACAAAAAGTGAATACTCATTCTAGTCCTTTAAATTTTAAAGGTCGAATAATTAACGTATGTTTGGTAATTCATCCAACCAGCATGCTACAAAGTGTAGTTTCTCATCGAACGCGCGTACATATGCTTGCAAACGCAAAAACAAACAGGCCATATGTTCTTGAAAATAACGAAAATTTGAAATAAAATCCACCCCATATGGATAAAAAGAATGAAGAACAAACCTCAGCTTCATAAGATTTAGTAAATGAATTGAGAACCCAAGCAAAGAACTTTTGATACCAATCAGGTTTAGGAGGGTGAAACTTGTTAACCAAAGCCTACAAGAAAAGAAAGCATTTCCAGTGTCAGCAAAACTCAACTTGTGTTCATTCAATCAACACTGATAAATAAAAAACTTTGAAATATATTTTACTGTTACAAAGAAAAGGAATTACTGTGTACTCAGAATCTGAATTTGTGGCTGTGGCAGACTGAGTGGTTGCTGTGAGTGTTGCAGTTGCAGTTGCTTCAATGAAGAGCCTTCTTCCACATAAGCATGGTTTGGTGGTGGTGGTGGATGATTCAAGCGAGTCATCAAACTCAGTGGTGGTGGTGGTGAGTTTGTTTGACTCGTCCGAGTTAACACGTTTTTTGAGCATCATAGTAATACGAGAGTTGTTGTGGGTATTTTCGATAATAGCTTTGGGTTTTGGTGTGAAGGAATGCAATGATACTTTTGTACCAAGAATTGGAGAATTAATAAGATTCATCATGATATTGAATTTGAAAAGTTCAATGGGTTGGTGTTTTCTGTGCTACTTTTGTTGAATTGAAGAACATAGTATTTGATTTTTCCAATGTTATTTATTAGTGTTATTTGGTTTTAGGATTCTGATGAGGAAATTCCAATATGCATAAAAATTTAATTTTTAGTATTTATAAAACCAAAAACAAAAAATTTGGCAACTTCTTTATGGGTTCCCGATAAAAGACCTAAAACCGGTCTGCTACAGTTGAATAATGTCACCATCAGATGTAGATACGCGAATTCAGACCTAAAACCGATCTGCTATAGTGGAATAATGCCACCATCAGATGTAAATACGCGAATTCAAACCCACGACATCCCACTTCTTCCTCTTTGAAGAGTGAAATTCAGCCGCCATACTAATTGACAAAAAAAATCACATTTTAATGATTTTAATGATACATGTAGTAAATGATTTAATAAGAATATGGTCAAAGATTTATGGAGATGTTTGATTTAAAAAAATCTCTTCAAAGAATTTTAGTTACTTATGAATTAAGTGTCTTTGAAACTAGTATTAAAAAATGAAGCTGATGCTGACTGTTTCTTTGCAGGGCATCGTAGCAAGTTCCTTGCATTTATTTGTCAAAGAAACTCATTCAATTAGATGCACCAACATAAACATCCAATCTTATTTTAGATAATTATATTTTGTAAAACATGAAATGTTACAACTGGGCACAATAGTTCAAGACCTCTCTCACTGTGCAATCCTAGCACATCATGGTTACTACCGCTTCAAACTAGTTATTAGCACAACCAACTCTAATATGCATCATCATTTGCATGTAAATTCAGACAACAAAGCCACCACTGTCAAAATGCAATTTACTAATGGCAACTTTGGTCTTGAGCAGCATCATCACTCTTATCACCGGCAACATCTTCACTACCGCTTGGATCGTCTAATGATGCAATATCACCGTCAACTGTCAAAGAAGAAACATACCACAACAGTTTTGAGTTTTAACACAGACCTGAACTTTATGGAATACAAGAAATGGACTTGTCATTTGCACATACCTTCAGAACCATCTCCTGGAGCATAAGCTGAGCGCCTTGATCGGGCCTGCTGTTGAGTTGGCTGAATACCAATGCAGGTAGGACCCCAAGACAGGGTACAGAAAACATAAAAAGCAATATCAGAACTATTACAAACACAATAGATACATTGTGTGTTAACCGCACCAATGCAGAAAAGAATAAACTTAATCTATGTATGGATTAAAGTTTGCAAACTTAAGTTTGAACTAACTAAATTTAGGAAACATCGTTTGGAAAAGCAGCCCTACCGTTGTTTCCATTTCAAACGAGAACTACTTGGAAGGCTGAAATTGTTCATGTCTTGCTGAGCAAAAATAAGTTGGGGGATTCGACAGCAATCCAAACACACCAAGGGCCTTTTAGATTTTTCTTATTTGAGCTTACTTATTGGTATAAAACACTTGTGAGACCAATTGGTAGAACATATGAAAAAAAGTTATGACATGTTTCAAAGTTATTTCTAACTTATTTTCATGAGCTCTTAAGTATAGCTTATGAAAACAACTAACAACTTATATGAAAACAATTTGACTTCACTTTTTAATTTTTTATTATAAAAATAACTTATACATAGACTTATATGATAAGCACTTACGCTATAAGCGCTTATTTTACTTGCTTATCCAAACAGGGCCAAGTTTTTATGTGAACACAAGAGTGAAAAAGTTAACAAATAATTTTACCTGCAGTTTTGGACGGAGTGCTTCAAGTGGTCCTTTAGGCTTTTGTGCTCCTTGCTATATGAGTAATCATATAGAGATAAGACAGAGATCTCGGGTATTCAAATGAAATGAATTGAAGGTTAGATCGAAAATTTTAATAGCATAATGACCAATAAATACCTTCCCCAAAGCCCAATCAGCAGAATCAAAATAAGCACGTTCATGATCCTGCCAAAAAATGAATTTATTCATGAACAAGAGTCAGTTCAAAATACATTTCACACAAACATATATATTGTCAAATGGTATAGCAATACAGGAAATGAAACGTTGAAGAAGAAACCAATAAGGAAAAAAAACCTTGGATATTAGTGGAGGCTTCTTTGGCAATCTACCTCCATACTTTTTCTTTATGGCGTCTTCCTGCATGAATAGATTTGCAGCATAATAACATAATGTGAGATTTAATGCCAAGAATAAACATAAATGTGGGAAGAAACCCTTGATAATATCTCCCTCGCGAATGCTTGAGGAGTGATTTCAGTAATATCTAAGCTTAAGAAAACTTAGTACAACAGATTTTTTACCAACAAACGAAAATAATAATATCTTGAACTGATGCAAAAACTTACTTCCAATCTGAACATTTCCTTTATAGTAGGCCTGCATCAAGGGTCCTTCAACTTAATTCTAAGTTTCAAACATGTCATTTATCTTCTTTTTAGATTAAAAAAAGTCCTTCATCTTTTATAAACGACTACGGCGTAGGACAAATAGCTATTTTCCGTCCAATACCGTGAAAAAAATGAAATTACCGGTTTGAAACTTTAAATCATGTTAAATAATCTGATGAATTTTCCCCAAAATAGTCAGTAAGGTTTGGACAAGATTTAAAAACACAACCTAGTTTGACAAACTCGGCAGATTCGTAGTTGATGGATCGAGATCAAATGATCCAATGTTCAAGCTCAGTAAGATTGATTTAAAAAGATCAAAATCTGCATTAAAATTTGAGCTATGGCTGATCTCGGCAACAAATATGCTGAATGCCTAAATGCGCAGTTTCTAAAAACACTACCACAGACATACCTTTTATATCAATATCAATGAACTTAATATACTCTCTGGTTCAAAGATACATTGATTATTCAATAAAATAGTACCGGAGGGAGTAATACACACCAGAACACAACCAACTATAAATCATTCATATTTTATTCATTAATCATAGCTTTTAAAGATAACTTGTTCATCTTTTTTTTTTTTTAATCTAATAACATAAAGAACAACCAGCCCCAAGAAAAAAACATAAACTTTCTCTTGAAATAACAACGATGAAGCAAAAACAATTACCTCTTGTTCAGAAGAGGGCATTGAGTTTTCATTATTAGCCTCTTTCTCAGAAGCTTTGAGATCATCCTCAGAATTATTATTATTATTATTATTATCACAGTGAACTCGATTGTTCACATTCTCATCAATATTATTACCATCTGACATTGCTTAATCTCTCTTTTTCTACATAAATACCCAAAAATCAATTGTAAGATTAATAAAACAAGAGTTTTCAATGATGATAAACACGGATCAATGAATCAAATTGAGTATGAAATAAAACGTAATTAAGATGAAGAAATTGTATTGGTACCGTAATGCAACAAGAAATGGAGTATTGAAATTGCGATCTTGGGTTGAGTGAAAGGAGAGAAGATAAAAGTGATGGATTGCTATGTGATGAGCATCTCGAACTGCGTTGCGACAAAGTCACGGTATATATACAACAATGCTAGAATGATCAAATTTTATTAAATAAAATATATTTGGATCTTGCAATTAGTTGCATTTGCAAATGAAGTCGGCAAAATGAGAGAGTATATTTTCTTACTAATAGTTTTAATTCAATGACTTATTATATGGTATTAATCATTAAATTAATGCATGTTTGTCATCCAATTAAAATGTCATACAAAGTAAAAAAAAATTATCATCCATTTGAATTTGTTTCTAGTCGTCTATTTAATTTAACAGAAGTTGATGTAACATATTATTGTTGAAATATTAAATTTGATTTGTGTCTAATCTTATTATTTGTATTTTGTCTTTTTGAATTTAGTTATTTTACGATTAGGTAATTTTGGATAATGTTTTATAAAACTTTTGTAGTGTTTGAAATGTCTAAATATTTTTTAGGATTGTAATATTTTCTAGAATACTCTTGCAATTTCAAAAGTTGAAAACTCCCTAGAATTAGTGTGTCTAGAGTTCTCTATAGAGTACTATAAATAGAGATGTAATCATACATTTTTGTATCAAGCAAAAATACAAAGTTCTCTCTTCCATAAAGAATTCTCCTACCTATCAAATTTTTATTCAAGCCTCTAATATTTCCACACATTTTTCCTAAATATAAAATGCCTTATTTTCAACAAAGTGGTACCAGAGCTACAAAGTCCTCAAAAGATGGTGAATGGGGTTTACCCTTTCCAAATGCATATGCTCAAAAGAAGAACTATGACAACTGAAGTATCAAGATAAAGGCGCTACTAGAGGCTCAAAATGTGTGAGATATCATTGAGAAAGGCTTAAAGAAGAAAGATGAAGCCTCACTAAGCCAAGGTGTAAAGGAGACATTGAAGGAGTCAAGAAAGAGAGACATAAAAGCTCTCTTTTGCATTTATCAATCGGTGGATGAAGATACATTTGAGAAGATCTCCAACGCAACAACGATCAAAGAAGCATGGACAAACTTCATACTTGCAACAAAGGAGTGAAGTATATGAAAAAACCATCTTCAAACTCTTAGAGGTGACTTTGAACATTTATTCATGGAAGAGTCTGAGTCAATTTTTAATTATTTTTCTCGAGTATTGGTCGTAATCAATCAACTTAAATGAAATGCTGAAGATGTTGATAAGGTGAAAGTCATGGAGAAAATACTTTGTACTTCAAATCCAAGTTTTGACTTCATTGTTACCAACATTGAAAAAAATAAGGATTTAAAGACCATGACTATTGAGCAACTCATGGGTCCCTTACAAGTATACAAAGAATAACAAAAAAGAAAATTTAAACAAAAGAAGACTATGAAGCAACTACTACAACTCAACGTAAAGGAAGAAAACTATGTGAATTACAACAGCCAAATAGGACGAGGTCGTAGCCAAGATCGTGGAGGTGGACGAGGACATGGAGAAGAATGAAGAGGTGGTTACAACAACTACTCCAACAACTTCAACAATGGAGAAAGAATTTGGAAACCACATGTTTACCGGTGTTTTTGGTAAACAATCACGAGTTTGAAAGTCTATGAGATTAACTCGAAAAATATCCAAAGCAATTTGTGTAAATAATTTGTGTGAACACACATGCCTGTGAATTGAATGTAGCATAGTAAAAGGCTTTAAATGAAGTCAAGTTGCGATAAATGATAAAGTAAAATGAAGTAAATAAAATTATACATAGAAAAAGAAAAAGTACAATGTTCCATTTAAGGAAGCAAAAAGACTAAGAAAAAAGTGCGGACACAGACGTATACATGTTTCTTGCTCAACTGTTTCACTCTTTGACTCAAATACTCTAGTAGTACAGAAAGTATGTATGAAATTTTGCGACCCTTGATCTCATGTATGAGTCTGCTATTTATTCTATTTACAAAGTAACCATTGATGACGAATATGACCACTGAGGGACTACTGTGTTTTCTCCATGTTCAATCCTTCAAGTTCCCACTAGTGCGCTTACGTGTCTTCCAAGACGTTATCTGCTTGCAATCCACGTTGGGTGATAATTTCTTTCCACTTCTTCATGAACCTTTGATAATAATTGCCCCAATGTGCCGTCGACGAGGCTTATCGAGGACCCAAGACTTGTAAAAGTCACTAAGTCTTTTGTGCCATGCTGTTTCGTTGACTGACCCCTTTTTGATGGGATGAGGGCTCCTGTCGACTGTCCTTCTCGAGATTCTGGACATGTTCCTGTTGAATGCCCTTTTTAAGATTTTGGACAAATTTCCCAATGAGATTGGTCTTGGGGATTTCCATGGGATTCCTCCAAACCACGTCTCGCTATGTCGACGACTCAGTCGACCCTTCGTTGTTGGCTTGTTGATGCCTCCCCATTAATGCTTCTTCAAAGATACTTCATTAATGCTCATAATAAACGTCTTTTCTTTGAAATTCTTTGTTGACTTTCTAGTAGCTGAAAATCCAAGTGTAACAAATGCCTCCCAAAAAATGCCACTGTCAACCCATATCTGAGAGGAGAAAAATGGCATATTTATAACTACTTTAGCACTGTTCATATTTTGTGCCACGCCATTTCACTAATGTTTGTTGTTAGTCATTATGACTAACTTTCTTTGTTACGCCGCCTCATATTCTGTGCCACGCCACCTCATTCTTTGTCACCTCTTCAAAACGTGCAAATGTCGGTATATCATTACCTCAAATTCCAAGGTTATTAACTATCTTATAAACCGGGATTTGAGATTTTATTAATCATAAATCTCCTTTCCTCGAGACTGCTTATTGACTCCGAACACGTCATTTGTCCATGTTCATGGAGAAACTTTTCGCCATCTTTTCTTTGTCTATTTAAACCCCTTCTTCTCCCAATATCTACTTTCTTACCTCGTTCTTATTTCTGAAGCTAATGAAAGAGAAACCCTAAATAATGTTGCCCACTATTTTCCATTACATACTTGGCATCTTATTCAACCTTAAACATGGCACCAAAATGTCTCATTCATGACCACCCTCCATTTGTTGTTGTTCTTAATGAGTTGATTTCATCCAATGATCAGACGTATGTTTGGGAACCACCTCTAGTAGACGCTCAGAGACGTCCTTGACATGCGAACCAGTTGGTCCTTTATTCAGTCTCAGGGACCATATTTTCTTTCATGGGTCCTATACCCAAAGCCTCTAAACCACCAGTGTTTTGATGACTTCTTTCCCAATTGTCCGAAGGAGAATTGAGGCCACATGGTCTTCAAAGTTTCTTCTTTTGACTTTAGATTTCTGCAAATACAAATCTTCCACTCTTTTCCCTTTTTGAAACCGCTGACTCCATTTATATTACCTAGCTGGACCGGGTGGAGTCATAGAATCCAACTTTCTAGGGTAAGTTCTAGATATAACCCTACTATGTTGCTCACGACGATGTGTTTCTGAGAGATTTCTACTAACGTCTTCCAGCTGCCATGTGGGATGGTCACTCCTACCCTATTCGATCTTATTTCTATTACTGGCCTTTGGCCCAGTAGGAAGGATTGCGAACCTTCTATTGAAACTGGCTTTAATATTTCAATCCATGTTTATAATACCTTTATTGGAGAGCATCAGAGCTCTGGTGATATTATCGATGCTCGCGAATACACAACCTTTTTGACCTACTAGTTGTGTCATTATGTATTCTTCCCTTGCGGGATTCAAATCACCAAGATCTCATAAAGAGGTAGATGTCTGCCTTAGTAAGCTGATCCTAACCATTCTTTATGAAGCACTAGGGCATGCGCCAGAAGACCTTAGGCGAAGGGTCAACAGTTTCCAAACTGGGGGACATATCTGGCTGTTACAGTTGTGGCTCAATTTGACCTTTACTCACGCCATCAACATCCAAATCCCTCCTAACACTGAGGAAGATGCTAAGAGTACAAGGTTCGCTCGACTTACTCCTGAAGACGACAAGGTAGTATCTAGATCAGCCTTCAAGAAGTAATTTTACTTTTTTTTACAAATGTAATACCTTTGATCCATCAATGAAGCCCTTTGCTGCTCGGTGGTGTGGTCCAGCCTGGTTTCGCATGCCATTTTCCAACTCTGCTATTGAGGAGGCGGAGGTTATCTATGATGTTCTTCTAAAGTGTCTGCGTTCTTCACTTCTTTGGTCGATGATTACTACCAAGAAAATTGGGATAAGCCTTGGTTTGTACCAACCCAACTTGGTTGCCAGACAGTTTGGCCTAAGCCAATTTCTCCTTAAACCTCTAGTCTCAAATCTGCAAGGCATGGTCCTTTTCACATATGCCACTCAGGAGGAAACTCTGGAAGTCTACTTGAGTATTTTCGGGATAATCTTGCTCATCTTTCCTCTTTTGACTACTCCCTGTCTTTCTTTTGTACGAAGAAATTTGATGATTGGTGGAGTTCTTATTATTCCTAACCGGCGTCTCCTCAACGCATATATAAGTGGATCTTTGGGGCTTTCTCCTTTCACTCGACCAAAGGTCAGACCAACCAAGGTATTCCCTTTCGCGCCTATTTAATTTTTAGCAGCCATCCTTGATTTCTTCTTTAAACATATCCTCTTTTTGGTTTGTTCCTAGACGTTTCTAGACAACCTAGAGGTCCTTCCCAAAAATCCATATCTACTGAGGAAGAGCCAAAAGTTACCCACAAGGCCCCAAAGGTAAGAATATCAACTTCTCCTCCTGGATCTGAGTTCTTTGTTCATATAGTCTTTGCCCATATTAATTTTTAGGTTAAGGCAAGGATTATCGCTTCTTCAGGTGTTGGTACTTCCAAGCATCTAGGTGTGGGGAAAACTCCCCTCGAAGTCTCCACCAGTCGAGAAGCATTGTTTTGTACTGATTCATTAGGTCTTTCGCCACTTATCTTATTTTTTGGTTTAACTTCCACTTTTGTTAGTCTCCGCAGAAAGATTCTGAGTTCTGAAGTGGCAAAAAAGCTCTTGGTTCCTCTCAATCACTTCCTAAGAAATCCAAAGTCTTTGCCCTAGTAGGCATTATTGTACCTAAATCGTGCCAAGACACTGCAGCGCTGGGGGCTTGTAATAAGAAGAAAAGTGAGGTCCTTTATTTCCCTTGGCACAGAGGATGTGAGGGAAGCTATTGTCTTAAAGAAGAAGAAGAAGAAGAAGAAGAAAGGTCACACGACGTATCAGCTCAGCCTTTGACTCATCATTCCCCATCCTCTACACTTGCACCCCTTGCTACTCAGTTACTTCGGTCTTACTTTGACTTTTTACTCGTTTACCTTTTGCTTGGGTTGTAATCCTTCTCTTTGGTGAAGGTTTTGAAGACTATTACGAAGGAGCCTGTGACTTTGGGAGATGGGAACGTGCCTGCAACCCTATTCACGTGGCTACTGGAAAATTAATTCAGACTCAAGAGGCCAATAATGAAGGTGAGAAAAACACTTAGAAGGGGGGGGGGGGGGGTTGAATAAGGGTTTTAAAAACACTTTAGTAGATAGAACAATAACACAGTATTTTTATCCTGGTTCGTTTGAACTCAAACTAATCCAGTCCACCCTACCCAGGTGATTTGCCTTTCTCAACAAGGACTTAATCCATTATATCAAACTTGATTATAGTGTAAACCACTAAGACAACTGTCTTAGTCTTCTCAAGAAAATCTGACCACAACTTAGTCTTCTTAAGGAAATCTTTTACAAAGATAAACTAACAATTTGTGTTTAATGTTTTGCTTCTAACAAGCTATATCACAACAGTGATGTTTACACAAAATTAAGAACGAAAATATGAAAGCTGTTAGCTTGAAGAATATTTGAATGAGAGCTTGTGAGTTGATTTTCTTTCAAGTAATTTGTTAATGTTCGTCAACGTTGGAAAGATGCTGAAGCTTGTTTAAATACTACTTTAATTCCTTCTCTCAAAGACTGTGCATTATTGTATGTTCTGCTGCCTCTGTTGCTTTTTTGTCTTCTGTTGACTTTTCCTTTCCAGGAAGAGAAATGTTCAGACATGTGCTTTGTGTCTGAATTCTTGTGTCATGCATAAAAGAGGAATAATGTCGTTGGAGCAGACGTTGGGATTAGCAACGGATCTTTTCTTTGAGCTGACATCTTTTCAACTAAATAAAATATATCTATCAGATAATACTAACATCAGATCCTTTGATGTAGTTCTTTGTTCTTCAGATCAGAGTCTTGCAGCAATAGTGCTAAAGCGTGAATGTTACAATCAGCGCAGAGTTGAATATCAGAGCCTCTGTACTTGCAGCGTGAAGTACTTCCAGAGTCTTCTGAAACATTGATGTACGCTCTTTACTCAAATTCTTCTAGTTTCACTCAGAGTCATCTGTAGCAGATCAGAGTCTCTTCAAGCAGCGCTCAGAGTCTTCTGAAATGTTGCTTCTGACGCTCAGAGTCTAAACATTTTTTTCAGTTGCAGATGTAATTTTTGCTTCCAGATGAATATATAATTTAATATTTGAAACAAAATTACTTAAACACAATTAGAGTATATATTTCCTTTATGCAAAATTTCATTTATGTTATCATCAAAACACTGAGATATATTAAACACTAATTTGTGTTCTAACAATCTCCCCCTTTTTGATGATGACAAAAACATAGGAAATTTTGTTCAATAATAAGAATAAAATATAACTCCCGCTGAGATTGTGAATCTCCCCCTGAATTGAATACCATAAGAAAATAAATACTTCCCTTTTGATTAAGTATTCTTTTCAGAATAAGAGCCTGGTTTGGCTTTTCAGAAACAGAGCCTGGTTTGGATCCTGAAGCCTGGTTTGGATCCTGAAGCCTGGTTTATTCTTTTCAAAATCATAGCCTGGTTTGGATCCTGATTTGAATCAGAGCCTGATTTAAGAGCTTTCAGGGTAACTTTTATGAATTAAGTCAGATGCAACGATATAGTTCTGAAAGACTAAAATTCAATGTTAGTTATAATTAATTATGTCTGAATTCCATTCTGGTAACTGTTTATTTGAACAATTATAATTTCCATTTTCTCCCCCTTTTTGTCATATCAAAAAGAAAAAACTTTTTAAGACACAAAAGAATAAAAGAGAAAAACGAATATAATAAAACAGATAGAAACAGAAACCAAACAGATGCATTGATAAACAAAATATTCAGAGGGTAATCATATAAGCAGAACAAACATAATGTGCACAAACAACAGAAAAACAACTAAGGTTGGCGAGAGACTATCATCTTCAGAAGGTTTGTGATCTCAGAAGTAGATTCTTCCTACCTAGCCATCCATGTCTTGATTTCATCTGTTGTCTTTTCTTGCTTAACCATCCAAGATCTGATCTCTGTGTTGCTAGCTTCAAGCTTAGCAAACTTTTCTTCAAGATCTGGATTCTCTTTCTTGACTTCAGAAGATGCAGGAGCAGATTCAGACGCAGTCTCAATAACCATAGCAGAGGCACTCTCTTGAATTACTGAGTCAGATGCTTGATTCAGGACCATCAGAGCAGACTGATTTAGCACTAGAGTTTCTTCAGCAACAGACGCTTTTGGAAGAACATCTTCAGACTTAGATTCTTCAGCAGGTGCATTGTCCAGAGGAAGAATGGGAGACCTATTCATATTCAGAAGAGTTTGTCTGATAACTTCAGCAAATCTCACCTTTGCATCATCAGAGCAAATGGTTCGAAGGTTTGAAGCTACAGAGTTAAATCTTGAAATGAATCTGTTCCAAGTGGCTTCAAAAGCATCTGGGTTCACACTAGACATGCACTCCTTCTTGACAGTAGACATCCACATGTTTAATTCCTTTTTAAAACCATCAAATAAAGTACTAACATCCATCCTAGGTTTAGGTTTCAGAAAGTTTTCTGGAGATGGTGTTTTGGTGGTTTCAGATGTGAAAGGTATGGAAAAAGAAGGAATGATGAAAAGAGGGCGAGAATATGGTGTAGAAGGTTTAGTAACAGTCTTTGGTTTATCAGATGGAATGATATCAGAAGGCATAGGACAAAATGAAACAAAAGCTGATGTAGGTTTTGGAGTTGGTTGAGAAAGGATAGGTTCATATGAAATGGATACATCTAGTTGTTTTGGTTCATAACCACGAAGTGAAGGGGGTGAGTTCACTTCTAGAGGTAAATCAGATTCAGAAGAATCAGATGATGCAGAAGAGTGACAAGATGTTGAAGAAACGTCAAACAGAATTTTCAAGGGTTGAACATCAAGAACATCAGAATCAGGTATAAATGATTCATAAGTTTTAGGTTGTTCTGGTTGAGGAACAGAGGGAATGGGTTCTTCTGGTTGTTGTTCAGAAGTTTGTGTTTTTGGTGGGGGAATTTCTGAAGTTTGTTTTTTAGATGGGTATGGTTGAGGTACATAAGTTTGTTTTAGTTTAGGTGTAAAAGGAATAGGTTGAGATATTTCTGGTTCATAAGGAATGGGTTCAGAGTTATGAGGAGGAGAAGGTGAGGATATAGGTTCATAGGGAGGGGGATCAGATGCTAGTACTTCTTTGACAGTTTCTAATATGGAATCTAAACTAGCAGCAAGAGGATTATCTTTTTGTTTCTTGACCCTCTTTGGTTTTGCAGAAGCTGCCTCGCCAGAGGCTTTCCTTTTTGGTTTAGAAGATCCTTCTTCTGAAACTTTCCTTTTCTTCCTGTGTCTTTCTCTATAAAAATCTGGTTCAGGTTCGCCTGCTTTCTGAATGAGATGTTCTGGTAGAGGAGTTCCATCTGCCAGACAAGTAGCTATATATGCCAGAATAATTTCCCTTGGTTCATTAGCATAGAACAGAGGAAAATCATCTACTGGTATCCTTCTCTTGCTGACCTCTTCAGAGTTGATCTGTTTTGGTGCAGAAGTAAGTTCTTCTACAACCTTCATCCTCTGAAGACTTTTACCATTCAGAGGTTTGCCTACCACTGAAGCTAATTCTTCCTTCATTCCAGCTTCTATCAGATGTCCAACCAAACCATTCTCAGTCAGAATATCTAAGATGAGTCGTCCCATAGGTATCCAATTTCTCATCTTCTGATGTTTGGTTCTGACTTCTTCTCTAGATTGTTTCACGTGAGTCCACAGATGATTGAATAGTAGATAAGGCAGATCCACTTTTGTGCTTTGACTTAGACAGTACATGAAGTACATCTGATCAGTGTTGACATGATCAGGAGAGTTTGAAGACTTCCTGTGATGTATGCATCCTATAAAAATCTTAGCCCAGATCCTGTAGGATGGCTTCAGATCTTTCACTTTGTTAGAGGCTTCTCCAGATGTGCAAACTTCATTGTAAACTTCTGTTATATCAATACGCCCAACTGGCAGATTTGTAACACCATCAGTTTCTTCATAACCAATAAGCTTCATGATCAAATCCTCAATTATTATGATTTCCTTACCCAGAACTGATGAAACAATAAACTTAGGGTATGTAGTAGCGTGAATCCAAAATTCTTTCACCAAGCATGGATAAACTGGTCCCATCAGTCTATCAAAGAACTTTGTCCAACTTTGAGCATCAACAATGGGACGAAGATCAAACCCATTTTCTACAATAGATTCAAAATTCACGATAGATTCACACAGAACTTCAAGTTTGTCAACTGGTGTGAGGAGGGTTCTAACTGGTTCTTTAAAAGCAACAGTACCCAGATTTGCAGAAGAAATCGCAGCCATTGTTGATTGAAGTTGTTGAGAGGTTGATGAAGAAGTTGCCATGGTTGAAGTAGAGAGGGGTTTAGGGTTTCGTTTGGGTTTTGAGGAGAAGATGAAAGAATGCAATAAGCAGAAATGTATAAGAGAGTGAACGAGAGGGAAAAGTGTGAGAAGTGAAGTGTTGTGGCATTTATAGAGAAAGTTAGGGAACACAAGAGTCACACATTCAGCATTTAGCATTTAATTAAACATTAAATCACATCAAACATAATCATGACAAGAAAAGAATTTAATGATTCTGACAACGCGTGGGGGGGGGGGGGGGGGGAAACGAGAATTAAAATTAATTCAAACAGTACCTCTGAACGGAGTTTCAGTGCAGGACACTCAATCATTTCAGATTCAGATGACACGTGTTTGCTTGCATGTGCTTCTGAAACTCGTTGAGAAATGAAACGTTAGCTAACATTCAGATCCTTTGAGGCTTGTCAGTTCAGATTTGCACACAATAAATAAAATATTAAACAATAAATAAATAACTAAAATACTTCAGAGTTAAAGCATTTTTCATCTGAGGAAATTTGCTTCTGATAAACATTTTATTCTGGACAGAAATCCATACTTATATTTTTCAGAATAAATTTAAATCTATCTTCAGCAAAGGGTTTTGTAAAGATATCAGCCCATTAATGGTTTGTATCAATAAAGTTTAAACTTATGATTCCCTTCTGAACATAGTCTCTGATGAAATGATGTTTAATTTCTATATGCTTTGTCTTAGAGTGTAAAATAGGGTTTTTAGACAAGCATATAACAAAAGTATTATCACAAAATATGGAAATGTTACTCTCATGTATTTGATAATCTTCTAGTTGAATTTTCATCCAGAGCATCTGAATGCTACATCCAGCAGCAGCAATGTATTATGCTTCTGTTGTTGAAAGCGCAATTGTGGGTTGCTTCTTGCTAAACCAAGAGATCAGATGACTTCCCAAAAACTGGCAGCTTCCAGAAGTACTCTTACGTTCTACTCTATCTCCAGCATAATCAGCATCACAGAATCCTACTAGTTTGTATTCATCAGATCTTCTGTAACACAGACCCACATTAGTAGTACCTTTTAGATACCTCAGAATCCTTTTAACAACTGTTAAGTGAGATTCTCTAGGATCTGATTGGAATCTATCACACATACAAACACTAAATAGAATATCAGGTCTAGAAGCAGACAAATACATAAGAGATCCAATCATACCTCTGTAGAGTTTTTGATCTACCTTATTACTTACCTCTTCTTTTCCAAGAATGCTTGTAGGATGCATTGGAGTTTTGGCCAACTTACTTTCAGTCATATTAAACTTCTTCAGAAGCTCCTTCATATACTTAGTCTGATGTATGTAGGTGCCTTCTGGAGTTTGATTGACTTGGATGCCCAGAAAGAATCTGAGTTCTCCCATCATGCTCATCTCGAATTCTACCTGCATAGACTGAGCAAACTCCTTTCCAAGCGTAATATTGGTAGTTCCAAATATAATATCATCAACATAAATCTGACAGACTAAAAATATCTTTCTTAATTGATTTATGAAAGAGAGTAATGTCCACTTTTCCTCTGATAAAGTTATTTTCTAGAAGGAAATTACTCAGCCTCTCATACCAAGCTCTAAGAGCTTGTTTTAAGCCATAGAGTAATTTCTTAAGTTTGAAAACATGTTTTGGAAATTTTTCATTTTCAAAACCAGGAGGTTGATGAACATAAAATTCCTCTTCTATAAAATCATTTAAGAAGGCACTTTTAACATCCATCTGATACAGAGTGATGTTATTCTGTGCAGCAAAAGAAATAAGCAAGCAAATAGATTCTAACCTTGCCACAGGAGTATAAGTCTTTGTATAATCTATACCTTCTTGCTGACTGTATCCTTGAGCCACCAGCCTAGCCTTATTTTTGATCACTTCTCCTTGCTCGTTCAACTTGTTTCTGAAGACCCATTTTGTTCCAATGATGTTGAAACCTTGTGGTCTTGGAACCAGATCCCAGACGTCATTTCTGGTGAATTGATTAAGCTCTTCTTGCATAGCAAGTATCCAATCATTATCGTTCAGAGCCTCATCCACATAAGTTGGTTCAATGATGGAAACCAAACCAAACAGTGATGTTCCAGAAGATCTGAGAAATGACCTTGTTCTGATAGGGTCATCATTCTTTCCAATTATCATATCCTCTTGAGAGGCTTTGATTCTGGATGATCCTTTAACATTTGGTCCTTCAGAAATTGTCAAGCTATCCATCTGAGCAGTCAAGGGAGTAGCATCTGAGGTTGCTTCTGGTGCTTTTGCTTGAGCTTTATTTGCCTCTGATTCTTCAGAGTCTGTGAGAAGGACTTCTCTATCTGCCGAAATTTCAAGCTGCTTTGACTTTTGATTGCCAAGCTTATCATCAAATCTAACATGAATTGATTCCTCTACAATTTGTGTCTCAGTATTGTATACTCTGTAGCCTTTAGAGCGTTCAAAATATCCAAGCATGAAACACTTCTGAGCTTTAGAATCAAACTTGTTCAGATTTTCCTTAGTGTTCAACATAAAACATACACATCCAAAAGGATGGAAATAAGAAATGTCGGGCTTTCTATTCCTCCACAATTCATAAGGAGTCTTCTCCAGAAGAGGTCTTACAGACACTCTATTATGAATGTAACAAGCTGTATTCACTACTTCTGCCCAAAAATGTTTTGCCAGATTAGTCTCGTTGATTATGGTTCTGGCCATTTCTTGCAATGTTCTATTTTTTCTCTCTACAACTCCATTATGTTGAGGAGTTCTAGGACAAGAAAAATCATGTGCAATGCCATTTTCTTTAAAATATTTTTCAAAATATTAGTTTTCAAATTCACCACCATGATCACTTCTGACTTTAACAATTTTAAATTCTTTTTCGTTCTGGACTTGTTTGCAGAAGTCAATGAATTCAGAATGAGACTCATCCTTGTGTTTCAGGAATTTTACCCATGTCCATCTGCTGTAGTCATCAACAATGACTAATCCATACTTCTTGCCTCTGATAGATGCAGTTTTCATTCGTCCAAACAGATTAATATGAAGCAGCTCTAATGGTCTTGAGGTTGAAACAACATTTTTTGTTTTGAAAGAGGATTTTGAAAATTTTCCTTTCTGACATGCTTCACAAAAAGCATCTGAGTTGAACTTCAACTGAGGAAGTCCTCTGACCAGATTGAGTTTATTAACCTGAGATATACGTCTCATACTAATATGCCCCAATCTTCTATGCCAGACCCATTGCTCATTATTAACAGACATAAGGCATTTTACATTCTGAACCTTAAGTTCTGAAAGATTAATTTTGTAAATGTTGTTCATCCTTTTTCCATTAAAGAGGATTGAGCCATCTTTTTGACTGACAACTTTAAAACATTTTTGATTGAAGATTATGTCATAACCATTGTCACTTAATTGACTTATGGACAATAGATTATGTGTTAATCCTTCAACAAGTAAGACATTAGAAATGGAAGGAAGATTACCATTGCCAATAGTTCCAGAACCAATTATCTTGCCCTTCTGGTTCCCTCCAAACTTCACATCACCTCCAGATATAAGCTCCAGGCTTTAGAACATAGACCTTCTTCCCGTCATGTGACGTGAGCTGTAACACCCATTTTAATTATCTAGTCTTTTTCTGTGTTATTTTATTTTCGGTGTGCCTTCTGTGGGGGTGTGGTTGAGTGCGATAGTAAGTGCCCTTAAGTTTGGTTACTAAACTTTGGACCATGATATTAATAATATAATTATTAGTGATAATAATTTAATAAATAATGGTAATATTATTATTAATATTATTATTATTAATAAGTGAGAAAGAATTGGATTTTTGGGGGTATTAGGGGCTGTTTGGGAAGGAAGAAAGAAAAAGGAAATAACACGATAAAGGAAGAGGAACAACACGATAGAAAGGGAAGAAGAAGAACAAGGTCAAGTGGAAGAGAGAAATTGAAGTGAAGAATCAAGGAAGAGGAAGAAGGGAAGCCAAGATTATCATTCTTCGGATTCTTCAGCAGCTTGATCGAGTTATCGAGGTAAGGGGGGGGGGGGGGGGGAGAAACGGGTCGAAATTTGGTAGGTTTCATGAATTCTAGGTAGAGGGATTCTCCCCAATCCCATGGTAGATTGATGATCATGTTTGATTTTGTGTTTAAATTCAGAATTGTTGCTGGTAAGATAGGTTTGTTGCATGTGGTTGTTTGGATGATTTGGGGTTTTTGGTAGTTCATCATTTTAAGCCGGAAATAAGTTAATCGGTAGAGCTGAGGTTTTATCGGGTGGAATCTAGAATATATTATGTAGCTAAGTCGCGGAATGTTAAAATAGTGTTGTGGGAACTGGTTTGAGTAAAATCGGGCGATTTCGAAAAGTGTTGCCGATTCTGAACAGTGGGGTTTTTGTGAAATCGCAGACATTCGCCAGCACTTTCGCTAGGCGAGCGAATAGCGAGCATTCGCTGATGCTTCGCTAGGAGAACTGGGTAGCGAGTGCTTCTAGTAGCCACTGTCTGCCTTCGCTAGGGGGTTCGGTGGGCGAGCGAGTAGCGAGCATTCGCTGATGCTTCGCTAGGTGAGTGAGCCAGCGAGCATGACAGTAGTTTGCGTTTTTGTGCTGTTCTGTTCTGTTCTCTTGTGCTGTGGGACCCTGGTTGGTCACGATTAAATGTAAGATTGGTGTTGAACAGTTATAAGTGTATGTGTGGTGTTGGAATGTAATTCTCGTGTTATTCGTTTAATTAGAATAATTCAATTGGTGTATGTTAATATGTATGAATATGGTGATGTGTGGAATATGTATGTGCGATGTATAAAATGTGATCAGGAGGATCGTGTGCACCTTGTGTGCTTGAATTGTTGTTGTGCATTAGTGTCGTGCATATCATGATATTTTTGGTGAGATGAATCGTTGCTCGAATGGAGTGTATGCGATTCATCTGTACTCCTGTGTGGAGAATGGTGGGATGGATCGTTGCTCGGATGGAGTGTATGTGATCCATCCGTACTCCTGTGTGGAGAATGGTGGGATGGATCGTTGCTTGGATGGCATGTATGCGATCCATCCGTACTCCTGTGTGGAGAATGGTGGGATGAATCGTTGCTCGAATGGAGTGTATGCGATTTTTCCGTACTCCTGTGTGGAGAATGGTGGGATAGATCATTGCCATTGGTGGGTGTATGTGATCTATATGGTGCTCCCTTGTGGAGGGTTGATGGCCCGATGTCCATCGTTGTTGTTGAGTCGGCACCGCATATCATGGTGTTGAGTTGCATATTCTTGCATTGTCTTGCGTGATGTGTTGGTGTTGGACAGTAGGTCCTGGTTGATGTATGTTGAATGATATTTATGTGATTACTGCCTTTTATTCATGTACATTATTACCGCTATATTTTTGATCATGATTTCTTACCCCTTTTGTTGTTGTTGTGGTCTGTGCTTCTACGGAAGTACAGATAATCCAGGTGTGTAGCTAGCTTGGATAGTGGCGAGTCGAGTCGTAGGGATGCTCTGATACGTAACACGGGGCTTTGGGGAGTTTATTGTTTAGCTGATGATTTTGTTTTTACTCCGTGTCGTATCATGTTTTAATGGATCCATTGATGACATTTTCCGCTGTTAATTGTTGAATTCATTTAATGAAGCGTTCTGTTGGAGTTTTCTTTTGTGATATCCCGTTTTGGTGTGGCAACTCTGATAATTGTTTTGATTTAAATTGCATTTATTTTATTTTTGGGAAACAGGGTGTTACAAGTTGGTATCATAGCAGGTCAGTCTGTCCGGCCAGTGTAGTAGTTGAGTCTGTCTGTAGGATAGCGGTTGCGTATCTGTTAACCTGGCGTTGTTGTTGTTGTTGTTGAGAAGTATGACGGGAAGGAATGATGTTGCGTTGGCTGCGGCTATGCAAGCGATGGCGCATGTGGTTGCCAATCAGAACCAAGCTGCGGGTGCGCAATTCAGAGATTTGGCGCAGTTTCAGAGTAACAAGCCGCCGACGTTTCAAGGAGGAATTTTGGATCCCGAAGCTGCTCATAAGTGGCTGAAGGCGATTGAGAAGATCTTCAGGAAGATGGGTTGTAGCGATGATCAGAAAGTGAGGTTTGGTACCCACATGCTGGAGGGTGAAGCAGAAGCTTGGTGGGACAACAATCGCCAGATATAGGAGACTGCAGGGACTCCAATGACTTGGGAAATGGTTCGAACTGGTTTTCTGGAGAAGTACTTTCTGGAGGATATTCGAAGTGCTAAGGAGATAGAGTTTTTGGAGCTGAAGCAGGGCAGTATGATGGTGGCTGAGTATGCTGCTAAGTTTGAAGAGTTGTTGCAGTATTGTCCTCATTACAATACTGACAGGGCGATGACCTCCAAGTGTTTGAAGTTTGAGAATGGGATGCGTCCAGAAGTTAAGATGGGGATCGCTTGTCAGAAGATCAGGGATTATTCTGAGCTGATAAGCAGAAGCAGGATTTATGATAATGATAATCGGGCTAGGATTGCACATTACAAGGCTGCAAATGACCGTAAGGGTAAGCAGAGGTTTGGTGGTACTCCTTACAGTGTTCCTGCTGATAAGGGGACGTTTATTGCTACTGCTGATAAGAAGCCCAGAGAAGGGAGAGCGTCTGCTGGTGGGAAGTGTTACCGGTGCGGTGGCACGGGTCATCGTGCCAATGATTGTTCTCATGAGGTGAAGAAGTGTTTCAAGTGTGGTAAGCCGGGCCATGTGATAGCTGATTGTCGGGCCGCTATACCTATCTGTTATAACTGTGGTGAGAAGGGTCATATCAGTACGCATTGTGAGAAGCCGAAGCCGTCTCAGGTGTCTCAGACCAGTGGTAAAGTGTTTGCGGTGGTGGGAACTCAAGCTGCCAGTGAGGAGCATTCTATCCAAGGTACTTGTTTCATCAATAATGTTCCCTTGTCTGCTACTATTGATACGGGTGCAACCCAGTCATTCATCTCTGTTGATTGTGTGAAGAGGTTAGGTTTGGTGCCGACTACTCTTGAACGGCGGATGATTATTGAAACTCCCTCTGTTGGTTCAATGACTACTTCTTTGGTATGTTTGAAGTGTCCGCTGACTATTTTTGGTAGAGATTTTGGAGTGGACCTGATTTGCTTGCCCCTTGGTAAGTTGGATGTTATTCTGGGTATAAACTGGTTGGAGTTCAACCGAGTCTACATCGATTGTTTTCGGAAGGTGTTGTTGTTTCTTACGCCGGAGGAAGAAGCATTGGCGGATTCCTTGTCTAGTAAGGAATTGAGGATCTTGTTGGAGGACGAAGCTAACATGTTTGCTTTATTTGCATCATTAGCTGTCGACGGAAAAGCGTCACTGAAGGAGTTGGCGGTGGTGAATGAATTTCCTGAAGTGTTCCCTGATGATATTACTGAATTACCTCCGAAGAGAGAAGTTGAGTTTAGCATTGATCTTGTACCTGGTACGAGGCCTATATCTATGGCGCCGTACAGGATGTCGGCAGTGGAATTGGCCGAATTGAAGTCTCAGATTGGAGACTTGTTGGATAGAAAGTTTATCAGGCCGAGTGTGTCACTATGGGGAGCTCCAGTGTTGTTGGTGAAGAAGAAGGATGGTAGTATGTGTCTGTACATCGATTATCGTCAGTTGAATAAGGTGACCATCAAGAACAAATATCCTCTTCCAAGGATTGATGATTTGATGGATCAGTTGGTGGGAGCTCGGGTGTTCAGTAAGATTGACTTGAGGTCGGGTTACCATCAGATCAGAGTGAAAGAAGGTGATATTCAGAAGACCGCATTTAGAACTCGATATGGACATTACGAATATGCGGTAATGCCTTTTGGAGTGTCTAATGCGCCGGGAGTGTTCATGGAGTATATGAACTGAATCTTCCATTTTTATTTTGATCAGTTTATTGTTGTGTTCATTGACGATATACTGATTTATTCTAAGTCTGAGGAAGAACATGCAGGACATTTGAGAATTGCTTTGCAGGTGATGAAGGATAATAAGTTGTTTGCGAAACTGTCAAAGTGTGAATTCTGGTTGAAGACAGTGAGTTTCTTGGGCCATGTCATATCTGGTGATGGTATATCGGTAGATCCATCAAAGGTGAGTGCGGTGTTGCAGTGGGAACCGCCGAAGACAGCAACGGAAGTTAGAAGCTTTTTGGGTTTGGCAGGGTACTATCGAAGGTTTATCGAAGGTTTTTCTACTTTGGCGTTGCCATTGACTTAGTTGACAAGAAAGAACCAATTTTTTGTGTGGGATGATACTTGTGAAGAAAGCTTTGTAGAATTGAAGAAGAGATTGACTACGACACCGGTGTTAGTGTTGCCGACTCCGAGCGAACCGTTTGTGGTGTACTGTGATGCGTCTAAGATGGGATTAGGCGGAGTTCTTATGCAGAATGGTAAGGTGGTGGCGTATGCTTCGCGGCAACTGAGGATGCATGAAAGGAATTACCCTACTCATGATCTTGAATTGGCTGCGGTAGTTTTTGTGTTAAAGATCTGGAGGCACTATTTGTATGGTTCAAGGTTTGAGGTGTTCAGCGACCATAAGAGTCTGAAGTATCTGTTTGATCAGAAGGAGCTAAATATGAGACAGAGAAGATGGTTAGAACTTTTGAAGGATTATGATTTTAACTTAAGTTATCATCTAGGAAAGGCAAATGTGGTAGCAGATGCTTTAAGCAGAAAAGCGATTCATGTGTCGGCTATGATGATGAAAGAAATGGAACTTATTGAGTAGTTCAGAGATTTGAGCATGGTTTGTGAGACTAAGGAAGATTGCGTGATGTTCGGCAAGTTACAAGTGAACAACGACTTCTTGGATATGATTAGAGAAGGCCAAAAGATAGATGTGAAGCTAGTGGATTTGATGTTTGGAGTAGGAAGTGACTCCAATAGTGATTTTAAGTTGGAAATTCCGGTTTGGAAGTGGGATTGTATCACCATGGATTTTGTTACAGGATTGCCGAGCACGGCGAGAGGATTTGATGCCATTTGGGTGATTGTGGATCGACTGATGAAGTCTGCACATTTCGTGTCGATTAATATCAGTTTTCCGTTGGAGAAGCTGACAGAGATTTATATTCGGATGATTGTGAAGCTTCATGGTGTGCCGGCGATTATTGTGTCGGATAGGGATCCGAGGTTCACTTCAGAATTTTGGAAGAGTTTGCAGGAAGCTTTGGGTACTAAGTTGAAGCTGAGTTCAGCTTATCATCCACAAACTGATGGACAGTCAGAGAGGACTATTCAGACGTTGGAGGATTTGCTGAGGGCTTGTGTGTTGGAGAAAGGTGGTGCATGGGATACTCATTTACCATTGGTCGAGTTCACGTACAACAACAGTTACCATTCTAGTATCGGGATGACACCTTTTGAGGCTTTATATGGTAGAAGGTGCAGAACTCCTCTGTGTTGGTACGAGACGGGTGAGAATGTGGTTTTGGGACCAGAAATTATGGAGCAGACTACTAAGACCATCCATATGATTCGTGAGAAAATGAAAGCGTCTCAGGATAGGCAGAAGAGTTATCATGATAACCGGAGAAAGGAGCTGGAATTTAGTGAAGGTGATCACGTGTTCCTGAGAGATAACCCAGTGACCGGTGTGGGTCGTGCGTTTAAATCCAAGAAGTTGGATCCGAAGTTTATTGTGCCATATCAGATTTTACAGAGGATTGGTGTTGTGGCTTATAGGGTGGCGTTGCCGCCTGAGCTTTCGAATTTGCATGACGTGTTTCATGTGTTGCAACTTCGAAAGTATATCACAGACCCATCTCATGTGATTCAGAGAGATGAAGTTCAAGTCAGGGAGAATCTTACCGTTGAGACGATGCCGTTGAGAATCGAAGATTGTAAGATGAAGTAACTCCGAGGGAAGGAGATAGCTTTGGAGAAAGTGGTTTGAGGAGGTGCTGCAGGTGGCAGTGTGACCTAGGAATTGGAAAGCAGGATGTGGGATGCGTATTCGGAATTGTCTTCCATCAGGTAATTTTCGAGGACGAAAATAATTAAAGTGGGGGAGAGTTTTAACACCCATTTTAATTATCTAGTCTTTTTCTGTGTTATTTTATTTTCGGTGTGCCTTCTGTGGGGGTGTGGTTGAGTGCGATAGTAAGTGCCCTTAAGTTTGATTACTAAACTTTAGACCATGATATTAATAATATAATTATTAGTGATAATAATTTAATAAATAATGGTAATATTATTATTAATATTATTAATATTATTATTATTATTATTATTATTAATATTATTATTATTATTAATAAGTGAGAAAGAATTAGATTTTTGGGGGTATTATGGGCTGTTTTAGAAGGAAGAAGGAAAAAGGAAATAACACGATAAAGGAAGAGGAGCAACACGATAGAAAGGGACGAAGAAGAATAAGGTCAAGTGGAAGAGAGAAATTGAAGAGAAGAATCAAGGAAGAGGAAGAAGGGAAGCCAAGATTATCATTCTTCGGATTCTTCGGCAGCTTTATCGAGTTATCAAGGTAGGAGGGGGGGGGGGGGGGGGGGAGAAACGGGTCAAAATTTGGTAGGATGCATGAATTCTAGGTAGAGGGATTCTCCCAAATCCCATGGTAGATTGATGATCATGTTTAATTATGTGTTTAAATTCTGAATTGTTGCTGGTAAGATAGGTTTGTTGCATGTGGTTGTTTGGATGATTTGGGGTTTTTGGTAGTTCATCATTTTAAGCCAGAAATGAGTTAATTGGTAGAGCCGAGGTTTTATCGGGTGGAATCTAGAATAGATTATGTATCTAAGTCGTGGAATGTTGAAATAGTACTGTGGGAACTGGTTTGAGTAAAATCGGGCGATTTCGGAAAGTGTTGCCGATTCCGAACAGTGGGGTTTTTGTGAAATCACAGACATTCGCCAGCACTTTCGCTAGGCGAGCGAATAGCGAGCATCCGCTGATGCTTCGCTAGGCGAACTGGGTAGCGAGTGCTTCCAGTAGCCACTGTCTGCCTCCGCTAGGGGGTTCGCTGGGCGAGCGAGTAGCGAGCATCCGCTGATGCTTCGCTAGGCGAGTGAGCCAGCGAGCATGACAGTAGTTTGTGTTTTTATGCTGTTCTGTTCTGTTCTCTTGTTTTGTGGGACCCTGGTTGGTCACGATTAAACGTAAGATTGGTGTTGAACAGTTATAAGTGTATGTGTGGTGTTGGAATGTAATTCCCGTGTTATTTGTTTAATTAGAATAATTCAATTGGTGTATGTTAATATGTATGAATATGGTGATGTGTGGAATATGTATGTGTGATGTATAAAATGTGATCAGGAGGATCGTGTGCACCTTGTGTGCTTGAATTGTTGTTGTGCATTAGTGTCGTGCATATCATGATATTTTTGGTGGGATGAATCGTTGCTCGGATGGAGTGTATGCGATTCATCCTTACTCCTGTTTGGAGAATGGTGGGATGGATCGTTGCTCGGATGGACTGTATGCTATCCATCCATACTCCTGTGTAGAGAATAGTGGGATGGATCGTTGCTCGGATGGAGTGTATGCGATCCATCCGTACTCCTGTGTGGAGAATGGTGGGATGAATCGTTGCTCGGATGGAGTGTATGCGATTCATCCGTACTCCTGTATGGAGAATGGTGGGATAGATCATTGCCATTGGTGGGTGTATGTGATCTATCTGGTGCTCCCTTGTGGAGGGTTGTTGACCCGGTGTCCATCGTTGTTGTTGAGTCGGTACCGCATATCATGGTGTTGAGTTGCATATTCTTGCATTGTCTTGTGTGATGTGTTGATGTTGGACAGTAGGTCCTGGTTGATGTATGTTGAATGATATTTATGTGATTATTGGCTTTTATTCATGTACATTATTACCGCTATATTTTTGATCATGATTTCTCACCCCTTTTGTTGTTGTTGTGGTCTGTGCTTCTACGGAAGTACAGATAATCCAGGTGCGTAGCTAGCTTGGATAGTGGCGAGTCGAGTCGTAGGGATGCTCTGATACGTAACACAGGGCTTTGGGGAGTTTATTGTTTAGCTGATGATTTTGTTTTTACTCCGTGTCGTATCATGTTTTGATGGATCCATTGATGATGTTTTGTATATTTTGGGTGGATGGCCGAATATGATGTGTGTGTGTGTGTGTGTGTGTGTATATATATATATATATATATATATATATATATATATATATATATATATATATATATATATATATATATATATATATATATATATATATATATATATATATATATATATATATATATATATATATATATATATATATATATATATATATATATATATATATATATATATATATATATATATATATATATATATATATATATATATATATATATGACATTTTCCGCTGTTAATTGTTGAATTCATTTAATGAAGCGTTCTGTTGGAGTTTTCTTTTGTGATATCTCGTTTTGGTGTGGCAACTCTGATAATTGTTTTGATTTAAATTGCATTTATTTTATTTTTGGGAAACGGGGTGTTACACGAGCAGCCAGAGTCCAGGTACCATGATTGGTGTTTCAACTTTGCTGCTAAGGATGTCTGCAACAAAAATCATTTTGTCCTTAGGTACCCATATTTTCTTGGGTCCTCTGGGGTTAGCAGGTTTGAAATTCTTTATGAATTTGTTTCCCTTATAAGCATCCTTGTTCTGATGGAATTTTGGTTTATTAAACACATGTTTGTTCTGATGAGAACGTGTGTGTTTAATATCATTTAAATGACCAAATTTGAAATGAGTATATAGAGAAGAATACTTAATGGTCAGTTTATCAATAGGTTTTGGATTTAAATCCTTCCCAGAAGGTGATTCATATCCAATACCCTTTCTGTTCTTTCTGCTTACGTCATAGATCATTGAAGCCATCTTACTTCTATCTAGGCCTCTGGCCAGAAACTTCTGAAAGCTATAGTCATACTCTTCTAAAATATTTTTAGAGCATGATATAGGATCTGAGTCAGTTTTCTGAGCTTTTTCTAAATCATTTTTTATTTTAAGATTATTTGCCTTAAGCTCAGTAACTTCAGCCCTCAGCTGATCATTCTCAGATGCAAGACAACTTTGAAGCTTCTTGTATTCGAGTTTGATTCTGCTGTAACTTTCCAGAATTTCTGATAAAATTTCAGAAAGTTCTGCTCTAGTGAGTTCAAAAAATACCTCCTCAGAATCTGATTCTGATCCAGATTCAGCAGCTTCTTCGTGGTCCTCCACGTCAGCCATTAGTGCTACATTTGCACACTCATCCTCTGATTCTGATGAAGATTCAGAAGCATCTGAATCATCCCACATGGCCATTAAGACTTTCTTCTTCCTGTCAAACTTCCTTCTGGGTTTCTCCTTCAGAAGTTTGGGACATTCATTTTTATAGTGGCCAGGCTCCTTGCACTCATAGCACACTATATCTTTCTTTGCAGATTTCTTATGTCCAGAAGAATCACCATGCTGATTAGATCTTTTGAAGTTTCTGAACTTCTTCTGCTTATGCTTCCAGAGTTTATTAATCCTCTTGGACAACAAAGACAGTTCATCTTCTTCTTCTGAAGATTCTTCAGAACTCTCTTCAATAACCTGCAATGCTTTAGCAGATTTGTTAGATTTTAAAGCAACTGACTTACCTTTCTTCTGAGGCTCGTCTTCCTCCAGCTCAATCTCGTGACTCCTTAAGGAACTGATCAATTCCTTCAGAGTGATCTTATTCAGATCCTTCGTGAGCTTCAGAGCTGTCACCATTGGTCTCCATCTTGTTGGCAAACTTCTGATGATCTTCTTGACATGGTCAGAAGTAGAGTAGCCTTTATCCAGAACCTTCAACCTAGTAGTTAGGATCTAAAAACTTGAGAACATAGTTTCCACAGATTCAGACTCCTCCATTTTGATGGCTTCATACTTCTGGATGAATGTAACACCCTTCTAACCCCGCAGAATAAATATAAATAGATCAGAGTAATTATCATGCATTTCACAAAAGGGTGTCACATAAATTTTCAGAACATCACACAACACTTGTCATGCTCAATAATATAAAAATAACTTTCTGCTTTTCATACACCTTCACATTAACATGTAGCAGCGGATTTGCTTTAATCATGATAGACATAATAAAAGTCTCATGCTTATCTCATTTTTTAATACTTAGGCTTAAAAGCCAATTCTTCATATAATTCAAAATAACAACAACAGAATAAAGTAGAGTACATAAAATATCTCTCCAAATATGAAATAAAAATATTCCCCGGTGTTACATAATCAGAGCATGACTCGACCCAAAATAAATAAAGACACAACTCAAGCTACTCCAACGGCTACCTCGTGCTAGAAGCAACTCTACTCCTCAGTACCTGAGCGATGTCGTATAAAACATCATTCCAACAGAAGGGTGAGAATTCACATAATTATTGGAATTATAAGATAATATATAATTTAAGGCATACAAACATAATCACTATTATTCTCACACTTCAAAAGTTTTATCAACACAATATTATTCAAGTAACCATACTATTCATAAGTATATACATACAACTCCATAATTCACCAATTTATCAGTTCCACATATCACACGTAATCTCATAGTACATAAATATTCATAATGAGACTCAATGCAAAACTCAATGCAAGACTCAATGCAACTCATGCCATGTGGTACCAACACTCGTTATTATTTTTCGGTTTTTACACTTAAACCGGGTCCGTTCCCTAGACCAATAACACACAAAAATCCCATTCCCTAAGCTTTCAAACCCCGCTCTAGGTTTGGGACAAGTCACTAGCTCCCACGAAACTAACAAGCATTGTCTCTTGACACAAATGATGCGTATGCAAATTCAACAACCATATGCTATTAAGACCATTCCCTAATCTTAACATTCATGCATATCTTCAATAATTCACAACACTTGAATTACCACACATTTGCACACACAATCACATTTTCATAATTAAGACATTCTTACTTCAAACATTACCACTACACATAGCAAGTAATTCACAAGAATCAACACAATTCCACCATAATTCACAAAATACAAGATACCAATTAAACATAGAATAATTAATTTGTCATCAATAATTAACTCAATATTTATCTAATAAAAAAAATAACAATAGTTAAATAAATAATTACTATTATTTGAATTGAAATTTTATAAAACATAATTCTATTTATTAATTGAAGGGGCTACAGTAGCAACCAAATGTCATCACGTTATCAATTTTATATAAGTGATGCACTAAGTAATAATAATCACTACAGGGACATTTATATAAGATAAATTGAAATCCTCCCATTTAATTATATATATATATATATATATATATATATATATATATATATATATATATATATATATATATATATATATATATATATATATATATATATATATATCCTATCGTTACAGTCTCATGTAATTTAACTTGTTTTTCTTAAAAGTCTCAATTTCGCTACAGTAGGATGAATAAGGTTATTACAATTCATCACATTTTCAATTCTAAAGTGATATTATCTTAATTTTATAAAATATAACATTTTTGTTTGGTTTTTAGTACAAGTCACATTGTAATTAATTTCATTAAGTTATCACATGATTACAAGCTCACACGCTACAGTCATTAGTTTTATCAATTATCACTTTTCATTTCCTTAAGTAACCCGCATCTACTATTCCTAAAGTGAGGTAATACGTTCAAATGGCATTCAAGACAGTATGTGCTACAAAAACTAAAATATATACTTATTACCTTTTCATTGTGATATTGCTCTACAGGGACATAAGGTCACAAGTTATCATTTTTCAATTGCATTTATAATACATGTGCTTCTAATAATAAACACTGAACGCTCACTACAGTGACATAACTTATATGTATTCTTCACATTCCATTAAGTGGCATGCGCAGGTTTTTCCTAGTGGTGTGTGTTATCAAGTAGTTTGTGCTATATTCGTATTATTCGTATAGCTACAGTAACAGGTACAACCAAATATCACAATTTCGTTTCTTCATAGTCATGCGTCCCTTATGCATCAATTTTCATCACATTTTCAATTGGAATGCTATAGTAACATTATCAATTCTAAACAAATTAATTATCACAAATTAAAGATTATCATCAAAACCTAATAATCACAAAATCATGAAATTTTAGGGGTTTAATCCTAAACATGTTTCTACCCATTATACACTATCATACAACCCCAATAATCATATAAAAACTCACCCTTACCTTGAATTTGTTGAACTTTTGCTCTTTCTCTTGAGTTTCCTCCTCTTCTTCTCCACTCCTCTCTTTGCCTCTTTTCTCCTTTCTATCTTTTCTTTCTTTCTATTCTCTTTTATCCCATTCTCTTATTTTATATAATTCTCACAATTTTAATTAACCTAGTAATTCCAATGGGCTTAATAACTCATGTCTATTCACACCCCCAAATAGGCCCAATCAATTAATCTAACAATTCTATATTATTCTACAAATTAGAATATATCATATAAGTTAAATAATAAAATTAAATCAATTATTTCGAATATGCCCAATAATTCAATTAATCCAAACAACTCAAATAAATCAAATAATTTATATAAATTCAATAAATCAACTAACTCAATTATATCAAATAAATCACATAAATTAGTTAATTCAATTAGGCCTAAAATTACTTAATTAATCAATTAATTTAATTAATAAATAATTACTAAAAATTGGGGTGTTACAATGAGGGCCAGAGCCTTTGTCTCCTTTACTTGGGAGTTTCCTTCATGGTCATTTTGAGAGACTCAAACATATCAAATGTAGTATCTCTGTTAGTTATTTTCTCATACTCAGTATGAGATATTGCATTCAACAGGATGGTTCTTGCTTTGTGGTGGTTTCTAAACTCCTTCTTCTGTTGATCAGACATACCTTTTCTGTCAACCTTTTTCCCTTCATCATTGGTAGGATGAATGTAACCATCAGTTACCAAATCCCACAAATTAGCATCATAGCATAGTAAGAAGCTTTCTATTCTATCTTTCCAGTAATCAAACTTCTCACCATCAAACATGGAAGGTTTGGTGCTGATTATGTCTTTATCATCGTATTTGTTGTTGTATGAAGTTGAAGTTGAAATTGAAGCTTCAACAGCCATGATGAATAAATAACAAGATATTAGGAGTTTTTCTCAACTGGATCTTTTTCTATCACGGTTAAGTGAGAGCACTAACAAAACCAGAGCTCTGATGCCAACTGAAGGTGAGAAAAACACTTAGAAGGGGGGGGGGGGGGGTTGAATAAGGGTTTTAAAAACACTTTAGTAGATAGAAAAATAACACAGTATTTTTATCCTGGTTCGTTTGAACTCAAACTAATCCAGTCTACCCTACCCAGGTGATTTTCCTTTCTCAACAAGGACTTAATCCATTATATCAAACTTGATTACAGTGTAAACCACTAAGACAATTGTCTTAGTCTTCTCAAGAAAATCTGACCACAACTTGGTCTTCTTAAGGAAATCTTTTACAAAGATAAACTAACAATTTGTGTTTAATGTTTTGCTTCTAACAAGCTATATCACAACAGTGATGTTTACACAAAATTAAGAACGAAAATATGAAAGCTGTTTGCTTAAAGAATATTTGAATGAGAGCTTGTGAGTTGATTTTATTTCAAGTAATTTGTCAATGTTCGTCAACGTTGGAAAGATGCTGAAGCTTGTTTAAATACTACTTTAATTCCTTCTCTCAAAGACTGTGCATTGTTGTATGTTCTGCTGCCTCTGTTGCCTTTTTGTCTTCTATTGAATTTTCCTTTCTAGGAAGAGGAATGTTCAGACATGTGCTTTGTGTCTGAATTCTTGTGTCATGCATAAAAGAGGAATAGTGCCATTGGAGCAGACGTTGGGATTAGCAACGGATCTTTTCTTTGAGCTGGCATCTTTTCAACTAAATAAAATATATCTATCAGATAATACTAACATCAGATCCTCTGATGTAGTTCTTTGTTCTTCAGATCAGAGTCTTGCAGCAATAGTGCTAAAGCGTAAATGTTACAATCAGCGCAGAGTTGAATATCAGAGCCTCTGTACTTGTAGCGTGAAGTACTTCCAGAGTGTTCTGAAACAATGTTGTATGCTCTTTACTCAAATTCTTCTAGTTTCACTCAGAGTCATCTGTAGCAGATCAGAGTCTCTTCAAGCAGCGCTCAGAGTCTTCTAAAATGTTGCTTCTGATGCTCAGAGTCTAAACATTCTTTTCAGTTACAAATGTAATTTTTGCTTCCAGATGAATATATAATTTAAGATCTGAAACAAAATTACTTAAACACAATTAGAGTATATATTTCCTTTATGCAAAATTTCATTTATGTTATCATCAAAACACTGAGATATATTAAACACCAATCTGTGTTCTAACAAATAATAGCTCTCACAGTCTACGTAACCCCGCTATCTTCCCCGAAGGGCTAAGAGGCTCGAGCTTGTCATCAAATCCTGATGCAAAGTCAAACATTAGCCCATCAAACTGGAGCGATTCGCTCAAAGAGACTCCAATTAAGCTTTTTAAATGCATCATTGAGTCGTATGAAGAGCTTTCCATGGACTCCTCCTCCTCGCCTAAAGTGTTACCAGTTCCTTATTTAATAAGCATTTTCAACAAATGAAGTTGAAGGTGGCTAGCCTAGAGCTTCTAGACACCTCCTATGCTAACCTTCCTATTCTCACTGAACTACACGAGTTGATGTTGAAGTTGAGTCTACCAGAGGATCCTTCTTCGATCTGTACTGTGGTCTTGAATCTAGATATTTTTCTAGACCAAGCTATCAAAACTGTAGCTTCAAAAGGGATTCTTCTAGATGTGTCAAGGAGAAAGCCACTACTTTGACTCAATAACAATGTCTAGTGTCTCAATCTCAACAAAATGTTGTTCACTGGGAGGCCAAGGTAGTTGATAAGAATTTATTGGCCTCTCTTGACAAGGATATCTTATCATGGAATCAGCAAATCAATTGGATGCACAAGGCCCTTGAGGAGGCGAAGTAGAGAAGGGTTGCAATAGAAACTTCCAACCTGGATTCCTTTGAAGCGAAGATAACAGAAGAGATTGTCTTAGGTGTTGAGCAGGATAGAATAACTCACGAACTGGCCAAAATGTTGGACCGGCTGAAAGCTCAAGACCTTTGACATGAAAATAAGCTTACGTGCGTGAAGGAACGCTTTGAAGCCTTGCAGTAGGCCCTCGTACCTTAGTTTTCTTCATCTTCTTATGTAATAGTACTTTAGGTTTTTTTGACCTTATGTCATTGTCTGTTTTCGACCTTTTGTAACATTGTCGTTTGGCCGAATTAATGATGCTTTAAGTATTATTTTGTGATTTTGATTTCTTAAAGAATATGTCTATACTTTTTTTTAAGTATTTCTCATTTATTCTCAACACTCAATTATCTGAGTTTAACTCTTTAATTTTGTACGCATTGTTGGGAAAAACTTGATTAACCTTGAAAGGTCTTTCCCAATTTGGGTGACCACTTTCCAAAAGTTCTATCCTTCTTTTCAAGAGGAATAATAACCTTCCAAACATAATCTCTAATAGAGAAAACCTTGGTTTTAACCTTCTTGTTGTAAGTTTCAGCTATTCTTCTCTTTTGCCTCATCAATGCATCTAGAGCGGGTACCCTTTCTTCATCCAGGTCGACCAACTTATCCATCACTATACTCCAAAAAGGGTCGGATTGGATTTTGTTTTGCCTTTGAATACACACCAATTATAAGCATATTCTGTTGGAAAAACTACATCGTGGTCAAACGTAAGCCAAAAAGGTGTAGTGTTGGTGGCCTCTTTGGGTGAAGTCCTACAAGCCCAAAGTGCTTGATTTAAAGTTGTACACCAATGATGAAGGTCTGTCATTACATAAAATTAGTCAAAGAATTAGGGAAAACGAGTAAAAGAGGAGCCAAAATGATGAAGAAAGACCCAAGAATAAGTGAAAAATAGCCAAGTATGGAAGAATGAGACCTAGTGAAAATTCTTGTGAAAAAGGGTGAAAAAACACACAGCTATTGAAACAATCACGCACAGCATTGCGTGCGCGATGCTTGCATAATACGCACGGTGGTTGCTTTTTTCTAGGCTTTCTCTGACGTGTTCTAACAACTTTAAAAGGTATTTTTTTGTACTTTTACAAGGGTTACAAAATTGGCACTGGGAACACGATTTTACAACATCAAAGGGTGAATTTAAGAGCATTGGAAACCATTGAAGGCCAATCCTTTAAGGGAATTCATATGTTCTTCTTCTTTATTTAATTGGTACTATAATTTTTATTATGAGTAGCTAAATTCTCCTAGGTTAGTTTGTGTTATGATGAATTTTATTCAATCTTGTTGGCATTATATAGCGGTTTGACTTTGTATGAACCTTTTGAATTATAATTTTATTCAATTGTTTCTTATGCTTAATGCTTATTATTTGAGATACTCTGTTAATATGTTGTTAGACACATAAGGGTTCATGACCCGTAGCTTATATGTTGGACCTACGTCAACTGTTCTACTTAATTCGGTTGAATAGGAATATGAGACCTCAAGTAGTGACACCGAGAATTAACGGTATGTACATCACCTAACACTGCTTACGCTGGTGGACTAGGGAGAGAAAGCTTCGAATAGTTGTTAGTGAGTTATTTTGTGGGGACCGACTATAACGGTTTTGTTAATTCGTTGTAGGATTATAAGGATAAGATAATTCATACATGGCATCGTTCATTAACAAAAGGGGATAAAGGGATTCTAAAAGACAACTTGATCGCCTTCGTGACGTAGTTTTCTCGTTTATTATTTTTTGAAATCTTGCAAAACCCCCTTTTTAATGTTCTTATTTAATATTGCACAAATCATTATTTGTTCGAACATATTCCTTGTGGATTCGATCTTTTTTATTACTACGACATTATCGGTACAATTGCCGAGAAGTCATCAAGTTTTTGGCGCCATTGTCGGAGATTGTTGATTGCAACAGAGCAACGCTTTGTGCAACATATTTTTATTATTTTATTTTAATTTTAGTTTTTGTTGCTTTTGTTTGTTTTTTTGGTTATCATAGTGATACTTGTAAGAACAAGAATTGTTTCTGCAAGTTATCTCTATGTTTTGATGATAACAATTAAGTATTTGTGAAAGAACCATTTTATGTTCTAATGTTTGTTGTGTGCAGATCACGTTAATTAAATATATCTGATCAAAAAAACAATATCAAGATGTGCATTTAATATAATATGATAGTTACTATGTGTGACATGTCATAAAGCGCTTATTGAAGAAGCAAGTTTGCCTCTGTATCTGATCACGATCAGTAAGATCCAAGGATGCTGGATATTGCGGTTGCAATGCTCCTGTAGATTCTGCTATAAGAAGTGCATCTGATCTGAAAGCAAACAAAGCATATTGAAGAAGCAAGTTTGCATATGTATCTGATCACGATCAGTAAGATCCAAGGATGCTGGATATTGCGGTTGCAATGCTCCTGTGGATTCTGTTCTGAGATGTGTATTTGATCTGGAAGCTAACAACGCATCTGAGATATAGTCCTCTGAAGAACCAAGCTCTGAAGACTCTAATGACTTGAAGCTTTGAAGGCTGAAGGCTCTGAAGACCAAGTGCAGAAAGACTCTGAAGACTTAAGGGTTCTGAAGATCAAAACTCTGAAGATATAATCCTATGAAGATCTACATGCTGAAGACTCTGATGACTTGAAGCTATGAAGGCTGAAGGCTCTAAAGACCAAGTGAAGAAAGACTCTGAAGACTAGATTATGAAGTTAAAGATTATATAGCTTCACGCAGAGAAAGACGTGTTAATCAGATAAGCTGTTGCTATCCACTATGATAAACAAGGTGCTGAAGTCAAACAACTCTGATGTTATTATGCTATCATACCAAAGTAGTTTCTGAACTACTCATCAGATACATCATCAGAAGAATCAAAGCCAGAAGTTGATCTGTCCAAGCTGATAAATGAAGATCACATCATTTGTGAATAAGAGCTGTCTCCTACAATGATATATTAACGTTACAAGAAAAGGACAAAGAAAGTGATGTCACTGTACTATCCAACACGTGCTTATTCTATCCGTTGGGAAATGACCATTGGAATATTAAAAGGACATCTCTACCCTCACAACAACTCTCTTGGATGCACTATAAAAGAAGATCATTTGATTCATTCAAATGTTAGCTAGTCAACGAGAAATACAGCTAAGCCAATATGCAGTAATGTTAGCAAAGCAGCTAGTTGACAAGCATGTTAGCAAGCCAGTTGATTAACAAGAAAAGCTTTATGCTAAGAAGCTGCAATGCTCACATAAGAAAGCTTTTAAGCAATATGGAAACTACTGTTCTAATAATCTCATAGAGATTTATCCTTAGATTAGTTTCTGTATTAGGAAGAAAGGAGTTGTTGCTCAATACTTGCCATGTACTTTAATTAGGAGTAATCTGCTTGATAAGAAGCACTCGTGTAATCTCCGACAACACAAATTCAATTTTGAATTAGTGGTTCCTCAAGTGATCTTGTGAAGATCAGAATACTTGAGATAACAAGTGACTGTAGTCATTTGTGGAATCTAATAGGAAATCTTAATTGATCGGATTCTATTAGATGTCAATGAACATTATATCCTAAGGGATCCCTGAACGTGTCATTGTCTATTTGTTAGTCACCTGCAGTTATCTTGTGCATCTGTAATCAATTTGGTTATAGTGGATTAAGACCTCAATTGAGAGAGGCAAAATCACCTTGGAAGGGTGGACTGGATTAGCTTGAGAGTTGCTTAAGTGAACCAGGATATATCAGGTGTTCTTTACTTGTATTATGCTTTATCATTTATGCTTCCGCAATGCATCTTATAGAACTTATAAAGCAACAAGTGAAAAGGCAAAAAAGTTTAATGAGGTGAAAACCCAATCAAACCCCCCATTTCTTGTGTTTTTCTCACACCTTCAATACTGAGGTATTTTCTGTTTCTGTATGCACTATTCAGGATCGTCATTACTACCATTTAATCCACAAATTGAAAGAACTGCACGTGCCCTCAGAAAAGCAGGTAGAGAATCAATTTTGGATGAAGGAGACTAACCCGAAGTAGATCCACCAACATTTTCTTCGGATTCAGAAGACGAGACTCACACGGTTGCTCCACAACTCCCAAGGATGGGAGATTACTACAAAAAAGACTAACAACAGTCAAGTTTCTAGAGGGTTTACACTAGAAGACCCTATTAACTTTAATATTAAAAAATTTGTGTTTTTAGGTCTAAAAGACAATCATTTCAAAAGGAATGCTATCAGAGATCCGTGGGCTCATCTTGCACGCTTCTACAAAACCGCTTCGATGTGCAAGCCAAATAATGTAACAGAAGATTAAGTGAAGTTGTGATTGTTTGGTTTCTCACTTATTGGAAGGGCAAAAGGTTGATTACTATGCCTTCCAAATGGAACCATTTGAACATGGAAGGAGGTAAAAGACAAGTTTTTGGAAAGATGTTTTTACCACAACCCAGTTTACTGAGAGAAGGGCTGAGATTTTGAATTTTGAGCAACAAGATGAAGATACGCTATATGACTCATGGGAGAGATTGAAATTATTGTTGCGCAGGTGCTCAAAACCATAATCTTAATAATATGAAGCAAATGCAAAGTTTCATCAAAGGCCTAAAGAGTCAGACATGTATGTTGCTAGATGCTTCCGTGGGAGGCACAATCAGACAAATAACTGAGCCGCAAGCTAAGGACTTAATTGAAAAGATGTGCATGAATGAGTATCGTACCAAGAGTGAAATATCGGTAAAGGTTGAAATAGTAGGTACACCCAAAGGTATATTAACTGTTGATAAATAAACTTCTTTATTAGCCCAAATTGAATTATTGATAAGCAGCTAGCTACAAGTTGCTTAAATAACGCTAATGTGAGCCAGGTACAAGCACTTATGTGTGATTTTTATGACAGAGGACATGAGAACTGAAGGTTCTCATTGGAAGAGTCAAGTGAAGAAGTTCAATATGCTAATTTTTATAAGAACGACCCTTATTCCAACATCTACAATTCGGGCTGGAGAGATCATCTGAACTTTCGTTGGAGCAATAACCAAAATTAAAGTGGTAACCAAGCAATGCAACAAAATCAAAAAGCTACTAATTTCCAAAGAAGTCCTCACAGTTGAAAAAGACCTTGAAAATTTTCATGAAGGCCACTTAACTTAGCTTGGAATAGGTGAATAAGAATCATGAGACCATGAGTAGAAACCATGATGCCTCCATCAAAAATTTGGAGACACAAATTGGGAAATTGTCAAGACAACTAACGACCTTCCCAAGTTCAAGTGGAGGATTCTAAGGTAAGACCGTAGATAATCTTAAGAATGAAACATTTAAAGTTAGTAACTAAGGATGATGAGGTTATAAAAGTTCAAAAGGATCAAAGTGAGAGTAAGAAAGGTGGAAGTGAGATAAAGGAGAAAAAACTTCAAGCGGACCAAGAAAAAGGGAGAATTACACTTGAGCAAGGAATACATGGAAAATCTCAGGGGGAGAGAACAAAGGAGCAAAACCGGATTGAACCAAACCCATCTTTACCCGTGTACATGAAACCACCTTACCCAATTATCAAAAAGAAATGGGTACTTGAAGATGATGCTGGGATGTTTGAAAAATTCAAAAAGATGTTGAAACAACTTCAAGTAAGTATCTCTTTTCATGAAATTTTAGACTTAATTCCAAAGTTTGCTAAGTTTATGCAGGTATTGCTAAAAGGCAGAAAACATAAGCTAATTCAAGAACAGGTCAACCTGATAGAAAAAGCTGAGACTATAGAAATTTTAGAGAGGCCACAAAATATGAAGGATTAAGGAGAGTTCAACATTGCATGCACCATTGGTGGGGTAAGAATCTCATATGCTTTATGTGACTTGGGATCAAGTATCAACGTCATACTGCTGAGCAAATTCAAGAAGATGGATATTAAAGAAATCAAGCCGAGCAACATGGCGCTTACTATGGTTGACTCATCTAAAACTAAACCATTTGGTATTGTACAAGATGTGTTTGTTCAAGTCAATGGTTTGACCTTCCCCGTAGACTTTGTGGTGGTTGATAAGATAAATAATTCAGAAGATTATGTAATTCTTGGACGACCATTTTTAGCAACCGGAAAGGCAAAAATAGATGTGGAGATAGGGGAGTTAATTTTGAAGTTTAATAAGGAGAAGGTGGTGTTTAATTCATATGAATGGACACCAGCATGGGAGGATATAGATGTATGATATAAATTGGGAGAAAGAGGTGGTGGAGTTAACAAGGGAATGGAACAATGAGTTTTTACCAGCGTGAGGGTAGCCCTTGTGCCTGACGTGTTTTAAGGATTGAATGTCAAGCTATTGATGTAAAAGAAGCACTGGATGAGAGGAAACCCATTAATTTTTAATCATTTTTTATTTGTTTTGCAGAAGTTGATTTTATTTTATTTCAAACAACTAACCACAAGAGGAATTAGCGACCAAAGAAAAACCTTGTCAAGAAAATCTCATGTTCTTAATAGTCTTATGTGTGATTGTGTTTTTTTTCTTCCAAATTTACTGGTTAAGCCTTAGCATTGAACAAATGATCCAAGAAAAGAACAAAAAGAAAGTGACTTGATCATAATGAAAACAACTAATGACTTGAAGGCAATGGAAGAGAAAAGAATCGACCAACTTGTACTCAACCTTTAGATACCTCATCTAGGAAGGTTTGAGCCTAAATATTTTTATTGTTCACTTTTTGTTTCTTAGAGTGTATTCATGCATTATTCTTTTATCTAATTTGATTTATTTTCGATTAAGTTATCAGGATTGATCAATACACACTAAGGCATTTTTTCTATATAACTCTGAGCCTTTTTAAACCACCCTTTAGTGGTAGAGTTATTCTTTGCAAGACACTTTGAGCCTAAGCCTTTCTTTCAGTGATGTAGCCTTAAATTCTTAGCTTTATTACTTAAAAGATCCTTTCTTTCAACCATCTCTTTGGAGTTAGGTAGAAGTATAAGTTCTTTAAGTGTATGAAAAAGATTAAGTTTGGGGTTGCTCTTGGAAGTGAGAAACATTTTATGCTTGGGGTGTGTACTAGAGAATTTGAACCAAAATTAAAGATTTGTTGAGAAAAAGAAGTGGAAAAAGGCGCTTCTTCAAAAAAATGATGAATAAATGACAAAAAAAAAAGGAATGGCATTGTAAGAAGGATCACAAATCTCTAGTACCAACAAAAAGGTATGACGAATGAGGGAGAATTAGAAACCTGACTCCAAAGGTTTAACCCTACTTTCCTAAATATATCCTACCCTAACATAAGCTAAGTTACAATCGAAAAGTCCTCTAAATATGTGTGTTATGATTTCTATGATTGACTCTATTAGAACATAATCAAGCTAAGTTTAATTGATTTTCATGCTAATTGAGTGTTAACCCTATCCATTGAACGAGTTAAGTGAGATGAGAGATAGGTTGAGTACTAGTCATGGTTGAAGACATTTTCCAAAATTGCTGAATGGAAGTTGGAAGCCAGAATAGTGGTCAGGTAACTATAAAGGTATGATGATGTTCAATTGTTGTTGTGCGACTTGATGTATGTTGAAATGTACACTTGCAGGTGAGTTGCTTAAGGACAAGCAACAATTCAAGTTTGGGGTTGTGATGATAGTCCGTTATTACATAAAAGCATCGAAGAATTGGAGGAAAACGAGTAAAAGAGGAGTCAAAATGATGAAGAAAAACCCAAGAATGAGGGAAAAATAACCAAGTATGGAAGAATGAGACTTAGTGAAGATTCCGGTGTAAAATGTGTTAGACGATAGGCTTTGATCTAGAGGGGGTGAATAGATCACAAAATTAAAACCAAAAAATCTTGGCAAAAATTTGTTTTCAAAAAGTATGGCACAACAGAAACAACCCGAATCGATTCGTATAACCGAAACTACTATCGAAAAGCTCAGATATGCGTAATGAAAACTGATGGAATGATAATGAACACAAATTGTTCAATCAACAATTAATTGACGGATCAATCAAATGAAAACTATTTGTAATGCTTATTACCAATGAATACAAAACGATAAAAATACTCAAAGGCAATTTATCGAATCACGTTTGGAAATTCGATTTATTTTTTTGATGTAAAAAAACAATCACAATCAAATTGATTGTGATTATATCAATAATAACAATTTAAAATAAATTTGAAAATAATTTCCAATCAAATTAATCGAAACAACAATGAAATCGATAATTTGCAAGAACAACAATTAAAGAAAATTAAAGCGATAAAGAGACAAAAAGATTTGTTTAGCCAGTTCCCCAATAGGCCTCTCTATGAGTACGTCTGCCATCAACCAAAAATTGAATTGAGATACTTGCAATTAACTTTATCTTTACAAAAATGTTTATACAAGAGGTGAACAATTTTAACCCCACAACCCCTGTTGTTTATTGTTGATTCAACCACCTCCAAACCCTTGATCAAAGTTCGATCAAGTCACCAATAATGCGGCTACAATCCTATGATTATTGTAACACCCCAAATTTATTAGAATATTTGTTTAATTTATTTAAATATGAATATTCATATTTTTGGTGATTTTCGGTGGTTGCTGGGAAATATTGAGAATTATGGATTTTTGGGTTATTTATTTAAATAATAGTATATAATATGGATATATTGGTATTATTATTAATTTAAATAAATATAAGTTAACTGAGGGCAAATTGGACAATTAAGGAGGAGTTAGTGAGGGTAATATTGGAAAATTCCAATTTATAGGCCCAAAGTTAGGTTTAACAAAAGGGAATTTTGAGGAAATTAGGATTCATTCCTGTTAGACCGTGAAAAGAGAAGAAATAGAGGCCAAAGCTCTAAGGAAGAGAATTGAGGCAAAAGCTCGCAAGGTTTTCGAGAATCAAAGAGAAAGGCTTAGAGTCGGCAATTAAGGTATGGGGAGTATTGCCTTCATTGTTTTCAATATGTGATTTCAATGTATTTAAAGCTGATTTAAGGGTTAAAGGGTTTGAGGCTGATTTTGAGATAAAGGAAATTAGGCCTTTGTGGCCAAAATCTATTATTAAGGTTTTTACCCTGGGGATTTGAACTGATGATCTGATAGGATTGAGGTCGATTTGGGTTTTGAGGGAAAGTAGGCCTTCGTGGCCAAAATCTATCGTTAAGGTTTCAACCCTGTAGGGTAATTAGATTGTGAGAAACTCTAATGACCGTGGTGTAGTTGTAAGAAAATTATGGGAATTAGAGCGTGAATATGATACGGGATTGACATAATAAGTCGTAGATTTTGTGCCTTTATCGCCGTAATACCTTAGAAATGATTTAGGGATGTTTTGGGGGTATTGGGGAAGGAAATCGTGGGGCTTTTGGACTGGTTTTTAAGTTCTGGTGCGTAACAACGTTTTGCTGTAATCGTGTATTCGCACAGCGAACAAACTCGCCCAGACTCACATAGTGAAGAATCCTTTGCAAGCGAAGAACTCGCCCCAGACTCGCACAACGAACTTGCTAGCGAACGTAGCATAGTTTCACGAATTCTGAATTTTATGCAATGATGCCTTAATGTTTTGATGTTGTGATTTCTTTGACGAATTAATATGAGTATGACTGTGAATTCTATGTGATTTGTATATGATTATATGATGATTACTATGGTGTAGTGATTGATGAACTATGATGATATTTCCATGATTTTTTATGATTTTATGATGACATGATGTATGATGATGATTTTGATGAATGATGATGCACCTATGATGTTATTATAAGGATGATTATTGACGTGTGCATCATGCATTCATGTGCATCTGGACTTCGGTTCAGGACCTTGATTTCTTTGGCTTCAGTCCCATTGTGCGGATGTGAAATATTTTGATGTGCTCCGGTTCTCGAGTAGAATCGATCCTATTGATAGGGATCTATGGAGGGTTGATGGCCCAATATTCATCGAGCTGTGATGTTTGGTACCACATGCACGAGTCTTGTTGTATTTGCATTTATGAGATAATTTGGTGTAAATTATGATATTATGACCTTTGATGTTCCTTGATGATTGTGAGGATGTTGAATATGAAAATGACGCCATTTTATATATTGAATTCCTATATTAATTATTATGAGTCATTTTACTCACCTTGCCTGTTTGAATGTTGCCTCCACGTGGGTAACATGCAGATGACCAGGTTTAGCCGTGGATGCCGTCGATGATCTTTTTGGAGTTTTGAGTTATTGGCCATTTTGGTTAACTTAGAGGGTCTTGCTCTGATAGTGTAACATCAGGTTGGGGTTTTTGAGTTAAACCATGTTTTATTTGATTTTGTTATTTTGATTATGTTTCCGTATCAGGAAAACTTTGGATTATGCCTTTTTGAGTTCCGCTGCCTTTTGAGCAAAATTTGATATCTTTTGGGAAAAACCTGTTGTTTACGGAGCCTTGACCTATATTTGATTTATTGGGAAATGTACGCCCTTTGAGGTGATTTTTATTGAGTTTAATATTTTACTCTGATATATGTGAATATTTTTCCATTTAATTTGTGGGGTAGAAAAGGGTGTTACAATTATCTTGAGCAAGCACTTTTTGAACCCAAGATTCCCGAACACGATTCATCGTCTCGCACTACTCCCTTGCAAGGAAACCACCTTGTCCCATTGCCTTCACTTGGTCGAATCTGTGTTGACGTGATCTTGTCCAAAACCTTTAACTCACACTGATCTTGAAGGAAAAATCCCACCTTGGTTTTCTTATTTGAAATACACAAAGATCCCAACCCAATATTCTCGGTTACACCAACCTAATTGGACGTTATCAATCCTAATCTAAATGGTCACCCAATCGAAAAATAATTATGTGTAGTTCAATTGTGTGTGTGCATAGAAGAGAGGTTAAAGATGATGGGAGTGCTTTACAATCTATTTTCGTATAGGTTATTCACTAGTACCTTTCTAGATAAAGGTGCATGTATTAGTATATATATGTGAGTGGAATATAGGCAAAAGAAATGCAAGAAAAAATAAGATGCAAAACAAAATTTCTATTTTTGAAGGCTACATGTCGGCCTATGAAAGAAATAGGTCGGCCTGTCAAGGTCTTCAGGTTGGACTGGAGAAGGCGACCTATGGACAAAATCTAAAGGCTTCATTCTTAGAGCCAGGGAGCCATCCTATAGTCCTATGTGCCGACCTGGATTGTCGCAAAATCTTTTATAGGTCGGCCTAAGCACGTATAATTCGGCCTGTGCAACTGTGTTTTCACAAATAACTTGATTTTTGATGTGTAGTCCATGACTAAGGCTTTTTAAAACATTTGTATGCATCCTAGGGCTAAAATGATTCAATGCACATCTAAATTTGGGTTGATACCGTCCAATATACAAAAGTTCTAAGTCTAAGTCTTACTTCTATTTTTGACATCATTTAAAACATTGATAAGTTGAAGAATGCACTCACATGCTCCCCCTTTTTGATGATGACAAAACTCGAATCAGATATCCATTGCGTTTTTCTTCGGTACACTGAATAGCCTCACCCTAAAGTTTTGCCTAATTCTTAATATTTACCCCTGAATTTGTACATGATACTTTTCATAATCCCCCCCCCCCTTTGGCAACATTAAAAAGTGAAAACGAAGTAATCCGTTAGAAGCATCACGTAGATGCATAGTTCATATAACATCTATACTGAATAGAGGCAATGCAAAAAAAAAGAGGTGCAGTCATATACAGTACATACGTAAAGAACACAAGCTTAATAAATCAGACAACAACATGCATAAGAGTTGTAAAGTCACACATAGACATCTTAGAAAATTGGTCAAACAAACCAAAAACAAGTAGCAAACCATAAAAAAAATGAAAATGTGGGACACCAAAGTTATGCAACACAAGCTAGAGATAAAGATAACACACTAAGACACAACATGAGTAAAACATCTCATCATTAACGTCTCCCACGTCCTCTTGGAACTGACCTTGGTCTTCCATCCTCGGCAGCAGCTTCACAAACTTCATGATAAATTCTTTCATAATGAGCAAAATATTCCTCTTGAGCTCTAATCATACAATTAAGACCTTCCATCTCAACAATATGGTTCTCGTTAATAATGTTTCGGATGGACATGATACTCTCAGTCGTATGTGCAACAAAGGACTGGAGATATGCATCTCGAGTAGCCATATGCTGCTGCATTAGACAAAATCTCTCATCTTGTTGCATCTGCATGTTTTGTAGCATGGTCATCACATCGGCCATATCACCAGAACTACATGAACACCACCACCTTGACCAAATCCCTGATCAACATATTGCATAGTCGCATCAACCTCTGGAACACCACAAGGAACCTTAACATGTTGCTCATCATCCATCTGATTACGTTCAGCCTCTTCAACAACAACATTTGGATCATCAAAGTTAAACATTTTTCTTCCTTTCTTTCATATGTGAAGATAATAGGCTCGATGCTCAATATCCCAAAATTAACTCATGTTTGAAAGATATGTTGTGAAAACTCTTGAGATGTATCAGGTTATTTGTAGAGAAGATTTGGTATGCTAATGTTGAAATCTTGAGATGGATAACACAAGGATATAGCTTTGTTGCAAGTCCTGAAGGAGAACATGCGATACACGAAGTAATATGGCCAACTTATCTTTACCTTGTACATCAAAATATAAACAAGATGAATTTCAAAAGAATCAACTCTCGAGAAGCCTCCATTCTTAGGGTGCAGAATGAGAGACACAACCCACAACAAAATACTAGGTAGCATCTTCAATTGTCTCGTGGAAATGAGATCATAACAGTCATCCGGACAGGGTGCCTTAAGCATCTCATTCAAGTGAACATTCCAATCAAAATGCTTATGCCTATCAGAGTCGGTTACCACTTCTTCAGTTACTTCCTCATCAAATTCTTCATCAATTTCTGGATCACTAACAGTAATTCCAAACAAAGTGTTCCAAAACTCATTTGTGAAGTGATAGACTTTGTTGTCTATTGAAAGTTTGAAGCTAGCATCATCTTGTCCATGTAGAATGGAGTAGAACACACAAATAAGATCCTCATTATAGTCGTGAGCTAACTGTAGGAAGTAATTAATGTTTTAATGTTCAACTCTTTTCACTACCTGGGGTAGACCCAAACCTTCTATGGTATCCTTCTTCCATATATATTGCCTAACGACGAGACAAATTATATGTCTAAGCTCAAAATTCTTTGAATATTTCCTTGAAACCAGATTGAATGGATTCACAGAGGCAATGGTGGACGAAAAGGCTTTGTTTTTACCCGTAGACATATTTTTGATCTTGGAAGCCATGAGGAAATAAAGTTTACAAGATGCACACCAATTTTTTGTTGAAATTCTTGAATGAAAAGCGTGAGAGAATGATAGATCCAAGAGTACCCACACACTCCAACACAAAGGATAACAACAAACCAATACAAAAAACAATAACAAACAAGAGGAAATTTCAGATTTTTGACGATAGAGGATGAATTTGGGGTTTAACAAGAGAAATGGAGAAAGAAGGTAAAATTTGAAGAAAGTGGTGGAAGGTTTTGATAACAATTGATGATGAGATGAAACCAAGCACAATGTTTTTGATGAACTTGAGTTGTTGGACTGGATTTGAGATGTTTGAGACAAGTTTTCATGCCAGAAACAAGAAAAAATAAAGTGAAATGTTCCAAAGTGGGCTTATGAGTCGACCTCAAAGCATATGTGTTGACTTGTACAAGTTATAGGTCGGCACATACTGAAGCAAAATCTCAAGTAAATTGAAAAACATTTCATGTGTTGGCCTGAGTTAACATGTGTCAGCCTGAACTAGAACGCGTTTAACAAATGCAAAATTTAATTGTTTAGGTTGACCTGTGCCAGAATATGTCGACCTGAAACCTATAAAATATCAAAAATTTCACTCCAATGGACTTTTATAGACCAATGATGACTTAATTTGATCTTCTAGAGACAATAATGACTCATGCACCCTAACTTGATGAGTAACACATGTATTTGATAGATTTGTATGGCTTGTTTGCTTGATTCATGCATGAGTTGGTTCAAGATATAGATGCAATATGAAGACAATTATGAGTAGCTATTATAAAAACATAAAATGCAACATACAACAATCACATTGAAATTTTTGGAAGTAAACACACATCACAAATTTCAAACATATAGTTCATCACATATCTTCACGAAATAAATAGTTAAAAGAAATACTTGCGTACATAACAAGAAAAATGATTGAAACATTATCACCTCACCGTACACAAGATAGAGGATGCACTTGCATTCCACGAAGAACTTTCGAACGAAAGTTGAAATAAATGCAACGAATGCCACAAAACACAATTGAGACCAAAGCGCTCTTACCACTTTTCTTCTTGTACAATTATTTGAAAGTGTGATTAATAAAGTATCCAATAGGTGATTGACTTTATGATTATCCCTGATGTTGGACTCTCAATCTTGTTCAGTCATGATGATTATCTTACTCCTCCTCATGTTTCATCATCTTAGGTTTATCACTCCTAATTTCATGCACTAGAGTATGTCTTCTTGAAGATAAATCTACATCATTGAACATAATACCTTTCCGACACTTCTCGGATAGAACATTAGTAATCACTTACAACTTTTTCCACTTAAAAAGAAAAAACACCACTAGTTAACCTAATTGGCAATACAATCCACCTTGTTAGTCGTAAAGATCAAAATAATGAGAACATGTCACCGTGTTGTATCTTGATGCTCCACAAACGAGATCTCATACTCTCTTTCATAGAGTCAAGATTCTTGCATGATTAACAAATATTGCTAGATACCCAATCTTCATTGGGTCCTTGGGGATCAGTAAATCTTTGATTGCATATAGGAAACCATTGAAAGTCACCATTAGGAACCAAAAATTTCCTAAATTTGCACATAGAAATGGCGTGACCCTTTTTGTAACAATAGTGACAATATAGGTTAAGAGAAGATATTTTTTTTCTACTTGGTTCCTTTTTAATGTAACTATACCTTCAATAAGGATTATAATATGGTAAGTCTTATTTCGAAGTATCTATAGCAAAAGTAACCTTAGGTTGCAAAGCCTTATCTAATTTAGCTTTAAGAGTCCTTGACTCCTTTTTCCAAATATGAAAAGTTTCACAACCAAACCATAAGGATTTAGGATCCTCATCTCGGTCCTTTTGAATATCTAACAAGGATTTCCTTAGTGGTTCCATATTCTTTTCATTTTTCTAAAATCTTAGCTTCTAAATGCAAAATAATACGTTTATTTGAAACTAATCTTTTGAAAGCATCTATGGCTTCCCTTTTAGATTTTCAAAAGATTCTTAAAATTGAGAAAAAGCTAAATCATGAGAAGCTTGAAGTTTAGAGTGACTTACAAACTTTTTCTTTCCATTGTTTTCCATATAGCAAAGCTTGGCCGATTCATCACTTGAGGTAGATCTATAATCACCTAATGAATCACTTTTGCTTTCCCAAGTGGCATATGCTCTTCTATACTTACTAGACGAGTTGTGACGACCCCTTTCCTTTACTTTCTTGGTTTTAGATCATTCTGGCTTGAAATGATCGGGTTTACCACAGTTGTAACAAGTACTTCGAGACTTCCCCTTCTTGTTCTCATCTTCTTTTGAGGAACTTGAAAACCTTCTTGATTTGTCATGGTATTTGTTGGGATATTTGCTACCATGTTTCAACATGTATTTCTTAACTCTCTTTATAAACAATCCCATATCTTATTCGTCGGATTTATTGTCATCATTAGATTCATAATCCTTTTTTTCATTATGAGAATGCCTTTAACTATAAGTCTTTAGAGCTATGGACTTCTTCCCTTCATCTTTGCCCTTCCCTTTCTTTTCACATTCTTTTTTGTATTTTGCTAAGCAAGTGAGCTCTTGCTCAAGCTCTTCCAACTTACCAAACAAAGTCGTGAGATCAAGCGACTTAATATCATTTACCTCCTTGATGGCAGTGACCTTGGGCTTCCATTCCCTACTTAAACACTTCAAAGTTCTGTTAGTAGCAAGTTCATTGGAAACAGGATTACCTAGCACATTTAACTGATTTATGAGATGAGTGAATTTTTTTTGCATATTCACAATAGTTTCACCATGCTCAATACAGAATAGTTCAAACTCTTGATTTGATATGTTGATCCTAGCTTGTTTGACATCATTAGTTCCCTCATGGGTAATCTCTATTGTGTCCCATATAGCTTTGGCGGTCTCTTAACGAGAGACGCGATAAAACTTATCTACACCCAAAGCAGATGTGAGGATGTTTTTTGCTTTCCAATTATGTGACCATAATTTCCAATCATTAGCATCCCATTATGCTTCCAGTTTAGATAATGTAACACCTTAGGCATTGGTCATAGTTATTTCACTTGGACCATCTTGGATAGCTTTCCAAATACCTTTGTCAACAGAGTTGACATGAATACACATAAGAGCTTTCCAATAAGCATAATTTTTGCCGGTGAAAATTGGTGTACTATTGTACGCTCCCTTAGGTTCGGAAGCCATTCTTCTAAAGAGTAAATCTCAAGTATGGAATTAACCGGAGCTCTTGATACCACTTGTTAGATAGGGTTCGATCTAGAGGGGGGGGGGTGATCAGATCATAAATTAAAAGCCAAAAACTCTTAGCAAAAATTTGTTTTCAAAAAGTATGGCACAACAGAAACAACCTGAATCAAATTGTCTAACCGAACCTACTATTGAAAAGTTAGGATATCTGTAATGAAAATTGATGGAATGATAATAAACACAAATTATTCAATTAATAATTAGTTCACGGATCAATCAAATGAAAAGCTATTCGTAATGCTTATTTCCAATGAACACAAAGCGATAAAAATTCACAAAGATAGTTTATCAAACACTTTGTGTATGATTGATCACGTTTGGAAATTTGATTTATTTTGTTGGTATAAAAAGCCAATCACAATCAAAGTGATTGTGATTATATCAACAACCACAATTTAAAATAAAGTTGAAAACAATTTCTAATCGAATTAATCAAAACAACAACGAAATCAATAATTTGCAAGAACAACAATTAAAGAAAATTAAAGGGATAAAGAGACACAAAGATTTGTTTAGGGAGTTCCCCAATCGGCCTCGCTATGGGTACGTCTGCCCTCAAACCGAAATCAAATTATGATACTTGCAATTAACCTTATCTTTGCAAAAATGCTTATACAATAGGTAAAGAATTCTAACCCCATACACCCTATTGTTTACAGTTGATCTAACCACCCCCAAACCCTTGATCAATGTTTAATCAAGTCACTAACAATGCGGCTACAATCCTTCGATTATCCCGAGCACGCACTTGTTGAACCTAAGATTCCCGAAACTAATTCACCGTCTCGCGCTACTCCCTTGCAAGGAAACCACCTTTTCCCAAGGTCTTCACTCGGTCAAATCCGTGTTGGTCTGATCTTACCCAAAACCTTTAAATCACACCTATCTTAAAGGGAAAACCCCACCTTGGTTTTCTTATTTGAAACACACAAAGATCCTAACCCAATATTCTCGGCTACACCAACTTAATTGCATGTTATCAACCCTAATCTAGACGGTCACCCAGTCAAAAATTGATTATATGCAGTTCAATTGTGTGTATGCGTAGAAGAGAGGTTGAAGATGATGAGAATGCTTTGTAATCTGTTTTAGTATAGGTAATTCACTAGGACCTTTCTAGATAAATATGCATGTATGAGTATATATATGTAAGTGGAATATAGGCAAAAGGAATGCAAGAAAAAATAAGATGCAAAACAAAATTTCTATTTTTGAAGGCTACATGTCGGCCTATGAAAGCAGTAGGTCGACCTATCAAGGTCTTCAGGTCGGCCTGAAGAAGGCGACCTATGAAATGAATCCATAAGCTTCATTCTTGGAGTGTGGGAACCGACCTGTAGTCGTATGTGTTGGCCTATACTGAAGCAAAAACTTTTACAGGCTGGCCTGTGCAACTGTTTTTTCATAAATAACTTGGTTTTTGATGTGTAGTCCATGCCTAAGTCTTTTCAAAACATTTATATGGATCCTAAGGCTAAAATGATTCAACGCACATCTAAATTTTGGTTGATACCGTCCAATATGCAAAAACTCTAAGTCTAAGTCTTACTCATAGTTTTGACATCATTCAAAATATTGTTAAGTTGAAAAATGCACTCACAAGATGGTGAAAAAACACGAAGCTACTAGAATAATTACACGCAACATTGCGTGCCATCGTGTGCGCTATAGAAAAGAAAAAAGTGCATCGCGCGTGCGATGCTTGCTTTTTTTGGGGTTTTGTGACGCGTTATGACCCGTTCTAATAGCTTTATAAGGGGATTTTCTGCACTTTTACAAGGGTTAAGAAATTTGGCACTAGGACCTTGATTTTATATCATCAAGGGTGATTTTAAGAGCAATAGAAGCCATTGGAGGGCAATCCTTCAGGTGAACTCATATGTTCTTCTTATTTATTCAGTTGGTACTGTAATTTTTATCACGAGTAGCTGAATTCTATTAGGTTAGGTTGTGTTATGATGAACTTTATTTAGTATTGTTAGCATTATATGGAAGTTTGACTTTGTATGAACCTTTTGAATTATAATTTTATTCAGTTGTTTCTTATACTTAATGCTTATTATTTGAGATACTTTGTTAATCTGTTGTTAGAGACATATGGATTCCTGACCCGTAGCCTATGTGTTGGACCTAGGGTAATTTTTCTACTTAATTCGGTTGAATAGAGATAGGAGACCTCAAGTAATGGAACAAATAAGTAATAGTCTGTACATCGCCTAACACTACTTACGCTGGGGGACTAAGGATAGAAAGCTCCGAGTAGTTGTTAGTGAGTTATTTCTTGGGGGACTAACTATAACGGTTTTGTTAAATCGCTGTAAGATTATAAGGATAAGATAATTCATAAAAGGTACCGTTCATCAACAAGAGGGGATAAAGGGATTCTAAAACACAACCTGACCGTAATTCACTAGAGGGAACATGATGTATTTATCCATGTTTTTGGCACTCTTGGCATCCTTGAGCGAACTCGATTCCAATCTTTCTACATGGTGTTCCAGTACACCCCATGTCGACACAACATCCATTTCATTTTATGGTCTTGGTGAACGCCACACGATCCGTGTTAGTATAAGAAATTGCCAAGTAGGCTTCACTCTCACTAATGCATTTGAGAAACCCCTCTTGTGGAGTCTTTTTAAACAAATCATTCCCAATAATGACGTAACTTAATACCATATACTTCATTTTTCTATCATTTGTTCATGTTGGGTTTCTAAGGAAATCAACAATTTTCCAACCAATTGTTATCTGCTAAGTTGTCGATGGCAAATTTTTCAAAAATTCCACAAAATTATTGTACTTAGTAGGAATTCCTTCCGGGGACATGATAAAAATCCCCACACCCGTTCTCTTGAAATGGGTGGAACTATCAAAATATAGTTTTCATGTGGGAAACTCGACATATTTCTGCACTATTTCTTTTACTGCATGATCTACTATGAAATCAACAACAATTTGGCCTTTCATGGATTTTAAGGGCGCATAAGTTAAAGAACATCCAGTCAGGGCTAATGCCCATTTTCCAACTCTACTATGTAAAATTGGTTTCAATAGCATATGTTTAATAATTTCGAAGTGCGAATAAATAAACACGTCTGAAGATTTTATATAATGCTTGAGTTTGGTACAAGAAAAGTATAAAGATAAACACAATTTTTCTACCACAGTGTATCTAGTTTCAGCATCATTGATGATTCAACTTAAATAATATATGGTTGTTTTGATGCCAACATCGTCTTCTTGGGATAACATACTCCTAATTATCGACTCAGATGTAGAAATGTACAACTTCATGGCTTTGTTCCTCATGGGTGATAACAACATTGAAGGCTTTGACATGTACCTCTTAATCTCATCGAAGGCATGTTGATGTTCTGGTCCCCACTTGAAACCTTCTTCTTTCTTTAATCGTAACAGCGATGAGAATACTTTTATTTTGCTACTTAGATTCTAAATTAATCTTCTTAGAAAGTTGATTTTTCCTTACAAGGACTCAAGTTGTTTTTTGTTGGTTGGAAATTCGGTATTTTTTATGGCTTTTGTGTTGTTTAAATTTATCTCTATACCCATTTTATAGACTATAAAGCCAAGAAAGTCCCCTGCATGAACACAAAAAGCACATTTTAACGGGTTCATTTTAAGCTCATGTTTCCTTATCCTTTCGAACGACTGTCAAAGGTGGTCGAGGTGACCATCCTTAGATGAAGATTTAATGACAATGTCATCGATGTACACTTGCACGAATGTTTCAATAAATTCATGAAACATAGAGTTCATTACTCTCTGGTAAGTAGCACTAGCATTCTTCAAGCTAAAAGGCATCATCACTCATTCGTATATGCCTAAAGCCTTTGGGCATCGAAACAACATTTTTGCTACGTCTTCTACAATGAAAATATGATTGTAACCAAAGTATCCATCAAAGTGACTTAGATATTCGAATCCAACTGCCGAATCGACTAACATCTCATCCACTGGCATTTGATATTTGTCTTTAGGAGTAATAGCATTATAATCTCTAAAGTCTATGCACACTCTAAGGGCACCGTTTTTCTTAATAATTGGAACAATATTAGGAAGCCATTCGACATACCTGGCTGACCTGATGAATTTATTCCAGAGCTATCTTTCAATCTCAACTTTGATCTTGGACATGATTTCAGGTGTGAACTTATGTGGGGTCTGCTTCTCCAGTTTCTTGCTGGTTTGATCGGTAGTTTTAGTTCGACTTGATCACGGTTGAGTCCAGACATTTCATCATAGTTCCAGGAAAATAAATCTCTGAAATCCTTTAGCACCTTAATTACTTTTGCTTTTAAGTTGGGTCAATTTTGGCACTAATTTAAATCGGCCTCTTCATCGTCCCATCTCCCAAGTCTATCTCTTCCAAAGGATCCTACACTTTCATTTTCTTGGTCGAGATTGTTGGGTCTTTTTCAAACCCCAAAGACTCATCATCATAGATGAAATCCAGCCTTTGGATTTCTGAAGTTGTTGTTTGGCCGGTAAAGTCAGATTGATCTGCCCAAGAGTTCTCAAGCTTAATGACTTCAACAACCAGTATTTGTTGAGACTCGGCCTCCAAGGCCACAAATATTTTGTTTTCAACCACATAAGTCGGGATATGAGCCAACATGTTTGACTCAATCATGATCTCCATCAGATTCAGACCATCGGTTATATCTTTTGACAATTTCATACTCCCAGGTAAACTCGTATTGAGGGTGTATGTTCACCTTGTAAGAAACCTTACGTTCTTCAAAGTTATACAGTCCCCCGGCAGGCTTGCATGGTAAAATGTTAGCCCATTTTCAGTCAAAGTTGAGCCTGTCAATATGATTGACATTTGCTATAAAAAAACTCTGATTCAGTTTTATGGTTTCAATAATCCCATCAGACTTCTAGATAGTGATCCTCTAATGCATCGATTAGGGTACGCATCCCACTTCATGCATCCATTCTCTACCTAGTAAAAGATTGTAGTTTGCTTTAGTTGACACCACCATAAATAGTGTTGGCCTTGTGGTGGTTTCCACCACTATGTCGATTTGGTTGGGCTTGCCCTTATAATTGGACAATACCATGTTGTTACAGACTAAATTTATGGTGAACTTTCCTATTATTCCCAAGAGGGTATGGGGAATAAAATTAACACATGTTCCATAGTCGATCAAAACTTTGTTAATCCCCACGCCATTTACCTTAGCCCTTATATACAAAGGATTCATGTGCTGTTGCATGGCCATGTATGGCCTTTCAAAAATGGCATAATCTTCATTCACTGATCCATCATTAATTACATAATAGAACAAAGGCTTGTGAGTGGCTAGCTCTTCGTTGAAACCTTCCTCCACAACCACTTTTGTGATTATGTCGCACTCCAATAGATGCACAAATATCATATTACATATGATATATAACTATGACTCAGACCCTGAATCAAAGTTATTTGTCTCCATATCAGTGTCTTAAAGTGCCTTTCCCTTTGTTTCTTTCTCCTCTTTTATGGGTGATAGAGAAGGAAACAACCTTTGCTTGACTGGATGTCGACTTGTTTGGCCTTCATCAACAAATCAAATGCTATTAGATCTGCTGGAGCTTCCAGCCTCTCGAGCAACTTTCTTTTTTCTCTGGTGTCTCCTCCACCGAGTCTTGGTCATGGGATTTTTTCCCATGTAGTTCTATGAGACATATGGATACTTTTTTGAAATATGAGAGTTGTCCCTATATAAGGAACCATAATCAACATTCATAACTTTACATTTGCTCTCATCAGCTTCTAATTTCCTAGTAGGGAATAACCATTCTCTAGAAGGTATGTCTCTAGCAGGAACATAAGTCCTACCTTGGAATTTTGCTGGACCCTTTCCTTTGTTAGAGAAAGGTTTCTTGGATTTGTCCTATCGGATAAACTTCTTAGCTGGGTAAGGGGTTGTCCTCTCCAAATCTTTAGCATCTACTTTGTCGAACACAAAGTTGCACCTAGGACACAACATTACCTCTGAATATTTCAATCTGCAATGATTTAGAAAATTGACCAGCTCCTCTTCAACTTTGGGATAGGCGTTTGTTGTTTGATCCTCGTGATTCAGTTTACTATCTTCAGCTCCAGAACTGTCTACAGTGTCGACGACCATGATGTCCCCTGGCTCGATAAGGAGAGCCTCAAGTTTTGTTTTAGTTTCCCCTTCTGGGCATGGTTTATGCTTGTAAGCAAACTTGAGTCTACCATTCTTGAGAGAATTTTGCACCAGGTCCCTGAAAAGTACACATTGAAAAGTGTTATGACCCAAAAAGTTATGAAATTTACAAAACCTTTTTTCTTTCTCTGTTCCAATGGTGGGACTTTAGTCTTTTCAGGAACGCCGATTTGTCCTTATGCAACTAACAAATCAAAGATTTCCTCACACTTAGTAACGTCGAAGGTATATGTTCTAGAAACTAATTTTTCATTTTTGGACTCTACGGGGTTCTTCCCGCTTGAAGGTTTTCGGAGCTTGCATGTATAAGGAGGTTCAGGCTTTAATTCAACCATGTTGACCTTATTCCCTTCCATATACTCATATTTTAAGTCTGATGAATTTTCTATGTTGTCGACTTTGACATAAACTACTTTCTTTTTACTGAACTTGGAAGTTCTAGAGTTTTGAGCCTTTGACCATTCGACTTGTTGAACTCTATCGACCAACTAGGTTATGCATCTCAATTGTCGTGTCTAACTTCTTCCTAATGCAGTAGTCGAGACCCCTTGCTGCTAGTTCAACTAACTCATATTTTCAAACCTACGTGAAATATCTCACTTTCAAGGTTCTAAACCTATTGAGGTAATCATCAATGCTCTTCGCTACCTTTCTTTTCATGTTGGCTAATTCTTTGAGACTAATCTTACATTGTCCCATGTAGAATTTCTCGTGGAATGCTCTCTCTAGTTGGGCCCACGTGAAAATAGAATTTGGGGGAAGGGTAGTGAACCATGTAAAAGTGTTCTTTGTCAATGAGTTTGGAAAATACTTGATTTTTCAGGTTCTCATTGTTGGCTAAATTACCAGCCTCGATCTGATATCAGGCAACATGTTTTACGGTGGACTCACTAGTGTCACCAGCAAAGTTAGTGAGCTTTTAGACTTTCCAACCCCTAGGCAAATCAGTTTTCCTTACATACTCATAAAATATAAATATATAGTTTGGTCTGTGGAGGCCTACGTTGAGGCTATTCTGGACCAAAACACGTTCGAGGACGTTGGTGACATTATCCTGTACCCTTATGTTGTCTTGTCGGGCTTGTCTTAAGGCTTAGTCGACATCTTGATTACATTTCACTTGGACCATGTCGATTCCTTCTGGCCTTTGATTGTTTTCGAAAACCCTATTTTCTGGGGGATTAGCCGCAAGAGGAATGTTAGGTGCTGGAGTTGGTGGTACTGGTGGTTCCCTAAAAAACAACAATACTACCCATTTGGTGGGTTAACTGTTGATAACTCCTAGTCGTGTTTTCTATAAAGTGGGGTAAACATGTTGCCTATCTGTTGTGTTATCATGTGAACCATATCATGATTAGTTTCATCCATTAACTATCTCATCACTTAGAGAGAGTTATTGGTTAAGAACAAAGTACCATATAGAGAGAATTACCTCATACCCCCTGGTGGCTGTCCTAGTTGGCCAAAGTTGCCCATGATGGACGCTGAGGCAAAAAATGGATTAAATGGCGATGGTGTTGCCATCACTTTCTCTGAATACATTACCTTATTAGGGTGTAAGCTTGCCATCAATGCAGTTGGCATGCCATACGATTACTCATTTTATGGCAACAAGAAGCCCAGATAAGGAGGCTTCTGGTCTCTAGGATTCCGTAATTACCTAAAAATAGCATGTGCGATTGACGCTTGTGGTGATGAAAATCCCACATCTGGAAGTATTGAATACACCACATCTTGGCTTATGACAGTAGGTATCTCCTCGATTGATGTTGGAGCCATAGAACTGCAAACACTAGTAACCGCCAGTTGTCCTCTGGGGTTTGGAGTATTACCTTGAGAAGGGGTTTGGTTTTTTAAGACATACTAGAAAGACATTACCACTCCTCAAGTGCATATTACGTAGAACACAACAGAAACAAAAGAAAGAGAAATAAAAGCAAGACAATACTTTTCTGCCAAAATATTCGCACAAAAGGGTCCCACTAGGTTCAATTTGTTTACCCGTGTTTTTGGTAAACAATCACGAGTTTTAAAGTCTATAAGATTAACTAGAAAAATCTCCAAAAAAATTTGTGCAAATAATTTGTGTGAATAAACGTGCATGTGAATTGAATGTAGCATAGTAAAAGACTTTAAATGAAGCCAAGTTCTGATAAATGGTAAAGTAAAATGTAGTAAATAACATTAAACAAAGCAAAAGAAAAAGTAGAATGTTCCATTTAAGGAAGCAAAAAAACTAAGAAAAAAAGGTGGACGTAGACACATACATGTTTCTCGCTCAACTATTTTTCTCTTTGACTCAAGTACTCTAGTGGTATGGAAAGTATGTATGAAATTTTGTGACCCCTGGTCCCATGCATGATTCTTCTATTTATTCTATTTACAAAGTAATAGTTGACGACAGTTATGACCACTAAGGGACTACTGCATTTGCTCAAGGTTCAATCCTTCAAGTTCACACTAGTGTGCTTACGTGTCTTCCAAGATTTATCAGCTTACAATCCATATCAAGTGGTAACTACTTTCCACTTCTTTATGAACCATCTTTTGATAACTGCCCTAACATGCCATCGCCTAGGCTTATCGAGGACCCAAGACTTGTAAAAGTCATTAAGTCTTTCATGACATGCTGTTTCGTCGACCGACCCCTTTTTGATGGGATGAGGGTTTTGACGACTGTCCTTCTTGATATTTAGGACATGTTCCTATCGACTGCCTTTTTTGAGATTTTGAACACATTTCTAGTGAGCTGGGTCTTGAGGATTTATCCCTGGGAGCTCTTCAAACCATGTCTCGCTAGGTCAATGACTCGGTCAAACCCTCATCCTTGGCCTGTCGATGCCTTTCCATTAATGCTTCTTTAAAGATACTTCATTAATGCTTATAATAAATGTCTTTCCATTGACATTATTTGTTAAATTTCTACTAGCTGAAAATCCAAGTGTAACACCACAAGCAACAAGAGGTCATGGAAGATTAAATTCATGGTCAAGGTGAGACGAATCACAAATCAAGTGCTTCAGTTGCAACAAGATTGGTCACTACGCATCTGAATGTAGATTCTCGAAGAAGGTTGTGGAGAAATCTAATTTTGTAAAATAAAAAGGTGGAGAAGAAGAAACTTTGCTACTCGCGTGCTAAAACCAAGTTGAAGAGAAAAGAAATAAGTGGTACATCGACACCGGTGCAAGCAACCACATGTGCGGTGATCGAAGCATGTTCATTGAGATCAATAAAGAGGAAACTGGCAATGTCTCATTTGGAGATGACTCAAAGATACAAGTCAAAGGCAAAGGTGAAATTCTCACACACTTGAAGAATGAAAGTCAATTATTAGCCTAACATGTCTACTATTTGCCTAGCATGAAGAACAATATTTTGAGCTTGAGACAATTATTAGAGAAAGGTTATGACATCCACTTGAAAGAACATAGTCTTTTCTTAAGAGATTGTATACATAACTTGATTGCTAAGATGCATATATAAAAGAATAGAATGTTCCAATTGAACATTCAAAATGACGTGGAAAAGTGTCTCAAGGCTTGCTATACCGACTCTTTGTGGCTATGACATCTATGATTAAGACACCTCAACTTCGGCAGTCTATAATGTTTGGTAAGAAAGGAGATGGTGAGAGGCTTGCCTAGTGTCAAACACACAAACCAACTATGTGAAGGATGTTTAATTGGGAGCAATTCTGGAAAATCTTCCCAAAGGAATCAACGTCAAGAGCGATAAAACTGCTAGAGCTCTGTCTGTGGACCGATCAAACCAAAGTCTTTTGGTAAGATTAAATACTTTCTCCTAGTTATTGATGAGTATTCCAGAAAAATGTGGGTTTATTTCTTGAAGGAGAAGTCAGAAGTGTTGTAAACTTTAAGAAGTTCAAAGCCCTTGTGGAGAAAGAATATGGTCTTTCCATTAAGGCCATGAGATCTGATAGAGGAGGAGAGTTTACTTCAAATGAGTTCCATAAATATTGTAAAGATCATGGAATCCACCGCCCGCTGATAGTGTCAATACTGCCACAACAAAATTGAGTAGTGCAGAGAAAGAACTGGACCATACTTAACATGGTGCGAAACATGCTTAAGAGCAAGAAGATGCTGAAAGAGTTTTGGGATAAAGCACTGGCATGTGCAATTTACCTGAAAAACTATTCCCCAACAAGAAGTGTGCACGAGAAGAAACCACAAGAAGCATGGTTTAGAAGGAAGCCTAGGATCTCTCACCTCAATGACCGTCATATTTCTTAGGGGACCGGGTAGGTCAAAATTCTTAAGAAATCAATAACATGTTGCATTGTTTTGTAATCAAATTGATTATTGGATTAAGTCCTTTTTTAAGGAAAAATTATTCGTGTGAGTGGAATGGAGGTAACCTCGTTAATGGTGAACCAGGATAAAATACTCGTGTCTTTTATCATGTCCTTATTATTGTTGTTATTATTGTGTTTGTTTTGGGATAAAAAAGTTTTCATACTTGAAACCCAATTTAAACCCCTCTTTATTTTGTTTCATGTACCTTCAATTGGTATCAGAGTCCCGTTCTGTTATTGACTAGATTATGTCAAACACTTAATTGGGTAAAAAAAAGATGCATTTTTTGAAACATATTAAGGCAACACAAGCAATGATGATAAAGGATAATTAATCAGCCACATTCCCTCATCACTCAGATGAATGAACAACTTTGGAAAAACTGGCTAGTTCTCTAAGTAGTCATGAGATCAAACTAGAAGAAGACGATCTTCATAATAACTGTGACTCTAAAGGTTAAAAGCAAGGTTGAGAAAGCAGAAGCTTTTTCAAAACTGAAGAAGAAAATCTTGAAGAAGACTCTAATAATGAGGATGAACTGTCATTATCATCCATATGCATCAATCGGCTCAGGAAGCATAGTCGAATCAACTCTAGAGGTTAAAGAAGAATAGGGGGACTTTGTGAAGTCAACTTCTGAGTAGAAGTTGCATGGAACTGACATGTAGGTCAACTACCTTACGCACAAAGAATAGTGTCATTACAAATGGAGTGTTTCAAATTCGATGAAGATAATCCATAGAAGGAATTCTTAAAGGATAAGAAGAACGTTATGATGGATACATAGAGCAACTCTAAAGAAGATTCTGAATAAAAAAAGCTAACATAACACTGATGACAAACACTGAAGCCTTAGAATTAGAATCAGACTCAGATGCAAAAAAGGTACTCTCAATTATATTTTTTTACTAAAATTCTTGAAAAGAATTAGAAACTTCAGAAAAGTCTCTTAAAAATTAGATTCATATAGATTTTTTGAAACCCATAGGGAGCTAATAAGATAAAACTCTAGTTTAAAAAGATCAAAATTATTTCTTCTCTCAGAATCTAAAATGATAATCTAGAGAAAGAAATTCTTTTAGGATCTCTTATGGATTCTGAGTGTGTGTTGAAGATACAAGACACATTTTTTTTGCTAAGAGTTTAGATAAAAGCAAATTGGATTCTATGATCTTTTAAAATCTAGTTAAAATAAAAAGGGCATTTGTAATACCCCATGTCCCATTAAATGCTCAATTGGATATCAGTTGAGATCAACTGAGTTCGTATGTACTCTATCTTTTATCAGTTGGAACAATTAGAGCTCCTAAGTGCTCTGAATGCTGTCAATTAGGATCAATAGAGTAATTAGTGAACTCTGAAGAGATCAATTATTGATGAAAGTGACATACCAATATTAGTAAGTATAAGAGATGATATTTTGGTAACTCTAATATTTGGTCAACCGATGTTGGATGACAAAATATCAATTGGAGATATTTTATACCATTATATAATATTATATTATACATATGTATTATATATTAATGAGAAGAAGAAAGATAATAAGAAGGAAAAAGTAGACAGAAAGAAGAAGACAAAATGGTAAGAGAAGAAGAAGAGCTCACGGTTAATGAAGAGGAATTCATCAACAACATTCTTCTTCATCAAGGCGAGTTCCATTAGATAATGTAGCTTTTGGGGGAAGAATATGAAGACATTGGTAGGTTGGGTTAGGTTTTGTGTTGAAGTTGAATTAAATGTTGTGTTCATGATGATTTTATGAAATTCACGCTTAATCATGCTATACTATGTTTATTTGGGTGAATGTATGCTTCATAAACATATTGGGTATGAGTTTTGGCTATGGTTGCTTTCATTTTCACGCAGTTGGGATTCTGAGTTTCGTATGGGTTGCTTGGCGAGCTCTAGGCGACCAACTTTTCTGCTATGCTCACTATGGGAGCTTCAACGAACATAAAGCGAGCTGCTCGCTGTGTGACCAGGGTGTCTTTTCAATTCTCCTCGTCCTTCGCTTTGGGGCTGTTGTGTGACCATGACAGAATGAAGTTTTTTCCACTTTTGTTTTCTTCATAACTTTTGAACCGTAACTCAGATTGAGGCACGATCAGAAGCATTGGAAAGCTATTCCAATGCTCTACACGATAAAATGCAAAATATGGCTATATTAATTTATTTGATAGAATAGTATTGAATTGAATTGATATGGAATAATATGTGAACGGGTTACGATGGACACCTAATGTTGTGTGAGCGCCATGTGAATGGTTTGATGTTGGTGAGGAACCTCGTCCTAAAAGTACTATTATCTTTAGTGAGGGGTTTGACTCTGAAAGTCCTATTTATTATGAGATCATGAATTAGCCAAGGATTCTTGGTGGTGAATAACAATGTGCATGTTTATGAATTATATGCTATATATTATTGTTTTGCTTATGTAATGTATTTCATAGTCTATGCTTCGATCTTTGTTGTATCTTGTGATTGTATTGGTTGCATGATTACATGATTAAAAGACTATAAGAATGGTTAAAAAAACCCTTGGTACCATTAATGGAATGAATTATTAAGATGATTAGGTCATGATGAATAACATAGATGACAATGCTTGTGCAAGGAAGCCTAGGTGTGTATCATTAGCAAGTAGTTATCTAGTTGTGAGGAGAGCTTTGTTTTGAACATGTGCAGTTTTGTGTTTAAGGTGAATATGTCTGCCTTGTGATTGTCGAATACAATCACGTTGTTTCATGTTTTATCATATAGTAAAAAATAACCTTTGTGGATGTCTTCTTAAGAGTTGATGCTTATGTAAAGCTCTTTTGGGATGCATGCATTAGTACTTTAATAGGAGTTCCCTTAAATGAATGGAGCATACAGGTAAGAGACTTGATATGGGATGGGTCCCATGGGAAGCGACGATTCATGTGGAAAGCATCTTGAATACGAATCCATTTTTATATCAAAGTATGATACAAGGATCCGTGACCCACGCTAAAAGTCCTAGACACAGGTGAGGCGGCGGGGAATTTTACCTTGGTATGATTTCCGATTAGTGATTATTTGAGTTGGTGTACTCAAGAGACATGTTTCTATACATTGTGAACCGTGTGAACTCAAGTCTTATCCCTTTCCCTTTTAACTTGAGATAAAAATTTATTAGAACCCTGTAGAGCCGAGTGAACCCATAAGATAGGGGAACTCACTGAGATTACTATCTCACCCCATTATTGTTGTTGTTTTCAAGTATTGTTTGCAGGTTTAGTTTGCCAGTGGAGCTATGCATGGATGTTTCAATGGAAACTTAACTTATGTTTATTCCACTGTGTATTGATTTGTACAATGAAGGATATTATACATAGATCTTAGATTTTTATGTTTGGCGCTTGTCATACCCCAAATTTTGACAAGGCATTTTTAGACTTGCATTCATTTTCACTTTATATCATCTCTCAAGACATGAGATCAGAGGTTTTCTTTTAAGTTGGATTTCCATTATTCAGAGGTTGTTTCTTGCGCTTATTATACTCAACTTTGAGGCAAAGGTGTTGTATTTTGAATCATCATGAGCAGTTCCTATCAAAGATTTATCAAAGCACGACATCAACTTCTCTGAATTTCCTCAAGGTATTTAGGGTTTCATTAGTGGCTTAACTAGAAAGATTCTGAATCAGGTTTTTGGTTCTCATCAAGTAATTGTTTCATCAGTGTGCATTCAAGGCAGGAAGATTAGGGTTTCTCACCCTTTGTTTTTATGATTGGCAAGTGTCTTTTAGTCAAGTTTCACCTGAGGCTAGCAGGTTAAGTATGTGTGTGCAGTATTGTTTCAGTTGGATGTGATCTGGTTTTGGTCAGGAAAGTGGATATTGTTTCATTCTTTATGTTCAAAGATCATCCAACTAGGGTTTCGTGTCAATTCGAGTTGTTTGTTGAAGGTATAATTCCATTGAAGGTCAAAGCAGTTGAGTTGTGTGCAAGTACTGGTTGTATGGTTCATGTTCATGTCATAGGAGAATTCCAGCTTCCCCTTCAATTCAAGATGGAATCAGGTTGTGATATTATTTCTCATAGAATTAATTCATATTTGCAATGCGTTTTTGGCATGATTTTAATAAAGAGTGCAAGATGCTGAAAGTTGGTTTTCAAGGATGATTTGTTGTGTTATTTCAAATTGAATTCATTTTCAGTCCTAGGTCGAGTTATGCTTGATTCTTATTCCCAGGGAATTAACTCAATATGACTTTCACTGAACCAAGGCTTTCACTATGCGAATCACGGTGGTATCTTTTCTCCAAGTTTATCTTGAAAGAACATTTTCCTACGAGCATGTATTTGGAATTGGCATTTCTTTTGGACATGGTAGTGTCACACCCCAAATTTGTCCTACCTGTATAGTCTTTATCTGTACATTTGTCCATCAACCATTATACAGAAAATAAAATAAATAAAAAACAACATAATGTTTCAGCTTGCTGTTCAAAGTTCAGGGTGCACAAGATTAAGCTCAAGATAACTTAGGTCAGGCAAGATTGGATTCATGACAAGTCAGCTACGGAGGAAGCATGTTCTCAGGCTGTAATAAAGCATGCATCATGACTGAGGATTCAATCAGGGTTTCTGGGCCTATTCAAATCATCTGTGTGCAATTTAGTTATCAGGTTATAATGAGTAGATCACCCTAATTTAGGGATTTGGTGCAGTTCATACCAAGTTATACTCTGACTTCAAAGCTGTGAGAATTTGGTTCATGATGAAAGATTGTGGTTCCGCTGCGGTTCAAGTGACATTAATTCAAGATGACCCGATTTCTTTATTCAATGTTTGATTCATAGGAATCTATTGATTTGAAACATTAGTCTATTCCCAATTCAAAAACCCAAGAGTGATTCATGGAAGCTTCTATGTCTCAAAGACCAATTCAGAGTTGTATATTTTAGGAGAAAATTAGAGAATAGATTCAAATCTGGACATGGAGTACACATGAAGTTTCAAATTAAAGAATTCAGGGGATTGCGAGATAAATTCAATTAAGTGTGAATCATCATGTGTTTTAGTATGGTCCAAGCAAACTTTGCAATAAACCAAGTTTAATTGAGATTCAAGTTGCAAACTTTGAATTAAATGATGATAAATGCGGATTTTCGATCAATCGTCAGTTAAATGACAATAAATTTGCAAAACATTCCATTCACTTTCAAATATTTTCTTTAATATTGATTTAAACTTGTCGCAAAACTTCACTCATTAGTAGCTATTTTTCCCCGAAGAAACTTTGAGGTATCCCAAAAAAAAAAGGCATTTTCTTAGTAACTTTCGACCACTTAAAGACAATGCAACATGATATACTCATGGTAAAAAAGGTTGATCATGTTAAAGTTCATAAAATGGTACAAAATCATGTTATGATTTTCAAAATGAGTCCATAAGAGTTCATGCTATTAATGGTACAAAATCATGTTACAATTTTCAAAGAAGCCCATGATCATTTAGACTTACAAGAAAATATATATGAATGTATCAAGGGCCCATGTACAAAAATAGAAAAATGGAAAGGAAAAGCCCAAGTCTTGTTCTATTGTAGCAAATTGTGAACACTGTGAAACAATACAGGAAAAACCATTTTTTATTGCCAAACCAGATCCAATTTCTTAGGACCTCACGCTACCACCTTGGGCGTACGAACCATGATCCTTTTGCCCTCGTAATGCTGTGCGCTACACATAAACCTGCGACAGGCCCTCAGCTGCAAAAGACAAAATCGTAGTAGCACAAATTCACACAATTCTTAAAATACCACAAAACCTGCTGCGGTACTACTGACCCCACTCATTGGCAAACGAAAACCCACCCCAAACAACATTCAACCCAAATGTTGTACCCCAAAATTTGACCAACCCTTTTCTTGTACTTGGCTTATGTTTCATTTCATTTTAGCATTTGCATTTTCCATAGCATTGTTCTTAACAGTGGATCAAGAGAGGTGTGCCATTCAAGGGAAGAGTCTCAGAGGTTTCAAGCTCAAGCAAGAGTGTTTATTCAGGCCATCAGGTGAATGTCATCACCAGGAAGTTGTCAAAACTCCTTGAAAGGAAGGATGGATATGTGTTGTTTGTCTCCTATCTTGGGGTCAACAGAGGACGATCAGGGGTTCATAAGATCATTGTTAAGGATAAAATATGATTGAGAAGCTCATTGGGTACCTTGAAGGTCATTGTGGAGCTTGTATAGTCTTTCATTTCACCTGCAAGACGTCACAGTCAAAGGATGTGAATCTAGGGTTTCATCTGGTCAACTCAAGGTCAATTGTGAATTTGAAAGAGCTTGAGACTTGGTTCTAAGTCATTGAGGCTATGGGAAGTTATCTTGATACATTTAGGATATCATGTCAAGTTCAAATCAAGAAGGATCAGGAGTTAAAGGAGTTACTAAATTAGGGTTTCAGAGGATCTCAATGTAAAATTCCCCTTCTTTGGTGCCTAACTTCAAGGATAATTTACCCTATGATAGAAGTTCAATCTCATTTTCTTCCAAACATGAGACTTGTAGGGAATTTTCTAAGCTTTCTTTTGAGTACTAGAACTCATCCATTGAGTTTGTAGAACTCAAGTTATGATGCCAACAAGTTAGAGGTCTCAGATTAACTTATTTTTTGTCAACTAAAAGTCAACTTACTTCCAAAGCATTTTTGACCTAAAATCAAGTTTCTCCTCAACTTTAGGTGAACATGAAAGTTGTTCCTCACGATCTTAGCTTTCCAAAAATTCCTATGCGTCCTTGATATCCTTTGTAAAACTCAAGTTATGGTCTTGGCAAGGCAAGGGTATTTTAGGAAAGTTCCATTATAGGTCATTTGTTTTATAGGTCATTTCCATGAACTTATGCACCTCAAATGCACTTCCAACCAACATGAAAAATGTTCATAAAGGTCTCATTTACATCATTAAACTTAAGAGTCATTTGAATTATGGAATTGTATGGCTATATGGAAGGATTTTCAAGTGAAATTTGAACTTTTAGCCATGAGATGGAGTGGATGCATTATAGGCCATATTTGTCTCTCATTTTGAATCAATTTGCACCAAGACATGAACACGAGAAGATTGCACAACATAATTGGTACCAAGAGAGCATGAAAATGTGACATTTTCAAGTTTCTTCATAAGAAAGTTTCCACTTCAAACTCACAATGTGGACCAAATCACAAGCCCAACTCAATTCAATTTGGAAATACACCTCACAAGCTTCAGATTGATGATCTCAGAAGGCATGAAGCAAGCCAAAACGCGTGTGTTCAAGTGAGTTTCTTTTTTGGGCATTTTTCCTCAAATTCACAAAACAACCAACATGGGCCTGCATGGTGGTCATAAATCCATCATATATAAGCATTTAGGGTTGCCCTAATGCTCAATATGCACATTTGGAGCTAAAGAGAAATTTCAGATTCAAATTTCTCAAGCATTTTTCAAATTCGTATTCCATTTTCTCTGTAAATTAACTTCAATTGAGGCCTGATTCTTCTTCCTGGGAGCATTTGGAGTGGATTTGAAGCAAAGAAGTGAAGGTTACACGCATCTGAAGAACCAACAGAGTTGCTCTATTCAGTAAGTTTTCCTCTTCCATTTTCTCTCATTCTAGACCATGATTTAGGCTCATACTGGCTGCATCTGAAGCCATACGTTGAGTAGGCCATGTTTGATCCATTATTGTTCATGTTTGATGGAGTTTTCAGTTGTGTATCTCAAACTTTAAGCCTTTGATTCTCTTATTTCATGAGCCTTTTTGAAAATCTAAGGTTGGATTAATGATCCTTGTGAGCTCAGCTTTCAATTGGTATAAGGATCAACAACTTTTATGGTCGTTTTTCACCTGAGCTCCGGTGAGCTCACCGTAGAAGACGACCGGAGCCCTAGCTCCGGCGTCTAGTTTATTTCCAGTTAGATCTGACTTGGCTCCCTTTGAATTGTTGACTTGCATGCGTGTTGTTGTGTAATTGGCTTGACCTGGGTGATTTGGCACGTTGACTCCACCTCAGATTAATGAAACGGTGCGTTTCATTAATCTGGCTCAGCCTTGGTTTGGATTGGTCTTCTTTTGCTATGCGCACCTCCTTGTTTCTGAGCCCAAGCGCTTTTGTTCTTGTTTTCAGTTGCTTTGGCTTTTTACTTTTGCACCCCTGCTTCCATTTCCATTTTATTTTATTTGCTGTTTTCATTTGTAATTATTAAAAATATATCCAATTGTCCAAAAATTCCACAAAAAATAGTTTCCATCATTTTAAAACCTTAATTAATTTTCTATATTTTTTAATTCTGATTTTATTTTAATTTGCAATTTAATTTGAACTTCTCAATTGGAGAGGTTTTTAATATTGTTCTTCTTTGATCATCCATGCTTGACCTACCATTTGATATCACCAATGAGTAGGGTTTCCTCTCCCTTTAGGGGATGGATTGAGGTACCTTTGAGGCTGATTTTGGTCTTGGTTTGATCACTTTTTGTTTGACTTTGCTTTGATTTTGTTTGACCCTCGATAATAATTCAATAAGGTGGAACACCCTAGTTGATCAAATCATTTGGTGATGCCTTGAATTAAATTTGGTTTTGAAACTTTGGCCTCTAGTTGCCAACATACTTGTTTGATTTTTGTATTTTATTTGAGATTTATTGAACATTTCTTCTATTTTTGGTGAGCCTTGCAAGTCAAGTCACCCTAGATGAAGTTCATACAAACTAGTTGACCCAGTTCCTTTGGGAAATGACTTTGATTGATCCCATATGCACCCTATGACTCTTGATCCTCATTCTTGACATGATTAAGGTGCTAGATTTACATTTATAGGTCATACACGTGTAGCTTGTGTTACAAGTCACTTTGAATTAGGGCATTCCGCTTGGCTTTAAGTGTTGAATGTGGTTTGAACTTTGGTTCTTTCTCTTGCCTTGGCTTGTAATTTGCTTGTGCCTTAGTTTCCATTTGGTTTTAGCATCTTATTCTTGTGTTCATGCTTCTGTTTTTTGGCTTTTGATACCCATTCAAAGCAATTTGGTATCCCTTGTTCATACTTTGAGTTTGCTTTGAATGATGGATCACTTTGAGCACTTTTGCTCCTTTCTTTTGCATGATCAATATGTTGTTTTTGGTTGAGATATCTTTCATGTTGCTTGCTGCACAAGCCTACTCTCCCATCTCCATTTTGATCATGGCTTCTCCCTTTGGTTTTGTTGTTTATGTTTTGGATTAAGTGATTGATAGGAGCTGTGACTTCTCCCATTTCATCTCACTTGTTCTTTGACTTGTTTAAGTCATTTCTTTTCATCTGTTGTTTGTGATGCATCTTGCATATCATGTTTACTTTATTCCTTGACTTGTTTAAGTCATCTTCATCTCTTTCTTGCATCTTATTTGTGATTGATTTATCTTGTGTTTTCTTGGTCTTTTGCCATGATCCCTTAGGATTCCTAGTCCCTCCGTTTAGGATGGGAGTAGGAGAGACATATATGAAGGTGAGAAAATTACTTAGAAGGGGGGGGGGGGTTGAATAAGTATGACAAATAATCAAAGATTTAAACACAGTTATTTTTATCCTGGTTCGTTGAACACAACTACTCCAGTCCACCCTCTCAAGAGTGATTTGCCTTTCTTTGTCAAGGACTTAATCCACTATTTAATCAAACAGATTACAATAGTAACACCTAAGAACAATTGTTCTTAGTCTTCTCAAGAGCTACTGATCCCAACTGGATCCTCTTAAGGAAAACCTTTTACAAACAATGTAAAACTATTACAAGAGTAAGAATGCTTCTAATAAGCTGTTATCACAACTGTGATATTTCTCTTAAGTTAAGAACAATGTTATAGCAAAATAAAATTATAAGAGCTTTGAGAGTTTTGCTTTGATGAGTGATTTTTGCAAGTGATTCGTTACTGAAGAAGATGGAGTGGACTTCTTTATATAGGCACTTAGATCCATGAAGTCTTCTCAATGTTGAAGGCTGTGCTGAAAAGCCTGGAGCCTTTTGTCTTTACATTGGAGGCTGTGCTGAAAAAGCCTGATGCCTTTTGTCTTCACTTTGCAGAAACTTTCCTTAGAATGGAATGCACAGATAAAACCTTTTTGTCTGTGTTCTTGTGTCTAGCACAAAAGAGGAAAGAGCTGTTGAGATATGCCAACGTACATATTTAAATCTTCTTCACTAAATAAGTTCAGCTTTCAACATTAGAGTCTGAATCTTCAGAGTCTCCAAAGTAGAGATCTTCTAGATCTTCAGAGTCTTGGATGTTCTTCAGATTGAGCTGAATCAGAGTATGTGCAGCTTGTGTGCTTGAGCGTGTAAATCCATCAGAGCAGAGTCTTCTATATCAGATTCTCAATACTTAAGCAGCGCAGTATCTTCAGAGTCTTCTGATGACTAAGCTTCTGATCTCTCAGAGTCTTATATTCTTTAGAGGCTCCTGCTTCAGAATCTTTAGTAGACAGCATTCAGATTCTTCTGAGAGCAGCGTTCAGATATTCATTTAAGATGCTCTTGAGCCTTTGAAGCCTTTCATAATATCATTGTTCAGATCCAAATTTGCTCTTTTAAGAATATTTTCTTTAGTACCTGTAGCAAACAGTCTAGAACAAATTTAGAGTATATAATTCTTGAATACAAAATTCATAAGTGTTATCATCAAAACATAGAGATATAACTAAGAAACAATTTGTGTTCTTACAATCTCCCCCTTTTTGATGATGACAAAACATGAGAAATTCTGTTCAATAAAAAGTATGAATTATAACTCCCCCTGAGATTAACAATCTCCCCCTGAAATAAATACTCTTAATAGAAGAGAATACTTCCCTTTTTGATTAAGTATATTTCAGATTCAGAGCCTGATGAAATAGTTTTGACTTTCAGAATCAAATCTTGATGCCAGATAATTATGACTTCCTTCAGTCAGAGCGCCTGGTTATCATCTTGCTTGAATTCTCTTTCAGAGTAAAGGTATCAGAGTAAGATATCAGAGTTATCAGAGTTGATTGAATGCTCAGATTTTCTTTGGAAGATCAGGTTCTGGTTGAAAAAGTCTCAGGGTAACTTCAATGAATTATGTCAGATATATCAATGTAATCTGAAAGACTTAAATTCAAAATAAGTTAATAAAATGTCTGAATTTTGGTTTTAGTAATTGCTTATAGGTTGAACACTCAGTTTCTCTTTTTCTCCCCCTTTTTGTCATAATCAAAAAGATTTTTAAAGACAGAAAGATACAGAAGAAAAGAAGCATATAGAAGCAAAAACATTAACATGCAAGTAAACAAACCAAAGTTCACAGTCAAACAGGCAGAAACCAAAAACGCATAACACAACAAAAAGTAAACAGCAAAAGCAGTTCATGTGCAAAAACGACAAATAAAACTAAGTCTGGCGAGAGGCAATAATGGTCAGAAGCTCTGTCATCTTGGCAGCTGACTCTTCTTGCTTAGACATCCAGGTTTTGATTTCATCAGTTGTCTTCTCTTGCTTGATCATCCAATCCTTTATATCCTTCACATCATTCACAAGTTCTGCAACCACAGATGAAGACGGAGCAGATGCAGTAGCAGCAGGGTTCCCTTCAGATTGGTTTTCCTCAGAAGCTTGTTCAACCATTTCAGATTCAGGAACTACTGGAGGAGCAGCTTCCAAAAGTAACACAGGAGGAGAAGGAGGCATGTTCATCAGAGTTACCTTGATTAATTCTGCAAACTTAGTCTTAGCAATCTTAGAGCATTTAGCTCTAACTTTTAAGGCAGCTTTGTTGAACATCCAGATGAAGCGCTTCCAAGCAGCATTTGAAACAGTTGGATCCAAACTAGACATGCATACATCCTTAACACGAGTATATTCAGAATCTAACTCCTTTTTGAAAATTTCAAACATAGTATTAACACATGATCCTAGATCTGACTGTTCAGACTGTTCAGAGGGATTAGGATAAGGGGTGTTAATAGGAGTAGGTTCAGATGGTTGTGGTTGAGGTGATGTTGGTTGAGATGTTTGGATGTCAGATTGAGGGAGTTCAGATGGTTAAAGAATGGTTTGAGTTTCAGATGGATTGGTTTCAGGTGGTTGAGGAATGGTTTGGGTTCCAGATGTTTGAGTGTCAGATAGTTGAATTTCAGATGGATGAGGTTGAGGTGGAGAGTTTGGTGGAGTATGAAACATGGAAATGTTAAGATGTTCCTTCATAACACTTTCAGAACGAGCTTGTTTGAGTGACTCTGATTCAAAATCAGATGAATCAGAAGATTCATCTGAGTGAACAGATGTTGAAGAAATTATAATTGATTGATTGAGGGGTTCTATATCAAGAATATTGTCAGAAAGATTTGGATCTTCTGATGGAATTGGTTGTTCAGAGTGTTCAGTTTGAACATTCTCTGGTTGGTTTGGTTCTGAAATGATTGTTTCTGGTTGGAGAGTCTCTAATTGGGGATTCTCTGGTTGTGACATTGTTGGTTGTGGAATTTCTGTTTGAGTAGTTTCCGGTTGAGTTGTTTCTGTTTGTGGAATTTCTGATTGAATTGTTTGAGGTTGTGGTTCAGAGGGAATTGGTACAGGAGATGGTTGTGAATGAACTGGTTCAGATGAATGTGGTTCAGATAAAGGATTTTCAGATTGTTTGGGTGTTAAAGTTTTCTGACTAAGATTTGGAGAGAGTTGAGGTGATGAAAGGGGTGAATGAACAGCAGATGTAGGATCAGATGTTAATACCTGATGAATAGTGTCTCTGACCTCTTCCAGAGTGGCATCTCTAGAGCTGATTCTGGCCTTCTTTCCTCCTTTCTTCTTCTTCCTTGAAACTTCAGATACTTTCCTTTTCTTCTGAACTGATCCTTCTTCAGCTTTCCTCTTACTACGCCTTTCCTTCATCAGATTGGGCATTTCTTCTCCTGGTTTCTGAACAAGATTAGCAGGTAGAGGAATTCCTTCCTTTAGACATTCTGCAATGTACATCCAGACAAATTCCTTTGGTTCATCTGCACTGAACATTGGAAAGTCTTCCAAGGGTATTCTTCTGCCTTGGACCTCCTCAGAGTTTATCTTCCTTAGTTTTCCATTCAATTCTGAAATGAGTTTCATCCTTTTCAGATTGAGTCCATTTATCTCAGATCCAATTATGTAAGACAGATCTTCTGTAATCTTTGCATCTGTCAGATGCTTTACCAGCTTGTTTTCAACAAGGATGTCTGAAATCAATCTTCCCAGAGGTATCCAAGTTCTAACTTTCCCAGCTTTAGCTCTGACCTCTTCTCTAGTTTCTTTGACATGATTCAGAAGATGACTGAAGATCAGATAGGGCAGATCCACCTTAACATTCTGGCTGATGCAGTACGTGAAATACAGATGTTCTGAACTCACATAGTCTGGTGAGTTGGATGACTTTCTGTGAAAAAATGTACTCATAAATATCTTTGCCCAGATCCTATAGATGGGTTTCAGATCTTTAACCTTACTCGTTGGTGTTCTAGCTACAATGATTTCTTCATAAACCTTAGCCATATCAATACGTGAAGAAGCAAGGTTTGAAACTCCATCAGATTCGGTATAACTGAACAGTTGCCTGATCAGTTTCTCAGTAATCACTATCTCCATCCCAAGAACAGATGAGTGAATAAACTTAGGACCAGCGCTAGCGTGAATCCAGAATTCCTTAACAAGAGTTGGATACACAGGACCCATCAATCTCTCAAAGTATTTCTCCCAGCCTTGAGCTTTAATGGCAGGTGTTAGGTCAAACCCATTTTCCTTTAATGATTCAAGACCAATGAAGCTTTCACACAAAACCTCAAGATCTGCTACTGGAGTAAATAGGGTTCGTTCTGGTTTCTTGTACATTATAGTCTTGTTGGATTTTTCAGCAGTGTTTGATGTAGAAGCCATTGATGAAGAAGATCTTGATTTGGGTTTAGGGTTTTGGTAGAGGTTGAAGAGAGAACAGAAACGCATGAATGTAGTGAATGTGAAAAGTGTGAAAATAGTGTGATAAGTGGTATTTATAGAGAACCAAAAAATCAAGCATTGGGCACAACAAAAGACACATACGCACGTTTGTACAACATTTAATGAAAGTAATCATTTCACATTAAATTTATGACAGCTGGGGGGAAACCAAGAAAAAATGAGATTTTCAAAGCAATACCTCAAACGTCAATTCAGTTGAGCACTCCATCGTTTCAGATACTGAGTGACACGTGTTTGCTTTGTATGTGCATCTGATGTCTCTCAAGAAATGAAACGTTTTCAACTTTCAGATCTTCTGAGCTTGTTAGTTCAGAGTTTCACACAAATAAATTAATTAAAGATAAATGAACAAAAATCAGATGAAATACTTCAGATCATTAAACATTTTGCATCTGAGAAGTTGCCTCTGATAAATATTACTCTGGACAAAAATCCATACAAATATTTTTCAGAATGAACTTAAATTTATCTTCAGCAAGGGGTTTTATGAAAATATCAGCCCATTATTGATCTATATCAACAAAGGCTAGATTGATTACACCCTTCTGAACATAGTCTCTGATGAAGTGATGTTTAATTTCTATATGTTTAGCCTTAGAATGCAAGATAGGATTTTTTGACAAACATATAGCAGAAGTATTATCACAGAAGACAGAAAGATTACTCTCATAGATCTGATAATCTTCTAATTGACTCTTCATCCAGAGCATCTGCGTACAACATCCAGCAGCAGCAATGTATTCTGCCTCTGTAGTTGATAGTGCAATAGTGGGTTGCTTCTTGCTGTACCATGAGATCAGATGACTTCCAAGAAACTGACACCTTCCAGAAGTGCTTTTACGTTCAACTCTGTCTCCAGCATAATCAGCATCACAGAATCCAACTAATGAAATTCATCAGATCTTCTGTAACACAGACCCATGTTAGTAGTACCTTTCAGATACCTTAGAATCCTCTTAACAGCTGTTAAGTGTGATTCTCTAGGATCTGATTGGAATCTTGCACATAAGCAGACACTAAACAGAATATCTGGTCTAGAAGCAGTCAAGTATAGAAGAGATCCTATCATATCTCTGTAGAGTTTCTGATCTACCTTCTTACTTACCTCTTCCTTACTTAGAGTGCTTGTAGGGTGCATTGGAGTCTTTGCCATTTTACTATCAACCATGTTGAACTTCTTCAGAAGCTCTTTAACATATTTGGTTTGATGTATGTAGGTGCACTCTGGAGTCTGGTTGACTTGGATTCCCAAGAAGAATCTCAATTCTCCCATCATGCTCATTTCAAACTCTTCCTGCATACATTTAGCAAACTCCTTTCCAAGCGTAATATTTGTTGATCCAAAAATAATATCATCTACATAAATTTGACAAATCAACAAATCTTTCTTAACAGTTTTACAGAATAAAGTTGTATCCACTTTTCCTCTGATAAAATTTTTCTTTAGAAGGAAGTTGCTTAACCTCTCATACCAAGCTCTGGGAGCTTGTTTTAATCCATAAAGAGATTTCTTTAGTTTAAAAACATGATCTGGAAAGTTTTCACTTTCAAAACCAGGAGGTTGGTGGACATATACTTCCTCTTCTATAATACCATTAAGAAAGGCACTTTTAACATCCATCTGATACAGAGTGATGTTATTCTGTTCAGCAAATGAAATAAGAAGACGTATAGATTCTAACCTTGCCACTGAAGCATATGTCTCAGTGTAATCAATACCTTCTTGTTGACTGTATCCTTGAGCAACCAGCCTTGCCTTATTCCTTTCTACTTCTCCCTTTTCATTCAACTTATTCCTGAAGACCCATTTTGTTCCAATAACATTAAATCCCTTAGGTCTAGGAACCAGATCCCAAACTTCATTTCTGGTGAATTGATTTAGCTCTTCTTGCATGGCAATAATCCATTCATTATCTTTCAGAGCCTCATCCACAGATGTTGGTTCAATTATTGACACTAAGCCAAACAATGAAGATTCAGATGTTTTGAGATAGGATCTTGTCTTGATTGGATCATCTTTCTTTCCAATAATCACATCTTCTGGGTGAGATGCCTTGATTCTGGAAGAAGATCCTCTGACATTTGATCTTTCAGAAATGTGTAAGTTGTCCAATTGAGAAGATAGGTGAATAGCATCTGGAGTTGCTTCAGATTCCTTTTCTTTAGCCTTTTCTGCCTATGATCCTTCAGAGTCTGTGAGAATCACTTCTCTATCTGCAGAATTCTCAAACTGCTTTGGCTTTTCAGAGCCAAGCTTATCATCAAATCTTACATGAATAGATTCTTCCACAATCTGTGTTTCAGTATTGAATACTTTGTAGCCTTTAGAGCGTTCAGAATAACCAAGCATGAAACACTTCTGTGCTTTGGAATCAAACTTGTTAAGATTTTCTTTAGTGTTAAGTATATAACAAGTACATCCAAAAGGATGAAAATATGAAATGTTAGGCTTTCTGTTCTTCCACAGTTCATATGGAGTCTTTTTCAGAAGAGGTCTTACAAACACTCTGTTCTGAATATAACACGCTGTGTTGATTGCTTCTGCCCAAAAGTGTTTTGCCAGATTTGTCTCATTGATCATGGTTCTAGCCATTTCTTGCAGAGTCCTGTTTTTCCTCTCTACAACCCCATTTTGTTGTGGAGTTCTAGGACAGGAAAAATCATGAGCAATGCCATTTTCAGAAAAATATTTTTCAAAATATTTATTTTCAAATTCACCCCCATGATCACTTCTGACTTTTATAATTTTGAAATCTTTTTCAATCTGGACTTGCTTGCAGAAGTCAAAGAACACAGAATGTGACTCGTCCTTGTGTTTTAAGAACTTTATCCATGTCCATCTACTATAGTCATCAACAATGACTAATCCATACTTCTTGCCTCTGATGGATGCAGTTTTCACTGGTCCAAACAGATCAATATGAAGTAGTTCTAGTGGTTTGGAAGTAGAAACAACATTTTTTGATTTAAAAGATGTTTTTGAAAACTTCCCCTTTTGGCATGCTTCACAAAGAGCATCTGAAGTGAACTTCAGATTAGGGATTCCTCTAACAAGATTAAGTTTATTAATCTGAGATATACGTCTCATATTAATATGGCCCAATCTTCTGTGCCAGACCCATTGCTCTTCATTAACAGACAAGAGGCATTTAACATTTTAAACTTTAAGTTTTGAAAGATTTCTTTTATAAATGTTGTTTTTCCTCTTACCACTAAATAGGATAGAGCCATCTTTTTGACATATAGCTTTACAACATTTTTGATTAAAGGTAATATCATAACCATTTTCACTTAATTGACTTATGGACAATAAGTTATGTTTTAGACCTTCAACAAGTAAGACATTAGTTATAGAGGGAAGTTTACCGTTTCCTATAGTGCCAGATCCAATGATCTTGCCTTTCTAGTTCCCTCCAAACTTCACGTCACCTCCAGATCTAAGTTCCAGGCTTTGGAACATAGACCTTTCTCCTGTCATGTGTCGTGAGCATCCAGAGTCCAGGTACCATGACTAGCGTCCGGATCTTGCTGCTAAGAACATCTGCAACAAGAATTATTTTGTTTTTAGGTACCCAGATCTTCTTGGGTCCTTTGGGGTTAGTTGGTTTGTAGGTTTGTCTAAACTTCTGTTTTTCAACATAATGTTTATTCTGACTTGCCTTGGGTTTAAACACATAAGTATTCTTCTCAGAGCTTGTGTGTTTAATATCATTTAAGTGACCAAATTTAAATTGAAAATACAGAGGTATCTTCTTGATGAAAAGTTTGTCAACAGATTTTGGATTACTTCCAGATGAAGATTCATATCCAATACCTCTTCTGTTGTTCCCACTAACACCAAAGATCATAGAAGCCATCTTGCTTCTGTCTATGCTCTTAGTAAGGAATCTCTGAAAACTAGAGTCATATTTTTCTAAAATGTTTTCACATGACTTAGTCTCAGATTCAGATTCTTGTTGAGTTATTTCAAAGTCATTTTTGATTTTCAGATTAATTTCTTTTTGCTCAACAAGTTCTGTTTTCAGAAGATCAATCTCAGATTCAAGATTGCTTTTCAGCTTCTTGTATTTGAGTTTGATATTGTTATAACTTTTAAGAACTTCTGTTAAAACTTTTGTGAGTTCTTCTTTGGTAAGTTTAGCCATTACCTCTTCTGCGTCATCATCAGATTCAGAATCTGATTCATATCCTGAGGTTCCTTCCTCTTGATCTTCTGTGCTGGCCATCAGTGCAACATTAGCACATTCTTCTTCTGATTCAGAAGATGATTCAGAATCATCTGAGTCATCCCATGTTGCCATCAGAACCTTCTTCTTTTTGTCAACCTTCTTCTTAGGTTTTTCTCTTTGAAGTTTGGGGCAATCATTCTTATAATGCCCAGGCTCTTTGCACTCATAGCATACAACTTCTTTCTTGCCAGATCTTCTGTGCCCAGAAGATTCCTTTCTATGATCAGATTTTCTGAAGTTGTTGAACTTCTTTCCCTTGTGCTTCCAGAGCCTGTTGATCCTTCTGGACAACATGGATAATTCATCTTCTTCTTCAGAAGAAGATCCTTCAGAGCTTTCTTCAATAACCTGCAAAGCTTTAGCAGATTTATTAGATTTTAAAGCAACAGATTTACCTTTTTCTTTCTTCTGAGGTTCATCTTCCTCAAGCTCAATTTCATGGCTTCTCAGTGAGCTGATGAGTTCTTCTAAAGAGATCTTGTTCAGATCTTTAGCCATCTTCAAGGCAGTCACCATTGGTCTCCATCTGGTAGGTAGACTTCTGATGATTTTCTTTACATGATCTGATGTAGAGTATCCCTTGTCTAGAACCTTTAGACCAGCAGTAAGGATCTGGAATCTAGAAAACATAGTTTCTATATTTTCAGATTCTTCCGTTTTGAACGCTTCATACTTCTGTATAAGCGCCAGAGCCTTGGTCTCCTTCACTTGAGAATTTCCTTCATGAGTCATTTTAAGTGACTCAAACATTCCATGAGCTGTTTCTCTGTTAGTAATCTTTTCATACTCAGTATGAGAGATTGCATTAAGCAATATTGTCCTAGCCTTATGGTGATTTTTGAAATCCTTCTTCTTGACTTCTGTCAACTTTCTTGCCATCCTCATTTGTAGGATGTTCATAGCCATCAATAACCAAGTCCCACAAATCAGCATCATACCCCAGGAAGAAACTTTATATCCTGTCCTTCCAGTAATCAAATTTTTCTCCATCAAACATGGGAGGCTTTGTGCTGATTCTATCCCCTTCATATTTGTTGCAACTGGCTGTATTGGATGTAGAAACGTCACCCATAATGACAATCAAATATATATACCAAAGTAACTTTTCTCACTGGATCTTTACTGACACGGTTAAGTGATAGCACACGTAGAACCGGAGCTCTGATGCCAACTGAAGGTGAGAAAATTACTTAGAAGGGGGGGGGGGGGTTGAATAAGTATGACAAATAATCAAAGATTTAAACACAATTATTTTTATCCTGGTTCGTTGAACACAACTACTTCAGTCCACCCTCTCAAGAGTGATTTGCCTTTCTCTGTCAAGGACTTAATCCACTATTTAATCAAACAGATTACAATAGTAACACCTAAGAACAACTGTTCTTAGTCTTCTCAAGAGCTACTGATCCTAACTGGATCCTCTTAAGGAAAACCTTTTACAAACAATGTAAAACTATTATAAGAGTAAGAATGCTTCTAATAAGCTGTTATCACAACTGTGATATTTCTCTTAAGTTAAGAACAATGTTATAGCAAAATAAAATTATAAGAGCTTTGAGAGTTTTGCTTTGATGAGTGATTTTTGCAAGTGATTCGTTACTGAAGAAGATGGAGTGGACTTCTTTATATAGGCACTTAGATCCATGAAGTCTTCTCAACGTTGAAGGCTGTGCTGAAAAGCCTGGAGCCTTTTGTCTTTACATTGGAGGCTGTGCTGAAAAAGCCTGATGCCTTTTGTCTTCACTTTGCAGAAACTTTCCTTAGAATGGAATGCACAAATAAAACCTTTTTGTCTGTGTTCTTGTGTCTAGCACAAAAGAGGAAAGAGCTGTTGAGATATGCCAACGTACATATTTAAATCTTCTTCACTAAATAAGTTCAGCTTTCAACATTAGAGTCTGAATCTTCAGAATCTCCAAAGTAGAGATCTTCTGGATCTTTAGAGTCTTGGATGTTCTTCAGATTGAGCTGAATCAGAGTATGTGCAGCTTGTGTGCTTGAGCGTGTAAATCCATCAGAGCAGAGTCTTCTATATCAGATTCTCAATACTTAAGCAGCGCAGTATCTTCAGAGTCTTCTGATGACTAAGCTTCTGATCTCTTAGAGTCTTATATTCTTTAGAGGCTCCTGCTTCAGAATCTTTAGTAGACAGCATTCAGATTCTTCTGAGAGCAGCGTTCAAATCTTCATTTAAGATGCTCTTGAGCCTTTGAAGCCTTTCATAATATCATTGTTCAGATCCAAATTTGCTCTTTTAAGAATATTTTCTTTAGTACCTGTAGCAAACAGTCTAGAACAAATTTAGAGTATATAATTCTTGAATACAAAATTCATAAGTGTTATCATCAAAACATAGAGATATAACTAAGAAACAATCTGTGTTCTTACAATTAAGTGTTCAATCCAAGCATGATAACATTAGGATAGTCTTTTCCCCTCTTAATCTCAATCTTAGGAGCACATTGCATGATAACATTAGGGTTGATTTTGTTTCCCCTTAGAGTTCGTGTCTTCTCTTCTCATCTCAAAACTTCTTAAGACTCTTAATAAAGGATAATAAATGTTGTACGCTACGAGCCTTAAGTACTTGGGGAATGATAGTTGGGGGGCTTCCTCTCAACTGTCTAGAGTGTTTAACGTATGTCCTTTGAGCGATATGCGACACATTTGCTCTCAAGTCATAGTCTTTAGTGCAACATGAATTACAAATCTAATTCAATTCACTTCTTCATAAAAAACACAAAACAAAACATTAAATCTTTTTATCCTTCGGGATTGTTTGGAAAATCATTTTTAGAAAGAGTGTGTTAACTCTTGGTTCTACCGCAAACAGGTAACACCTAAGTCTCCAATGGTCGAGCAACAATACACCTAACTGCTAGAACGAAGGTTTAATCCTACTCAGTTAAAACACTTGAACCAATTTGTGGTCGTGTCAGTCCGAACTACGTTTGCTCTGATTTCTCGTACCAGACGAGGATATGTAGGCACAAGACGACGATATCTTGGCGAGTAACCTTCCCCACCTTCACCCGTAGTTTTCCGAACTACGTTGACTCTGACTTTCCCATTGCACGAGGGAGTATGTAGGCATAGAGCGGCGATGCTCTATCGAGTCTCTTCTTTTCTTTTGTCCCTGTGGCCAGCCTTATAGATTAACACCCTTTTAGATAGACAACAAGCATGGATCCCGTTGAGTACAACGGACATGAGGGGTGCTCATACCTTCCCCTTGCGTAACCTTCCCGAACCTGAGATTTGGTTGCGATGACCTGTCTTCTCCCTTTTTCACAGGTTTTCTATGATATTTTCCTTTCCCTCTTTTGGGATAAATAACGAATGGTGGAGACTCTTCTGTCTTTGCCAGCCCCTCTTCGCAGCGATGCGACAATTGGCGAATTTGCTGGGGACTCTTCCCATCCCCTATGCTAGTCAATCCTAGCGCTCCTGTGTTATTTCTGGTGTGTGTATATATGTGTATTTGTGTTGTATCTGTATTTTATCGCATTTGCATTTTACTTTCAGCATTTTATATATCATCTTGCTGTGCTGTTGGGTGGGAATGTTCCACTGTGTGATAAGCCAAAACCCAGGCTTGAGAATAACCATAGCATTAGAAGTGGAAAGTAATGATGAACATGTATGTTTGGCATGCACTAGTTCTCACGAAATTCACGCTCAGACGAGATTCTCTTTGATGACTACCTTTCCAGTCTGTTTCGGACAGTTAAAAGGATGTCGGATCTGAGGATTATCGACTATGGGGACCGATCATTTGGAAGTGAGCTAAGTGAGGCCGCTTCGTTAGACTATGATGCCAAACCAAAAATGGTGAACGTATCATCGTTTCTCGAAAGTCTGTGACGCTGATGACCGCATAGGATGCCAGACCTTATCAGAGATAGGTTCATACCTGTGAGTGGGGAGGGTTATGCAGGAAACCTTGACCTTCAACCTACCTGGTTTTCTCGTCAGTGTGAACTTTTTATCCTTGATACTGTGGGGTCCTTATGTCAGTGTTGTGTTCTAGCCAAAGCAAAGCGTTGGTTCATCTCAGTCAACAGCACAACAATCTTGATCCCCTGTTGCATTTGCATTTTCATTTGCATATTAACATTGACATGTATTTATGTTTCAGGTGTATATTCTCCTCTTGATTCTAGTAAACCAATTCCCTGCTGACATGGAGAGTTGTTTGAAGAAGACAGTTGTGTACAAGTTTCCAACGTCAGATATAAGGTCTCTACTCAGTTTGATTTCTGCTGCTGATCACAGTGTGATGGAGGATTTCAAGAAAGAGTATGGATAGCTTTTGGGTTGTATCTGTAAAGCTTTAGTGTTTGAGTTAAGAGGTCTTCACACCTTGCTTCAGTTCTATGACCCTCAGCTGAGATGTTTCACTTTCCCTAGTTATGTATTGGTGCCTACTCTGGAGGAGTTTGCCATGTTGTTAGGAATTCCTATTCTGGATCAGATGCCATTCTATCATACTGAAATTGAGCCTAATTTGACTAAACTTGCTAATTCTCTTCATCTAGATGCCTCTGAGTTAGAAGGAAAGTTGGTTCAAAGGAATGGAATGTTTGGTTTCTCATTGCCTTTCTTGGTTGGTAGAGCTCAACATTTTGCGAAAGAAGGATGTTGGATTGTCTTTAATGCTATCTTGGCTCTGTGCATATACGGTATAATTTTGTTCCTAAACATTCCAGACTTTATGATTTGGATGCTTTCCATATCTTTGTCTCAAAGAATCCTATGCCTACGCTCTTGGGAGATATGTATCACTCTCTGCATTACAAGAATGAGAATAGGAGGGGGAAGAATGTCTTTTGCTATGTACCTCTTTTGTATAGATGGTTTATGAGTCATCTTCCTAAGTCTGGTCCATTTGTAGACATCTCAGACACCACTGATTGGTCAGAGAGGCTTATGGGGTTAACTTCTGAGGACATTATATGGTTCAATCGAGACTTCTTGGGTACAGAGATAATCTTTAGCTGTGGTGGTTTTCCTAATGTCCCTTTGATTGGAAGAAAGGGTGGTATTAACTACAATCCAGCTCTTGCAGTGAGGCAATTTGGGTATGCTCTAAGGGAACCTCCGAAGGAAGAAGAAAGACAGGAATCTATGTATTTCACTGGCTTGATAGACAATGAGACCCTGATCAGATTAGAGAAGGCTTGGAGTAAAATTCACCGCAGGGGGAAATCTTCTTTGGGAAAGAGCAATAGCAGAGCCTATGAGCCTTATGTAGTTTGGATTCAGGAAAGAATTGAGAGATTGTTATTACCATTTCCAGCTCGAGAACCTTTGTATCCCTGAATGATTGAAGAACCAGCAACAGTTGATATTCAGAGATACAATCAATTGTGGACCGAAAAGGAGGAATTACGCAAGGTAAACGAGGAGTTGGAAAAGGAAATTATGCAGCTCATAAGTGAAAAGCATCAAGCTACCTACTCATCCAAGAAGCAGACAACGCTAGTGAACAAGATGGGTAGAGAACTAATAGAGGAGATTCGCTCTCGAGAACGAGTGGGCCGAGACTTGAAGAGTGCTAGCGACATTCTTAAAGATAAGAAGAAGGAGCTAAAAAGAGCATATTTGGAGATATCAGAGTTCAATGCTCAATGGAACACTATCTTAACTAACAATAAAGAGAGAGAAGATCGACTTCGTCAGCAGATTGATAGTTTGAAAGCTCAGCTTCGGGTCAAAAATGAGAAAGCTCCAGGTGAACCCTTACGCAAATATGAAAGCGATTGTAAGCTCCGCAAAGCTCTTGCAACATTGGAGGAGTACAAGGTGAGAGCAAATCTGAAACGGCCTAGACTTGAGGATGCCTTTGGGGAGAATGCTTGGGAAGATTATGCCCAAGGGTTGCAAGACACCATCTGCAAGAGGGAGTTGCTCATTCAGGGGTTGATTGCCAGACCTGATCATCCTGACACGAAGGAGTTATTAGAGGAGTTCCATACTTGCTGTCATACTTGATGTATTTTCTCCTTTGGTATTTGTTGTTATGTTGTATCTCGACCATCACCATGATTGTTGGATGGGGTCGTGTTTGATTCCATTGTAGTTCCTCAATGACATGTTGTGTATTGACTCTGGTTCTCATTTTATTTATGAGAAGATTGTGTGACCTTATCTGTTGGTTCTCTATGGTCTTGTTGTTCTCGTGAAACTAGAATCAAGGGGAAAATCTCCCTAAAGCATATTTGCGTGTCTGCATACTGCATCATTTCTCATTTTGCATCGCAGGTGTTCCAGGTTCCGTTAACCTTATCTTTTCTGTGGTTTGTTCAGCTTGTTTCACGATTGAAAACCAAGTGTTTCATCGCTACTCTACCAGGGGAAATCAACGCAAAGCTATGGACCAGATTCATCTCGAGTTGCAGGAGTTCCGTGATCGTATGACCCAGTTTATGGATATGATGTAAGGGGTCGCCAATGGCCAAGAGCAATTGAGAACACTGGTGCAACCTCTGATTGCAAGGGTTGACGGGAGTGGGGTTCTACATGGTGGAACTGCTGCTATACCTCCTACAGCTGACAATGTTACCCCCAATGCCACTGCCATCCTAACAACTGTTATTCCTCCGGGCGGAGGTAATCAGACTGGAATCCCTATTCCTGCACCAACATATGTTATGCATGGAAACGCTGGCCCTCAGTGGGATGAGGATGACCAAGATGATGTTTTCTCTATAAGAGAGCTTGGTGCTGGTTTGCCGTCTAACGCAGACAGAAGATTTAAGCTGATAGAGGAAAAGATGAAGAATTTTGAAAATCAAAACTCGATGGGTTTAGATATGTCAAATTTGGGGCTGATCCCAGACCTGAAGATTTCTCCGAAGTTTAAGGTCCAGACTTCGATAAGTATAAGGGGACAACTTGTCCTAGGGTGCATCTCCATTCTTATTACCCAAAGATGTCTGCATACTCCAACGATGAGAAGCTGCTCATGCATTTCTTCTAGGATAGTCTTTCTGGTATATCCCTGGAATGGTATATGAGTCTAGAGCCGGTCAACATCAGAAGTTGGAGAGACTTGGCTGAAGCTTTTGTCAGGCATTATCAGTAAAACAGTGATTTGGCACCAAACAGGGTACAGTTGCAGAACCTGTCACAGAGAAGTAATGAAGGTTATAAGGAATACGCCCAGAGATGACGCGAGTTGGCAACAAGAGTTCAACCTCCTATGATGGAAAGAGAGCTGATTGATATATTTGTTGCTACACTGCCAGGAGTGTATTATGAGAAATTGATAGGCAATATGTCGGGTAGTTTTTCAGACTTGATCATTACAGGAGAGCGGGTTGAAAATGGAATCAAACTGGGGAAGATACAGGCCGGAGAAGGATCCTCAACTGGAGGAAGTAGGAAAAGTTTTGGCAATAAGAAGAGAGAGGGGGAAACAAATGCAGTATCAGGTTTTCGAAGCAGAAATAAGAGCAGAAATCAGCAATATCATCAATAACAACCTCAGGTCGCAAGCATTACAATCCCAGCTGCACCACAACAACAACAACGTCCACAACAACAACAATAAAACTATGCTCCATGATGATTCCAAGATCGGGGAAGAGCTGTGAACAGACAACTTGATGCACCGCCGATGCCTTACTCACAGTTACTCCAACATTTGATGCAATTACAATTGATCCAAAAAAGGACACTAGCTCTTTTAACCGGCACACCACCCCTAGGGTATGATGCCAATGCCAGGTATGACTTTCATTCCGATGCTCCTGGCCATAACATTGATAATTGTAAAGCCTTCAAGCATAAGGTACAAGACCTTATCGACAATAAAGCTATCAATTTTTCACATGACGCGCCTAACATTGTGCAAAATCCTATGCCAAATCATGGAGCGGCCGGGGTAAATGCCATTGTAAAGGAGGAAGTTTTGAATCTGGTGAACGATGTTGAAAAACTAAAAACTCCATTGAGTTTTGTGAAGGATAAGTTGTTGAGCGAAAGAGTGTTTTCCGGTTGTGACAAAGACTGTGCGAGTTGTTTGACCCATCCTAAGGGGTGTATAAATTTGAAGAGTCATGTTCAAAAGTTGATGGATGATGGTGTTCTACAGTTTGATAGAATTGGAGAAAGAGAAAAAGTAACTGCTGAAGAGAAGGATGAAGTGGCTACGATTTCCATTCCTTACAAAACAATCACCATTTGTGCGCCGCCAAGGCCACCCACCATTATAATCACTAAAGCAGGGCCGGTGCCTTACAAGAGTACCAAGGCAATCCCATGGAACTATAGGGCTGAGGTCTATTGCAATGGTCAGAAGCAGGAGATGAAGAGTACGCCGTTTGATTCCGTTGATAATTTGGTAGGAACCGGTGGAATAACCAGAAGTGGAAGAGTATTTTCACCTCTGGAAGTGAATGCTGAAAGGTCCGATAAGGGAAAAGGAAAAGCTGTGGTTGAAGAGAGTTCTCAGAGTGGTGAGAAAGAAAATTTATTGAGAGATGCAAAAGATTTTATGCGCTTGATCAAGAAAAGTGATTATAAGATTGTAGACCACTTGCAACAAACTCCGTCGAAGATTTCAATCTTATCTCTACTTCTATGCTCTGAGGCACATCGGAACGCCTTGTTAAGGATTTTGAATACCACGTACGTGCCACATGAGATTTCTGTGAATCAACTGCAAGGAGTGGTGGCACACGTGAACACCGGAAATGGGCTAGGGTTTACAGATCTTGATTTGACGCCCAAAGAAAGAGACCATAATCACGCGCTGCATATTTCCATTGAATGCAAAGGGGTTGTACTGTCGCATGTGCTGGTGGACACTGGGTCATCACTTAATGTGTTACCCAAGAAAGCTTTGATGAAGCTGGACACCCGAGGAGTAATATGCACCCCAAGTGATTTGGTTGAGTGAACATTTGATGGGACAAGAAGGTCCATTTTCTGATAAGTGACTCTTCCAATCTAGGTTGGACCAAAGGTTTAAAATGCTGTGTTTTATATTATGGATATTCATCCAACGTATAGCTTCCTGTTGGGACGACCTTGGATCCATTCGGCGGGAGCTGTGACGTCAACTCTACACCAAAAGCTGAAATATATGGTGGGCGGTAATATTGTTACTGTTTGCGGTGAAGATGATATTATGATAAGCCATTTGTCTTCATTCAAATATGTAGAGGTTGATGGTGAGATTCACGAAACGTTGTGTCAAGCTTTCAAAATCGTGCAGATTAAAGAGAAGACGCCAGTTGTGGGCAGTGTGCCTGAGGTTGCTATGTCATCTTTTAAGGAAGCACATGCAGTGGTGAAGTCCAGAGCATCTCAGGGTTGGGGGAAAGTTTTGAGCATCCCTAATAAACAGGACAAGTTTGGACTGGGGTACAACCCATCTTCTTCTTCTCCATAGAGCACGTTGCGTTACAAGGGACCAGTCCGGTTTACAAGTGGGGGGGTGATTTTTGATCAGATCAATGTCGTGCCTGACGAAGAAGATGATAGTGACTGCGACATGGATGCATGGATCCATCCATGTATTCCTGGTCAGAGCTTGAACAACTGGACCGTCAAGGAAGTTATCCAAGTGACTCGTGAAGAGTAATTTTCCTATTTTCTTGATTATGTGCAGCTCTATGTTCTACCCGGAACATAGTGGTCTTTGTCTAAAGGGCCTTATCTTTTATGTTTGAACATTCGTTTTATCATTAATCAAAGGGCATTTTCTTGCATTCACATATTGTGATCTCTGTTTTTCTTGTTTTATTATAACAATAAAATGGCAATATGGTTTGTGCTTGTTTGCTTATCATTTTAAGCATTAAATCACCATCATTGCAGGTTTCACATTGCAGATGCCACCGACTCAGACTCGTCTATGACTCGGTATGACTTTGATAATCCAATCTTTCAAGCTGAAGAAGAGATTGATGAAGACGAAGACCTGCCTGAAGAGCTAATCAGGTTACTGAAATGATAAGAGAAAGTTATTTTGCCTCATCAGGAGGAAATTGAGGTTATCAACTTAGGCACCGAGGAAGCCATAAAGGAAGTCAGGATAGGGGCTGCATTGCAGAGTGACATCAAACAAAGACTGGTTGAAATGCTCCGGGAGTATAAGGATGTCTTTGCTTGATCATACGAAGATATGCCTGGATTGGATACGAATATTATGGTTCATCGCTTACCTCTTCGAGAAGAGTGTCCACCTGTGAAACAGAAGCTGAGACGAACCAGACCGGACATGGCGGTAAAAATCAAAGAAGAGGTCCAGAAGCAGTTGGATGCATGATTTCTCGCCGTGACGAATTACCCACCGTGGGTCGCTAACATTGTACCTGTACCAAAGAAGGATGGTAAGGTAAGAATGTGTGTAGATTACCATGATCTCAATCGAGCAAGCTCGAAAGATGATTTCCCGCTCCCCCACATTGATGTACTTGTTGATAATACAACCCAATATTCAGTGTTTTCCTTCATGGACGGTTTCTCCGGTTATAACCAAATCAAGATGGCCCCGGAAGACATGGAGAAAACAACTTTTATCACACCGTGGGGGACTTTTTGTTATAGGGTAATGCCCTTTGGATTGAAGAATGCAGGGGCAACCTATCAGCGGGCAATGGTGACTTTGTTTCATGATATGATTCATCATGAGATCGAGGTCTATGTTGATGACATGATCGCGAAGTCATAAACGGAGGAAGAAGCTGTTTGAGAGGCTAAGGAAATTTAGGTTGAGGTTGAATCCGAACAAATGCACTTTTGGTGTACGGCCAGGAAAGCTACTGGGGTTCATAGTTAGTGAAAAAGGGATCGAGGTTGATCCTGCAAAAATAAAAGCTATACAGGAAATGCCAGCACCGAAGACTGAGAAAGAGGTTTGTGGTTTCTTGGGTAGATTGAACTACATTGCAAGGTTCATATCTCACCTCACAGCCACGTGTGAACCAATGTTCAAATTGTTAAAGAAAGATCAAGCGGTGGTTTGGAATGAAAATTGCCAAAGGGCATTTGAAAGAATAAAAGAGTATTTGCAGGAGCCTCCGATACTGATGCCTCCAGTGGCTGGAAGACCATTAATAATGTATTTAACGGTTCTTGAGAATTCCATGGGTTGTGTTCTCGGTCAACACGGCAAGACGAGAAGAAAAGAGTATGCCATTTATTACTTGAGCAAAAAGTTCACAGACTGTGAGTCCAGGTACTCAATGTTGGAAAAGACGTGTTGCGCACTCGCTTGGGCTGCCAAATGCCTAAGGCAATACATGCTAAACCATACAACCATGCTGATTTCAAAGATGGATCCGATTAAGTATGTGTTCAAAAAGCAAGCACTTTCGGGAAGGATTGCCAGGTGGCAGATGGTTCTGACATAATACGACATTCAATACGTCTCCCAAAAGGCTATTAAGGGGAGTGTTCTGTCTAAATATCTTGCAGAGAAGCCGAGTGACGACTATCAACTGATGAAGTTTGAATTTTCTGATGAGGATATCATGTTCTTAAAGATGAAGGATTGTGATGAGCTGTTACCTAATGAAGGTCCTGAGTTGTGCTCCCAATGGCAGATAATTTTTGACGGTGTTGTTAACTCATACGGTAGTGGAATTGGGGCAATCATTACAACTCCCCATGGTTCTCATATCCCATTCACTACCAGGTTAACATTCCTCTGCACCAATAACGAAGCCGAATATGAAGCATGTATCATGGGTATTGAAAAAGCGATTGATTTGAGAATCAAAAACCTTGATATCTATGGTGATTCAGCTTTGGTAGTCAATTAGATCAAAGGATAGTGGGAGACTCGGCAGCCTAATTTGATTCCTTATATGAACTACGCAAGAAGGTTGTTACCTTTCTTTGACAGGGTAGAGTTTCACCATGTGCCAAGAGTGGAGAATCAGATGGCGGATGCCTTGGCTACGTTGTCCTCAATGTATAAAGTGAACTATTGGAACGATGCTCCGAGAATTGTCATCTCGCGCCTTGATAGGCCAACATTCGTGTTTGCAATAGAGAAAGCTTCATATGGGAAGCCGTGGTATCATGATATCCAATATTTTCTCAAGAACCAAGAGTATCCGCCTGGGGCTTCGATCCGGGATAAGAAGACCTTAAGGAGGTTGGCTGGGAATATCTATCTGAACCAAGATGGTGTACTCTACCGAAGAAATTTTGATTTAGTTCTGTTGAGATGCGTGGACGAAAAAGAAGTAGGTTTTCTTATGGAAGAGGTTCACGAAGGCGCATTGGTACACGTGCAGGCGGGCATGCCATATCTCAAAAATTGTTGAGGGCAGGTTATTATTGGTTGACTATGGAGACTGATTGCTTCAAGTATGCAAATAAATGCCATAAATGCTAGATTTATGCTGATAAGATTCATGTGTTGCCAAGTCCTTTGAATGTCATGGCGTCTCCTTAGCCCTTTTCCATGTGGGGCATTGATATGATTGGCAAGATTGAGCCAACCGCATCCAATGGACATCGCTTCATCTTAGTGGAAAATGATTATTTCACTAAGTGGGTTGAAGCAGCTTCCTATGCTAATGTCACCAAACAAGTGGTAGCCCGGTTTATCAAGAAGGACACCATCTGTCATTACGGAGTGCCCAGGAGAATCATTACTGATAATGGTTCAAATCTGAATAACAAGATGATGAAGGAACTGTGCCAGAGTTTCAAGATTAAGCATCACAATTCTTCTCCCTATCGTCCGAAGATGAATGGCATTGTTGAAGCGGCCAATAAGAATATAAATAAGATTGTGCAGAAGATGGTTGTGACCTACAAAGATTGGCACGAGATGTTGCCCTTCGCATTGCACGGATATTGTACTTTGGTACGTACTTCAACTGGAGCAACCCCTTTCTCGCTAGTGTATGGTATGGAAGTTGTCCTACCATTGGAAGTCGAGATTCCTTCTTTGAGAGTTCTGGTTGACGTCAAGCGTGACGAGGCAGAATGGGTGAGGAACAGATTGAATCAGCTCAGCTTGATGGATGAGAAGAGACTAGCGTCCATTGCATATGGTCGTTTGTATCAAAGTAGGATGAAGAAAGCTTTTGATAAAAAGGTGCACCCTCGGAGCTTTCAGGCCGACGAATTAGTGTTGAAGAATATTCTCCCTCCACAGACAGATCACAGGGGCAAATGGACTCCCAACTATGAAGGTCTATATGTCGTAAGGAAAGTTTTCTCAGGAGGAGCCTTAATACTCTCAACCATGGATGGTGAAGATTTCATATCCCCTGTGAACGCAGACGCAATTAAAAAATACTTTGCTTAAAGAGACCCGCTGGAAAGAAAAAGATTATCCAGGAAAAAATGGGGCATCCCGGCGAACCATAAAAAAAATGGCTTCGGGCAAAAGTTAGGGATAAAAATAAAAGATGTAAACCCGCAAAGTTGAAAACCTGAAAATGCGACTTTGGCAAAAATGGGTATCCTGGTGAGTCGAAAACCCGCGAGGGCGATTTAGGCAAAAGTTAGGGATTTGGAAAAGCAAATGACTGCGGTCTGCGTATTGATACTCAGAGCATAGTGGATTCTGGGAGGACCCGAGGGCCATCCGTTCAAATCAGTGTCTTCAGAGAGCGAAGCATTGGAAAAGCGTCAAAGTCATGCGAGTCATAGATGAATCGACACATGGTGGTTGTCTGTACCATATTACCGACATTTTGTATATCTTTGTGCATTTCTGTAAATTTTTTGCGCAACTTTCTCTTTTCAGGAGTTGCATCTGTTGTAAAATCCGCCTATTTACAGGCCAATTATCAATGAAGCATATACTATTCAGTAAATTGTTGCTTTCGCTTTAGCTTTTACTGTTTTGTTTGCAAAAAACGCTTGATGTTTTTGATAAAACTTTGCATACATAAACTTGTGGGCTTCGCTGATAATCATCAAAACTTTGATTTGCTTGAAAGACGTCACAGATGATGATCGAGATAGTTTCCATTGTGCAGGATATCTTGTTTGTTTGTTCATTTGCAGGTTAAGCGGGTACACTTATCCCCAACAGACAGAATGTATGCACTTATTTCGCAGCAGGTTGAGATTGAGATTCTCTTCACCCGACAAATTTGGGATTATCCCCAGCAGTGGAGCGAATTCAAAGATCAGGTTCCCCATAGAGTCCAAGTCTTTGACTCCTTCCCCCTCAGAGTTTAGGTCGTTGACTCATACCCCAAGCAGAGGTCGATGTTGATTCCCTCATTGAGCAATCCCTAGCGAAGTCGTTGGAGTAGGTTGTTTCTCATCCTCAACAGAGAGAGTTCGGGACGGATTCCCAGTAAATCTTATTCCTTTACCCCTAACAGTTTAGGATTTAATCTCCAACAGGTTGAAATCTACGCCAGAGTAGAGGTATTCCCTCAGCAGTTTGCCTACTCCCTGGTAGAGTCGTATTCTAGGAGGCCATCCAAGGCTGATTTCCCCAGTAGAGTTGGGATGATCCCAATAGTTGGCTGCCTTTTCCCAACCGAGTCTTTTGTCCCCCAGAAGATTTGTATTCTGGTAGGCCATTCAGGGCACTTTCCTCAGCAGAATTTAAGTTGATTCCCAGCGGAGTGGATTTTTGTTCTCGTCAGAGCAGTATTACCCAGGAGAGTTTTTTTTCTGGGAGGCCATCCAGGGCTTGTTGTTTCCAGCATAAGTCCAATCGTAATTGGCATATCCTATTCTTTCCCCGACGGGGTTGCTTTCGTCTCTTCAGCATTTATTTTGCTGAGGTGGTTCCTTTGCATTGGCATTATGCATAACATCTTCCTAAATGCGTAGCATTTCCATTTCGTATGGAGCATTACGCCATATTCAAACATATGCATTTGAAACATAAGCCAGGTTGTTACCTCATGTTTTCGGGTGTATCTATAGTAGACAATGATGGTTCGTTTAGCCTTTATGGTATTCCGACCCCGACAAGTATTAGTGTTTTTCTTGAGCCTATGTGGTATTCAGACCTCCAGCAAAATCATTGACAGATGTGTTTATCTTACCATTTGTTCCCCAACATAGTTTGCTTATTTAAGTTTCTCTTTCCTCAGCGAAGTTCTCTTTCGGATTATGAATCGGTAGATTCTCCTCTCAACTTCGTGTAGAGCCAGTCTTCGGGTTTGATGCTCGCTTTTATTTAGCGAATGCCTACTGGTTAGCAGATGCTCTCAACTTCGTGTTGAGCCGGCCTTTGGGTTCGATGCTCGCTTTTATTTAGTGAATGCTTGCTGGTTAGCAGATGCTCTCAACTTCGTGTTGAGCCAGCCTTCGGGTTCGATGTTCGCTTTTATTTAGCGAATGCCTGCTGGTTAGCAGATGCTCTCAACTTCGTGTTGAGTCGACCTTCAGGTTTGATGCTCGCTTTTATTTAGAGAATTCCTGCTGGTTAGAAGATGCTCTCAACTTCGTGTTGTGCCGGCCTTCGGGTTCGATGCTCGCTTTTATTTAGCGAATGCCTACTGGTTAGCAGATGCTCTCAACTTCGTGCTGAGTCGGCCTTCAGGTTCGATGCCTAGTTTGTTTAACAGATGCCTGATGGCGAAATCAGATGATCTTTCCGAACTAGTGTCGTTGCCTGCACGTTAGCAGATGTTCTTCCGACTGCGTGTCAAGATTTTTTGATTGGTAATCAGTTAGCTTATTACCGTTGCAACTATCAAATAAAGTTATTTCTAGAGATTTTTGTCCCAATAACAAGTTTGCATTTTTATTTTTTTGCGGTTGGAAAATTTCCAGGCTCTTTGGTATTCAACTGTCTTTTACCCTGATTGCTCGAAAGTCGTTCACTTTTCACCCATTCAGGTCCAAGTCGTTTGAATAGGGGCAGCTGTTGTACCCCAAAATTTGACCAACCCTTTTCTTGTACTTGGCTTATGTTTCATTTCATTTTAGCATTTGAATTTTGCATAGCATTGTTCTTAATAGGGGATCAAGATAGGTGTGCCATTCAAGGGAAGATTCTCAGGGGTTTCAAGCTCAAGCAAGAGTGTTTATTCAGGCCATCAGGTGAATGCCATCACCAGGAAGTTGTCAAAACTCCTTGAAAGGAAGGATGGATGTGTGTTGTTTGTCTCCTATCTTGGGGTCAACAGAGGACCATCAGGGGTTCATAAGATCATTGTTGAGGATATAATGTGATTGAGAAGCTCATTGGGTACCTTGAAGGTCATTGTGGAGCTTGTATAGTCTTTCATTTCACCTGCAAGAGGTCACAGTCAAAGGATGTGAATCTAGGGTTTCATCTGGTCAACTCAAGGTCAATTGTGAATTTGAAAGAGCTTGAGACTTGGTTCTAAGTCATTGAGGCTATGGGAAGTTATCTTGACACATTTAGGATATCATGTCATGTTCAAATCAAGAAGGATCAGGAGTTAAAGGAGTTACTAAATTAGGGTTTCAGAGGATCTCAGTGTAAAATCCCCTTCTTTGGTGCCTAACTTCAAGGACAATTTACCATATGATACAAGTTCAATCTCATTTTCTTGCAAACATGAGACTTGTAGGGCATTTTCTAAGCTTTCTTTTGAGTACTAGAACTCAAGTTATGATGCCAACATGTTAGAGGTCTCAGATGAACTTATTTTTGGTCAACTAAAAGTCAACTCACTTCCAAAGCATTTTTGACCTAGAAGAAAGTTTCTCCTCAACTTTAGATGAACATGAAAGTTGTTCCTCATGATCTTAGATTTCCAAAAAGTCCTATAAGTCCTTGATATCATTTGTAAAACTCAAGTTATGGTCTTGGCAAGGCAAGGGTATTTTGGGAAAGTTCCACTATAGGTCATTTGTTTTATAGGTCATTTCCATGAACTTATGCACCTCAAATGCACTTCCAACCAACATGAAAAATGTTCATAAAGGTATCCTTTTACATCTTTAAACTCAAGAATCATTTGAATTATGGAATTGTATGGCCATATGGAAGGATTTTCAAGTGAAATTTGAACTTTTAGCCATGAGATGGAGTGGATGCTTTATAGGCCATATTTGTCTCTCATTTTGAATCAATTTGCACCAAGACATGAACTTGAAAAGATTACACAACATAATTGGTACCAAGAGGGCATGAAAATGTGACATTTTCAAGTTTCTTCATAATAAAGTTTCCACTTCAAACTCAAAATGTGGACCAAATCAAAAGCCCAACTCAATTCAATTTGGAAATACACCTCACAAGCTTCATATTGGTGATCTCACAAGGCATGAAGCAAGCCAAAACGCGTGTGTTCAAGTGAGTTTCTTTTTTGGGCATTTTTCCTCAAATTCACCAAACAGCCAACATGGGCCTGCATGGTGGTCATAAATCTATCATATATAAGCATTTAGGGTTGCCCTAATGCTCAAAACGCGCATTTGGAGCTAGAGAGAGCAATTTCAGATTCAAATTTCTCAAGCATTTTTCAAATTCGTATTCCATTTTTCTCTGCAAATTAACTTCAATTGAGACCTGATTCTTCTTCCTGGGAGCATTTGGAGTGGATTTGAAGCAAAGAAGTGAAGGTTGCACGCATCTGAAGAACCAACGGAGTTGCTCCATTCAGTAAGTTTTCCTCTTCCATTTTATCTCATTCTAGACCATGATTTAGGCTCATACTGGCTGTATCTGAAGCCCTACATTGAGTAGGCCATGTTTGATCTATTATTATTCATGTTTGATGGAGTTTTCAGTTGTGTATCTCAAACTTTAAGCCTTTGATTCTCTTATTTCATGAGCCTTTTTGAAAATCTAAGGTTGGATTCATGATCCTTGTGAGCTCAACTTTCCATTGGTATAAGGATCAGCAACTTTTATGGTGATTTTTCACCTGAGCTCCGGTGAGCTCACCGTAGAAGACGACCAAAGCCCTAGCTCCGGCGTCTGGTTTATTTCCAGTCAGATTTGACTTGGCTCCCTTTGAATTGTTGACTTGCATGCGTGTTGTTGTGTAATTGGCTTGACCTGGGTGATTTGGCACGTTGACTCCACCTCAGATTAATGAAACATTGTGTTTCATTAATCTGGCTCAGCCTTGGTTTGGATTGGGCTTCTTTTTCTATGCGCACATCCTTGTTTCTGAGCCCAAGCGCTTTTGTTCTTGTTTTCAGTTGTTTTAGCTTTTTACTTTTGCACCCCTGCTACCATTTCCATTTTATTTTATTTTATTTTATTTGTTGTTTTCATTTGCAATTTTTAAAAATAGCTCCAATTGTCCAAAAATTCCACAAAAAATATTTTCCATCATTTTAAAACCTTAATTAATTTTCTATATTTTTTAATTCTGATTTTATTTTATTTTGCAATTTAATTTGAATATTCCGATTGGAGAGGTTTTTAATATTGTTCTTGTTTGATCATCCATGCTTGAGCTACCATTTGATATCACCAATGAGTAGGGTTTCCTCTCCCTTTAAGGGATGGATTGAGGTACCTTTGAGGCTGATTTTGGTCTTGGTTTGATCACTTTTTGTTTGACTTTGCTTTGATTTTGTTTGACCCTCGATAATAATTCAATAAGGTGGAGCACCCTAGTTGATCAAATTATTTGGTGATACCTTGAATTGAATTTGGTTTTGAAACTTTGGCCTCTGGTTGCCAACATACTTGTTTGATTTATGTATTTTATTTGAGATTTATTGAACATTTCTTCTATTTTTGGTGAGCCTTGCAAGTCAAGTCACCCTAGATGAAGTTCATACAAACTAGTTGACCTAGTTCCTTTGGTTTGAACTTTGGTTCTTTCTCTTGCCTTGACTTTTAATTTGCTTGTGCCTTGGTTTGCATTTGGTTTTAGCATCTTCTTCTTGTGCTCATGCTTTTGTTCTTTGGCTTTTGATACCCATTCGAAGCAATTTGGTATCCCTTGTTCATACTTTTGTAGCACCCCAAAATTTGCCCAACCTTTTTCTTGGCTTGGCTTTTGTTTCATTACATTCTGTTGCATTACATAGCATTTGTTCTTAATATAGGGGATCGAGGTTTTCCTGTGGCTCAGAATTCACTCTCAGTGCAAGCGATCAAAGCAGCGAGTATCAGGCGACATTTATTTTGCCCAGCGGTCAGGCGACTGATTTTATTTTTTTTGCAGGTTATTTTCAGCCAAGAAAGTAGCGTTCAAGATATCGTGATCAGTCTCATGGTTACAGCGTTCCAGAACATATTCCAGAAGCTTAATAGGGTTCGAAACAACAAGAAACGGGCAAACGGACGGATTTCCCTCCAAAAGGCGCTAAATTCAAAATTTTGAAGGTGTTAATCGGTTAACTTATATGGTTAATCGATTAACCATTGAAAAATTAGCCCAGATTCAACAATTTAAAGGGGTTAATCGATTAACCTATATGGTTAACCGATTAACCAATGTGATTTTTGCCTTTGTATGTGATTTTTCAATGCAGAGCCATTTGGGGTCCAATTTTGGTCATTTTGAAATTCATTTGTCACTTGGGAAGGATCTAGAATCATTTCATAATTTCATTTCCCTCCAAAATCCCATTCCTAGTGCCAAGTCACAATTCACAAGCCAATCTCAAAACCTTGCTTTGGGATCCAATTGTCTTGTATGCTGACATCTTGACCATCTGACCAAGCTCGAAGTATTTAATGAAGGATAATATAGAGAACAAAGGATATGGATCCCATGAACGGTTTCAAAGTGGTGACTAATCCGATATTTGATCTTCCCTCTGATGACTTTGTTCAACAAGTGGATGTTCCTACACAACCTCATCCTGTACAAGATAACCTAGTTGTTCAAGTTGATGAAAGAGATTCCCAGTTTCCACGGTGTATATCAAATCTTCAGAATGTCCATACTGAAATGAAGATGAGCGCCCTAGAATTATAGCAATCGAGAAAGCATTTCGTGACCTCGAGGAACAATTGAAGATGATGAATGGAGCTAATGATTCTGGTCTCAAGGCTCGTGACCTGTGTCTAGTTCCAGGCGTGATTATTCCTCCAAAGTTTAAAATGTATGCCTTTGAAGTATACAAGGGTGTTAGTTGTCCAAGATACCATTTGACGATGTTTTTTTCCCGAAAGATGACTGCTTATGTTGATAACGACAAACTAATGATTCACTGCTTTCAAGAAAGTTTATGCGGGGCATCCTTGATGTGGTATGTGAAGCCACAAGGGAACCATATTCAGTCTTAGGAAGATTTAGCTGATGCCTTTGTGAAGTAATACAATTACAATTTGGACATGGCTCTAGACAGTGATCAACTAGTGAGTATGAGTAAGAATGACAGCGAATCCGTCAGGGAATATGCACAACGGTGGAAAGAATTGGCAGCCCAAGTTCACCTGCCACTTCAAGAGAAAGAACTAACCAAGATGTTTCTAAGAACACCGTGAGACTCTTATTATAATAGGATGGTAGACGTTGTGCCATTAGAGTTCTCCCAAATTGTAGAAGTCGGAGTGAACATCAAGAGTGCACTCAAAAGTGGAAGAATCCGTGATGACTCGAATAGCCAAGTTAACGAAGAAAAGTCAGTTAGTGATTCCCAAGAGGAAGGAAGTATTGATGTAAGCTTAATTTGGGATTCCCCTCAAATCCTGCCAGATCCAGTACGTTATCCTCAATAGCGGTATGCAGCGCCTGTTCAGCACAAGCAGCGACTACCTCATAGACTTCTGTACCAACGGTGAAGGTTAACTTCTCCAAATCAACGTCAGAATCGACGGGTTCGAAATTGGTTTCAAAATTAGATGACACCTCTAAATAGTCCAAAAGAAGAAACCCGTCAGTTTAATCCTATCCCAATGACTTACAGTCAACTATGGTCTTATTTTTCTAGAAACTCGGTAATGACGTAGAAAGTCTAGAACCATGAAAACTCACCCACCTTGGTTCAATCCAAACTCCAGCTGTGAATTTCATGACGGAGTAATGGAGCATTCAATTGAGGAGTGCAAGGTATTCCAAGAAAAAGTTCAAGAAATGATAAATGATGAAGTGTTGACCTTCAAAGGAAGAATCCCATTGGTGAATGGAACACCCTTGTTTTGATGAGTATGAAGACTCAAGAAAATCCTTTTCAAGCCAAGAGAAGGGTTCATCAGACTGTTCATTTTGTTTGCTTATATGTATTCCATTTCTCTGATTATAAAAGCATAATTGGCATGTAAGAACTTATTTATTTTGAGTATTAATGCAATGAATATGTTTGTCTTAAAGAAATCCATTTGTATTCACTCATATAATACTTTTTCATGTTTTATAAATGCCAAGTTTACCCAATCTCTTGTTTTGGTAGAGAATTGGAGGGAGGATGACGAAGTCAAACGCAAGGTCTCTTGTTGTATGCTTTTGAATAAAACTTTACTGATGATGTAAGGAATTATTTCAAATCCCCAAAAACTGGAGATATAAGGAAGATAATCCCTCTTTAACCCCTTTAAGCCTTGAAACACGATTTTTTTCTTTCTCCAAGTAAAAAAGAAACCTCATCTTTAACTTGGGGCAAGGCAATTTTTCTAGTTAGGATGAGCACCTAAACTCTCGAAAGGAGTGAACATCACGAAGAAAGGGTGGGTACAAATAAAATTTGACCCTTATATCCTTTGTTTCTTAAATCGTAAACTAAGCCATGATACAACCCTCAAAAGTCCTAATTGAAGCAGGGTTTATTTTGAAAGCGTACTCGACGAGATAACGTTGTCTGACTCCTATGAGCTATGCTTAACTTGGTAAAAATTAATTCACATTCTAACTAGTGATTTTGTCACAAGTTATTGTGATATCGTTTTCAAAAAAACTTCAACATAAACATGTATGTTGCATTAGCAATTTCAAAAGTAACATTTTTCTGCATACTAACATTGCTTGATATCATAGAAGTTTGCATATAAACATCAGCGATGAGCTCAGCCTATTGAAATTTGAGACTTCGATGAAGTAAGTGTTGAGTCACTACAAAAGATGATCATATCCAGGGGCATGTTGCCTGAAGATCCTGCTGAACAGTGGCAAGTTGTTTCCAGGTTTCTCATTTACACAAGTTTGACCATTCTTAAGAGCAAGTTGTCACGCCCTAATTTTTGACCTTAAGATCCCACCTGCCCGTTCTTTTCTTTTTGTTTGCACTATTCTGCCTTTTATGGCTAACCAGTTGATGCAGGTGCAATAATGACAAGTGTAGACACTTAAAATCAAGTACTTCAAGGCCCAAGCATTTAAGGCCTATTAATTTTCCCCCGGGGAAGGTTACATCGCAGGTTATGCCATTAAAGATTGGGAACATTCTCAACGACGGTTTATGATTAAGTTGTTCGGAGATGTTGAGGATTGCATGAGATCTTGAACGGAGTCTCGACAAGGAACACTTTAAGGGAGTCCATGAGTTATGATCTTTATAAAAACTGAGTGCCTTGGCTCCCGGCTATGTTGAAACTCGTACAATTGTTGTTCATTCACGAGTTTCTCCTCGCAAGGAATTTTGCTTCATTTTAAATGTCATGAACAATATGGTTAACCCCATGACTTTCATCATAATCAAGGGAACGGTTACCCTCCCACAAGATCTTATTGCACATGGCCGCTACATGAGTAAATTGATGGAGTGCTATGATAAATATTATTATTACAATCCTTTATATATACAAATCACACGGAGCTTCGCTTAAAACAGACATATTCCAAATCAAGAAGGCATCATCATCCTTAACTTCCACAAGTTTCTAGCCAAAGCAAGTATATGAGAGGCAATTTACAAGAAATATCTCAAACCAAGGAATTACAGCCATTCTCAAATGTTCAAACAGAATTTAAACCGGTACGGTATATATTACAATGAGGACCCTAAACCGCTGCTACGCATCTACAACTGCTAACTTCGGAATTTCCGCTCTGGTATCCCGTCTGCACCTGCAATCCTCACCCAAGCCTGGTAGAAAGCAGCAGCACTACGTTGCATGATCATTCCGACAAAGCCTCCTTTACAACTCCACATATACACGCACTTTGACACAGAACATTACATTTGCTTTTCATGTCAAGCGCCTGCAAAACACGCAGTTGGGTAAGAGCTTTCGTAACAAGTAAGCCACAGCTCCATCCGAGGATCAGTGTTGCACCCCAAATTTTGGCTTCTTAGATCCACATCATCATCTTAGGATCATTTCCATTTTGATTATCTAACTATAACCAGTTTCAAGTTTGTCTCTGTTTAGTTACAGGTGAATCAGGATTCCATACATTTGCAAATCGACGGTTCGACAGTTTGATCAGTCAATGCATTGGATTTTTTCTCCATGAAGCAAGTCTCTAAACCATCAAAATACTACATAGGGTCAGGCATGAATCCAATTTGGGGTTTTCACACAAAGATCAGGAGCAGTACAGTTCATGGATCCCCGATTAGGGTTTTTGATCAAGAAAAGTCGACTGTGGTTTGAATTTTGTTTTAAACGGTATTCCAATGGTGGGTTTGTGTTTCATTAAGCTCATATGGCTCAGGGAAGTTCACTCAAGAAGTCTTAAAACCTCAGAGGACTCAGAACGTCAACAGTCGCCTCGTCAGTCATCGATCGATCGTACGGTTGGCCGAAAAGTCAACTCTTCAACCATAAGGAATCTGACCTCAATATGTGAATAAAAAATGTTCCTTATGTCATATTACACCTGCCCATAAATTTTCATGATCATTGGATCAAGGATGAAGGAGTAATCGGAAAAGTCGGGAACTAGGGTTTTCAAAGGGGCTAGACCCTAACTCCTTAACCACACATCCAAATGAGTTGGTTCAAAGCTCATTGGAAAGCTCTTGACAAGTCCTACAAAAGTACCAAAGTGGTCCACAGTCAAAAAATACATAGAATTGGAGTTATGGCCAAGATCATTTTCAAAGGGTAAAACACTTAGTGAGAATTTGCAAATTCTGGCTGCACAATCCTTATTTTCAGCCAACTTTGAAGAGATTTTTGACCTAGTTCCACTTGGAGTCAGAAGTTATTGTGAACATGAAGGTTTTAGAGCTACATGAGGGCTTTCCAAAAAGTATTAGAACTCCTCAAAAGGAGTTGTGAGCTGAAAGTTATGGATTTGGCAAGTTGGTGTTTTCACACTTGAGTCCCACATTGACAAACTTTCAAAAATCATTTATTTGATCAATTGGACCAATCTCAGCCCTTGGATGTTGTTTTTTTTCTGATATGTAGGTGTTTTAGAATGAATAAGTATGAGAATTATGCAGAGGAAATGGATTTGCCAAGCATTGCAAGTGGGCTTGCAAGTTGCCTTGCAACTTGCATTAAAAAATCATAAAACAAGCAAGAGGTGGAAAGTGAATTATGAACCAGCCATGAACCTATACCTTCTAGCTTGATTTTAGCCACTCTAAGTTCATCATTTTTCTTGACATTAAGCTTACCTATCAGCCAAGAAAGCCCTTTTTGGAGATTTGATTCAAAAATACAAAACCTTTCCTTCTTAGGAAGGAAACCTCAAATCTGCCTATTACCCTTGCTTTGCCTATAAATAGAGGCCTCCTTCACCTCATTTGATGATAGACAAGAACTCTTCTAAAAACCAGAGAAAGTTCAAGCATCCACTCTTTCACTCTTTGCTCCCATTTTCACAAAATCGCAAAAACCACAAAAACCTCAAAAATCTGTCTTGGTAGAACAGCTGCCATATCCATTTCCCTACACTCAAACTCACCAAAGATCATCCACACAATCCATAAATATGGTATAGAAGGTGTCCAAGCCCTTAGACCACTTAAAAACCTCACCATTCCAAAAGTCAACTTCCATACCAAGCAACTTTGACCATAATGCATAAAGTCAGTCAAAACATGTTCTAGACACTTTCTTGAAGTTCTAATCACTCAAACACCTCATATACATCATATCTCAACTGTCCAAAGCATTGAGGATCATGGGTGAAGCTTATTTCTCAAACTGTCACAAAGTTTGCATTCTTGCTTCAAGAAGAAGAAAGCTCTAAAGCTAGGTGCATTTGATGTTTCTCTGGGTTTTCTTGGTGTTCTAATCTGCTCAACATAGTCTACAAGAGGTATGTAGACAGTCCACTCCCTACTTTACATCATAATCTCATGTTTTTCATTTTTGAGCTTGTTATGTTGAAAATGTGTCAATAGCATGTCATATGTCAAAATCTTGTTATGACTGAAATATAGTTGTTTGTTGAATTTGATCACACTTAAAATCATGATTATGGTGGATATGTATGATTGGTGTGAGCTGTTTTCATCTGATTTGTTTAGAAATTCTTAAAATGCCTTGTCTTGCATATTGTTGCCATGAACATATCAGTTTTGGTTACAGGCCAGAAGTGGTTAAATTTGAGTTTAAAATCATCCATTTGTATATTTGTGACATGTATGTATGATTTGCTTGACATGTTTTCACATGATTTGATCCATTTCCCTCAAAGTGCATTTTCAGCTAGAATGAGCTACCACCATAGCAGTTTGGTTCCTCTGATTTTAGGACTCATTGGTATGTTTGAAGATCACTTGTTTGCCTATTTATAATATGTTTGAAATGCTGGTTTGATCAGTTTGTGCATACAAAATGTTTTGAATTTCATCTTGCATTGTTAGGGTCATTCTTGCCATGAAGGGTTCATTTCTATTTCCATTCAGTTTGAGGCCCATCTTGGTGTTCAAAATCATATGTCAACATGTTTTTAAGGTGTACATGTAGCTTGCTTGGTATGATTGTGCTTAGAATACTGAGCTGCATTTTTTCATGTTTCATCCAAATTGCCAAATTGCAGCATGATCTTTCTTTTGCATCACAACCTGTTTTGAAACCAACTTTGGGTTTGCACTTGTTAATTAACATGTATGAAAGGTGTGTGCACAGTTTATTTGATCCTAATGTGCTTTAAACATGAACTGAACATTCTTGTGCATCATACTTGCCAATATTGCAACTAGAAAGCCACTTTTTATCACATACCATTTTGAACTATTCTTGGTGCTTAAATTCATTCAATGACATGTATGTGACTTGTGTGTATGATTTATTTGACTTTTATGTGCCTAGAACTTGAACTGAGCATCATTATGCATCATATTCATGACACTTTGCAACTTGAATACCATTTCTCATGACAGTCCTTTTTTAACTTCAATTTGTGTTGGATTCACTCAATACCACGTATATGTGGTGTGCATATGATTAATTTGGTCTAAAAATGTTTGGAATTGAAATTGGACATCATCATGCATTTCACAAGCACAAATTGCAACTTGACAGTCAGTTTTCACCATAACTTATTTTTAACTACATTTTATGCTCATACTCATTCGATAACATATTTGTAGTGTGTGTGTATGATTGCTTTGATTTAAAACTGGTTGGAATTGGATCTACATTTCAAAAAGCACCTTACACAATCACACAACATGTGCTATCGAGTTTTGATTTTTAGGGGGTATCTCAAAAAACTAATAATGCCATCTTATTCCTCATGAAATTCTATGCAATCTAGACCTAAATTTTGTTTGAATCCATGAAGAATTAAGGAAGTTATGAACAAAATGCAATCCTGATTTTTGTGTGTTTTTGCCCAGCCTGCCATGAAAGTTACCCTTATGTATTTATGGGGGTGGCTTCATCAATGGATGTACAGCCACCCCAGTGGTAGAGACCTTGCCCTTAAAATGCCTTATCATGCCTTTGAACCTGAGTTCGATCCCTGAGGAGGATCAACTCTTTTGTTTTTTTTCTTCATATTTTCCATTGTTTTATTATTTTTTCATTCTCTTCTATTCCATGTTCACACGCGTGTCCCTTGGCCCAGTGGTGAAACTTTTCATTTGTGAACCAAGTGTGGTGGGTTCAACACCCACCTAGGGCATTTGTTTTAATTGTTTGTTTATTTCTTTTATATTTTCTTCACAATTTCAAACATTCATAACTTCTTCGTTTCTAATCCTTTCCTGGTGATTCTTTTTGCCAATTTCTCGTATTAATGTATATTTTTCACCTTTTATTGTTGTGACATTGATTGTTGTTACTCTTTAGTTTGTTATCCTCCTTTAGGATCCGAGTCGCCGTACTCGCTTTTACCATCCCGCCGTGGACACCTTTTAACCCCTTTATCCTAGCCTTAGGATTTGAGCCGCCGTGCTCATGTTTACCATCCCGCCGTGGACATTGTCTACCTCCCTTTATCCTAGCCTTAAGATTTGAGTCGCCGTACTCATGTTTAGTATCCCGCTGTGGACATTCTCTACCCTAACAATCTCAACTTAGAAGAGGAGTCGCCGTACTTCGTGTAAGTACTTCACTATGAATGCTTACTTCCCTTTGGAACCTTGACCACAGTCAAGAGTTCCTCATCCCTAGCTAGGGGAACTACGATTACTCTGATTCCATTCCCGTTAGGATACGTAGGCACGAGATGCGATGTCTTCGCGAGCAAACTTGTACATACCTTTACTTTAGATTTTTACCTTAGCACTTTACCCTTAGCAAGCAAACTTTAGCAAACACAAATATTGACAAGAGGTTCCTGTAGAGTACTACAGATGCTTAGGATGCTAACACCTTCCCTAGGTATAACCAACCCCCGAACCTTTAGATCTCTCTTTGCTCAGCTTTAGGCCTTGCCTTTTTCTTTGCATTCTTATAGATTTTTCTTTCTTTAAACCTTTCCTTTTTGGATAAATTAAAGTTCGGTTGTAAATGAATTAAGATTCAAGTTAATTGAATAGCTTGATATCCGATTTTCAGCGCAACAGGAAATGGCGACTTCATTGGGGACAACTTCCCCTAAGAGGGTTAAGCCCACCTTATTTATATCTATGTTTGTTATATGTTTAATTGCATTTATATTTGTATATATTTGTACATATATCTAGCTGTGCTTGGGTTTTTTTGTATGCAGGTTTTTTACTTTGAGTGGTAAGGATAGTACTATACCCATACTTGAGCGCACTTATGATAGGATGGCGGTATATTCAAGAAGGCTTCTAGGGAGTTGATTCCCGACCTAGATGACTTGAGAAACCACCACTCAGTGGAGGCCTTATTGAGATTTAGTTTTGTTGAACGAGTATTCGTGAAAACATTACTACTTTCAACCTATGAGCCTTTGATACTGAGGACTTTTAGTTACCTTTTACCCCACTTGGCCTTTTAGCACGTAGTGCGATGACTATGAGAGAGTAATCCCGAAGTAGTTGATACGCGATACTACACTCAGACGAGACTCTCTTGAGAATATTATTAATTTCCAAGTATTTGGTGTGTCGATAATATCCGAAAGATGGGTTGTTGACTCTGGGAACTTTGTTAAAACCTGTTGTACAAGTGCTTTACCCCTAGTACACACCTTATGGTTGGTTCTTTACTCAAGCCCCATGTTGTGATCTCGAACCTTTGATCCTGTTATGTGTGATTTGTATCTTCTCTTGCATCGCATTGCATTGCATTTGCATCTTTGCATGGTTCCTTGCATACCTCTGTTTGCCCGGTCGCTCATGTCCAGCTGTCTTCATTGTCCAGTATACCTTTGAGTTGTCAAGCTGATTCCTCGACACCGATATCGGAGTAGAGCTAACTATAGACGCAAGATGTCAGAGCAGGAAGTACACAATGCAGAAGTTCGAATGGAGATCGATGAATTAAAGTCAGGCATGACTAAACTCACCGAAATGCTTCAAGTATTGATTTCCAGAGGAGAGCCATCTCAAAGGACTGTCATTCAAGAAGTTTCAAGTGCTGACCCTCCTCCTGTTCAGATGCCACAATCGACTTGGCCAGAGTTTGGTTTACCTCCTAACTACTCTCCACCTCTTGCATCTACTGCTATGATTGGTCCGACTGTCAGACCAGTTTTTCAAGCTCCCATCTTTACAGAGCCCAGACCTGTGGTCCACACTGTTACTCAGAATGGCCGAGCCCCCTTTGAGACTCCTTTCTTTGACTACAATGTTGCTAGTGCTCAAGGTGAAGACCATGGAGATTTTGTTGAACCTGAGATTGTCCGTGAACAATTTCAAAACATAGACAAGAGACTCAAAGCTGTTGAGGGCACTGATTTCTTCAATGTCGATGCTGACAATATGTGCTTAGTTTCTGGTCTGGTTATGCCTGCCAAGTTCAAGACTCCATAATTTATGAAATATAAGGGGAATTCATGTCCAAGAGCCCATTTGGTTATGTACTACCGAAGGATGGCAGCCTACACCAGCAATCAGAAGTTACTCATCCATTGCTTTCAAGACAGCTTGAGTGGTGCTTCTCTCAAGTGGTATATGAATTTGGAACATAACAGCGTCCACTGCTTCCAAGATCTTGCCAATGCCTTCATGAGACAATACAAATACAGTTTGGATATGGCTCCTGACCGTCGTCAACTTCAAAAAATGTCTCAAAGTGAAAGAGAATCATCCAAAGAATACGCTCAACGTTGGAAAGGGTTAGCTTCTCAAGTTGAACCCCCTCTGGCAGAAAAGGAGCTAGCTGGAATGTTTATGGATACTTTGTCTCCCTTCTATTGGGAAAAGATGATTGGGAGCGTCTCTTCGAGTTTTACAGATCTGGTAACCATTGGCCAAAGGTTAGAAAAAGGGCTGAAACGTGGTAAGGTGTCCAAGGTTGCTGAATCTTCTACCGGTGCAAAGAAATCCTTTGGGAATTTCCATAAGAAGAAAGAAGAGCATACTAATGTTGTCATGGCTGAAGTGAGGAGGCCTCATCCCCGACCTCAGTATAATCACCCTACTATTATTGCTATTGCTTCTCCACGACCAGTTCAAATTCCTCAACGTCCTGCTGTTAGACAGAACCAGTATCAGAATAAGAATCAGTTTGATCCTATTCCCATGACTTATACAGAATTGTATCCAAGCCTGGTTCAACAAGGGCTGATCACTACAAAGACTTTGCCACCCCCTCCTAATCCTCCTCTAGTTGGATTTAGAACTGATCTCCATTGTGTTTTTCATGAGGGTGCCCCAGGTCACGACTTGGAGCATTGTTTTGCATTGAAAGCTAGGGTGTGTGAATTGATTAGAACTGGAATCCTTGATTTTACGGACAACCATCCGAATGTTCAAAAAAATCCTCTACCAGTGCATCAAAAGTGAAGCTTCAGTCCGACTTCAGCAGACTATCTTTTTGACACCAGTGTTTCAGACAAGACAACTCATCCTTATACTGATTTAGTCACTAGGCCTTTTGTTTCTCACTATTTGAACTTTCCTTATTTTGTTTAAGCTGTTTGCTTTTAATTAGTGTATGTACTTTCATCTTAATGTATGAGCATTGCAACTTTTGATTCAATTCATTTTGTCCAGTATTTGCATCTTGTATGCTTTACCTTTCAAATATTTACTCCTTGTCCAAATTTTTGATTATGCAATTATTTGAGGGAGGATGATGAAAACATGATACCCATAATTGTTGTCAATATGCTTTCAATCAAACTTTGTTGACAATGTAAGGCATTGTTTCAACTCCCAAACACTAGAGAAATAAGGAAGATAATCCCTTGTCAACCCCTTTGAACCTAGAAGTTGGAGTTTTCTTTCTTTACAAAACCCGCAGTTTTAACCTTGGGATGGGTAGTTCTCAGTTAACTCGGTTGTGTGTTCATACAAGACACCTTTTATAATAAAGGATGCAACCACTACAATTTTTCCTTCGCACACAACAAATAAGTGTCGAGGATGTTTTTCAAGCCAAGAAGCCGATGATGGTTCACTGTGATCATTAAGCTAGGCAGTCACTTTCTTTCAAAAAGAAAAATATCAAAAGAAAAGTTGCTAAGTCAAAACCTATGAAGGAGACTTAGGCAAAACTGGAGCATCCCGTTGACTGTAATTTTCATAAAAAACAGTTCAGGCAAAAGTTAGGGATAATAAAAAGAAGAGATCTTTAAAAACCCTCAATGTCAAAAACAACCAAATGTTATAAAGAAGCAGTGACTGCCTTTTCGAAAAATCTGCTGACTTCTGAACCATCACCTTGGCTATTATCAGTATAATTCCTAACCTATGGGAACCTGAGCACATAGTCTGATTTAACTGAGCATAAGACTGGAGATCATCACGTAGATTGGGTGGGTACAAATAAACTTTGAGCCTTTATCCTTTGTTTCTCAAACCGTGAACCAGGCCACATTACAACCCTCAAAAGACCTAATTGAAACAAGGTTATTTTGAAAGCATACTACAACAAGGTTGCGTAAACTGACTCCAAAAGATCTTTGTGAATCAATTATTTTGGCAATACACCTTTACTCTAAACTTTAAGTGTCTTGAACCACCGTGTTCAGACCGATGACTCATTTACTTTGCATCTTTCAAAATGATTTTGATTTCAAAAAGTTGCATGAACTTTACATTACCATGTTGTACGAACACTTTTGTTTGTAAACTGGCTTTCCTCTCAAGGAATTTTAAACATTGAGAAACTTGGTCAAGTGATCCTATCAGGGGAAAGTTCCTTTTACATCCTGTCTAAGAATCAATTGAAGATTTGTTCAAGGCATGGTATTCTCAGATTTGGTTTATCCACAATATATTTCAAGACTCAGACTGGGGAAAGCTCTCCAAGCACCCGGTGCATCAGTCAACATCAGACAAGCTGAAGTCATCATCATTTCATCTTTAACAGACAGCTAAACTAGGGCAGTTTACTTGAAGAAACCCCAATCAGCTCTTTATCCTTCCTACAAGGGTTATCTATTTGATAAAATTTATCAGTGCGATAGAGATGTATTCATCAACAGTATCTTTAGTCCCCAAGCAGATTGAAAGTGATCTTCGTGTTGAGGAATCAGTCTTCCAGTCTTGTCTTCTCACCAAAAGAGTCGAGCCTTGTCATCGTCATTTGCATTTGCATTTGATCGTATCATCTACATAATTCATACATGCGTATATCACAAGCATAATTCATATACATATGCATTACATGTGTGCTTTATTCCCCATTTACCTTTTCTCCCGAGGTCGTGTTTTACTCGCGTTTTACCTTGTGGATGAGTTTACCTTACATGGGTGTTTTATTCCCCATTCTACATTTTCTCCCGAGGTCGTGTTTTACTCACGTTTTACTTCACGTTTTACCTTGTGGACGAATTTCAATTTACTTGGCACCTACCAAACAGTTTGTGTCGTGACTTATCTGATGGTTTTCCAGATATTTATTTCTCATGTTTGTTGCTTCCCCTGTGTTGCTGTCTTTCCCTAGTGAGTAATTGCTCGTTGTTATACTGTTCTTTTATTTTTTTCTCGTGTGGTTGCATTTGTCTTGCATCATAAGGCATTATTTAGAATTCATTGCATTTCAGCATTTGTCCTTTTGCATACCATCGGATCTAAGGGACAAAATTTCTGGTTTTCTATATTTAAATACCTTTCACTACGATTCTATTCAGATTGACATATCTCAAAACCATCTAGTGAAGATATTTAAATAGGGGCAACTGTTGCACCCCAAATTTTGGCCTCTTAGATCCTCATCATCATCTTAGAATCATTTCCATTTTGATTATCTAACTATAACCAGTTTCAAGTTTGTCTTTGTTTAGTTACAGGTGAATCAGGATTCCGTACATTTGCAAATCGAGGGTTCGACAGTTTAATCAGTCAATGTATTAGATTGTTTCTCCATAAAGAAAGTCTCTAAACCATCAAGAATACTACATGGGGTCAGGCATGAATCCAATTTGGGGTTTTCACACAAAGATCAGGAGCAGTACAGTTCATGGATCCCCGATTAGGGTTTTTGATCAAGAAAAGTCTATTGTGGTTTGACTTTTGTTTTAAAAGGTATTCCAATGGTGGGTTTATGGTTCATTAAGCTCATATGGCTCAGGGAAGTTCACTCAAGAAGTCTTAAAACCTCAGAGGACTCAGAACGTCAACAGTCGCCTCGTTAGTCATCGATCGATCGTACGGTTGGCCGAAAAGTCAACTCTTCAACCATAAGGAATCTGACCTCAAGATGTGAATAAAAAATGTTCCTTATGTCATATTACACCTGCCCATAAATTTTCATGATCATTAGATCAAGGATGAAGGAGTAATCGGAAAAGTCGGGAATTCAGGTTTTGAAAGGGGCTAGACCCTAACTCCTTAACCACACACCCAAATGAGTTGGTTCAAAGCTCATTGGAAAGCTCTTGACAAGTCCTAAAAAAGTCCCACAGTGGTCCACAATCAAAAAATGCATAGAATTGGAGTTATGGCCAAGATCATTTTCAAAGGGTAAAACACTTAGTGAGAATTTGCAAATTCTGGCTGCACAATCCTTATTTTCAGCCAACTTTGAAGAGATTTTTGACCTAGTTCCACTTGGAGTCAGAAGTTCTTGTGAACATGAAGGTTTTATAGCTACATGAGGGCTTTCCAAAAAGTATTAGAACTCCTCAAAAGGAGTTGTGAGCTGAAAGTTATGGATTTGGCAAGTTGGTGTTTTCACACTTGAGTCCCACATTGACAAACTTTCAAAAATCATTTCTTTGATCAATTGGACCAATCTCAGCCCTTGGATGTTGTTGTTTCTGATATTTAGGTGTTTTAGAATGAAGAAGTATGAGAATTATACAGAGAAAATGGATTTTCCAAGCATTGCAAGTGGGCTTGCAAGTTGCCTTGCAACTTGCATTAAAAAATCATAAAACAAGCAAGAGGTGGAAAGTGAATTCTGAACCAGCCATGAACCTATACCTTCTAGCCTGATTTTAGCCACTCTAAGTTCATAATTTTGCTTGACTTTAAGCTTACCTATCAGCCAAGAAATCCCTTTTTGGAGATTTGATTCAAAAATACAAAACCTTTCCTTCCTAAGAAGGAAACCTCAAATCTGCCCATTACCCTTGCTTTGCCTATAAATAGAGGTCTCCTTCACCTCATTTGATGACAGACGAGAACTCTTCTAAAAACCAGAGAAATTTCAAGCATCCACTCTTTCACTCTTTGCTCCCATTTTCATAAAATCACAAAAACCACAAAAACCTCAAAAATCTGTCTTGGTAGAACAGCTGCCATATCCATTTCCCTACACTTAAACTCACCAAAGATCATCCACACAATCCATAAATATGGTATAGAAGGTGTCCAAGCCCTTAGACCACTTAAAAACCTCCTCATTCCAAAAGTCAACTTCCATACCAAGCAACTTTGACCATAATGCATAAAATCAGTCAAAACATGTTCTAAACATTTTCTTGATGTTCTAATCACTCAAACACCTCATATACATCATATCTCAACTGTCCAAAGCATTAAGGATCATTGGTGAATCTTATTTCTCAAACTGTCACAAAGTTTTCATTCTTGCTTCAAGAAGAAGAAAGCTCCAAAGCTAGGTGCATTTGAAGTTTCTCTGGGTTTTCTTGGTGTTCTAATCTGCTCAACATAGTCTACAAGAGGTATGTAGACAGTCCACTCCCTACTTTACATCATAATCTCATGTTTGTCATGTTTGAGCTTGTTATGTTGAAAATGTGTCATGAGCATGTCATATGTCAAAATCTTGTTATGACTGAAATATAACTGTTTGTTGAATTGGATCACACTTAAAATCATGATTATGGTGGATATGTATGATTGGTGTGAGTTGTTTTCATCTGATTTGTTTAGACATTCTCAAAATGCCTTGTCTTGCATATTGTTGCCATGAACATATCAGTCTTGGTTATAGGCCAGAAGTGGTTTAAATTTGAGTTTAAAATCATCCATTTGTATATTTGTGACATGTATGTATGATTTGCTTGACCTGTTTTCACATGATTTGATCCATTTCCCTCAAAGTGAATTTTCAGCTAGAATGAGCTACCACCATAGCAGTTTGGTTCCTCTGATTTTAGGACTCATTGGTATGTTTGAAGATCACTTGTTTACCTATTTATAATATGTTTGAAATGCTGGTTTGATCAGTTTGTGCATAGAGCATGTTTTGAATTTCATCTTGCATTGTTAGGGTCATTCTTGCCATGAAGGGTTCATTTCTATTTCCATTCAGTTTGAGGCCCATCTTGGTGTTCAAAATCATATGTTAACATGTTTTTAAGGTGTACATGTAGCTTGCTTGGTCTGATTGTGCTTAGAATACTGAGCTGCATTTTTTCATGTTTCATCCAAATTGCCAAATTGCAGCATGATCTTCCTTTTGCATCACAACCTGTTTTGAAACCAACTTTGTGTTTGCACTTGTTTATTAACATGTATGAAAGGTTTGTGCACAGTTTATTTGATCGTAATGTGCTTTAAACATGAACTGAACATTCTTGTGCATCATACTTGCCAATATTGCAACTAGAAAGCCACTTTTTATCACAGACCATTTTGAACTATTCTTGGTTCTTAAATTCATTCAATGACATGTATGTGACTTGTGTGTATGATTTATTTGACTTTTATGTGCCTAGAACTTGAACTGAGCATCATTATGCATCATATTCATGACACTTTGCAACTTGAATACCATTTCTCATGAAAATCCTTTTTTAACTTCAATTTGTGTTTGAATTCACTCAATACCATGTATGTGTGGTGTGCATATGATTAATTTGGTCTAAAAATGTTTGGAATTGAAATTGGACATCATCATGCATTTCACAAGCACAAATTGCAACTTGACAGTCAGTTTTCACCACAGCTTATTTTTAACTACATTTTGTGCTCACACAACATGTGCTATCGGGTTTTGATTTGTATGGGGTACCTCAAAAAACTAATAATGCCATCTTATTCCTCATGAAATTCTATGCAATCTAGACCTAGATTTTGTTTGAATTCATGAAGAATTAAGGAAGTTATGAACAAAATGCAATCCTGATTTTTGTGTGTTTTTGCCCAGCCTGCCATGAAAGTTACCCTTATGTATTTATGGGGGTGGCTTCATCAATGGATGTACAGCCACCCCAGTGGTAGATACCTTGCCCTTAAAACGCCTTATCATGCCTTTGAACCTGAGTTCGATCCCTGAGGAGGATCAACTCTTTTGGTTTTTTTTTCATATTTTCCATTGTTTTATCATTTTTTCATTCTCTTCTATTCCATGTTCATACGCGTGTCCCTTGGCCCAGTGGTGAAACTTTTCATTTGTGAACCAAGTGTGGTGGGTTCAACACCCACCTAGGGCATTTGTTTTAATTGTTTGTTTATTTCTTTTATATTTTCTTCACAATTTCAAACATTCATAACTTCTTCGTTTCTAATCCTTTCTTGGTGATTCTTTTTGCCAATTTCTCGTATTAATGTATATTTTTCACCTTTTATTGTTGTGACATTGATTGTTGTGACATTGATTGTTGTTACTCTTTAATTTTTTATCCTCCTTTAGGATCGAGTCGCCGCACTCGCTTTTACCATCCCGCCGTGGACACCTTTTAACCCCTTTATCCTAGCCTTAGGATTTGAGCCGTCGTGCTCATGTTTACCATCCCGCCGTAGACATCGTCTACCTCCCTTTATCCTAGCCTTAATATTTGAGTCGCCGTACTCCTGTTTAGTATCCCGCTGTGGATATTCTCTACCCTAACAATCTCAACTTAGAAGAGGAGTCGCCGCACTCCGTGTAAGTACTTCACTATGAATGCTTACTTCCCTTTGGAACCTTGACCACAGTCAAGAGTTCCTCATCCCTAGCTAGGGGAACTACGATTGCTCTGATTCCATTCCCGTCAGGATACGTAGGCACGAGATGCGTTGTCTTCGCGATCAAACTTGTACATACCTTTACTTTAGATTTTTACCTTAGCATTTTACCCTTAGCAAGCAAACTTTAGCAAACACAAATACTGACAAGAGGTTCCTGTAGAGTACTACAGATGCTTAGGATGCTAACACCTTCCCTAGATATAACCAACCCCCGAACCTTTAGATCTCTCTTTGCTCAGCTTTAGGCCTTGCCTTTTGCTTTGCATACTTATAGGTTTTTCTTTCTTTAAACCTTTCCGTTTTGGATAAATTAAAGTTCGGTTGTAAATGAATTAAGATTCAAGTTAATTCAATAGCTTGATATCCGATTTTCACCGCAACAATCAGCCAACGCTTTCGTTTCTCCAAAGCCTAATGCGGCAGTGTGGTATAAGCATCGTCCAGAAGAGCATCATCTGTAATCTGAACTTCAAGTGGCATTCTGAAAGAAGTGGAGAAAAACACGTCAACTGCAAACAAACAACAAGGCAAAAGGAAATGAGAAATTTTGATATAAAACTCACGTAAAGAAGCGAACTCAATGCCTAATTACAGCAAGAAATAGCCGCTATCGTGTGCACATACCGGAGGCTCATTCCCTGTTATTTCCAATCCAGCAAGAACAATTTATGAAAGTGGCTAACAGGATGGCAAACAAGATCAAAATCACGAGCTTAACTAATAGCAGGAGGCACCCCTTTGACGAGTCGCAAAACAAGCCAACATACACACTTAATTATGAGTAAAAGGAGAACCCTCTGCACTTGTGAAATACGGAACACTCCAAGCATTGCGGAGAATTTCGTAGCTGGCACCCATCCGCTCCCACCATAATCAGCACTACCACGAGAACGCCTGTGAACCACTCACTCCATTCCTTGTTACCGCTCCGACCTGCAGGTATTATGATGATAACAGTCAGTCCCAATCTCTTTTAATCAAAACGCCGTCACTGAAAAAGGAGAATTCACGGCTACGAAAACAGAACTGACGTCTAGCCGGTCCTACCAAACAATACGCCATTCCATGAGCCGTGGGGCTTTATCAACAAGACATGTCGAAGCTCGGTTTTAGCTCCATTCATTGACACCCTCATTTTCCTGCATAAAGCAATTCACAAGGTAAATAAATTGTTAAAACCTCGTGAGGATATCCGTGCCAGTTCCTGCAAGAAGTTCCAAGTAAACACCGACATTCCTAACGGCTGCTCTAACCTATCAGAACCAAGTTCAAGACTTCCACTAATTCAAACCATCATCATAGGCACAACAACAGTACCTGCCAAAACCTGATAGAGTTCAATACAGAGGTGTGAGAAAGCACATTTGGGGTATCCTAGCATAACTACTCAGGGGCTTTGGCAGAGTTTAGTTTACTGTAAAACTAGATGGAAGTTGTCACATTTTTACCTCATATAATTGAGAAAGTTCCCAATCAATAGCTTCTGGACGTCGAGAACTGCTCAAGAACTCTTGGGGGGCACAAGTATTTGAAGTTCAGGCCTCAAGCATCACATTTGAACAAATTCGCAACAATTCCCATTATCCATCCATCCAAATACCCTTATCATCATAGGCACATGAAAGGAAACAAAGAAACGATTATAAAACTGCTACAGACATGAAGTAAGCAAGCTAATACACAGGTCCTGGAAATTCATGGCATGATATCTCCATGGAAACATATAAGACAAACAAAGTAGTATCAAAACAGTTTGGCCATATGCATTTGCTTATCGAAGGATCGGTTTCAGAGCAGGAAACAGGCAACAACGCACGCCAGCTCCGCTACCGCAATTACTCTGGGCTGATAATTTCCCTGGGCCCAAAATCAATTGCTATTCGCCCCTGCCAAGGAACAAATCACAGAGTTAGTAATTAATTAAAGGGTACCCCTATGTAGGAAGGTGATTTCATTCAAGATAGCTAGCAGATTTTTTCTTTCATATCTCAAAAGCAGCGTATCCAAAACAATTAAGAGGTTTTCAAAATGCAATTACCACAAAATCACATAGAGGGGGATTCTCATCAATAGACGTTAACACAATCAGACAGAAAAGGAAGGTTTTCAAATTTTGTCTAAAACCAAAATAGAGGGTTCTAATATAGCATTTAAGGCATTTAATCAAGGTTTTAAACAAAAGATTTCATTCAAGGCCTATAAAAAGAGAAGATGAATTCGCAGCTTGGGGGATCCTAAAAAGGGAGATATGATACCATAAAAAACACATATTATTCACGTACTCAAAACGACAAGAAAGAACGATACTTATCTGACGAAAGACCGCCTCCCGGAACCTCCGTTAACCACGGCCGCCCCGTCTCCGTTGAACATCCGCTACAGGTGGGTTTTGGCTCCCGGTTCAGAGCGTCGTTCGCGATCACTCCCTCATTGGCTTTGCCGTTGTTTTCTGTTTTCGTTTTGGGATTTAGGGTTCTACGATTTGGGGATTGTGAGGGTTTTTCTGTTTTGTCTTGCTATTGCTTTGCTTGCGTTGTGTTTTGTTTCCTATTTGTTTTGCAGAAGAGGGGAAGTGAAAAGGTGGATGGATCGGAGAAGGAGAAGTAGCGGCCGAAAATGGAAGAAGAAGGGTGATTGATCTGTGAAGCGAAGAAGACGATCGAGGAAAAGGGGGGGGGGAATCCGTTTGGGGCTAGGGTTTTTTTTGCTTGTTCTTTTCTCAATTTTGTTATGTTCATAATTGTATACACACACGCGCACGGTTTCGACCCTACACCCATGATCACAACCTTCCATCGATCACCTGATTCGATCCAACGATCCACATCGCGAGTCCACGGTAAGCCCCTCACGCTTACACTCACGCAATCCCACGCAACCCGTAATCCCTCCGGTAATCACCCCTTTACCTCTAATTAACTCCCCTAACTAATGATTAAATGAACCTAATTTAATTAATTGACCATTAAACCCTTTTAAGTCAACCATTTTCAAATAGAACCCTTTTTATTTATTTAATTTACCCTTAATTCTTTTGTTTAACTCTATTATTTTATTAACTAATTAATCTATTAATTTTAATTATTATTTTTATAAATAAAATTAATGAATTTTATAATTAACTCATGCTTAAATCAATCTTTTATTAAATCTCTAAACAATGATATACTTTATTCAAAACTCATTTTCCTAAATAACTTTCACTTAAAAAAAAACTATTGTAATAATATAACTTTTTATCTAATAATAATAACTTTTTTTACCATAATATTAAAACCTATTAATAGTAATTAAGCTACTATTTAAAAATTAAATTTAATTAATTTACGACCTAAAATCCTTTTACTAAAAAACCTAATATAACTTTTCTCTAAAAAAAAAATAATCTCACTAAAATAATCAAATAATTTTCTCATAAAATCAATTCAACCATTTTCTCAAAATAACCAAAATCAACTCACCTAATTAATGTTTTTCTTAAAATCAACTTCATCAATTAATTCAACTTTTATTAAAATAATATAATTAAGTAGCCAATTTACCCTTCAATATAATTTCTTACTAATCCCTAAGATCAATCCTCTTAAAATCAATTCATATAAAATCAATCTCCCATAACCAATCAAACGTGCACGCTTACGACTCTGTTCGCACCCTCACAATTCACACACTCTAGCGCTTTCATGCGTTTATGTATGTTCTTATTTACTCGCCTTTACTTTACTGCTATTTACCTTCCGCAATTTATTTTATCGTATTGCATAACCGTCCAAAGGAAGAACTTGCACGTAACGTAAAACTTGCGCGTATGCATCCCATTTGCATCATTTCCCCATGATCCTTGATCCCATTCAAGTCGATCTCTTAAGTTTAGATCCTACCCCATAGGAAGGACCTTTATCTTTACAACTTAGAATAAACAATGCAACTCAATCCAAACATTACTCGAACACATTAGAGAATAAGATGTTAATCATCTTAAGCGAGATAAAACTCCTATCCCATAACAATTCAATCAATATGTAGGGACTTTGCCTTAATAGAGATAGTGACATACTTGTCGATTAAATTCCGAGTGTTTGAGCCCTTCTCTTAAGACGATGCAAAGACTATTTTCCTACAAAGTTGTGGTGGTTAAATCAAGTAATCTCCCTTAAAATGATAACTCATCTTTTCTCCTAAAATCAATCAATCAACTACCCTAAACCCGTAGGAACTTTGACCACAATCAAAGACCTCCTCAAACCCTTTAGGGGAACTACAAATACTCTGATTCCGCTCCCGTAAGGATATGTAGGCATAAGATGCGATATCTTATCGAGTATACTTAGAAATAAACCCCTAGGTCTTTCATCCTTAAGCAGGTAACCCTTAGCAATAAAACAAACATAACACAAGAGGTTCCTGTAGAGTACTACAGAAACTTAGGATGCTAGCACCTTCCCTAAGTTTAACCAACCCCCGAACCTATAACTCTCTAGCTTGCATGTGCATTGCATTGTGGGTACTTCGATCTTTTTCCCTTCCTTTGGACAAATCAAAGTTCGGTTGCAAATGAATAAGATTCAAGCTCGTCAATAGCTTGGTATCCAAATTTCACCGTGACACAAGTTTTAAAGACTCAGTTATACATAATAAAGTCAATCAGGGGTAGTGACGTTAAGATTCAACAAATCTCTCTAAGAGTTTGAAGACATTGGAACACTTTGGATGTCAAGTTTTCTATAAAATCCTCTTGGAATGACTCATTCTCATAAAGCATGTACTCTGGGGCATGTGAGAATCATAGGCTATTTTATCCATTCAAGACGACCGTTGTCCTAAATGGCGACTATCATGCAGTCCATCAATGCAGAATTACATTGTTCTCACAACATTCTTCATCCATGTCCCCGATAAATTTTACTTCAGGTGGTCATGATAATTCACTAATGAATCTCCATTTCAGGCAGTTATGGCAGAATTGATGCAAGAATTTCCCAGTTGGTGACCTGAAAATTCTCGATGAACCTTCTTAACTTCACCTTCCCAGTAAAGTGGATGTTGCTTCACTCCTTAGTGGACTTCTTACAACGCCAATCTTCCCCAGCGAAGCGGATGTTTATTTCATCCCCATGAATTTTTGACTCTAACATATTTAACAGCTACGTCGACTCATCTTCCCTATTGAAGTGGATATTTATTCCCCAATGAGACCTCAGTTTGGGTATCTCCATCTACAACTCTAGTAAGAGTCTCTCCAGTGAAGTAGATATTTATTTTATCCTTGAAGTTTCTCCAATTATGAGTTTGATCCTTTCCCAGCAGATTATTCTCATCTCCAGCAGAGTAACCAGATTCATCTTGGCAAGTCCTTCAAGGTGAAGTCAAAATGTTATATCCCAAAATGGAGTACTCTCTTTTCCCCAGAGAGGTTTGAAGCCTTGAAGCAGGACTGTGGTCCCAGATGTGTTTTTCCATTCATCCTCAGTGATGCTTCTATCTTACGAAGATCGTCCGAGTATCCATGTCGATATGTTTATTTCATCTCCGGTTTACTTCTCCTTGTTTTTTTTGTCATGATAAACATAACATAACATACATTCATTCATATGGATATATGGCGTCTGTGCATTTCGCATTTTTGTGTTTGTTTGTTTGTTTACTTTGGTCGTGTTTATCCCTAAGTGATTGGATTTGTCTTCTCCCTCCAAGTAGAGTCGTCATCCCTAAGCAAAAAGAGCACATCCTTTCTAATTCCCCACTGAGTTCAATTCTCGTGGAATATGGTTGCTTTAGTTTTCTTTTCCATTTTTGGATAAAGATAAACCCCAGTTGAGTTGATTCCTCAATGGGTAGAGTCTTGCTTGACCGTTTCTCTTCAGTTATTTCCTGAATTGAACTTTGGTCCCTGGCAATCACAATTTTGAGTCTCTCTAGGCTTTTGAACCTGGATTGAGCGTGCAATTATTTTGCACTTTTTCCCCTGGAAGAATCTATTTGAAGATCACCATTGAAGACAAAGTATTTCTCCAACAGTTTTACAGCATTTTCTCATCAATTTATACTCAGACAACAAGTGGCAACTCCTTATTTGAGCAGTTTGTTTCATTCTCAGGTTTTCTATTTGGATGACAAATGGCAGTCTCCTCAAGACAGTTTGTCTATCCCTAATGAGTTTATCAAGGTTATCAACTTATCCTTCATCAAATGGCATCTCTTCGGAAATCCATCAGAGAAGTTTGTTGAAGACTATATAGATGTTTCTCTTTATTTGAGAGTTTTCATTACAAAGATTTCATACATTTTACAACTACCGCAAGACTGCTCCATCGGGAATTATTCCTCCAGTGAGCCCATTACATAAGTCTAATTCCATCACATGGCATCTCTTCTGAGAAGTTTGGTGAAGATTATTACAATTGATCTTTCTCTTTATTTGAGAAGATGTATTTTTACAAATTGATCGGCCTGCATATCTTCTGAAGATCCCCAGTGATAGTTTCTAAATAATTTATGGATCCCTGCTGAAGTCCTCAATCTCCAGTGAATTCCCAATCCCCTGCGAATATGCTTTCCTATAAGTACTCGTCATTCTAGGAAGAAACTAAGACCTGTTCTTGGCATACAACCTTGAAGCCTGGGGAGGTTTATTTTACCCTTTTCAAGTAAAAGAAGAAACTGAGACCCGTTCTTGGCATACAACCTTGAAGTGTGGGGAGGTCTATCATCCTTTGGAACAATATATTTAATTATTTGAGGACTGTTTCTATTTCAGATTCCTCGGTGAATCTCGGCAGTGGATTCTCCAATAGAATTTAAAATGGAATTCCCAAGGAGAACTTCGGCAGAAGGTATCTCGTTTCCTGGAAAGTCTCGGCAGAAGATTTCCAGAAGACCTCAGCAGAAGGTATTTCATTTCATTTCTTGGTGAGTCTCGACAGAAGATTTCCAGATGACTACAACAGAAGTAGATCTCCAGCAGACTTCAAAAGAGGATGTTTCTCTGTGTCTAGTAGACTTTATGGTTAACTTTAATACCTCGACCGACCGTCATTTTCTTTACGGAATCTCGACAGCAAATTCCCCAAATTTTTGGCAGTGGACACCTTTTCAAAAGATATTTGATAGCTACATTTGACCTTGACAGTAGGTTCTTCAAGTGGAATTTTTATCACAAGTTATGCACATTGTGCTTAAAGATACCCTGTGATTGTCAATCAATAATCTTTTCCCCGTGGATTCCTGTTTGCTAGGCCATCTTCGTCAGGTTATGTCTTACCTCTCCTATATAGTTTCCCACTTATGGAATCATCTCTCCACAGGATCTTCGTCTTGGATTTCATATCATCGCATATCATATGCATTGGGTGGCATCTTAGGGCCAAATATTTGTGCAATGTTTGTATATAAGCCTTTCCTATCACGTCGAGATGTGGTTTTCAATTCCTCATATCTCTGGATATAAGAAACTTAAATAGCGGCATTTGTCACACCCTAATTTTTACCATAAGATCCCACCTCTTTATGCACGGTCTTGCATAATATCTCTAGGTCATGCGGTTTTCATGTGCATGCTTATTATAACTAACCAGTTTGTGCAGGGGTGGTGGTTTTAAGTTTAGTTTCTCACAGTCAAGCATTTCAGGGGCATGACCTTTGAGCCTGAGTGGTCTTAGGGTTTCTATTCTATCTAGGCCTAGATGGTCAAGGGTACTTTAAAAAATCAAGAGGCTAAAACGTGTGATTATACCTGGAGTTAAGGTTTTGTCTTTTCCCAAGTTAGACAAGGTTTTGTTTAAAGTACTAGAGGTGGAGTAGTACGTTCATTGAGGTTAAGGTGACAAAGTGATGAGATTTGGTTTGTGGATCCCCTTTATAGTATCAAGCTCGGTTCATAGATTTTTATTTTCAATTATTCAATTTGGTTGGATTAAGTTGCCAAGATTAGAAAGTCCGCTTGTAAGGATTCCTCAAATTCAAGTCCAATCATGGTGAGATTAAAATTCAAGTCGTTTCCAAAAATCCAAAGCATGTAAAGGTCCTCCATCACAAGTTTAAGTGATACAAGTTCAGAGTTCCAACGTCATTTCCATGTTTCAAATTCAATTTATTAAATCGGATTACAAGAACATCCCATACTCTAAGAAAATTAAGATTTAAAGTATTCAAGAACCCCTTACAATCCAAGCTCATTTCAACACCATTTAAGTAGTCAAGAAAGATTGAAGATGTACAAAACGAAATTCAAGAATAACCAAATTCACAAAGCCCATTTTAAAATGAGGATGTATAAAATTCAAAGCATAACATCATTAAAATTCATCTACAAATCACAAGCTCAAGTTGATCCCAAAGGAATCCAAGAGTTCATTACAAGGAATTCAAGTTAAAATTGTCATGCTAAGATTCAAATCATAGAAATCAGAATACAAAATTCAAGGGATGAACCCGGATTTTAGATTTATGTCACAAGACTGCCCTTGTCTAAAATTCAAAGTTCATTAGCTCTCAAACTTTCATAAATTCTATGTCCATAATCGGAAGTAAAACAACATGACAATGGCTGATAATTCCTTGCAACGACAAGGCAACTCATTCATCACACCGCCGAGCAAAATCTCTCGAAGCTCGTTTTCTCCATCTACCTGCAACATTTTAAAGCAAGTGAGAAACACCGTGAGAACACATCTACAATGACTTCGCCCCACTATCATATTGATTCCACCTTCCAAAACATTCTTATACCGCCATTTCCCACACTATTAAGACAACTTTCTTCCCTTTTCAATTTGAACCTTGGACATGTCTCCCTGGAAATGGAAGGGCATTCATCACTAGAATCAAGTGTGAGACAAAATAATTACCGGAGCAAGACTTCCCAAAACCATTTCTGACATGTACTTAAATTCATATTCAATGCCCTGTTGGTTTGAGACCTATAAAAACAAGGTTCACAGCAACACAGAGGAGAAAGGCATAAAAAAAACTTACCCATAGTGGTCAGAAATCATAAAGCATTGCAACAAACCTCATTCACAAAGACGTCGTAGAACCCTCGCACTGCGTCGGCCAAATCCAACAATTCTCAACACCATTGGATCTCCTCCGTCGTGAAATCACACGGAGCTGGCGAAAGACTAACTCTGTCCCTTCCTTGATCCTTGACATTTCTACGTGATGATGTTGTTGGCTACTTGATTGTAGATAAATATATAAAGATGTCGAGGTTTCCATGTAAAGGCGATGATGTTAAATGATGCGCAAAGTCACGAAGGTTTGAGAGAGAGAGGAACGATTGTAGGAAGGCTAAGAGGAGGTTTCATATGGGTCAGTTTTGACCTTGTTGTTGTTGTTGGTTGTTCGGGTCATGGGCTTAGGGTAGAAGTACCGACCCAATTTTTTGGGTTGTCTTGCTAAAAGCCCAGTTCACCATCATTTTCATTTCACCCCCCCCCCTCCCTCCCTAACTTTGTTTTAAAATAAATCTTTGCTAATGTTGTTTTAAAATTCAATAATCGTTAATTTCGTTTAAGAAAATTCGAAGAAGGGGTGGGTACAAATAAACTTTGGGCCTTTTATCCTTTGTTTCATAAATCGTGAACTAAGCCATGTTACAAATCTCAAAATACCTAATTGAAGCAGGTTTATTTTGAAAGCATACTCAATGAGATACTGTTTCATGAATCCTATTGAGTTATGCTCAAATTTGTGTTGGCTTTGCAAAAGAAAATTAATGACCTATCCTAACTGATGATCCAGTCACAAGTTATTGCAATATATTTTCAATAAAAACTTTAATACAAACACGTGTGTTGCATTAGCAGTTTTAGAATTAACATTTTCTGCTTGCTAATATTTGCTTGATGACATAGAAACTTGCATGTGAACATTAATATTGAGTTTAATCTTTTCAGACTTGAAAATCCAATGAGTAGATTAGCCAATCATGACCATATCCAGGGGCACGTTTGCTTGAAAACTTTTCTAAGCAGGGGAAAGTTTTTTTCCCATTTGTTACCGGCATTGTTTGTCAAAATTCAATTGTTATTGGTATGCAACGTCCAGTTGTCACTGACTTCCTTGTTCAAGTTTCTTCCCAGTTGTCTCTCTTGTAGTCTGACTATCCCTAAGAGATGAGTTCAGATACTTCGTTGCGCAAAATTCAGTCGTTCTAGGGCATTTACGTCGAGATTTGATAAATCTCTCCAAGAGTTTGAAGACACTAGAGCATTGTTATGCCAATTTTTCTATAAAATCATCTTAAGGTGATGTCTTCTTATAAACCATGTGATGCGGGGCATTTGAGAATTGAAGCTTGTTTTGATCACAAGAATCGTGGTTGTCCATCATGCAGTTTTTTCAATGTAGAACTAAGTGTTCTCTTAAGAAAGTGTGTTCTTGCGACCTGCTTTACATATATCCCCAAGGGGTCTCTACTCCAGGTAACTCTGACATGTTTGGGTGATTCCCTGTGAGTATCTACTTAAAGTGGTTATGAAAACTCCTTGGTGAGCATCCACTTCAAGCAGTTGTGACAGGTTTGATGCAGGACTCCCTAGTTGGTGCCATAAGAATTCATAATGAATCTCTTTAGCTTCATGCTTCCTCAGTGAAGTGGATGTTTATTTCATCCATCAGTGAAATTCTTACAACTCCCCTCTTCTCCAACAGAGATATCTATCTTCTTAGAGCTCATACCCCGACAACAAGTGTCAGTCTCTTTGAGAAGCTTGTTTGCTATTTCAATCTTTACGACGATAAGTGGCAGTCTCTTTCGAGAAGCTTATCCGTTCTTAGTGATTCTCCAACCTTTTGCAATTATAAGTGGCAGTCTCTTTGAGAAGCTTGTTTTCTATTTCAATCCTTACAACGATAAGTGGAAATTATAAGTGGCAGTCTCTTTTGAGAAACTTATCTGGTCTTGGTGGTTTTTCAACCTTTACAATGATAAGTGGTTGTCTCTTTTGAGAAGCTTATCCGTTCTTGGTGGCTCTTCAACCTTTTGCAATTATAAGTATCTATTCCCATGGAAGCCCCTCATAGGAGTCTTGTTGAAGACCTTACAAGTGGTTTCTCTTTATTTGAGATATCCATTTACAAGGATTTTACTACAATTGGTGATGATTCTCCCAGCAAGTCCATTACCCAATTTGCTACTATCAAATGGCATCTCTCCGAGAAGTTTGATGAAGATCCTGATGATGTTTCTCTTTATTTGAGAAGACGTATTTACAAATCAACTAACTTGTATCTCTTTTGAGATTCCCGATGAAGCTTCCTAATCTCCAGTAAGGTTGGGAATCTCCCCAATGTCTATCATGTGATACATGTTTATTAGTGTTGAGGATTTTCTCCCAGTGGATTCGTCTTTTATTCCCCACTAAAGTTACCCTATTTTCTCCGATAAGCTTCCTTGGCTTCATGCTTCCCCAAGTGAAATGGATGTATGTCTTCCAGTAAATCTTTGGACTCTGTTGTTCCTCAGTGAATCTTTGTACTCCTCTATTCCCTGGTGATTTCTTATGACTCCTTTCGTCTCCAACGAATTAGATATGTTTATCTATTCCCCATTGAGTCTCTAAAACTCCATTCTTATTCGACAAAATGAATGTTCATTACTTCCCTCATGAAGTTTAAACTTAGACAACTATAGCCACGACTTTGGTCCGAGCTTCCCCAGTGAGATGGATATTTATTTTATCCCCTGTGAAGTCTCTAATCATGGGTGACCCTTTCCGAGTAAACATTTCTCTTCCAACAAGGAAATCATATTCATGATGGCAATCCCTCAGGTGAAGTCATGATGTTATACCCCTAAGTGGAATACTCTTTTCCCCAGAGAAGGTTGAAACCTTGAAGTAGGATTATGGTTACGCATATGGATTTCTATTTATCTCTTGATAGATGTCTTCTTCTTGCAGAGGTTGGCCGAGTATCCTCTTCGAGATATTTATTTCATCTCCAGTTTACTTTTCCTTGTTTGTTTTGTCAGCATAAGTATAAGCATGACATACATACATTCATACAGATATACATGGCATATGAGCATGTTTTCTACCTTGATGTCTTTTTCTCGTTCACTTTGGCCGTGTTTATCACCAAGTAACCTGGTTTGTATCCTCTCTCCAGTAGAGTTGTCAACCTTAAGTTGAAAGTGCACATCATTTCTAATTCCCCACTGAGATTGATCCTCATGGAAGATTTGTTGCTTTAGTTGCGTTTCCATGTTTGGATAAGATAAACCCCAGTTGAGTTCATTCCTCAATGGGTAGAGTCTTGTTTGACTATTTCTCTCTAGCTTTTTCCTAGATTGAACTTTGGTCTCTGGAAATTATGCTTTTGAATCTCTCTAAGCTGCTGAACACCCAGGATGAGTGTGCATTTATTTTTCACTTTATCTTCCAAGAAATCTAGTTGTCACTGATATCTATTTATAGATCCCCATTAAAGACAGAGTCTTATTTTCCAGCAGTGTTGTTATAACACCCTCTTGAAATTAATACTTACGATAAGTGACAGTCTCTTTTGAGAAGCTTATCCATTTTTGTTGGTTCTCCAATCTAATTACAAAGGGCGTCTCCCCGTGAAGTCTAGTTGTTGTTGGCATCAATCCATTGGAAGTCAGTCTTGATACATTTGCTTACATTTTAAGTCCAATTGTTTTAGCACATACAGAGGAGTTTAATTACCATGTATCTTTCCTGACGTTTCCTGAAGATCCTGTTTGATTCCTTCGTTTTAAGGAATTTCCAGAGGCTTGGATGTTTATTCTTATTTGAAAACTCCAACATTTGTTTGCATGATCCTATTGTTATGAGGGTCTTGTTTTATCTTTTGTTCTAGAATGTCACTCAGTCATGCCTGAACCTGTTGGTCAATCACTCTAGATATTCCCCAGTGGAGACCATCTTTTTGGTTCTACCTCCAATGAGGATCTTTTCTTCTAAACGGCCATCCGGTCATGCCTGAACCTGTTGATCAATCACTTCAAATATCCCCAATTTATTTTCGTTCCTCAGTGAAGACCGTCTTTCTGATTCTACCTCCAGTGAGGATCTTTTCTTTCTAAAGTATCAATTGGTTATGCCTGAATCTGTTGATCAATCACTTTAGATTTCCCCAGTTTGTTTCTGTTCCCCAGCATTTGGTCATCCCTAGTGAGTTGTTACCCATTATGTTGACTTTATCCCTATTTGCTTTCATTCTTTGCCTGCATTGTGCATTTACCATTCCATCATGAATCATCATGCTAGAGTTCATTGCATGTCAGCATTGTTTCTAGCATTGTCTGAGTAGTTTCTTTTGTCCATAGCATAGCATGACATTGCCTCTAGGGTCAAAATTTCCAGTTTTCTATATTTAAATACCTTTCACTCTGATTTCATGAGGGTTGTCATTGCTCATGCCATCTGGTAAAGATATTTAAATAGGGGCAACTGTCATACCCCAAATTTTGACTAGGTATTTTCAAACTTGCATTCATTCTCACTTTGCATCATCTCTCAAGACATGAGATCGAAGGTTTTCTGTTGAGTTGGATTTCCATTGTTCAGAGGTTGTTTCTTGCAGTTATTATACTCAAGTTTGAGGTAAAGGTGTTGGATTTCCAATTATCATGAGCATTTCCTATCAGAGATTTATCAAAGCATGACATCAGCTTCTCTGAATTTCCTCAAGGGTGTCAGATGTTTAGGGTTTCATTAGTGGCTTAACTAGAAAGATTTTAAATCAAGGTTTTGGTTCTCATCAAGTCGTTGTTTTATCAGTATGCACTTAAGGCAGGAAGATTAGGGTTTCTCACCCTTTATGTTTATGATTGGAAAGTGCCTTTCAGTCGAGTTTCACCTGAGGCTACCAGGTAAAGTATGTGTATGAAGTATTGTTTCATTTGGATGTGATCTGGTTTTGGTCAGGAAAGTGGAGATTATTTTATTCTTTGTGTTTGAAGATCATAAAACCAGGGTTTCGTGTCGATTCAAGTTGTTTGCTGAAGGTACAGAGCCATCGAAGGTCAAAGCAGTTGAGTTGTGTGCAAGTACTAATTGTGTGGTTCATGTTCCTGTCATAGGAGAATTCCAGCTTCCCCTTTAATTCAAGATAGAATCTGGATGTGATGTTATTTCTCATAGAATTGATTCAAATTTGCAATGCGTTTCTGGCATGATTTTAATAAAGAGTGCCAGATGCTAAAAGTTGGTTTTCAAGGATGATTTGTTGTGTTATTTCAAGTTAAATTCATTTCCAGTCCTAGGTCGAGTTATGCTTGATTCTATTTCCCAAGGAATTGGCTCAAGATAACTTTCACTGAACCAAGGCTTTCACTATGCAAATCACGGTGATATCTTTTCTCCGAGTTTATCTTAAAATAACATTTTCCTACGAACATGTATTTGGAAGTTGGCATTTCTTTTGGACATGGTAGGATATATTTTATTCAGCTATTCCACACCAAGACAAAATAAAAGCAGTGAAAATGACAATGTTCTTGCTGAGGCTGCCCCACCATACCACTGCCACAACCAAACAAAGCCTGTCAATGAACCAAAAAAATCTGCATCACAAAACAACACAATGGCACTATAGCCATAACCAGACAAAACATGTTGTACCTCAAAAACTTAATCAGCAAGTAGGTGTTTTAATTTTAAAAAAGAGAGAAAAGATTATCAAGAGAGGACTTAGTGGAAAAAACATAACAACACAACTAACAACTACATTGAAAAGAAAAAATTCTCTACAAGCACCAAGATCGCCCTGTTCATCATCTTCTTCGCATACCTCTACCCTATCCATTCATCCTCTCTTCATTTCCGTTTTCGATAATGTTAATCACAAAACAAAACTCATCTCACTCTCTTTCCGTTCAACCACCAACCACCATGTTATTCACAACACATAAACAACAACACCCAAAAATCCAAATCAATAGCAAAACCCAATCCAACCCAAAACAAAATCAGAAGAAAGAGGAGAAGAAGAGAGAGTGAGAAAAAATGAATTGAAACCCAAAACCACAATCGAACCAAAACAGAAAAAACTAGAAGAAGAAGAGCAAGACAAAACAAGTTCCAACTCGTGAACAAAAATGAACCAAACCTGAACCAAAAAAGAAGACGAGAAACTAAGATCGGTACAGACGAGTTTCAAAAAGGATAAGGTTCAAAAATTTGGTTCTATGACTGTGTTGTTGCTCGTTGTTTTTCCTTTTCGTTTTTTTCTTCTGACTTGTTTTACCTTCTTTTTTATATATTCTGGTAATTATTTGGATACAGATGGATCATGGGTAACAAAGCCCATATGGTGTTTACTTTGTTCTTATACACACCTATTGTACCTCAAAATTTGCCCAACCTTTTTCTTTACTTGGTTTATGTTTCATTACATTGTTCTAGCATTTACATTTGCATATCATTGCTCATTTACAGGGGATCAAGAGAGGTGTGAATAGAAAGAGAAGGTTTTCCAAAGGTTTTGAGCCTAAACAAGGGGTTTTACTCAAGCAGGATTGCTCATTAAAGTCATCAAGAAGTAGTCAAAGCTTTGTGGAGGAGTTGATGGGTGTATGTGGATTATCTCCTAACTTGGAGGCTAATGGAGGATAATCAGAGGATTGTGAATTCATGATTATGGATATGCGATGTTAAGGATGCTCATTGAAGTCTTTGAGAGTCATGTTGGAGCTTATTCAAGTTGTTGTGTCATGTGTAAGAGGCCACAGTCAAGAGTGGTGCATCTAGGGTTTTCATCTGGTCAACCCTCAGTCAACTGTGAAATTGAAGGAGATTAAGACTCAATTCCAAGTCTTTGTGATCATGGAATGTTGTGTTGAGATGTCTAATATATAATTTCAAGATCAATTCATCAAGAATCAAGAGTGTGAGAAGTTACTAAATTAGGGTTCTCAGTGTAAAATTCCATGTTTAGTGCCCAACTTCAAGACCACATATCACAAGATACGAGTCTCATCTCATTTTGACCCCAACATGAAACTTGTAGAGAATGTTTCTAGATTTCTTTTGAGTACTATAAGTCTTTCATCTGATTTCTAGAACTCAAGTTATGATGCTGACAAGTTACAGGTCATCAGATGAATGTGATTTTGGTCAACAAAAGTCAACCAACTTCCAAGACATTTTTGACCTAGAAGGATGTTTCTCCTCACTTTTACCCAAAAATGAAAGTTGTTACTCATGATCTTAGCTTTCCAAAAAGTACTATAAGTCTTTCATCTAATTTATAGAGCTCAAGATATGAAGCTTGCAAGACAGGGGTATTTTGGGAAACTTTGATTACAGGTCATTTTCATTATAGGTCCATTTCACAACCTTGCACGCCTCAAATGGAAATCTTTCCAACATCAAACTTGCTTCAAATGAGGTCAATTTTATCATCAGACATCAACCTATCATTGGATTGGCTTGGGTTTGAAGATTGGTGAAAGAATTTTTCATGAAAAAGCCTTAAAAGGGGAAAATGCAATTTAATTGATTTTTAATCATTACAAGGCAAGCTTATGCATTTTTTGAATCACAAGGATATAACAAACAAGATGCAGAAATTGGATTTAAACTTTGGTGTCATTTGCACGTGTATTTCAATGGCCACTACAAATGGAATTTTCACAATCTAATCTCAACCATTTGATCAAAGCAAGGGATGAATCCTATCCACATGATCAATTGGAGTTCCCAGCAAGCATTTTGAATGAAAAACTAATGGAATCAGCCCCCTTTTCACGTGTGCATGAGCATGGAAATTTGAATTTGGGCAATTTCACAATTCACACAATTGAGCCACAATTGGGCCTCTAAAATGATCCCAATCCATCATATAAAAGGTTAAAATGAATTTTGAGCATTCATTCATGCTATTTCATGCTCAGAAAGCTCAATTGCAGTTCAAGCAAGCAAGGCAAAATTCCAAATCGTGAATCTTGATTGGAGCCATTTCAAGTAGAATTGAAGCTTCCTCCTTCTTCCTCAAGTGAATTGGAATGTGTTTGGACCATTTTCATCAAGCTTGAGCCGCTGAGAAGCTCTAATGGAGAGATTCCGTTAGGTAAGCTTCAGATCCAAAAATCTCACTCATCATGTACCTATTTCACTCCATTTTTGTTGCATTCTGAAGTCCTACTCATGTAGGCAAATGCTGGATCATTGTTGTGCTTGTTTGTTGCATTTTATGTTTTGAGCTTAATTCTTGTTCTCTTCGATTTGGCTTATTTATGCATGTTTATTGAAATTTGAGCTTGGATTCGTGATCTAGGAAGATTGTAGATGAGTTTGACTATTCATTTGAGCATTTTGGTGAAGTTGGGTTCCACCTGAATTTTTGAGTCACCGAAGAAGATGACCGGAGCCTCCGTGCTCCGGCCACCTGGTTTTCTCCTTCCTTTATCCATGTTTAAACCAGCCAGAGCTACGTGTGTTTATGTGATCCACTTGATCTGATGACCTATTGATCCAACTGCTTAGAACACGCCTCACCGTGCACGCGTTTTGACCTACCTCATGAGATCATGCCAATACGCAGCGTTTCATTAAACGCTCTCTTGGACTGGGCCCTATTTTCTATTGGCACACCTCTTTGTTGCAGGCCCATTGATTTCAACATGATCTTGTTGCTTCCTGCACCACTGTTTTTCCTTTCTTTATTTTCTTTTCTTTTTTATTTTGTTTTGCATCTGTTTAGAATTAATTCAATTAAAAATACTTCTCTAATTGATAAAATTCCCCAAAAATATTTTCTGGACACTTTGAGATGTCTTTTATTTTTTAGAATTTTTATTTTATTTTATTGAATTATTTTTCATTTAAAAAAGGAATTATCAATTGGAGGTGTTTTATTTGAATTATTTCTTGACATTGTTTAGTTCTTGATTTGTTGATTCCTCTTCCTTCTGATCCAATGACTGAAAATTAATCCTCATATCAATGATGAGTTGAGTGATTTTTTAGGACCATTTTCCCCCTGTTTGGTTGAGTTTTAGTTTGACTTCGATTACATTTCATTTGACCCTCGACAATCCTCCTTCACAATGGAGCACCCTTGTAATTTCTTGGCCTCTGGTTTCCAACATGTTTATGTGCTTCTTGCATTTTATTTGGATATTTTTGAATCATTTTCCTAATTTTGAGGTAACTTACAAGTCAAGTTACCCCAAAGGGAGGTTCATACATACACATTGACCTAGTTTGCCTTGGAGATGACACTTATGGATCCTGTGAGCCTTCAATTCCTTTTGATTCATGTTGCTAACATGTTAAGGTTGCTGCTTGCTCAATTTTAGGTCATGAAATTGTGTTTTGCTTGTTCATTTGTGTGTTTCTTTTGGAATTTCCATTTAGGGTTTCCATGTGTGGCATGTTTGCCTTCTTTTGTGTATGTGCTTGCATTTTCTTTTGGTATTTTTCCTTTTGCTTTTGAGCCCTCTCTTCGTATCCCCACTTCTGTCCAAGGACTTTGGGACACCATTTAGATTTTCTTAGTCCCTCCTTTGGAGGTATTTGAAGCATGAGTTGAATGGTGAACCATGAGGACACTTTTGGTGCACCTTTTGCACAAATCATAATGATGCTTTGGTTGAATGATATTTGGGGATGACTTGATGTTTTCTTCTCTTATTCTAACCCCTATTTGAGTTGGGGTTCATTTCTTTTCCCTTTTCATGCTATTTGCTTTGTGTTTTTGTGGTTGATGTTTGAATGGTTTAGGTCATTTCATCCTACTTTTGGTGCATTTGTGTGGTTTCATTCTTGTGCATTTATTTCTCTCTTCTTCTTTTGCATCCTCATATGCATGCTTGAGGTTGAGATGAGCTTGTGGAGGCTAATTCCCCACACATATTTCCTCCCTCACTTTCATCCTATTTGTGCATTCTATGTTTGCATAATTGCATTTGCATGTTCTTTCTTTTTCTTCTTCTTTTGTCTTTCTTCCCTTAGGATCTCTAACTTCTCTTCTTCAAGAGAGGTTATGATAGACATTAGAATCAAACCATACATGATAACATTAGGTATTTCCCTTTTGTATCCCAACTCTAAGTCCACTTTGCATGACAACTTTTAGGATTGAGTTAGTACCCCTTTAGTGCGTCCTTTCTCTTCTCATCTTCAAACACTTTCAAAACACCTAATAATGAATAACAAGTGTTGTACGCTACGAGCCTTAAGCTACTTGGGAAATGGTGATTGTGGGGCTTCCTCTCAATGGCATAGAGTATTTAGTGTACACCCTTTGGGTGATATGTGACGCATTCGCTCCTAGGTCATAGTCTTTAGTGCAACATAAGTTACAAATCAAATTCAAAACATTTCTTCTCTGAAAAACACAAAAACACTTCAAACTTTTTTATCCTTCGGGATATTAATATTGGAAACCTTTTTCATAAAAGAGTGTTGTTAAGCTTTATTTCTACCGCAAACAGGCATCGTCCCTAACTACTAGAACGAAGGTTTAACCCTACTCGGGCCTAAAAACTCTTGAACCAACCGGTGTTCTTGTTAGCCCGAACTACGTTTGCTCTGATCTCTCATACCTGTTGAGAGTACATAGGCACGAGACGACGATGTCTCGGCGAGCAACCTTCCCCCTTTTTTCACCCGTAGTTAGCCGAACTACGTTCACTCTGACTTTCCCATTGCACGAGGGAGTACGTAGGCACAGAGCGGCGATGCTCTGCCGAGTCCTTTCTTTTTATTTTGTCCCTTGACCTTTAGCTAGATAGTTTTAATCACCCTTTTAGATAGACAACAAAGCGTGGATCCCGTCGAGTACGACGGACGTGAGGGGTGCTCATACCTTCCCCTTACGTAACCGACTCCCGAACCCGAGATTTGGTTGCGATGACCGATATTATCCCTTTTTTCGTAAGTTTTCTCTGGTCGTTTCCTTTTCCTCTTTTGGGATAAATAACGAACGGTGGCGACTCTTCTGTCATTGCCGGCACCTTTTTTTGCAGTAGCGACAACACCCACATGATTCTACATACCACCCTTCTTGTTCATCTATTTCTTGTGAATTGATGATGAGCTTTTGGAAAGCCCATATGATTCTACCGCCCTTGATTTCAAAATACACCTCTCTCCACTCTCTTATTTTCTCTTTAATTTTTTACTATTATTGTTCTTACTTATTTTTTTGGATTTTTTTATTATTAGATTTATTTTCTGATATTATTTTTAGTAAATTCTCATGTTTAATATGGTGGTTTATCATTACCACTCTTATTTAGTTCATTTCCATTTCATTTTGGATTTTGGATTTTATTTTCATTATTGGTCGATGAAGTCTTTAGAATCATAAATATTGGTTATCGAAGTTGTTAACCTTCATTATTTCAAATCTGTAGGGATTCATTCTTTGGATCATTTTCTGTACTTTAGGATCACGATACGATTTCTTGGTGCTAAAGTGGACCGATTCAAATGAGACTGATATGTAGATCATTCTTCAAAAATCGTGACGCACGAAAAGAAAAGAGAACAGTCTCGTCTTAATCACAAACTTTCATCGATTAATCGTGTTTTAGCACAAAGATTGCTTTTAACCGGCCTCTTATAGCATGATCCTCCTTATAGATCGTGTTACGATTGCTTGGTGCTAAACTGGACCGATTCATCCGATCAATGACAATTAACGACTAACCGCTAACTTTTATTTATATCCAATATTATCTTGCTTTATCTTTCTGTCAATATATCACTGTCTATATATTCTTGTTCATATTATCATCTTTTCATCTTATTCATATCTTTTTCATTTTATTCAAAATACAAAAACATGATAAAATTATCGAAACCATAAAAAACTTTCAATTGATGGATTGTTGGCTACTACCTTGGGCATTGGAATTTGGACCTTGTACAAAAACCCAGGTAGAGGATATTTTTATATGTGCCCTTACTCTTGCTTAGTTTAGGAAACATTGCACACACACGACTTCCTTTTGGGCTACTTGACAATGACCTCATTTATTTCTCGCATTTTTCTTTAGGATATCCAAGTCCAACTTAATTTTTTATTAATATTGGAGTAGGATAGATTTAGGCTCTCGATGTTTGCATGATAACATTAAGTTAGCATTTTCCCTTCAATATCGACTTTAGGACCATCGTTGTATGACAACATTAGGATTCAGTCTCCCATAGATTTTCTTTTCTTTTTGCATCCAAAATATTTTCTTAATCTAAATCCAAAGGAAAGAATCTTCTTTGTTGACTTTATGTCATAGCTAGGATAGTTTAGATCTACCTTACCTTTCTCATATTACCTTGTTAGAGTCATTTCCCCTCTTGACCTTGTTAGAGTCATTAGTCTCAATTTAGACTTAGGATAAAGTTTTGTAAACTCTATGTAAGTGCTATTTCTATGAGCACTTATCTTTCCCTTTTGACCTTGTTAGGATCAATAGTCCTTTAAACCTAGCCTTAGATTTGAGTTTCTTAACTCTATGTAAGTGCCATTGATATGGACACTTACTTCCTCTTTGGACCTTGTTAGAGTCCTTACTCTTTTAACTTAAACTTAAGATAGAGTTTGTAAACTCTATATAGAAGTGTCATTGCTATGGACACTTACCTCCCCCTTTGGAACCTTGATTACTATCAACAATTCCTCACCCGTAGTTAGGTGAACTATGAATCCTCTAATTCCATCCTTGTTAGGATACGTAGGCATAAGACCGCGAAGTCTTGGCGAGCATACTTAGCAATAAACCTCAGGTTTCCCCATAGGATCTTCCCAAATGATAGCAAGCAAAATAACATAACACAAATACCAACAAGAGGTTTCTGTAGAGTACTACAGATACTTAGGGTGCTAGTACCTTCCCTTAATATAACCAAACCCCGAATCTTAGATCTCTTAGCATTATTGTTACATTGTGCAATTAGGTTTTTTTACCTTTTCCCTTCTTTTGGATAAATCAAAGCTCGGTGGTAAACTTCAAAGATTTGTGATTCAAGTTAATATAATAGCTTGATATCTGACTCTCACCGTAACAACGCTTTCCATATATTGTACCATTGTTATTCTTTTATGTTTTTGTAAAATGGAAAAGTATGTAAATTATGCCAATAGGCACTTATGATGGTGTCAATACCAAGTAATAACTTTGTATGATATTATTCTAGTTGTATATTATACAGGGCGTTACAATATTAGTTTTATTCTTAAAAAGAAAACCTATATTTAAATCAAATAGGTCAACATTTATTTTACCGGCTCTATCATAACAAGAACTTAAACAAGCTTAATTCTCAAGAGTGTATCATGTTAGGATACTCTGAATGGTCAAAAGGCTACATAGTCTATAACACTAGAACCAAAATTTTAAATGAATCAATTCATGTTTAGTTTTGATGATAAGTTTAGCTCTGGAAAGTCAAAGCTAGTTAACATATTTGTAGATCTAAAGATCACTCTTATAACTCTAAAGATAAAGATTCAGGAAGTTCTAAACACAATGGTGACCAATTAATGCCAAAAGATGACATCACTTTAAAAGAGAAGTACACGCAAATGTCATATCACTCTGAATAACAAGTTAGAACTTATTTAAACCAGGTCTTCAACAAGAAAGTAGAGAAACACTTATGGACCTAAAATCTATCAGAACTAGTATCAACTGGTTAAGCTCTTCAGGTTAGAAGTTCCTTTGTCAGAATCTATTTGATTTTTATTTTTTGAGACTATATGTTACTTTAAAATTCAAATTGAAACATGTTTGTATAAGAAGTGGTATATGTCCTACTGATTTCTTATTCCTTTAATCGTTCAAATAACCTTTAGGAGAAATCTATTTTTGAAAAAATCAAGAATCATGACCAATTACATCTATGCCATTAATTGATTTACTTTTCAATAATAGAAATTATTACCTGCATTTAAGTGTGTTGCGTTTTAAAAATTTTTGTTGGACTCTCAAGGTAATGATTGAGATTTCTTTTATCTCAACTTTGTAATCTAAGTTCGTTCAAACGTTTTCACTTCCTCTTTCTTCACTCTATTTATACCAGTCATAGTTTTTGACTCATTCTTAACTCTTTTCACATTCTTCGTTCATTTATATTGTCTTAAATATCTAAACTCAAATGGATTTCTATGTTCCTTCAAATAGCGATAAACACACGTGTACTTTCATTGAGCAGATCATTGAATTCAATAAACTAAACAAACTACGACATAACATTCTAAGAAATGTATCTTTGTTTAAGTGGGAAAACTACTTTGGACTGCTTCACGGACCTGTCTACCCCATCCTAGTCAAAGATTCCAGGATGAATGCATCCATTATGCAAACTGACCAAGGTGTATCTGAAATCCGGTCTCTAATTCTTGGTTTTCCAATCACCATTACTCCATCACTACAGATGCTCCAAACCGTTTGTCACAAAAGTTCTTGATCTCATATACGCTAAGTATAATAATCTCGCAAGTGCCTCTAATCTCTCTCCCTTGGCTAAAGTTTGGAATCAATTATTGGTGGAATTTATTTTGCCTATAGAGAAGAATCTAGATTGGCTCACTTTTGACGACAAGCAACTCTTATGCTTCCTTTTAATGAAAGTTAAGATTAGTCTACCTCTCACCTTCTTTAACCTTATGGAATCCAAGATCAGGACCTATAGCGAGGAAATGTCTTGTTTCATTCCTTATGGAAGAGTTCTTTTTGAAGTTTTCTATCTGGAACAAATAGTTAAAGAAGTGTTACATGCAGGCTTAACTGAGAATCTTGTGACTCTCAGGGGCTCAAAGATGGAAATAACTCAAAGCCCTAATGATCAAAGCAGGAAGTCCAGGAGGATTGAGTCTGGACTTAGAACCTCTGATTCTTAATTTCTTCTCTATTTTTTTTTGTTTCCATCAATCTCTTCTAGGAAATTTTGTCTTTCCTATTTTTGTACTCCGATCAACTGATCAATGATATATTTTATTTCTCTTCTAATAGATGATATTAATGATTTTTTATGATAATGAAAAAGGGGGAGAAAAATAATATGTTTTAATTCAATAATTTACCCCTTAGAATATCCCAATCAAGCTAGTTTCAGGATTTTAAGAGTTTATGTTTAAATAAATCTTCTGCACTATAAATTTTTCTAAATCTTAAATTCAAGGGAAGCTTGTAAACCTAACTGTGAAATTTAAAGACTAAGAATTTTTGTTAAGCCAAAAAAATTTTGGTAGTCTAAAACTCATGGGGAGCGTACAAACTTAACTATGAATTTTAGATGACTATCAGTGGGAGCTTGCAAACCTCACTCTGAACAATCAAGCTAAGTAATTTTTTTAAAGTCTAGAACTCATGGGGAGCCAACAAACCTAACTCTGAAGTTTAGATGATTTCTTATTGAATTAAATTGTTCATCAAAATACAATTGTATGTCATCGTAAAAAAGTGGGGATTGTAAGAACAAGATTGATTCTACATTTACATACCTTTAAGTTTTTATGATAAAAAGTATAGAAGAAAAATATTACACACTAACTATTTTTTTAAGTGTGCACAAACTCAAAGTGTAAAACAGAATCTAAATGAAGAGAGCAAATGCTAAGTGAAGCAGGTTCTGATTGAGAAACTTCTAATGCTAAGTCTGAAAGTCAACTCTAATAGTTGAGTACTCTGAAGAAAAGAATACCATGAGAAAGAAAATCTAATCAATGTATAATCAAGCCATTACAAGACTCTTAAGAGAAAACCAAGCTTCAATACAAAGAAGAATCTGAACAAAGCTCAAACAGAAATATAATAGATCCTGAAGTAAAGCAGACTCTAATCAAATAGGCTTGTAAATCTAAATCTGAAATAGGCAAAGTATGAAGAAGTTAAGTATGATTGTCAACTCAAATGAAAGCAAAGTCTAATGAAAAGAAAGCTTCAAATCAAAAGTAAAGTTCAAGGCAAGGTCTAAAGGATATCAAATTATAAAATCCAAACTCTGAAAAAAGATATACCCCATTGAAGAAAGAAGAACAAAGTAGATCTTGTATCAAAGAAGACTCTCATCAAAGCAGCTTATGAAGCAAAACTTCGAACAACTGCAAAATCTGATATGGACTCTGAGATCAATACACTCTGTAAACAAAGTATTAAACGAAGAAGTCATCGTCTGGATATTCAAAGACTATGCTTATGCATCAAACAACCCAGATTCACTCTGAATTCGAGCCTCATTGTCACTAGACTCTGATGTCTACATCTTCAAAGGCTATGAATTCTAATCTAACTTTAAATCTCATTTCAAAAATAAAGCCAATGATTTTTGGAAAAATAATAGAAAGAATAATCGTAAAAGTAATACATTGAAAGCAAAAAATATCAATTATTTCCCATTGGGACAAATATGCTGAAACTAAAAAAAAACTACTATACTCCTTTGTCTCGTCTCACGTCACATCATCTCACCCTTTTTACTATTACAACAATGAGTGTCTTGATACATTTGTGATAACAATCAAATCTCTACTTCAAACGGCTAAAAAATATGTTTTACCTACTTAAGATTCACGGTTGTATCTACCTATTCTACAACAAAAGTGTTCCTCGAAGAAAACAACAATCATTCACTACCAACTGATTTGTTTTTCATCCTCAATGGTAACATTCTCTATCTGTTTAAGAAGTACTTTCAAAATTAAAAGAAGCAGTAGGGTGGTAGAGAAAAGCATGACGCTAAGTGTTAAAGAGCACCAGGGATGAACAAGAGAAAATAAAGTCTTCTCAAACAATGTAAAGACACATATAATGATCTTAGATTATAACAATGGGTAGACACAATATGTGTTCTCAAACCATAAACATAATTGAGAAACACATTTCACTGATCTAGAGTTGTAAAATGTAGAGCCATAAAAGTGATCTCAAACATTAAAAGATCTACTGCAAAAGCACAAAAGACATATGTGCAAAAGCAACAGAGAAGAGAAGAAAGCACTTGGAGCTCAACATTTTATATATTGCTTAAGTGTAAATTCTAATTGTAAATTTGTGTAATCTTCTTAACAAAGAAAGTACACTTGAAAACACAAATTGGTTATAACCAAGTTTGGTTATATTCCTCAAGTGACCAGATGGTCAGGTTCTTGAGATGGCTTTGATAGAATATCAAAGAGGATTCAATCTCCTTAAGCAACTAGGTTAGTTAGAATCTTAAGGAGTCAATGACCGTCATATTTCTTAGGGGACCAGGTAGGTCAAAATTCTTAAGAAATCACTGAAAGGCTGTCATTATTTTGTAATCATATTGATTATTTGATTAAGTCATTTTCTAAGGAAAAATCACTCAAGTGAGTGGACTGGAGGTAGCCTAGTTAATGGTGAACCGGGATAAAATACTTGTGTCTTTTATCATTCTCCTTATTATTGTTATTGTTATTGTGTTTATTTTGGAATGAAAAAATTGTCATACTTGAAACCCAATTCAAACTCCCATTTTCTTGTGTTTCATACACTTTAATTATGTTCATCATTGATTCAATGTATAAGACTAACAAGTACAGACTTCCACTATTGGAGATGGTTGTTGTTACCTATACTAAGAAGATATATTCTGTTAAGTTTGCATTTCTAGAAAGTGAAAAAGAGGAGAATGCTACTTGGGCTTTAGAGGTGTGTTAGGCAATGTTGAAGGACCAAGAAGAGATGTCGAAAGTAATTGTTACCAACTGCGATACTGCTTTGATGAATTCGGTTGCAAATATATTTCCTACTTCTTATGCATTACTTTGTAGGTACCAGATAACAAAGAATGCGATAAGTCAAGTTAAAATCACGGTAAGGACGAAATAGATAAAGGTCGAAGATGGAAATAGTGAAGGCGAGTGTGATAATGGAAAAAAATAATGAATGCATGAAATGTTATAATAAATTCTTCTACTAAAGAGTTATATTCTGATTCCTTTATACATTTCAGAATAGTGTGGGAGAAATATCCTGATATACTGAAATACGTTGAAAGCATAATTTTAGACCAGGTGAAGGAGAATATTGATTGTGCATGGGCCAACCAGGTTAGACACCTTGGAAACACAACAACAAAGTGAATTGAGTTTGGCCATGTTACATTGAAGAATTGATTGGGAAATAGTAAGAGCGATTTGTGTAGAGATTGGGACTCTGTGAATCAAATAATCGAGAACCAACATCATGAGATACAAACATCATTCGATCAGAGCATCACAGATTTGGAATACAGATTTAAAGACAATAATCTTTATTCTCAGTTTGTCGGCATCATGTCTCGAATAGGTTTGAATTATATTTTTCATGAAGAAAAACTAACTAATAATGTAGGCTCCAAGAGTGCAAAGTATGGTTGAACAATTGTGAAAACATATGGTCTTTCGATTTCAAAAAAGGATGCAAGAGTTCACCAAATTGAGCGATGTTTAAAGAGAATCAAATGTACAAACATCAAAGGGGGTAACACCCATACTTATAGATTTAGCCGGCGTCAAATCTTTCAAATCATTTTAGTTTTTTATCATCAATTAATTATATGTAATTGTGTATTGATATTATTAAAGTGTGATATATATAATTTCAAGTATTTAATACATTTTTATGTTTGCAGAAAAATTTGTCTATTTGCAAAATAAAACACACAAGTTTAGTTTTACGTCTAGATCAGGAGAGGTTCCGAAGATGCATCTCTGAAATAAGAGAATAGGGTGGTACTGGAAATGCATCTTTGAAACCTCTACTGATACAAGATATAATTTCTGAGGTCCATATTTGCCTACAACTACTATAAATATAGGTTGTTGTATCATGTCTGATACAAACAAAAAATGTCACAAATGAACATCATCTGGTATGTCACAAATATGTAATGATGATTTTATATTATGAATGATAATTTTATTTTGTCAAAATACAACTTTCTGGTTTTCTGCTTCTATTTCTATTTCAGTATGATATGAAGATGCATCTACAGACAAATCACGATGATACATCTCCGGATTTAAAAAAGCCACACTCATAAGGCGTGACTCAGAATTGGCCTAAGGTGTGTGTGTTTGGGGTGTGTCTGGAGATGCATCTCCAGAATCTGGGGACATTTTTTATTTTCACATGGTGCCCTAGTAATATATAGGGTGCATTAAGAAATTCCTGAGTACAAATCTCAAAATACATCAACTATTTTATTATGTTAGCGTCATATTTGGTTCATGAAATAATTAGGGAATTTCTTAATGCACCTTATGTATTATTAGGGCACCACGTGAAAATTTAAAGTACCCCAAGAATCCGTAGATGCATCTCTAGACGAATCCTAAGTCAATAGAAGTCTGAATTAATGTGAAAAACCCATCGAGATACATCTTCGTAAACATTATATAGATGCATCTCTGGGCTCTGCTTGTACATAACGTGTTAGAACACTTCTTCTTACTCACTTGTTAAAAAAAACAATTTTTTCACTAAAACTCTCTCAAAATAACCTTGTATCAAAATCAATCAAGCAACATTAAAGCATATTCAATCAACACCAAATACATCAAAGAGCTCATTCACCTACATCAACATTAAGGCCTATTGTAAACTTTTTTGCGTTTTTGTATAAATTTGTAGAAATTGATGATTAGGTATTGAAATATATAGTTTATGTATGTTTAATAGTTGGTACATTATGAGAAATATGTTTCATAGTAAATAGTAATGATCAATGCATTATTTTTGGGGTCTTGGTGATCTGCATTAACACCATTGACAAAAATGAAAGTTGTAGGAAAATTCGAAGATGTGTCTCCGTATTTTTTGAATGTTTGGATTCCTAGGAACCGGAGACGCGTCTTCGTATTTTATTATTATGCTTTTTTTTTTTGCTTTTCTTGCTTGTAGGGTTTTTTGTAGTAATTGTGTGACACTTGTCTTGTTTACTTACAGGCATTATGACTGATATAGACGACAAATTGAGGCACATAAGGATTGCACGACATGTATCTATCCGGAGGGAAAAAAGTCAGGTTTTGTAGGCTTATGTTCGCTCTAGCCTGGTTAATGTAGAGGAATCAACTTGTATGGCTCATATATCTCCAGCTTCTTCTTTTCGTAGGAGACGGGTGTCACCTAGTGACGGATCACTGCTTCCATCTTCCCGTAGGGGATAAGTTTCAGCTATTCAAGAAGCAGAGATACCCGAGTCATTGAAGGTACCTCAGACACGAGAGGTACTAGTGCCACCCCATGCACTAGATGGACCACTGGCTGATAAGGCAGTAGAAGTATTTGGAGGAGGCCCGTTAGAGTTGCCACTGCTACCTCCTTACCTGGACCATGCTGTTAGACATATATGGGCCAGAGAGGTAAAATTAGTCGGATTCATTCTTTTTAAATTACATTTATTTTTACATTACAAGTTTTTGATGATGATCTACTTTCATGCAAGACCGTGATCCGCTAAAATTCATTAACCATGGGCGGAAGACTACTGGCTTGCATCAGCCTACTGACGAGTGGTTTCAGGCTTCTTTACAACTATTTGGGATGAAGGACTTATGGAAGACCTATTATGTTATGGTGAACTATGGGATGTTTAATGCATTTGTAGAGATATGGCATAATAAGACCTTGTCATTTCATCTACCACATGGTAAAATGTCTATCACACTCGACAATGTGTCGTGTCTATTGCATTTTTTTATTAAGGGGGCTTTTAGATCATGGGAGGATTAGCCGAGATGAGACACTTGAGTTGATGGTAAGTTATTTGGGAGTTAACCCACACGCTGCCTTGAGGGAGTTTGAAGCCACCAGAGAGGCTCATGCTAGGCTTTGATTTCTAAAAAAGGTATATACAAATGAACTGGTTAGAGCAAAGCAAGCTGCTGGTGTAACACCCCACTTCCCGTATCAAATAAAATATAAATATTATAATAATAATCAGAGTTTTCACCAAAAAGTGGGATATCACATCTCCAAATTTTATAAAAATACTTTATTCATTCTTTTCAAAATAATACAGCAGAATTTGTTTCATAAAGTAAAATACATCAAAACATGATACGTCACAGGATTTCAACACGTTTGACATAAAACAATTACAACACCCATATCCCGTGTTACGTATCAGAGCATCCTAGACTCGACGGTCACACCAATATCCAAGCTAGCTAAACACCTGGATTATCTGTACTTCCGAAGAAGCACAGACCACAACAACAACAAAGGGGTGAGAAATAATGATCAGAATATAATGGTAATGTAATACATGTAAACAAGGTAGTAAAACACACCACCACGCCAATATTCACCCCAACAACTCCATATAACGAACCTACTGTTCAAATTACAATATAACATATTATAATGCAAATATGCAACTCAACACCATGCATGCGGTACCGACTCATTGGTTCATTCAATCGAACCTGGATAGATCACTTACGCTCCTCCTGAGACATGATCTATCCCCCACCATTCTCCACAAAGGAGTACGGATGAATCACTTACGCTCCTCCTGAGACATGATTCATCCCACCAAAACACCATGATATGCACACACCAATGCATAACTAATATATTTAGGCACTCAACGTGCACACGATCCTCCTGATCATATCATCATACATCAATGCATATATGTACAGATATAACATACACCAACACCATATAAATCAATCAGTTAGTAAGCAATCTCACATTCTAACACCAAGTATAAACACATCCCAACACTCGGGGAATACACGATCCTACTGATCACTGCACCATAATCATATACATGATACACCCATCATTCATTTTAATTAAATTAGATATTAAACGAGTTCACCCTCTAACACCATATATAAACACATCTCAACACTCGGGGAATACACGATCCCACTGATCACTACCCACATATATATCAACTAATTGCCCACCAGTCATTATTACGGGAAACATGTACTATCACCGAGTACACAAGTTAATTCCCACAGTCATCATTCATACATGGCATCAAGGCCAAAGGAATCACACGAGTCCAGAGCTCAAGGCCAAACTATACCTATCATCTCAACTCAGATCCTCAGTCTGTTCTAGTACCAATCTTGCACATTACCGTAACCAATAGGCTTCTAATTCCTATTCCCAAAATCATCACCTACACACTTTATCGATACCTCAAAAGCCATACAGAATTTTCCCTAAAAACTGTAAAACACCCTATATGCCCTATATGCCAAATCATCCCAAAACACCAATTCATTAACATTGACTTATACTCCATCACTATCAATTACTAGTTATCATCAAACACAAACACACCAATAAACATTATACTTACCAATTATCCTATACTTCCTACTCTAGAACCAACATTACGGTACATTACCGACACTTTAGAGTCACTCTGAATCTCACAAAGGTCTTAACCATAGTCATTAACGACACTATAGGGAAACAACACATAATTTTCCCCAAAGCTATAATCATGGTCATTACCCACACCACAGTAACAACACAGAATCTCACCAAAACTCTATTTATATTTACTATCAACACTGCAGTAACAACATATAATTTTCCCCAAAGCTATAATCATGGTCATTACCCACACTACAGTAACAACAAAGAATCTCACCAAAACTCTATTTATAGTTACTATCAACACTGCAGTAACAACATATAATTTTCCCCAAAGCTATAATCATGGTCATTACCCACACTACAGTAACAACACAGAATCTCACCAAAACTCTATTTATAGTTACTATCAACACTGCAGTAACAACATATAATCTCACTAACATCACCATAATATATATACACCAAATTCACCAATACCAATCAACAATTCATCCATGTCAAGCATCAATTTATCATCAGCAACAATAATAACAAGCATGCCAATATAAAACTTCATAGATCGGAATTTTCCTACGGGGTTAAGGAATCCCCTCTATCCTATACATGTATATACCATCCCAAATCAAGTTTCTCCCCCCTTACCTTGTTAATCGGTTGATCGATGAAAGAACCCTCCAAGGTTTGGCCAATTCTGATTTTCCCCTGTATCCTTCGTTCTTTGCTCCCTTTTCCGTTCCCTTTTCCGTTCTCTCCTTTCTATCGTTCTTTTTCCACTTTCTCTAACTTCTCACAATGTATCGTAAAACTACTAATCCCTCACGTTTCTATTTTAATTCTCTAATCCCAATAATAATAATAACTTAATAATAATAATAATAATAATAATAATAATAATAATAATAATAATAATAATAATAATAATAATAATAATCCTATTATTATCTCACCAAAATAATAATAATGTTAATAACTTAATAAAATAATAATAATAATAATAGTAATAATAATCCTATTATTATCTCACCAAAATAATAATAATGTTAATAACTTAATAAAATAATAATAATAATAATAGTAATAATAATCCTATTATTATCTCACCAAAATAATAATAATGTTAATAACTTAATAAAATAATAATAATAATAATAGTAATAATAATCCTATTATTATCTCACCAAAATAATAATAATGTTAATAACTTTAATAAAGTAATAATAATAATAATAGTAATAATAATCCTATTATTATCTCACCATAATAATAATAATGTTAATAACAATAGTAACTATAATAGATATAATAATAATAATAATATTCCCACCAATATCAATATTATACACTATATTATTATATTCACCAAAACACCACCAATAATCCTCCCATATCAGGGACACCCACCAATAATAATATTCATACCGATGATAATAATAATAATAATAATAATGATAATAATAATAATAATACTAATAATAATAATAATAATAATAATAATAATAATAATAATAATACCACCAATATTACTATTAACTATTATATTATTATCTCCACACCACCAATGATCCTTATATATCAAGGATACTCACCAATCACATACCAACACACCCCACCTAAGGGCACACCAACATAAAATAATTAAATTAACACCAAAATGACTAAATAAATAAAGTGGGTGTTACAACTCTCCCCCACTTTAAGTATTTTCGTCCTCGAAAATTACCTGATGGAACACTTCCGGATATGCTTCCCGCATCCTTCATTCCAACTAACAGGTCACATTGCCTTCTGCAGCACCTCCCCAAGTTACTTTCACCAAAGATATCTCCTCCCTTCGAAGTTGTTTCTCGCTCGTCCAAACGAAATAGCAATGCCTCAACAATCAAATTATTTTCACTTGTACATCATCCACCTGGTTCAATGTACTTTCTCGACTAAGACACATGAAACATATCATGCCAATTCATAGCAACAACGGAAAAACAGTCTAACATGTTACTCCTCCCATGCCTCTGCTGCGCCACTCTGATACAAACCACAGAACACGGTGCGAACTTCTGAGACTTCGAAGCTCGACCAACATCAGTCACCGGCGTGACTCTCCAAACACATCTTTCCTTGGATCCTCTTGATCTTTTCATCCATCTCAACATAATTTTCAGGTCTGAGCACAACACTCTCACTCGACCCACTCCAACACAGTAGAGTCCTACACTCCCTATTTCACCAAGCCACATATAGTGCCATTCCGACACTAGGATGGTAACCGTTATTATAGGTAACTCAATCAACGGTAATTAATCATCCCACAATCCACCTCGATCTAACACCCAAGCTCTCACCAATTCTCTACAGACTCAATAGTCCTCTCTGACTGACCATCAGTTTGCGGATGGTAAGTCGAACTCAACTTCAACTTAGTACCCGAAGCTTCCTGTAAGCCCTTCCAAAATCTCAATATAAACCTCAAATTTCCATCTGACACAATATTCGTCAGTATCTCATCCAACTTTACCACTTTCTCAATATGCATCTCATATATTCTCAACACGGAATAGTTAATCCACTCCTAACAATTCAAATTAAAATTATGTCTTTACAAATTCTTTGGAAATCTCAACACCAATTTCATGGAAATACTACCTGATTTCCACTCTGGAATATTTAACGACTGCATCAGACTCAACAGTCTCTGATGTTTACTCTTTGAATTCCTACAATTCTAACCAGCATATTCCACCTCAACTACTCCTCCCCTTATCCATGGTCTCCAAAACAATTTACTCAAATTCGGTTACTTCTTCATAGCACTGGGATGGATACTCCATCTACCCCAATGTATTTCTTCACGAGTACTTCTACTCCCCTCAACAACATTTGGTACACATACTCTATCATAACACCTCGTGGTATTATTTCCACAAGCCCGACAATCCACTCTTCGACTCTAATTTATCAACTTCAACTAATTCACTACTCAACCCAGATTTCTGACTTTCTCGGTTCTTCTCAAGGATATCACTAGTCAGATCTTAATAATAAAAGATTAACTCCATAAGAAGTATCCTTACTCACACAACGCATATTATGAAATTTCTCAATCAGTTCTACCTCTTTTCACCATCATCTTCGGTAAACACAAATATTTCTAACTCACTGCATCATCTACCATGTCCGCTTTACCCGAATGGTAATTCAACTCGAAGTCGTACTCTTTTCGAAGTCCCAATTATTTCCTATGCCTCATATTCGTCTTATTCAAATTAAACAAACACCTTAAACTCTTAAGATCAGCAAACATCTCCGATCTCAGTCTGAACTTTTGAAGACTCCGACTCCGGTACAATCACAATAGTAACCAACTCTAAATCACTGGTCGGATGATTTCTCTTATACACTTCAAGTTGCCTTTTGCATAATTGAAACTCGCTGAAGTTGTCTTTAGCAAATCCCCTAATTATATCAACAAGCGTCACAAACACCACAATTAGTTCTATCGGATTCGGCAGAACTTTCCTTGACGGAAGTATATCACCGCTCTTTTTCTAACACTGATAACTCCAGTTCCTTATGCTCAACATAATCCTCTATACTCTTCGAATACCTTAAAATATCATTTATTAACACAACCATTGCCTTATATAAATAATTAAAGAAGATCCCATGCCAAGTGGACAAACAAGTTGTGAGTTATAGCGGGAACACATACCGTACCGTCCGTCCTTACCACAACATTCAAACACACTTCATCAATAAATAGATTAAATTTATGTCAATACTTCACCATCTCATAGATAATTTCAATAGCTTTCCAACGCTTCGAACCGGGCGTCATTCCGAGTTACGGTTCTCCCGTTACGACAAAAATACCACAACAACATTTTTCTGCTCAGGGCACTTCGCCAGGCGAATCTCGGCGAACATGACAGTCCCGAAATTCTATTTTCGACCGTTACCTGACTTCCGAGTGTCCGATTTCGATTCCGTAAAAAGCTGCGATCTCGGAATTCAACGTATAACCACAATTTCATACTTAGGAGGCCGTCCAACACACTTTCAATCTTTAAATATTTTAAAACCCGATTACTTCCAATCTCAACAGCAGATCGTGGAGCCTCCTATTACGATACCACTTCGACCTTCGACACCACAACACAATAATTCTACTCGCGATCTCACGAACACGGAAACTCACATCCTTCAATCAATTGATCCATCAAATCATTAACTCTTGGAAGCGAACACTTATCCTTGACAGTCACCTTGTTCACTTATCTATAGTTCACCCAAAGCTTCACAAAACCTTCTGTCTGTCTAACCAACAAAATTGGTGCACCTTACGGTAACACACTCAAACAAAAGGACCTCTCCCCCAGCGGGTCTTCAAGTTGACTCTTCAACTTCTCCAATCCCAACGTAAACATACAATATGGAGTCATCAATATCAAACTCGTCCCAAAAACAAAATAAACGTGTAAGCTTTACTTCACACTCCGATAGTAAATCGCTTACTTCCTCAGGGAACCTCCGGCAATTTCAACAAATTGACAAATCCCAATTTTCTCACTTTCCTTCTCATTCGAAGGTTCCGTCAAAATAAACATCTCAACACTGTATTACGCCAACTCCTCAAAATAATCCCTTAAGCACTTAGCTTAACTCAGGACAATTTATTGCTCACGCCACACAAGCTTGCAAGACACGTCTATCCCATCCAACACAATCCCGTCTACTATTAACAAGAGATTAAGGGTGATCAGTTCCTCAATTTGTTAATAGACAGCCGAAATCATGATGGGGTACAAACCATCTTTACCAAACTATGATAGCATTCCTCAACACATTAAGCCACCACACCGTAGCATTCCGGAGAATTACAAACTTCTCCCCCACTGGAATCATTCCTGCTTCTGCAGACAAGGTTAGGAAATAAACACGTACCGACAGTGTTTTCACACACATGCCGTATACTAGGGATTTAAACCACAACACCAGGTTAAACAACACACAGTCTCCATCCCAAAGGACAAACTCAACTCAACTCAACAACACTGGCCGGACGGACCGACCTGCTCTGATATCAATTGTAACACCCCACTTCCCGTATCAAATAAAATATAAATATTATAATAATAATCAGAGTTTTCACCAAAAAGTGGGATATCACATCTCCAAATTTTATAAAAATACTTTATTCATTCTTTTCAGAATAATACAGCGGAATTTGTTTCATAAAGTAAAATACATCAAAACATGATACGTCACAGGATTTCAACACGTTTGACATAAAACAATTACAACACCCATATCCCGTGTTACGTATCAGAGCATCCTAGACTCGACGGTCACACCAATATCCAAGCTAGCTAAACACCTGGATTATCTGTACTTCCGAAGAAGCACAGACCACAACAACAACAAAGGGGTGAGAAATAATGATCAGAATATAATGGTAATGTAATACATGTAAACAAGGTAGTAAAACACACCACCACGCCAATATTCACCCCAACAACTCCATATAACGAACCTACTGTTCAAATTACAATATAACATATTATAATGCAAATATGCAACTCAACACCATGCATGCGGTACCGACTCATTGGTTCATTCAATCGAACCTGGATAGATCACTTACGCTCCTCCTGAGACATGATCTATCCCCCACCATTCTCCACAAAGGAGTACGGATGAATCACTTACGCTCCTCCTGAGACATGATTCATCCCACCAAAACACCATGATATGCACACACCAATGCATAACTAATATATTTAGGCACTCAACGTGCACACGATCCTCCTGATCATATCATCATACATCAATGCATATATGTACAGATATAACATACACCAACACCATATAAATCAATCAGTTAGTAAGCAATCTCACATTCTAACACCAAGTATAAACACATCCCAACACTCGGGGAATACACGATCCTACTGATCACTGCACCATAATCATATACATGATACACCCATCATTCATTTTAATTAAATTAGATATTAAACGAGTTCACCCTCTAACACCATATATAAACACATCTCAACACTCGGGGAATACACGATCCCACTGATCACTACCCACATATATATCAACTAATTGCCCACCAGTCATTATTACGGGAAACATGTATTATCACCGAGTACACAAGTTAATTCCCACAGTCATCATTCATACATGGCATCAAGGCCAAAGGAATCACACGAGTCCAGAGCTCAAGGCCAAACTATACCTATCATCTCAACTCAGATCCTCAGTCTGTTCTAGTACCAATCTTGCACATTACCGTAACCAATAGGCTTCTAATTCCTATTCCCAAAATCATCACCTACACACTTTATCGATACCTCAAAAGCCATACAGAATTTTCCCTAAAAACTGTAAAACACCCTATATGCCTTATATGCCAAATCATCCCAAAACACCAATTCACTAACATTGACTTATACTCCATCACTATCAATTACTAGTTATCATCAAACACAAACACACCAATAAACATTATACTTACCAATTATCCTATACTTCCTACTCTAGAACCAACATTACGGTACATTACCGACACTTCAGAGTCACTCTGAATCTCACCAAGGTCCTAACCATAGTCATTAACGACACTATAGGGAAACAACACATAATTTTCCCCAAAGCTATAATCATGGTCATTACCCACACCACAGTAACAACACAGAATCTCACCAAAACTCTATTTATATTTACTATCAACACTGCAGTAACAACATATAATTTTCCCCAAAGCTATAATCATGGTCATTACCCACACTACAGTAACAACAAAGAATCTCACCAAAACTCTATTTATAGTTACTATCAACACTGCAGTAACAACATATAATTTTCCCCAAAGCTATAATCATGGTCATTACCCACACTACAGTAACAACACAGAATCTCACCAAAACTCTATTTATAGTTACTATCAACACTGCAGTAACAACATATAATCTCACTAACATCACCATAATATATATACACCAAATTCACCAATACCAATCAACAATTCATCAATGTCAAGCATCAATTTATCATCAGCAACAATAATAACAAGCACGCCAATATAAAACTTCATAGATCGGAATTTTCCTACGGGGTTAAGGAATCCCCTCTACCCTATACATGTATATACCATCCCAAATCAAGTTTCTCCCCCCTTACCTTGTTAATCGGTTGATCGATGAAAGAACCCTCCAAGGTTTGGCCAATTCTGATTTTCCCCTGTATCCTTCGTTCTTTGCTCCTTTTCCGTTCCCTTTTCCGTTCTCTCCTTTCTATCGTTCTTTTTCCACTTTTTCTAACTTCTCACAATGTATCGTAAAACTACTAATCCCTCACGTTTCTATTTTAATTCTCTAATCCCAATAATAATAATAACTTAATAATAATAATAATAAAAATAATAATAATAATAATAATAATAATCCTATTATTATCTCACCAAAATAATAATAATGTTAATAACTTAATAAAATAATAATAATAATAATAATAGTAATAATAATCCTATTATTATCTCACCAAAATAATAATAATGTTAATAACTTAATAAAATAATAATAATAATAATAGTAATAATAATCCTATTATTATCTCACCAAAATAATAATAATGTTAATAACTTAATAAAATAATAATAATAATAATAATAGTAATAATAATCCTATTATTATCTCACCAAAATAATAATAATGTTAATAACTTTAATAAAGTAATAATAATAATAATAATAGTAATAATAATCCTATTATTATCTCACCAAAATAATAATAATGTTAATAACAATAGTAACTATAATAGATATAATAATAATAATAATATTCCCACCAATATCAATATTATACACTATATTATTATATTCACCAAAACACCACCAATAATCCTCCCATATCAGGGACACCCACCAATAATAATATTCATACCGATGATAATAATAATAATAATAATAATAATAATAATAATAATAATGATAATAATAATAATACTACTACTACTACTACTACTACTACTAATAATAATAATAATAATAATAATAATACCACCAATATTACTATTAACTATTATATTATTATCTCCACACCACCAATGATCCTTATATATCAAGGATACTCACCAATCACATACCAACACACCCCACCTAAGGGCACACCAACATAAAATAATTAAATTAACACCAAAATGACTAAATAAATAAAGTGGGTGTTACAGCTGGCAATAAGGAGCAGGTGGGCAACATAGAGTGTATGCTATGAGAGCATACCTATTATATTTGGTTGGCACTTCCACTTTTATGGACAAGATTGCTACTTATGTGGATGTCCTCTACCTATGATACTTTGAGGACTTTGAGCTGATCCATTAGTACAACTGGGGGACACTTGTTTGGTTTACTTGTACTCTAAGTTATCCTAGGGTTGTAGGTGGAAGATGAATAAGTTGATAGAAAGCACCACACTTTTGACGGTAATATTTATTGGTCTTTTAGTGTTTGTGTTGTAAGAACACAGATTGTGTCTTAGTTATATCTCTATGTTTTGATGATAACACTTATGAATTTTGTATTCAAGAATTATATACTCTAAACGTGTTCTAGATTGTTTGCTACAGGCACTAAAGAAAATTATCTTAAGAAAGCAAATTTGGATCTGAACTATGTTATTATGAAGGGCTTCATATGTTCAAGAGCATCTTTAGTGAAGATCTGAACGCTGCTTCCAGAAGAATCTGATTACTCTCTCTTGAAGATTCTGAAGCAGGAGCCTCTAAAGCATAGAAGACTCTGCTTTGATAGACTTACACGCTCAAGCACACAAGCTGCACATACTCTGATTCAGCTCAATCTGAAGAACATCAAAGACTCTGAAGATCCAGAAGATCTCTATTCTGGAGACTCTGAAGATGCAGATTCTATTGTTGAAAGCTGAACTTACTTTGAAGAAGATTTAAATATGTACGTTGGTTTATCTCAACAGCTCTTTCCTATTTTGTGCTAGACACAAGGACACAGACAAAAAGGTTTTATCTGTGCATTCCATTCTGAGGAAAGTTTTCTGCAAGTGAAGACAAAAGGCATCAGGCTTGTTTCAGCACAGCCTCCAATGTAAAGACAAAAGGCTTCAGGCTTTTCTGCACAGCCTTCAACGTAACAAGACTTCTTGGATCTTAGTGCCTATATAAAGAAGTCCACTCCATCTTCTTCAGCATCGAACTTCTAGCAAAATCTCTCACCATAGCAAAACTCTCAAAGCTCTTTTATTTTATTGTGGCTATAACATTGTTCTTAACTTAAGAGAAATATCACAGTTGTGATAACAGCTTATTAGAAGCATTCTTACTCTTGTAAAAGTTTTACATTGTTTGTAAAAGGTTTCCTTAAGAGGATCCAGTTGGGATCAGTTGCTCTTGAGAAGACTAAGAACAGTTGTTCTTAGGTGTTGCTATTTGTAATCTGTTTGATTTAAATAGTGGATTAAGTCCTTGACAGAGAAAGGCAAATCACTCTTGAGAGGGTGGACTGGAGTAGTTGTATTCAACGAACCAGGATAAAAATATATGTGTTCAAAACTTTGATTTTTAGTCTTACTTATTCAACCCCCCCCCCTTCTAAGTAATTTTCTCACCTTCAGTTGGCATCAGAGCTCCGGTTATGCGTGTGCTCCACTTAACCGTGACAGTTAAAGATCCAGTGAGAAAGATACTTTGATATTTATTTGGTTGTCAATATGGATAATACTTCTACATCAACTTACAACAATAAATATGAAGGAGATAGGATCAGTACTAAGCCACCCATGTTTGATGGGGAAAAATTTGACTATTGGAAAGATAGAATAGAAAGTTTTTTTCTTGGGTATGATGCTGATCTTTGGGATATGGTCATTGATGGATATGAACATCCTACTGATGAGGATGGCAAAAAGATTGATAGAAAATCAATGACTGAAGTACAGAAAAGAGATTTCAAGAATCACCACAAAGCCAGAACTATATTGCTTAATGCAATCTCTCATACTGAGTATGAGAAGATTACTAACAGAGATACTGCTCATGACATGTTTGAGTCACTCAAAATGACTCATGAGGGAAACTCTCAGGTTAAAGAGACCAAGGCTCTGGCGCTCATACAGAAGTATGAGGCATTTAAAATGGAAGAGTCTGAAAATGTAGAAACTATGTTTTCTAGATTTCAGATTCTTACAGCTGGTCTGAAAGTTCTGGATAAGGGCTACTCAACGTCAGATCATGTCAAGAAGATCATCAGAAGTCTTCCCACCAGATGGAGACCAATGGTGACCGCATTAAAGATGGCAAAAGATCTGAACAAGATCTCTCTAGAAGAACTTATCAGTTCTTTGAGAAGCCATGAAATTGAGCTGGAGGAAGATGAACCCCAGAAGAAAGATAAAGGTAAATCCATAGCTTTAAAATCTAACAAAACTGCTAAAGCTTTGCAGGTCATTCAAGAAAGCTCTGAAGAATCTTATTCTGAAGAAGAAGATGAGCTATCCATGCTGTCCAGAAGGATTAACAAACTCTGGAAGCACAAGGGAAAGAAGTTTAATAACTTCAGAAGATCTGACAACAGAAAGGAATCTTCTTGTCACAGAAGATCTGCCAAGAAAGAAGTGGTGTGCTATGAGTGCAAAGAACCTGGGCACTACAAGAATGACTGCCCTAAACTTCTGAAAGAAAAACCTAAGAAGAAGTTCAACAACAAGAAGAAGGTTTTGATGGCAACATGGGATGACTCTGATGAGTGTGAGTCATCTTCTGAATCAGAAGAAGAATGTGCAAACGTTGCACTGATGGCCAGGACAGAGGATCAAGAGGAAGGTACCTCTGGATATGAATCAGAATCTGAATCTGATGATGATGCAGAAGAGGTAATGGCTAAACTTACCAAAGAAGAACTCATTAAAGTTGTTACAGAAGTTCTTAAAAGTTATAACAACATCAAACTCAAATACAAGAAGCTGAAAAGCAATCTTGAATCTGAGATTGATCTTCTGAAAACAGAACTTGTTGAGCAGAAATAAATAAATTTAAAAATCAAAAATGACTTTGATAGAACTCAACAAGAATCTGAATCTGAAACTAAGTCTTGTGAAAATATTTTAGAAAAATATGACTCTAGTTTTCAGAGATTTCTCACTAAGAGCATAGACAGAAGCAAGATGGCTTCCATGATCTATGGTGTTAGTGGAAACAACAGAAGAGGCATTGGATATGAGTCTTCATCTGGAAGCAATCCAAAACCTGTTGACAAACTTTTCATCAGGAAGACACCTCTGTATTCTCAATTCAAATTTGGTCATCTGAATGACATTAAACACACAAGCTCTGAGAAGAGTACTTATGTGTTTAAACCAAAGGCAAGTCAGAATAAACATTATGTTGCAAAAGAGAAGTTTAGACAAACCTGCAAACCAACTAACCCCAAAGGACCCAAGAAGATCTGGGTACCTAAAAACAAAATAATTCCTGTTGCAGATGTTCTTAGCAGCAAGGTCAGGACACCAATCATGGTACCTGGACTCTGGATGCTCACGACACATGACAGGAGAAAGGTCTATGTTCCAAAGCCTGGAACTTAGATCTGGAGGGGACGTGAAGTTTGGAGGGAACCAGAAGGGCAAGATCATTGGATCTGGCACTATTGGAAATGGTAAACTTCCCTCTATTACTAATGTTCTGTTGGTTGAAGGATTGAAACATAATCTATTGTCCATAAGTCAATTAAGTGACAATGGTTATGATATAATCTTTAATCAAAAATGTTGCAAAGCTGTATGTCAAAAGGATGGCTCTATCCTATTCAGTGGAAAGAGGAAACACAACATTTATAAAATTAACCTTTCAGAACTTAAAGTTCAAAATGTAAAATGCCTCTTATCTGTGAATGATGAGCAATGGGTCTGGCATAGAAGATTGGGGCATATTAATATGAGACGTATATCTCAGATTAATAAACTCAATCTGGTCAGAGGACTTCCTAAGTTGAAGTTCAACTCAGATGCTCTGTGTGAAGCATGTCAAAGAGGTAAATTTTCAAAATCACATTTTAAATCAAAAAATGTTGTGTCTACCTCCAGACCATTGGAATTACTTCACATTGATCTGTTTGGACCAGTGAAAACTGCATCCATCAGAGGCAAGAAGTATGGGTTAGTCATTGTAGATGATTACAGCAGATGGACATGGGTAAAGTTTCTAAAACACAAGGATGAGTCTCATTCTGTGTTCTTTGACTTCTGCAATCAAGTCCAGACTGAAAAAGATTGTAAAATTATTAAAGTCAGAAGTGATCATGGTGGAGAATTTGAAAATAAACATTTTGAAAAATATTTTTCTAAAAAAGGCATTGCACATGATTTTTCCTGCCCTAGAACTCCACAACAAAATGGAGTTGTTGAGAGGAAAAATAGAACATTGCAAGAAATGGCCAGAACCATGATCAACGAGACAAATCTGGCAAAATATTTCTGGGCAGAAGCAATTAACACAGCTTGTTATATTCAAAACAGAGTGTTTGTAAGACCTCTTCTGGAAAAGACTCCCTATGAATTGTGGGGAAACAGAAAGCCTAACATTGCTTATTTTCATCCTTTTGGATGTATTTGTTATATGCTTAATACTAAAGATAATCTGAACAAGTTTGATTCCAAAGCACAGAAGTGTTTCATGCTTGGTTATTCTGAACGCTCTAAAGGCTACAGAGTATTCAATACTGAAACACACATTGTGGAAGAATCTATTCATGTCAGATTTGATGATAAGCTTGGCTCTGAAAAGCCAAAGCAGTTTGAAAGTTCTGTAGATAGAGAAGTGATTCTCACAGACTCTGAAGGCTCAGAGGCAGAAAAGGCAAAGAACAAAGAATCTGACGCAACCCCAGATGCTACACCTTTGACCTCCCAACTAAACAACTTGCATATTTCTGAAAGACCAACTGTCAGAGGATCTTCTTCCAGAATAAAAGCTTCTCATCCAGAGGATGTGATAATTGGAAAGAAAGATGATCCTATAAGGACAAGATCATTTCTCAGAACTTCTGAATCTTCTTTATTTGGCCTAGTGTCAATGATAGAACCAACATCTGTAGATGAGGCTCTGGAAGATAATGAATGGATTATAGCTATGCAAGAAGAGCTGAATCAATTCACCAGAAATGAAGTTTGGGATCTGGTTCCTAGACCTAAAGGATTCAATGTTATTGGAACAAAATGGGTCTTCAGGAATAAGCTGAATGAAAAGGGAGAAGTAGAAAGGAATAAGGCAAGGCTGGTTGCTCAAGGATACAGTCAACAAGAAGGTATTGATTACACTGAGACATATGCTCCAGTGGCAAGGTTAGAATCTATTCGTCTTCTTATTTCATTTGCTACACAGAATAACATCACTCTGTATCAGATGGATGTTAAAAGTGCTTTTCTTAATGGTATTATAGAAGAAGAAGTATATGTCCACCAACCTCCTGGTTTTGAAAGTGAAAACTTTCCAGATCATATTTTCAAATTAAAGAAATCCCTTTATGGATTAAAACAAGCTCCCAGAGCTTGGTATGAGAGGTTGAGCAACTTCCTTCTGAAGAAAAATTTTATCAGAGGAAAAGTGGATACAACTTTATTCTGTAAAACTGTTAAGAAATATCTGTTGATTTGTCAGATTTATGTAGATGACATTATTTTTGGATCAACAAATATTACGCTTGGAAAGGAGTTTGCTAAATGTATGCAGGAAGAATTTGAAATGAGCATGATGGGAAAATTGCGATTCTTCTTGGGAATCCAAGTCAATCAGACTCCAGAGTGCACCTACATACATCAAACCAAATATGTTAAAGAGCTTCTGAAGAAGTTCAACATGGTTGATAGCAAAATGGCAAAGACTCCAATGCATCCTACAAGCACTCTAGGTAAGGAAGAGGTAAGTAAGAAGGTAGATCAAAAACTCTACAGAGGTATGATAGGATCTCTTCTATACTTGACTGCTTCTAGACCAGATATTCTGTTTAGTGTCTGCTTATGTGCTAGATTCCAATCAGATCCTAGAGAATCACACTTAACAGCTGTTAAGAGGATTCTAAGGTATCTGAAAGGTACTGCTAATATGGGTTTGTGTTACAGAAGATCTGATGAATTTTCATTAGTTGGATTCTGTGATGCTGACTATGCTGGAGACAGAGTTGAACGTAAAAGCACTTCTGGAAGCTGTCAGTTTCTTGGAAGTCATCTGATCTCATGGTACAGCAAGAAGCAACCTACCATTGCACTATCAACTACAAAGGCAGAATACATTGCTGCTGCTGGATGTTGTACTCAGATGCTCTGGATGAAGAGTCAATTAGAAGATTATCAAATCTATGAGAGTAATCTTTCTATCTTCTGTGATAATACTTCTGCTATATGTTTGTCAAAAAATCCAATCTTGCATTCTAAGGCAAAACATATAGAAATTAAACATCACTTCATCAGAGACTATGTTCAGAAGGGTGTAATTAATTTGGCTTTTGTTGATACAGATCATCAATGGGCTGATATTTTCACAAAACCCCTTGCTGAAGATAGATTTAAGTTCATTCTGAAAAATATTTGTATGGATTCGTGTCCAGAGTAATATTTCTCAGAGGCAACCTCTCAGATGCAAAATGTTTAATAATCTGAAGTATTTCATCTGTCTATTCGTTCAATTATATATATTCAATTTTTTTTTTTGGGTGAAACTCTGAACTAACAAGCTCAGAAGATCTGAAAGTTGGAAACGTTTCATTTCTTGAGAGACATCAGATGCGCATGCAAAGCAAACACGTGTCACTCAGTATCTGAAAAGATGGAGTGCTCAACTGAATTGACGTTTGAGGTATTGCTTTGAAAATCTCACTTTTCTTGGTTTTCCCCCAGCTGTCATAAATTTAAAGTGAAATGATTATTTTTCATTAAATGCTGTCCAAACGTGCGTAAGTGTCTTTTGTGTGCCCTATGCTTGATTTTTGGTTATCTATAAATATCACATATCACACTATTTTCACACTTTCCACATTCAATACATTCATGCGTTTCTGTTCTCTTTTCAAACTCTACCAAAACCCTAAACCTAAACCAAGATCCTCTTCTTCTTCAATGGCGTCTACTTCAAACACTGCTGCAAAACCCAACAAGACTATAATGTACAAAGAACCAGAATGAACATTATTCACTCCAGTGGCAGATCTGGAGGTTCTCTGTGAAAGCTTCATTGATCTTGATTCGTTAAAGGAAAATGGGTTCGACCTAACTCCTGCCATTAAAGCTCAAGGTTGGGAGAAATACTTTGAAAGATTAATGGGTCCTGTATTTCCATCTCTGGTAAAGGAATTTTGGATTCATGCAAGCGCTGGTCCCAAGTTTATTCATTCCTCAGTTCTTGGAATGGAGATAGTTATTACTGAAAAACTGATCAGGCAACTGTTCAGTTATACTGAATCTGATGGAGTTTCAAACCTTGCTTCTTCTCGCATTGATATGGCTAGGGTTTATGAAGAAGTTACTATAGCTGGAATGCCATCAAGTAAGGTCAAAGATCTGAAACCCATTTATAGGATCTGGGCAAAAATCTTTATGAGTACATTTTTTCACAGAAAACCATCCAACTCACCAGACTATGTGAGTTCGGAACATCTGTATTTCATGTACTGCATTAGCAAGAATGTCAAAGTGGATCTACCATATCTTATCTTCAGTCATCTACTAACTCATGTCAAAGAAACCAGAGAGGAGGTAAGAGCTAAAGCTGGTAAAGTTAGGACGTGGATACCCCTGGGAAGATTGATTTCAGACATCCTTATTGAGAACAAGCTGGTACAGCATCTGACAGATGCGAAGATTACAGAAGATCTGACTTACATCATTGGCTCTGAAATAAATGGACTCAATCTGAAAAGGATGAAAATCATTTCAGAATTGAAAGGACAACTAAGGAAGATCAACTCTGAAGAGGTTCAAGGCAGAAGAATTCCTGTGGAAGACTTTCCACTATTCAGTGCAGATGAACCAAAGGAGTTTGTCTGGATGTACATTACTGAATGTCTAAAGGAAGGAATTCCTCTACCTGCTAATCTTGTTCAGAAACCAGGAGAAGAATTGCCAAATCTGATGAAGGAAAGGCGAAGTAAGAGGAAAGCTAAAGAAGGATCAGTTCAGAAGAAGAGAAAAGCATCTGAAGCTTTAAGAAAGAAGAAGAAAGAAGGAAAGAAAGCCAGAATCAGTCCTAGAGAAGCTACTCTGGAAGAGATCAGAGACACCATTCAACAGGTATTAGCATCTGATCCTACACCTACTGTTCATTCACCCCTTTCATCACCACAACTCTCTCCAAACCTTAGACAAAGAACTTCAAAATCCAAACAGTCTGTCAATACTTCATCTGAACCACTCTCCTCTGAACCAGTAATTTTACAATCATCTCCTGTACCAATTCCATCTGAACCACAACCTCAATCAATTCAATCAGAAATTCCACCACCAGAACCAACTTAACCAGAAAACTCTCCAACAATAACACCACAACCAACTTTGTCACAACCAGAGGATCCCCAATTAGAGACTATCCAACCAGAAACAATTATTTCAGAACAAAACCAACCAGAGACTGTTCAAACTGAACACTCTGAACAAATAATTCCCTCAGAAGATCCAAATCTTTCTGACAATATTCTTGATATTCAACCCCTCAATCAATCAATTATAATTTCTTCAACATCTGTTCACTCAGATGAATCTTCTGATTCATCTGATTCATCTGATTGTGATTCAGAGTCACTCAAACAAGCTCGCTCTGAAAGTGTTATGAAGAAACATCTTAACATTGCCTTGTTTCATACCCCACCAAATTCTCCATCTCATCAACAACCATCTGAAACTCAACCATCTGACACTCAAACATCTGAAAATCAGACCATTCCTCAACCACCTGAAACCAATCCATCTGAAAATCAAACTTTTCCTCAACCATCTGAACTCCCTCAATCTGACATCCACACATCTCAACCACCCACACCTCAACCACAACCATCTGAACCTACTCCTGTTAACACCCCTAATCCTTTTTCCTCTGGACAGTCTGAACAGTCAGATCTAGGATCATGTGTTAATACTATGTTTGATATTTTCAAAAAGGAGTTACATTTTGAATATGATCGTGTTAAGGCTGTATGCATGTCTAGTTTGGATCCAACTATTTCGAATGCTGCTTGGAAGCGTTTCATCTGGATGTTCAACAAGGCTGCCTTAAAAGTTAGAGCTAAATGCTCTAAGCTTGCTAAGACTAAATTTGCAGAATTAATCAAGGTAACTCTGATGAACATGCCTCCTCCTCCTCCTGTATTACTTTTGGAAGCTGCTCCTCCAGTAGTTCCTGAATCTGAAATGGTTGAACAAGCTTCTGTTGAAAACCAATCTGAAGGGAACCCTGCTGCTACTGCATCTGCTCCGTCTTCATCTGTGGTTGCAGAACTTGTGAATGATGTGAAGGATATAAAGGACTGGATGATCAAGCAAGAGAAGACAACTGATGAAATCAAGACCTGGATGTCTAAGCAAGAAGAGTCAGCTGCCAAGATGACAGAGCTTCTGACCCTTATTGCCTCTCGCCAGACTTAGTCTTATTTGTTGTTTTGCACATGAACTGTTTTTGCTGTCTGTTTGTTTTTTGTTGTGTTATGTGTTTTGGCTTCTGCCTGTTTGACTGTGAACTTTGGTTTGTTTTAATTGCATGATAATATGTTTGCTTCTATATGCCTCTTTTCGTCTATATCTTTCTGCCTTTGAAAATCTTTTTGATTATGACAAAAAGGGGGAGAAAAAGAGAAACTGAGTGTTCAACCTTTAAGCAATTACTAAAACTGAAATTCAGACATTCTATTAACTTACTTTGAATTTAAGTCTTTCAGATTACATTGATATATCTGACATAATTCTTTGAAGTTACCCTGAGACTGTGTCAACCAGAACCTGAACCTCTAAAGAAAATCTGAGTATTCAATCAACTCTGATAACTCTGATATCTTACTCTGATACATTTATTCTGAAAGAGAATTCATGCAAGATGATAACCAGACGCTCTGACTAAAGGAAGTCATATGTATCTGGCATCAAGATTTGACTCTGAACTTTTTCATCAGGCTCTGAATCTGAAATATACTTAATCAGAAAGGGAAGTATTCTATTGAAGTATTTATTTCAGGGGGAGATTGTTAATCTCAGGGGGAGTTTCTAAATCTTACTCTTTATTGAACAAAATTTCTCATGTTTTGTCATCATCAAAAAGGGGGAGATTGTAAGAACACAGATTGTGTCTTAGTTATATCTCTATGTTTTGATGATAACACTTATGAATTTTGTATTCAAGAATTATATACCCTAAACGTGTTCTAGATTGTTTGCTACAGGCACTAAAGAAAATTATCTTAAGAAAGAAAATTTGGATCTGAACTATGTTATTATGAAGGGCTTCATAGGTTCAAGAGCATCTTTAGTGAAGATCTGAACGCTGCTTCCAGAAGAATCTGATTACTGTCTCTTGAAGATTCTGAAGCAGAAGCCTCTAAAGCATAGAAGACTCTGCTCTGATAGACTTACACGCTCAAGCACACAAGCTGCACATACTCTGATTCAGCTCAATCTGAAGAACATCAAAGACTCTGAAGATCCAGAAGATCTCTATTCTGGAGACTCTGAAGATTCAGATTCTATTGTTGAAAGCTGAACTTACTTTGAAGAAGATTTAAATATGTACGTTGGTTTATCTCAACAGCTCTTTCCTATTTTGTGTTAGACACAAGGACACAGACAAAAAGGTTTTATCTGTGCATTCCATTCTGAGGAAAGTTTTCTGCAAGTGAAGACAAAAGGCATCAGGCTTGTTTCAGCACAGCCTCCAATGTAAAGACAAAAGGCTTCAGGCTTTTCTGCACAGCCTTCAACGTAACAAGACTTCTTGGATCTTAGTGCCTATATAAAGAAGTCCACTCCATCTTCTTCAGCATCGAACTTCTAGCAAAATCTCTCACCATAGCAAAACTCTCAAAGCTCTTTTATTTTATTGTGGCTATAACATTGTTCTTAACTTAAGAGAAATATCACAGTTGTGATAACAGCTTATTAGAAGCATTCTTACTCTTGTAAAAGTTTTACATTGTTTGTAAAAGGTTTCCTTAAGAGGATCCAGTTGGGATCAGTTGCTCTTGAGAAGACTAAGAACAGTTGTTCTTAGGTGTTGCTATTTGTAATCTGTTTGATTTAAATAGTGGATTAAGTCCTTGACAGAGAAAGGCAAATCACTCTTGAGAGGGTGGACTGGAGTAGTTGTATTCAACGAACCAGGATAAAAATATCTGTGTTCAAAACTTTGATTTTTAGTCTTACTTATTCAACCCCCCCCCTTCTAAGTAATTTTCTCACCTTCATGTGTGTCATTTTCATTAAAAAATTTCAACGCCCTTACTAATGATTCGTGTGTTCCAACACTTTTCAGGCTTGGATCTGTCATACCCCAAATTTGTCCTACATGTTGTATATTACTATCATCTGTACATTCGTCCACTTGCTTTATTCAAAAAGTCCAAAAATATCTTGTTTTCGTTCAGACATGGGGATAATGTTGAATGAGGAATAGTTCAGGTCATCTTGTCGAAATTGGTTTTAGCAGAATTTTTAGTACAGTGCATACTTCAAGGCATTGTCTTCTGATTTCAAGGAAATAAGTGTTTTTTGGTTCGTGGCAATAATTCAGGACGATTTCATTCCCTATTTAATATCAAGTTCGGAGGTGGATTTATTGTGATTCAAATCTCTTTTTAAGACCAATTAAGAATTATGGTTTACTCAAGGAATGATTTAAGTTTTGTTTTAACTCAAGTGGTGGGTTTATTTCAATTTAAAGTCCACATTCATAAAACCCGCAATCGTTTGAGAATCATAATTGTATAGGTCCATAATCTTTTCACCACCATACAAAAGAACAAGAATGCATATTCATTTTTTAGGAGTCTTTGTTCTAAAATCACAAGTTCATTTACCCATGACAAAATTCCAAAAAATTTGTTTCGAATTCTATACTTTGTTATTTTAATGAGAAGTAAATTGGAATAAGTCTTCTATCCACATCCACAAGCCAATGTTGCAATTTGGAAGACCTTTTATGTATATATTGTTAAAGTCCATTTTCATTCAACAGTATACAAATATTACAAGGGACACAAATTTTGCTCAGATAAAATTCACACAGTTTTACGGTTTGCCTCTTACATTAATTTCAAACCAGGCCCATTGCATCGACTTGCTACCATGGGAGATTGGTTCAATGAAAAGTGAACAGGTAAAGCCTTCATGCTTCCAGGCTACTTTCCAATGGCAACGTCCTAAGTAACAGAAGAAACATGACAAAATAATTTTTGATACTAATCTTCCAATGGCTGCACGGGATCTACACCTACAACAACAACGAAAATTCAGCAAAAAAAAAAAGACATATCCACAGAGAACAAGATACAAGTTGCTGCAGCACAAGTGCCGTAACCTCGACCTTGATTCGTAATACTCCTCACGAACTCCTCGCGTCAGCTGCCTATCAAACATGAAACGATCAATGAAAACAGCTGTTAGTTGACAGAAAACGAACAAAGGATCACACACATCAGAAAAGATCAAGGAGGATTTTGCGTAATACTCGCAGGACGTACGATAACTCCCGCTGCTTCAAGACTATCACGTGAGACGCCGCCGACCAATCAAAAAAAAACTTCCATTAATTCTGCAACAGTTACGCGGCTTCCGTAAATATGTTTCAGTGCAAGTTTACATAACCCGCATAATAAAGATTAAAGGAGGAAAGAGTCCACTCACCAACAATTATCCTGCTGCCGACAGACTTTCGCAGCTCACCGGTGGCACAGCTAGTGTACATCACGTGTGTTTCATCATCCAACCACAGCATGAAGGACAAGACAAGTCGTGTTTGCGTGCCCAATTTCTGACATCTGCGGTGCATCAGCCGCAAGTTGCACTTCGTTATTCACTCCCCTCATCTTGAATCAGTCCCCACATGAAACCATGAGAAACTCCACAAGTAATGTTATCCTTCAATCCAAGCTTCTTGCCTCAAATCCACACTGACCTGCAGGAAGACAAGGAAAACTTTATGAGCCATCACAAAATGTGCAAAAACGCAACCATGATTCACAAAAACAATACATCTCAAAAGCAATGAAAGCAGAAAAACCACAATACCATGACCTGTCAAAACGGCACGCACAAGAATCCATTTCTTTGGATATTGCTCGAGCTTTAAGCCAATACGTGGAAACCGCCATTTTTGGGCAACTGCCACCAGCCATTTAGTCTTCTGCAGGTGCTGCTACTGCTGTTGAAACCATTGAGGCCATATTAGTTCTAACTGCAGTTGTAGCAGCGAAAATGGTGTCGTTCCGGATCTACATCCGTTGATATCAATGTTGCGGGATAAAACGGTGCTGCCAGAGTTCTACACAGCCAACAAGTCAAGATGAAATTACAAGTTGCTACATCTCAAACATGTGCCAAATTGTGGACCTACGAAGCAATAAAGTTCTTTTTTTAGTAAAAATTTCATGAATTACAAACCGAACAGATGAAAGGGAGTGATAATTTTCGTTTTCTCCCTATTTCACACAAACGCAATCCGTACCTCTGTCACAAACGCAGCAGCAACATGGGTTACTTCAAATTCCAGCATGCGTAATCCCACAACCAGCTAATCACAAACCGAAAAATGTACTCACATCCTACAAAAACTTCAGCTCCAGCTCAACAGTGATAGGGAACAAACCTCCGTACCGTCACAAGACGCAACATAACGCGACAACAAACCACGCCTGCAAAAACACAACAGCTTGCAAAGACCTTCATCCTGCTAAGCCAAAAACGTACAATCAAAAACGGTAATACAAGAAGTAAAACGCACAGCATCAAGGGGAATCCTATTTTTCTCTAAATGATTGATATAAACAGAAACCATCAACATACCAGGGGGAGAGATCTTCACTTACAAACCAACAAACTTCCTCCTTCAAAGGAACCTTCGAGTTTCATACCATCTTTCACCTCAAACCTTCACGTGAACCCCATAAACTTTCTGTAAGGTGCAAATTCAACACAAAAAAACCTGTGAATAACCATATATGATCCAAACCCTCAATTCACGCAACGTATAAAGCCATCTCCTAGACTACGAAACATGCCTTCAGTACACCGCTAACCAGCACCAAATTGGTTCCTGCGTCAGCTCATGATTCACCTGCACGGGCAACAACAAAAATTGTGACTCGAATACAACCGGCAACAATATGATACAGTCAACGAAGTCTGAAGAAGAAAAGGAAAAGAAAAGTGAAACCCTTAATACCATTTTGAGTTATGCTGTTACCATATCACTAGCAGCCTATAGAGAGGGCATTCGAAAATTCCGCGCTCAACATTCAAAACCAACGCTGCAGCCCCCCATATCCCGTGTTGTACGCGCGAGAACTTTCAAAATTAACGTGCCCATCAACATCTCGCGGCATCAGATCATACAGCCCAAACCGCGGTTCAAAACGCGAAAATTCCACAAAGCTCTGGCGTATTCCTTATATGCAACCATGTGATTAAGGCTTCAGCTCAGCAAATACACTACAATAAAAATAAAATCCACAAAATTGCACCAGTACATCAAGTCGTGAAGAAAAAATAAAAATAACATACATAACAGGCCATACCACTGCTTGTACTATTATGCAAAAACAGTCTGCTGCACCAAACCCCACACCAGACAACTACTCTGCACAATCACAAAAGGACAAACCAGCACCACAGACCTGTTACCATCAGACCTGCACAAAACAGACATTGAAAGGAAAGTGACAACAAAAAACTACTAAAACTATTCTCATCAAGACCAACCAAACCTCAGTGCATCACTCGGACTCCAAAAGGCCTGGATATAGATCTTGCACCTTAAAGTTCAACTATAAAAGAACAAAAAAAACCTAATCTGAGAGAGAGCCTCAAAACCCTAGCTGCACTGTTCATCCCCTCAACTCCTTCCCCGTTTTCAAGCCAACCACCTTCCATCAACAGCCAAACCATAAACACAGCCCAGAAAAACGCATACACAACCATGTTCTTCATCTTCTCAAAACAAACTCAGAAAATCCAACCATGACTCTCATCTTCCTTCTTCACAAATGAGATAAACCAACAACTCAGGTCCACAAAAAATCATAACCATGTCGTTTCCTTTTTCTGCATCTGTGCACTATCATTATCTTCTCTTTCGACAAACACACAGTCTTGGCTCACCCCTGTTCTTATTCATAGCAAAGATAACACATCCTTAACCTGTAACAACCTCATAACTCCAAAATCACCATCTCTTCCAAGTCAGGTACACTCTCGAATCGTTGGTGGTTGTGGTGCCGACAACATTAATCTCGGCGTCGAGAAGAAAACCATCACCACCGCTAACACTACCTCAAATCAACAGCAAAAATCAACCTCCAATACACAAATTGTGACTGATTTATCGTTCCCAGCTTTACTCACTTCAACTCACCTAGTTCTTCCACTGTGAAACAACAACAGAAACTCAGTGACATAGACGTTTGTTTTCACCCGATTTACAACCTTTCCTGTTTGATTTTTACCCAAACACCATACAAAAAACAACTCCACCATTAAACAACTCATCAAACCGTTAATCTTCCTCAACCCCGGATTTGTTCGATCAACAAGAAATGCACCTTCAACATTTCTTAAAAAGCTCACACAGTTCTTCTGCTATTGAACCCACATACTTCAAATATCTTTTGCCGTCTACAAACGACATCAACCCAAACTAAAAACATATTCAAGTTACGACTCACATCATCGCCATCATCATCCTCTCCACCCTAATTCGTCATCACCCTTCAAGAAAACCCCCAAATCTTCAAATAATTTCCATTGGAACCCCTCACCTACTTCAAATAACCCACAAACCAACGCCTCTCTCCTCAACCATTAAACATAAAATCTATAACCTCCTTCAATCTTCGATAACCTTTCACACCCGCGTCTAACTTTTCTTCCAATCAAACTACAACTTCCTTCAAATCAAAACAGAAACGGAAATTAGATCAGAGAAATGATTCAGAACTGGAGAGGAACAAGTGATGAAGAAGGTGAAAAGATTTTCTTTGAAAAATTCGAAAAATGACACATGAGACGATAAGGTTGAAAGTGATGCCTTGGGGTCTTTGTTTTTGTTCCGCCGCGATGATGAATTTGGTCCTTTGAGTGGATATCTTCTCCGTTTCCGTTTTTATTTATCTTTACCTTTTTTTTTATATATAGTTTTTTTTTAAAAAGGAAAAAAGAAAGAGAGATCGTGTTTTTTCAAAGTGAAGTAGAAGTTTGGTATGCTCTCATGGAAGTGTGTTTTGTCTTGATCTGTTGAGGGAAGGATTTTGTTGAGTCTTTATGTCATGTGGGCTCGCATAAGCCCATCAATATTCCCACCATTTTATATACCCCACGTTTTAAATCCCTCATTATTATTATTTTTTTTTGTTAGATAATTCTTTTAAATGTTTTCAACTTAATCTCTATTTTTTACGGTCGATGATGAGACTTCCACTGTTTAACCGTCACATTAGTGGTGTGAAACAAAGGATCTGAGACCACCTTAGCTCTTTCAATTTTATTTCGGTAAACTAACTTTAAATTTAATTTTCGTCAAATATTATTGTGGATATTATTGTTATATTATCTTACTATATTATTGTCATATTATTTATTCATATTATTATTATCATATCATATTTATTCATATTTGTTCACCCATATTCGTGAGCACATAATAAATTATCGAAATCGTTAAAAACCAAATTGGTGGACTGTTGGATCTTTGGTCATTTGCAGGTATCCTAGTATCGAGTCGTGCCCGACTTTTTGCAAGGCGTAGTTTAGGACACTAATGCACACACACGGCTTTCTCTTGGGCTACCTGACAATGAGACCCCTTTAATTCGTGCAATCCCGTGTAACTTACATGTACCCCTCTCCCATTCCGATGTATGTTTCGCATTTCTTTGATTATTAGTTAATCTCCTAGGAGCACCCATAGGGACCAGAGCGGATTCAAACTATTTTCAAACTAATTCTCGATTCATCATCAAGTCATTTTCAAACCTCGTAAGTCGAATGTTCATACGCATTCGCCATCAACCTATTACAACTCGACCCTTGATGCGTAAGTCAAGTCGGTCTCTTTTTCAAACAATTTCATTTTCAACACGCTTTGCACGCGATAACGAGTCAAACCCTTGATCCAACGTCAAGCGGATTTTCGAAACAAAACATCAATCAATTAACAACTATTTAATTCTTTTCAAGGTGTAAAGAGTAGGTTCAAGTCTTTGATCTTGCTTTCAGTTGTTTACATGCGAGTTGTCTTATTCGGGTGTGAACAATTGACGCCTCTAAATAACATTAACAACTCGACATCGTTCAACTATCTCCAACTCAAACAACTTTCCTTTCACGATGAAAAAGAGAGTGTTCCAAGTCTTTGGTCCGCTCTCCCGATTATTTGGAGTTTGAGAAGTCTTTCCTAAGCTTCAATTAATCGTCATCATTTCAAACATAACTTCTCTTACGATGAAAAAGATAGTGTTCCAAGTCTTTGGTTCGCCCTCCCGATTATTTTGGTCCGAGAAATCTTTCTTAAGCTAAAGTAATCGTCATCAGTTCAAACACCATTCAAACATAACATTATTCTTCAAGATGAAAAAGAGAGTGTTCCAAGTCTTTGGGTCGCTCTCCCGATTACTTGAGTACGAGAAGTCTTTCTTAAGCTTCGAGTAATCGTCATTCGTACCCATTTCAAACCAATTCAATCCAGTTTCTTTCGTGGTCGTTACCACGAACTACGACTGCTCTGATTCTTCATTCACTCTTGAATGTAAGATACGTAGGCACAAGATTGCGATGATCTTGGCGAGCACAATCCCCTCCATCTTTCACTTCCCCCTATCCTTTCCCGTAGTCGAACTACGACGCTCTGATTTCTCATTCTCGTCTGAATGAGCATACGTACAAGGGCCCCAATCCTTGGCGAGCACCCTATCCTCTAACCATCCCCTTTCCCCTAGCGTCTTTATTCCCTTTGTAGTATCCTTTAGTATTTAGTAGCGAGAAGAGAAGAATTAAGCTTAGCTAACATCCATTAACTCGAATTAAGAGGTTCCCGTTGAGTACGACGGACGTGAGGGGTGCTAATACCTTCCCCTCGCATAACCGACTCCCGAACCCAGGAATATGGTTGCGACGGCCGTGTTCCTTCCGCGTTTATGAGGTTTTCTCGATATTTTCCTCTCCCGTTCGTTCGGGAAAAATAAAGTTCGGTGGCGACTCTGTCGAACCGCATTTCCGCGCCTTTCGCGCGAGGGTCGTATGTTCGAAATGGAATTTTCAAGGTGCGACAGGTGGCGACTCTGCTAGGGACTTTGCTCCGTGCAAGAGAGAGTCGAGCCTATCTTAGTTTGAGTTGTTAGCTTTTTGTTTTTATTTTCTTCTCGCTTATTTGTTGGTATCCTTGTCTTGGTTACCTATGCTTGTGGCATTGCGGGGTTGTTGTGCTTGTGTTTACTTTGTGAGATGGCTCTACACCCGAGTCCGAGTATAACCATAGGATTAGGAAGGTGGTTGTGTACTGGAGACTTGCATGGAGTCTTTCACGTTGAGTTGAAGCGAAAACCCCGCTTGGAGTAGATTCTCTTGGAGATGTTGTTGTTGTGGTAAGTCTTTGCCATAGCAATAATGTTTTCGAGCATGACCGTTGATCCCAAGGACCATTAACCGTTTTATCCATGGTGGTTGGTAGTGTTAATTCTTTGTGAATTAATATGAACGCCCCAATCAGATGAGATCCCTTGAACGTATTACTTTCTTACAGTAATATTTTCAACCTCGATCTATGACTCTGAGAACCTCTTTTAGAATCCGTGTGTCGATGGTTGTGTAGTTGATGCCTCCGAGAAGTCTTTATCGCGTGGAAGATACGAGAACCTCACCTAGAGGAGATTCTATTGAGGATGTTATCATCGTGATAAGGCTTTGTCATGATGGTAATATCTTTGAAAGATATCCATGACTCTAGGCACCTACCCGTTTTAGAATCCTACCCGTGGGGGTCTCTTTGAGCAGTGACTGTGATCCTTGAACTGTTCACCCGACTAAATCTCAGAACTGTTTGATTTATGATCCTGTGATCCTGGATCTTGCATCTTGCATTGCATATCATTTGCATTGCATCTCATTTGTTGTGCATCTTGCATTCTCCTTCCTTCAGCAGTTTCTCATGTTTCTCTTTCCTTCATATCCAGTAAATCAAGCTGAGTCCTCGACACCAGTACGCAACTAGAGCCAATACAAGACGAATGATGGAGCAGATTCAACAAGAGCAAGCTACCTTCAGGGAAGAGTTGGATTCTATGAAAGGAAAGATTGACCAGATCCTCAAAGCCATCCTCGCGGCCAGAAGAGAGGAAGAACAGCGTGAAGCCGCTGCTATCGTTAACAACAATGGTCAGGGACAAGGGTCTACTGTCATCCCTTTGGTTCCAATTCCAAATCCTCATGGGATGTCGTTGAACTTCAATAACGCAGTCGAAGGGAACGATTCTCATCCAACCCCAGCGCCCGGAGTTACCATTGGAGCTATCCCGCAGGCCCAGCCTACTGCTGTGCAAATCCCAGCTCCCCATACTGAAGATACTCTGATGGATCATTATGACGACGTTCAGAACTATCATGCTGCTATCCCCATTTCCAGTCCTGTTGTTGTTCAGGATTCAGAAGCCATGAAGATGTGCCGAGATCTAGCCGAGAAACTCCGAGCCATGGAAGGGCACAGTTCAAATTCCTTCAGTGCTTTGGAATTATGCTTGATGCCTAATGTTGTCATTCCTCCCAAGTTCAAGGGGCCTGAGTTTTCGAAATACAAAGGTCTCAGTTGCCCAAACATTCATTTGAAGATGTATTGTCGCAAGATGGCTGCCTATGCCAGAGACGAAAAGCTCATGATCCATTGCTTCCAAGATAGCTTGTCTGGGGTATCACTCGAATGGTATATGCAGCTGGAACGTAATAGTGTGCGCACTTGGGCCGAGCTAGCCGATGCATTTGTCAAGCAGTATAAGTACAACACAGATCTTGCTCCAAATCGTACTCAGCTTCAGAGTAAGACTTAGAAGGACAACGAATCCTTCAAGGAGTACGCGCAACGATGGAGAGAGCTAGCCGCAAGGGTTCATCCACCTCTTGTTGACCGTGAGCAGATTGACATTTTCATGGGTACCTTGCAAGGCCAGTACTATGAAAAGCTGATTGGCAGTGTCTCCGCTGGATTTTCTAACTTGGTGATCGTTGGTGAGAGAATTGAAGAAGGGTTGAAGAGCGGAAAGATACCAGGAGGTTCCAACAACCAGGCCAATGCCAAGAAGCCTTTCAATGGATACAAGAAGAAGGAGGGTGAAACAAATGCCATCTTTTTGCAGAAAGGGCAAGCTTCCCAACAAGCTCCCGCTCCTATGCCTTATCAGGTTCCTTATTATCAGTATCCGTATGTTGCTGCTGCGCAATATGCTCCAATGCCTTATTAGCCAGCTGTTCAAGCAGTGCAAGCTCAGATGCCACGGCAACAGGCTCCTCAGCAACAAGCCTACAACCAGCAAGGATATCAGTATCCTCCTCAGCAACAGCAGATGCAAGCTACTTAGCAACGACAAGGTGCTCGCCCACAGCGTCCGCAGAGAACATGGAGACCAGATAGAGTCTTTGATCGTCTACCAATGACATATGCCAAAGTCTTTGCTCAGTTGGTGGAGAAGAAAGTTGTTGTTTCGAGAGATTTGGCTCCTCCAACCGTCATTCCTGCCGATTACGATGCAAATGCTCATTGTGAGTTTCATAAGGGCGCTCCAGGTCACACCATTGAGGACTGCAGAGCCTTCAAGCACATAACTCAAGACATGGTCGACAGGGATGCTATCAACTTCAATGGGAAGTATCCAAATATCATCAACAATCCGATGTCACCAGTCAACTAGTGCCAACATCAGATCGATTCCAGTCAAGTTCATTCCCCAAAGAAGGTCGGCATGCTGCCATTTCATATTTCGCATTTCTTATGTTTTTTCTTTGTTTGTTTAAGTATTGTATGCTTTGAACAATTGCCATTCGTATTTGGTTTTCATTAATGTATTGTTTATGCATGTTTTGAGTTAGTTATGTCGTATTCACTCATTTTCACTTATCACCGACACATTTATTCACTCCCCTCTATTCACCGTTGTTTAGCTTGATTTGAGGGAGGATGATGAAAACGAGATACCCATAATTGCAAACCGTATGCTTTCGGACCGAATCTCGTCAATGATGTACAGGCATTGCTTCAATTCCCCAAACACCGAAGATATAAGGAGTTAATCCCTAGTAAACCACTTCGAGCCTAGAAGTAGCAGTTTCCTTCGGATATTCAAACCTTTACACTCAACCTGGGGCAGGGTAGTGTTCAGTTAATCCAATCCTGAATCAACAAAGCGAAATCCCAGAGACGGTGGTTTATCAAAAACCCATGCTATGGCAGTCACAACAAAATCCAAAAAAAAGGAAAAATCAAAAGCCTGCTAAGTCAAACACCTCAGAGGGGACTTAGAAAAAATCAAGGCAATCCCGATGGATCTGACAAACAAAGTCAATCCATGCAAAAGTTAGGGATCAAAACAAAAGAAAAAGAGGACCCCGAAATCCTCAACAAAAACAAAATAATATTCAGTGGCCACCCAAATCAAAAAGGGCACTGACACTCATCAAAATAAGGTGACTGCCACGACGAGCAAACCTTGAATCATCAAGTTTATACCGTTAAGACAAGTGTAGAATTAACTGAGCGTAGGACTGGAGATCATTAAGAAGAAGGGGTGGGTACAAATCATACTTCGAGCCTGACATCCTTTGTTTCATAACCGTGAACCAGACCACGTTACAGCCCTCGAAAGACCTAATTGAGGCGAGGTTTATTCTGAAAGCATACTATCGCAAGGTTGCGTAACCTGACTCCTCACATGATTGCTAATCACCGGCATTGGTGTCGTCATCCTTGCAATATCTTTTACAGCACAATGTTTGGGTTAACGGTCCATTCATCTCACTATTACGACACTCTCAATAAATGACACACTTTTTCAAAACTTACATTAAACTTTGCATTAATATTACCATTTATGAATGTACAAATTGCAAATCAGTGCTAGGTATTCAAAGACATTTCAACGAGGGGCAGTTAGGGAGGAACTTGACTTTCAGTGGCGTACATGAGGCAAGATTATCTCAAAGACCACAGGCTGGGGCAAATCATTCAAGAGCTCGAGCAGGGGCAAACCATTACCATATTCAGACTGGGGCAAGACCAGGTCGTCCTGACCATCAAGCAGAGTTGCAACCTTCTCTGAAGCAAATTCACAATCACCAAATACCCAGACTTGGGGCATCCAGAGCATCATCTTCTGCTTCAATCATGGCGTCTTCAACAAACTATGTGTCGAGGAAGTCAATCCCTCCCGCCACCCAAAATCCAATCCGCATTGGAAACTACCAGAGGCCACCACACTGGCATTTCCACCTGCATTTCCGATCACCAGTCTGCAATCATGCGCATCATACGCATTGCATTCGCTATCATAAGCATCTTGCATCATATGTGTACCCAACCATACCATACTTCCCCAGCTCTTTCATCTCCGCGCGTCAGCATTTGCATTTGCACTTCCACTCATATGGAATATCATTTATCATCCAGCATTCATATATGTAAGTCAAGGTCCAGGATCAATCTTGAAGATTTCCAATACCATCATCAGCCCGGCCAGGGGCATCCTCCACAAAGGTCATGGATTTCTCCCACGAATATCAGGAGTTTCAAATCAATCATCAGCCCAGTCAGGGGCAATCTTCTGCAATTGCGGCCTTCTCCCACAAAATTCAAAGGATATTCAAAGCAAGATTCAGCCTAGTCCAAGGCATTCCTTTTCAAGACCATGGGTGTTTCCCGTGACGTATTTCAACCTCGTGGTTGATCAGATCTTCAGGTGAACATTCAGCCCAGTCAGGGGCATACCATTCAAGACCGTGGGCGTTCCCCACAGAGTTGTTCAACCTTTTGTTGGGCAAATCCAAGAAGTTCAGTGCAAGATCCAACCCGAGCAGGCGCATCTTCAGCAAAACCGTGAGCGTTCCTCATGAAGTTGTTCAACCTTTTGTTGAGCAAACCAAGACATCAGGATAAACTCGGCCCAGTCAAGGGCATCCTCTTCAGAATTCATGGGCGTAACCATGAAATCATTTCAACAAAATTACGATTTCCAAGCAAGACGGTGGGCGTACCCCGTTAGTTCATTTCAACCCAATCTTCCTCTTGGGTATTCCCCAATGAGTCGTACCCAGCAAGCGTGACCGTTGTCAATTGCCTTACTATCATCCTTTTGATGATAGTCGAACCTCGTCAGTTCAACCTAGCCTGCATCCTTTTGGTGTTGGTAAACTTCAAATCTGTGTTGTCCTATCATCCTTTTGGTGATAGCGACCTATTTGTGTGAGTTCGCTCTGTCACCCTTTTGGTGGGGGGTCTATCATGGTCATTAATGATAGATTGTGCGATGTGTTTTGTGTTTCGCTCCGTCATCCTTTTGGTAGGGGGTCTATCATGGTCATTAGTGATAGATTGTGCAATATTGTTTGGCGTGTGTTTCGCTCCGTCATCCTTTTGGTGAGGGGTCTATCATGGTCATTAATGATAGATTGTGCGATGTGTTTTGTGTTTCGCTCCGTCATCCTTTTGGTGGGGGGTCTATCATGGTCATTAATGATAGATTGTGCGATGTGTTTATTTGTGTTTCGCTCCGTCATCCTTTTGGTGGGGGGTCTATCATGGTCATTAATGATAGATTGTGCGATGTGTTTTGTGTTTCGCTCAGTCATCCTTTTGGTAGGGGGTCTATCATGGTCATTAATGATAGATTGTGCGATGTGTTTTGTGTTTCGCTCCGTCATCCTTTTGGTGGGGGGTCTATCATGGTCATTAATGATAGATTGTGCAATGTGTTTTGTGTTTCGCTCCGTCATCCTTTTGGTGGGGGGTCTATCATGGTCATTAATTATATATTGAGCGATAGTTTATTTGTGTTTCGCTCCGTCATCCTTTTGGTGGGGGGTCTATCATGGTCATTAATGATAGATTGAGCGATAGTTTATTTGTGTTTCGCTCCGTCATCCTTTTGGTGGGGGGTCTATCATGGTCATTAATGATAGATTGTGCGATGTGTTTTGTGTTTCGCTCCGTCATCCTTTTGGTGGGGGTCTATCATGGTCATTAATGATAGATTGTGCAATGTGTTTTGTGTTTCGCTCCGTCATCCTTTTGGTGGGGGGTCTATCATGGTCATTAATGATAGATTGAGCGATAGTTTATTTGTGTTTCGCTCTGTCATCCTTTTGACGGGGGGTCTATCATAGTCATTAATGATAGATTGTGCGATGATTTGTGTGTGTTTCGCTCCGTCATCCTTTTGGTGAGGGGTCTGTCACTTAGATTAGCGATAGATTGCACGATAATGTTCGATTGTGTTTTGCTCTACAATCCTTTTGGTGGTAATAGCCGTATGTGTTTCATCTCATCATCCTTTTGGGGATGGTGGCCTTTTGCTAGTTATCCATAGTTTACTCAGAGATATACCTTATCCAGCATTTCAATTCTCGGGCATTCCTTTTGGACAAATTCAGGGTCTTCTTCATATCTAATTGTCTTCTACCTTGAAAGAGTGAATTCCGTACCAATTCATCTTACTCGGTCTAAGCCAATTAGATAGGGGCATCTGTCATACCCCAAATTTGTCCTACCTGTTGTATATTACTATCATCTGTACATTCGTGCACTTGCTTTATTCAAAAAGTCCAAAAATATCTTGTTTCTGTTCAGACATGGGGATAATGTTGAATGAGGAATAGTTCAGGTCATCTTGTCGAAATTGGTTTTAGCAGAATTTTTAGTACAGTGCATACTTCAAGGCATTGTCTTCTGATTTCAAGGCAATAAGTGTTTTTTGGTTCGTGGCAATAATTCAGGACGATTTCATTCCCTATTTAATATCAAGTTCGGAGGTGGATTTATTGTGATTCAAATCTCTTTTTAAGACCAATTAAGAATTATGGTTTACTCAAGGAATGATTTAAGTTTTGTTTTAACTCAAGTGGTGGGTTCATTTCAATTTAAAGTCCACATTCATAAAACCCGCAATCGTTTGAGAATCGTAATTGTATAGGTCCATAATCTTTTCACCACCATACAAAAGAACAAGAATGCATATTCATTTTTTAGGAGTCTCTGTTCTAAAATCACAAGTTCATTTACCCATGACAAAATTCCAAAAAATTTGTTTCGAATTCTATACTTTGTTATTTTAATGAGAAGTAAATTGGAATAAGTCTTCTATCCACATCCACAAGCCAATGTTGCAATTTGGAAGACCTTTTATGTATATATTGTTAAAGTCCATTTTCATTCAACAGTATACAAATATTACAAGGAACACAAATTTTGCTCAGATAAAATTCACACAGTTTTACGGTTTGCCTCTTACATTAATTTCAAACCAGGCCCATTGCATCGACTTGCTACCATGGGAGATTGGTTCAATGAAAAGTGAACAGGTAAAGCCTTCATGCTGCCGGGCTACTTTCCAATGGCAACGTCCTAAGTAACGGAAAAAACATGACAAAATAATTTTTGATACTAATCTTCCAATGGCTGCACGGGATCCACACCTATAACAACAACGAAAATTCAGCAAAAAAAAAGACATATCCATAGAGAACAAGATACAAGTTGCTGCAGCACAAGTGTCGTAACCTCGACCTGGATTCGTAATACTCCTCACGAGCTCCTCGCGTCAGCTGCCTATCAAACATGAAAAGATCAATGAAAACAGATGTTAGTTGACAGAAAACGAACAAAGGATCACACACATCATAAAAGATCAAGGAGGATTTTGCGTAATACTCGCAATACGTACGATAACTCCCGCTGCTTCAAGACTATCACGTGAGACACCGCTGACCAATCAAAAAAAAAAACTTGCATTAATTCTGCAACAGTTACGCGGCTTCCGTAAATATGTTTCAGTGCAAGTTTACATAACCCGCATAATGAAGATTAAAGGAGGAAAGAGTCCACTCACCAACAATTATCCTGCTGCCGACAGAATTTCGCAGCTCACTGGTGGCACAGCTAGTGTAAATCACGTGTGTTTCATCAGCCAACTACAGCACGAAGGACAAGACAAGTCGTGTTTGCATGCCCAATTTCTGACATCTGTGGTGCATCAGCCGCAAGTTGCACTTTGTTATTCACTCCCCTCATCTTGAATCAGTCCCCACATAAAACCATGAGAAACTCCACAAGTAATGTTATCCTTCAATCCAAGATTTTTGCCTCAAATCCACACTGACCTGCAGGAAGACAAGGAAAACTTTATGAGCCATCACAAAACGTGCAAAAACGCAACCATGATTCACAAAAACAATACATCTCAAAAGCAATGAAAGCAGAAAAACCACAATACCATGACCTGTCAAAACGGCACGCACAAGAATCCATTTCTTTGGATATTGCTCGAGCTTTAAGCCAATACGTGGAAACCACCATTTTTGGGCAACTGCCACCAGCCATTTAGTCTTCTGCAGGTGCTGCTACTGTTGTTGAAACCATTGAGGCCATATTAGTTCTAACTGCAGTTGTAGCAGCGAAAATGGTGTCGTTCCGGATCTGTATCCATTGATATCAATGTTGCGGGATAAAACGGTGCTGCCAGAGTTCTACACAGCCAACAAGTCAAGATGAAATTACAAGTTGCTACATCTCAAACATGTGCCAAGTTGTGGACCTACGAAGCAATAAAGTTCTTTTTTCAGTAAAAATTTCATGAATTACAAACCGAACAGATGAAAGGGAGTGATAATTTCGTTTTCTCCCTATTTCACACAAACGCAATTCGTACCTCTGTCACAAACGCAGCAACAACATGGGTTACTTCAAATTCCAGCATGCGTAATCCCATAACCAGCTAATCACAAACCGAAAAATGTACTCACATCCTACAAAAACTTCAGCTCCAGCTCAACAGTGATAGGGAATAAACCTCCGTACCGTCACAAGACGCAACATAACGCGACAACAAACCGCGCCTGCGAAAACACAACAGCTTGCAAAGACCTTCATCCTGCTAAGCCAAAAACGTACAATAAAAAACGACAATACAAGAAGTAAAACGCACAGCATCAAGGGGAATCCTATTTTTCTCTAAATGATTGATATAAACAGAAACCATCAACATACCAGGGGGAGAGATCTTCACTTACAAACCAACAAACTTCCTCCTTCAAAGGAACCTTCGAGTTTCATACCATCTTTCACCTCAAACCTTCACGTGAACCCCACAAACTTTCTGTAAGGTGCAAATTCAACACAAAAAAACCCGTGAATAACCATATGTGATCCAAACCCTCAATTCACGCAACGTATAAAGCCATCTCCTAGACTGCGAAACATGCCTTCAGTACACCGCTAACCAGCACCAAATTGGTTCCTGCGTCAACTCATGATTCACCTGCACGGGCAACAACAAAAATTGTGACTCGAATACAACCGGCAACAATATGATACAGTCAACGAAATCTGAAGAAGAAAAGGAAAAGAAAAGTGAAACCCTTAATACCATTTTGAGTTATGTTGTTACCATATCACTAGCAGCCTATAGAGAGGGCATTCGAAAATTTCGCGCTCAACATTCAAAACCAACGCTGCAGCCCCCCACATCCTGTGTTGTACGCGCGAGAACATTCAAAATTAACGTGCCCATCAACATCTCGCGGCATCAGATCATACAGCCCAAACTGCGGTTCAAAACGCGAAAATTCCACAAAGCTTCGGCGTATTCCTTATATGCAACCATGTGATTAAGGCTTCAGCTCAGCAAATACACTACAATAAAAATAAAATCCACAAAATTGCACCAGTACATCAAGCCGTGAAGAAAAAATAAAAATAACATACATAACAGGCCATACCACTGCTTGTACTATTATGCAAAAACAGTATGCTGCACCAAACCCCACACCAGACAGCTACTCTGCACAATCACAAGAGGACAAACCAGCACCACAGACCTGTTACCATCAGACCTGCACAAAACAGACATTGAAAGGAAAGTGACAACAAAAAACTACTAAAACTATTCTCATCAAGACCAACCAAACCTCAGTGCATCACTCGGACTCCAAAAGGCCTGGATATAGATCTTGCACCTTAAAGTTCAACTATAAAAGAACAAAAAAAACCTAATCTGAGAGAGAGCCTCAAAACCCTAGCTGCACTGTTCATCCCCTCAACTCCTTCCCCGTTTTCAAGCCAACCACCTTCCATCAACAGCCAAACCATAAACACAGCCCAGAAAAACGCATACACAACCATGTTCTTCATCTTCTCAAAACAAACTCAGAAAATCCAACCATAACTCTCATCTTCCTTCTTCACAAATGAGATAAACCAACAACTCAGGTCCACAAAAAATCATAACCATGTCGTTTCCTTTTTCTGCATCTGTGCACTATCATTATCTTCTCTTTCGACAAACACACAGTCTTGGCTCACCCCTGTTCTTCTTCATAGCAAAGACAACACTTCCTTAACCTGTAACAACCTCATAACTCCAAAATCACCATCTCTTCCAAGTCAGGTACACTCTCGAATCGTTGGTGGTTGTGGTGCCGACAACATTAATCTCGGCGTCGAGAAGAAAACCATCACCACCGCTAACACTACCTCAAATCAACAGCAAAAATCAACCTCCAATACACAAATTGTGACTGATTTATCGTTCCCAGCTTTACTCACTTCAACTCACCTAGTTCTTCCACTGTGAAACAACAACAGAAACTCAGTGACATAGACGTTTGTTTTCACCCAATTTACAACCTTTCCTGTTTGATTTTTACCCAAACACCATACAAAAAACAACTCCACCATTAAACAATTCATCAAACCGTCAATCTTCCTCAACCCCGGATTTGTTCGATCAACAAGAAACGCACCTTCAACATTCCTTAAAAAGCTCATACAGTTCTTCTGCTATTGAACCCACATACTTCAAATATCTTTTGCCGTCTACAAACGACATCAACCCAAACCAAAAACATATTCAAGTTACGACTCACATCATCGCCATCATCATCCTCTCCACCCTAATTCGTCATCACCCTTCAAGAAAACCCCCAAATCTTCAAATAATTTCCATTGGAACCCCTCACCTACTTCAAATAACCCACAAACCAACGCCTCTCTCCTCAACCATTGAACATAAAATCCATAACCTCCTTCAATCTTCGATAACCTTTCACACCCGCGTCTCACTTTTCTTCCAATCAAACTACAACTTCCTTCAAATCAAAACAGAAACGGAAATTAGATCAGAGAAGTGATTCATAACTGGAGAGGAACAAGTGATGAAGAAGGTGAAAAGATTTTCTTTGAAAAATTCGAAAAATGACACATGAGACGATAAGGTTGAAAGTGATGCCTTGGGGTCTTTGTTTTTGTTCCGCCGCGATGATGGATTTGGTCCTTTGAGTGGATATCTTCTCCGTTTCCGTTTTTATTTATCTTTACCTTTTTTTATATATATAGTTTTTTTTTTAAAAAGGAAAAAAGAAAGAGAGATCGTGTTTTTTTCAAAGTGAAGTAGAAGTTTGGTTTGCTCTCATGGAAGTGTGTTTTGTCTTGATCTGTTGAAGGAAGGATTTTGTTGAGTCTTTATGTCATGTGGGCTCGCATAAGCCCATCAATATTCCCACCATTTTATATACCCCACGTTTTAAATCCCTCATTATTATTTTTTTTTGTTAGATAATTCTTTTAAATGTTTTCAACTTAATCTCTATTTTTTACGGTCGAAGACGAGACTTCCACTGTTTAACCGTCACATTAGTGGCGTGAAACAAAGGATCCGAGACCACCTTAGCTCTTTCGATTTTATTTCAGTAAACTAACTTTAAATTTAATTTCTGTCAAATATTATTGTGGATATTATTGTTATATTATCTTACTATATTATTGTCATATTATTTATTCATATTATTATTATCATATCATATTTATTCATATTTGTTCACCCATATTCGTGAGCACATAATAAATTATCGAAATCGTTAAAAACCAAATTGGTGGACTGTTGGATCTTTGGTCATTTGCAGGTATCCTAGTATCGAGTCGTGCCCGACTTTTTGCAAGGCGTAGTTTAGGACACTAATGCACACACACGGCTTTCTCTTGGGCTACCTGACAATGAGACCCCTTTATTTCGTGCAATCCCGTGTAACTTACATGTACCCCTCTCCCATTCCGATGTATGTTTCGCATTTCTTTGATTATTAGTTAATCTCCAAGGAGCACCCATAGGGACCAGAGCGGATTCAAACTATTTTCAAACTAATTCTCGATTCATCATCGAGTCATTTTTAAACCTCGTAAGTCGAATGTTCATACGCATTCGCCATCAACCTATTCTAACTCGACCCTTGATGCGTAAGTCAAGTCGGTCTCTTTTTCAAACAATTTCATTTTCAACCCGCTTTGCACACGATAACGAGTCAAACCCTTAATCCAACGTCAAGCGGATTTTCGAAACAAAACATCAATCAATTAACAACTAATTAATTCTTTTCAAGGTGTAAAGAGTAGGTTCAAGTCTTTGATCTTGCTTTCAGTTGTTTACATGCGAGTTGTCTTATTCGGGTGTGAACAATTGACGCCTCTAAATAACATTAACAACTCGACATCGTTCAACTATCTCCAACTCAAACAACTTTCCTTTCACGATGAAAAAGAGAGTGTTCCAAGTCTTTGGTCCGCTCTCCCGATTATTTGGAGTTTGAGAAGTCTTTCCTAAGCTTCAATTAATCGTCATCATTTCAACCTCATCCTTTCAAACACAACTTCTCTTACGATGAAAAAGAGAGTGTTCCAAGTCTTTGGTTCGCCCTCCCGATTATTTTGGTCCGAGAAATCTTTCTTAAGCTAAAGTAATCGTCATCAGTTCAAACACCATTCAAACATAACATTATTCTTCAAGATGAAAAAGAGAGTGTTCCAAGTCTTTGGGTCGCTCTCCCGATTACTTGGGTACGAGAAGTCTTTCTTAAGCTTCGAGTAATCGTCATTCGTACCCATTTCAAACCAATTCAATCCAGTTTCTTTCGTGGTCGTTACCACGAACTACGACTGCTCTGATTCTTCATTCACTCTTGAATTTAAGATACGTAGGCACAAGATTGCGATGATCTTGGCAAGCACAATCCCCTCCATCTTTCACTTCCCCCTATCCTTTCGCGTAGTCGAACTACGACGCTCTGATTTCTCATTCTCGTCCGAATGAGCATACGTAGGCACAAGGGCCCCAATCCTTGGCGAGCACCCTATCCTCTAACCATCCCCTTTCCCCTAGCGTCTTTATTCCCTTTGTAGTATCCTTTAGTATTTCGTAGCGAGAAGAGAAGAATTAAGCTTAGCTAACATCCATTAACTCGAATTAAGAGGTTCCCGTCGAGTACGACGGACGTGAGGGGTGCTAATACCTTCCCCTCGCGTAACCGACTCCCGAACCCAGGAATATGGTTGCGACGGCCGTGTTCCTTCCGTGTTTATGAGTTTTTCTCGATATTTTCCTCTCCCGTTCGTTCGGGAAAAATAAAGTTCGGTGGCGACTCTGTCGAACCGCATTTTCGCGCCTTTCGCGCGAGGGTCGTATGTTCGAAATGGAATTTTCGAGGTGCGACAGGATCCTTCAGCACTTCCTACGTATCTCCGATTAGTCGTGTGTATCGACCTTTTGTGAGGATATGTCGTGTGCTTCTTCATTTTACTCACTCAGGGAGAACCAGGCGACAAATCTGTTTTGAGTGTATCTTGACCGCTTGGTAGTATAGGATATGCACTTTAACACCTATGTCGATCACTGTGAGATGCGACCATTTAATGACATATTCTTATACTTGGGATGATTAGTTTGCGGTTCATGTATGAAATTTCCTCATCTTCCTGAGTGCGTCATGCAACAATTCGGCTACACCCAGATACCTTGTTGTCTCTTTTCCCTACTATGATACCTAGAGATATAATTGCCATGTTTGATGATTATCTTAGTCATCTAGTACTGGATTAGGCACAAAGTACCATAGATGAGAGTGTTTGGAGCTATGTAGATGAGTATATCAGGTGATTCTTCAAGGTTTCACATCCATATATGGTGCAGGCTGCTCCATGAGATCCACCAAGGCCAACTCATCAGGAAATACTAGAGGAGGAGCGGGCTAGGTTAAGTCATGCTCATGATGTGTTTCCTAGATGTCACTGTATTATGGAGATTGCGTAAGAAGGTATTGATAAAGGTATCTTTCTTGATGGTTCTGAGGTGAGGGAGGTCCTAACTGCCATTATGACGGAGGCATGAGAAATACTGATGTAACAGAGACAGCGTCAGAGCACAGGGGTAGAGGAGCCCGAAGAGCTCGAGTCTGGCATACGTAGTAGTTGATAGTATTTGCAGTTTGGATTTATGTTCGGATGCATTTTATTTTTACTTATTTCGACTTCATTGTATATTTCGACTTTATTGTGTATGTCATAATTACTTATTTTGGCTCTGGATTTATATATGTCATTTTTTGCATATCAGTTGTATGGTTTAATCTTCATCACATAATAAGGGCCTTAACATTATAAACCTTCATTTTCATCTGAGTAACCATAAAACTAACTTAAATCTCACTATTTTGATTAGTTACAGAGATGTATTTACTTAAATCCTAAACAGAGGTGCATTTCCTGATCAATAAATGTTTAAATTTGGCATTTCAGAGAGGAATGCATGAGGTGTGTTTTTAAATATTTCAGAGAGGCATCTCTGACTTAGTGTTTAGAAAATATGTTGTTGTGGATCAGTGGGATGCATGTGGTGTATTTTGAAATATTTTAGAGATGCATCTCTGGATTAGTTGTAACATTTTGACTTAAGAAAAGGGTGTGACCGGAGATGCATCTTTGAAATTTGAGGGGCATTTTGGGTTTTCCATAGGGTGTTTCTCCACCCTATAGGGTGGGATAAGAAATCCCCCACAATTACTACTACCTCTAGTGGATGTTCAAAACCGAACCGGTCCAATAGAAAACTTCTAGCCAAACCAAATCAAATTGAAACCGTAAAAAATCACATTTTCCTTGGATATGTTCATCTTCTAACAAAACTGCGCAGTTCGGTGCGGTTAATTGTTTGTATTTTATAAACCAAATCAAACCACATTATGTTACAAAATCATACAAACTTATATATATATATATATATATATATATATATATATATATATATATATATATATATATATATATATATATATATATATATATATATATATATATATATATATATATATATATATATATATATATATATATATATATATATATATATATATATATATATATATATATATATATATATATATATATATATATATATATATATATATATATATATATATATATATATATATATATATATATATAGAGAGAGAGAGAGAGAGAGAGAGAGAGAGAGAGAGAGAGAGAGAGAGAGAGAGAGAGAGAGAGAGAGAGAGAGAGAAATCAACAAGTATTAAGTGTATATTTTATCATATTATGTGTATGATATTTATTTTAATTTACATATAAACAAAAAAAATATTATTTATTTATAAATACTATTATTTTTTTATTTGAAATGAAATTATTATATATTTAGTTTTGTTTTTATTTTTAATTTGTTGATTGTGATAAGTGTTAGGGCTAATTCGGGGGGTCAATTTGAAATGAAATTACTATATATTTAGTTTAGTTTTTATTTTAAATTTGTTGATGGAGATAAGTGTTAGGGCTAATTCGGGGGGTCAAACATAAGGGAACATTTTTTACTTGGGGGATTTTATTTAAGAGCAACACACATTTATGAGAAACACACCACATACTCACGCAAAACCTTAATGTGATAGGTGCGTGGGCTCTCCCACTTATAAATACTAAAGTCTCCACATTTCTAACCAATATGGGACTCCTTCACACTACTCACACTTGTTATTCTCAATACTTCTCCTCAAGTGTGATTCTATCCACAATGCCCCCCTTAAGAGGAAACTTTTTTTTCATCACATACACTTTTGTCGCCGTTGACACTCTTCAACTGGGCACTCTATCAACGACCATGTGGGGATACTTTCAATACAAGTGAGTTGGTCCCTTCATTCAAATCAAAGGCTCATGATACTATTGTTGGGGATTTTTTTTCTTTAGTCGTCTGAGCCCGTAAAGCCATGTCAGTCTTTAACTTGCTTGCAGCTCTTTCATACATTCTTTATTCTTGAGATTAAAGCGTCCCTTCAAGCTCTTATTTTCCATACTTGACAAATCCTTCAATTCTTCTATGGTTATTACCACATGATCAAATTTTGGAGCCAATGACCTCAAGATTTTTGTAACTATTGATCTTGATGTCAATATTTCTCCACACATCTTGATTTGGTTCACCAATCTTGTTACCCTAGTGAAGAAATCAGTGATGCTTTCACTTTCTTCCATCTGAAACAATTCATACATTATTTTGTGAGTTTGTAACCTCACCTCTTTCACCTTCTCAGCACCTTTAGATGATTTTTTTCATGATGTCCCATGCTTCCTTTGCTGAGTTTACATCACTAACTTTCAAATATTTATGTGAAGTCTTTTGTTCATCCGTAGCATTCTCTCCAATTAGTGTCACTCCATCATTCACAAGATCCCAAAGGTCTTGAGAACATAAAACAAACTTCATTTTTTTATGCTAATTCTCATGAGTCTTACCATTCAAGATTGGAAGATTCGCTGGAAATTTCTCGTTCGGATGATTAATTGCACTATGACTCCCAAAATCATAAGCAATGCTCTAGATACCAAATTTTGGGAAAACTCCAATCTTTAAGTTAACCGAATCAATCTTGATGAACAAAAAGCAATATTTAATATTGATCACGCCTCTTACTCTTCACTTTTTACTCGGGTGAAACAACCACTGCTTTGTTGCAAGATGATTCTACATTACATAGAGAATTAAAAGAAGAAAACAAGACAATTGAAATAAGAGAATAGAGGAAATTTTAGTGGAATTTAAGAAGAAGAAGAAGATTTCATTGATGTGCAAGCTCCACTCAAAGTGTTTGTTACAATGTGTGTTAATCATAACAGTGATTTCTGAAAAACTACACAATGCTACTGCAAAACTTCTTACAAATGAAATAAAGTTCCTCTCTATTTATAATGTGATTACTTGCACTATAAGTAATCACAAAATAACTAACTCAACTAAAAGTAAGCTAAATTAGTCTTCTTCGACTCTGTCAAGGTTAACTTCTTCAACCAAACTATAAACACCCTTCAACTACATGCTTTGGCAAACTGTATTTGACTTTCTGTCAAATGCAGTTAATACAAAAATATAAAACATACCTCAACAATAAGGATAAGATTAAAAGAAAGTTTAATTTACATTATTTTTTTATCCCTTTATATATAAAACATTAATAATAAAAACAAATTAGTATTATGAGGTTAGCATAGTCACATGCATGCACTTGCTTATAAATACACAATATAGTATTTTAAGTTCATTTATATTGTCCTTTAGACATCAAATAAAACTGCAAGACACAATTTATATTTATGCATCAAATTATAAACATATTATGAAAGTTATAAACTTATTTTATGGTAATAGATAAATGACTAAACACATATGTTATTTTCTATATGTGTATGTATGACTTAATAAAAAAATATACAAAACTGAACCAATCCAAACTGCATTGATTTGGTTTGGTTTCATTCGTTTTATTTCTAAAAGTCAACCAAACCGAACCACATATTTTTTTCTCTTGCGATCTAAATGATTTTTAGCGTCAAAACCGCCCAAACTACATCCCGAACACCCCTAACCTCTGGTCCTTAATATAAGAAAAACTTTACTTTTTAGATTCATTGAAGAATCACTGTATCTGGACTATATGTAGTCCAGATACATTGATTTTTCAATGAATCTAAAAAGTAAAATTTTTCTTATATTCTACTATACATATCCCACAACATAACCCAACCAATGTGTCGTATCTTCTATGCAAAATTGGTACTTTCTTGATTTTATGATAATTGTTGTTATTATGAATCATTGATCTATTATCACTCTCAAAAGTGCAAAAACAATTGTTGATAATTTGAAATATGTTTTAAAGATGATGTTAACTAATCTTAGGATGACCGATTATCACGAACAATTGGTGGTGGGGTATATGCGAACACTCTAATGATCAAGTCAATAACGATCTTAAGTGTCAGATTTAGGGTTTTAGAATAGTTTGTACATGAATTTTTTCTTTAGACTTTATAGTCGGATTCTAGAATTTATAGGCCCTGGAATCTTCATTAGAGAGACAATTGTCTCCGGGGGACAAATGTTAGAAGAACCTGCAAGTTCTTGTCATCCGAAAAACTATAAGTATCACTAACCCTTGATTAGTTATGCCTTTAGAGCATGTTCATATCATGGTCCTCCTTGTTTCCTGCGACTTGGATGACTTAGTTTCTTACAGTTTATGCATCCGTCTAGATCGAAATAGTAGCTCCTACATTTAGGTCGGAGTATCCAAGTTGTATCTTCAATTTAAGACTCTTTAAGTCAAGCCTCCTTTTTCTGGATGGTGATTGCAATTGGGACCCTTGATGGGATTTGGTGGGTGATTCCACTAAGGGGTCTTGGAGAGCACGCTATAGGTTCATCATGTTTTTTATCTTTGATTTTTTAAATATAAATCTCTCTCTTCACTCAAAGCCCACTGTCACTAAGTGACGAGTATTGTTTTGCTTCCTTGTACTTCTTCAAAATGTGAGAATACATCTCAATAGGAGTGGCTCGATGTACCCCTAAGACTTGGTATCAAAAATGTAAAACCTTTAGAGTTCCCCATTGTGATAGGGTTGCAAACGTTGAGCAAGCTCCTTGGTGTTGAACAATTAGGTATACATGATATCACATAGACTTCCTTAGCTTACCAACACACTCTATACATAAAAATATGACATGATAGCCTTCACTAGTAGGGGATTATGGTTGTTTGGTACCCCTTTGAACATCTACCTTTTATAAGAAGATAATTGAGATCTATTACTTTTAAACTTGGACCATTTCACGTCACTTGATTTTTTCTAAAGCTTTCTATTCAAGGATAACACGATGTATATTTAGAGTTTGGGAGGCCCCTAGACTGTGACGTGGGTTCTGCCTAAATGGTTACTCTGTGCCAATTTGTTCTTTGCTAGAGTATTGATACAGTCTTCATCGGTTGCTACCCATCAATTTGTTCTTTGTAACAATCTTTTTCAACTATGATGAGAGAATCGTCCCATTGACTAAATGTTTAACCAGAGATACTTAATGTAACAATTTTTGTCAGTTTCTTCTTTTTTGCGATTCATGGGGTATTACAATGTCCTTTTCTTCCACAATATGGTCTCGGGTCTTGGCAACACATGGTTTTGTTCCTAACCCACCAACTCAAGCTACTTCTCACCGCTCTAACTTTTCGTTTGCACATAATTATTATGCTTTTAAATCATAAAGTCTCTTAAAGGTCTCTAAAAGGTTTCTTAAAAAATCTGTTGTCGTTCTGGTTGGTGGCACTACTACAAATTTTTTTATATAATCACAGTTGCGAAAGACCTATAATAAAGGGTGAACAACTGTTGTTAGGTAAAATATGATTGTATATGGGGTATTTACAATCATGATCCAGTGCCCGTGGTAGAAAACTGAAAAGCGCACTACCTATAATCACAGTTGTTTTAAATACCAGTTGTGAAATGTCTGTCAGCATTTTTTATTTATTTTTGCCACATGTTTTGCCTTACTACATTTATAACTTTCATCACAATATACTATATTAAATATTTTAACACAACAACATCAAGAACAACAAGATTAACAAGAATAATAAGAACAATAACAAGAAGAAGAAGAAGAAGAACAACAACAACAACAATAACAATAACACCAAGTACAACAAAAACAACAACAAGAACGACAAGAACTATAACAAGAACAAGAACAACAAGAACAATAACAACAACAAAAACAATAAGAAGAACGACAAGAACAATAACAAGAATAACAAGAACAATAACAACAACAGTAACAACTATAAGAACAAAAATAAGAATAAAAACAAGAATAATAACAACAACAACAACAACAACAACAACAACAACAACAACAACAACAACAACAACAACAACAAGAAGGACAAAAACAACAACAATAACAATAACAATAACAACAACAAGAACAACAAAAACAAGAACAACAACAACAAGAACAACAACGACAAAAACAATACGAACAACAATAAATAAATAAAATAAATAGAATCGTTAAATAATAACATTTTACCTGTAAAATCGTTAAATAGGAACAAACTGTAACACATTATGAAAGCAGTGTTTCTGAGTTTCATTTGTGGAAGAAATGATGTTTTCAAGTTTGATTTAGTGGATGAATAATGTTTCGTAAATGGAAGAAGTTTGGAGGCAGAAGATGAAGTTTGTCTAAGTATCTCTAGGACAAATGTGAATGAACTAAGAGCGTTATAAAGTTTGTCAGAATTTTAAAAAAATAAGTAAATAACCAAAAATGCTGGTGCTAAGATTTAAACCCATGACCATACACCACATTTTACCACGGGTATCAAATCAATTGTAGTTATAGGTGGTTAAATAAAATATATAAAAAATACATGCGCCTAAATATCACATCTTACAACGGTTGATTGAATATCCGTAGTAACGCGGATGTTATTATATGTGTTTCACTTTCTATAATTTAGATGATCCAATTTCCTCAAATTCATGCAGGTTTAGCCCTATTCCAAAATGAAACAATATTAATGAGAGATTATAATTAAAAAATATTTAATCTTATTAATTTAAAGTAACACTTTTTAGGTTAATCTTTTTATAATTGCGTTATTATAAGACAAGAAAATCTATAGAATTTTTTCTAATATTCCTTTGAAAACTTTTCATGTTCATCACTTATAATTTATTAATTTCTATGCCTATGCTGTACTCACCATCCCTTTCTACATCCCTTAGCAACTTGGATCTTTTCTTAAAACATCGATCCTGAAATATTCCTTACACAACTTGCATGTGATGAGAGTTACTTTCTAACTGACAAGATCTGATCTCACCTCACCTCAATCTTTTCTCACTGAAAGTGATAAGATTTGTTTCCATAATGAGCCTAATATGCTAAAAGAGGTATCTAGTGAAGTGAATCATGCAAGCCTGCCATTTTCTAATTATATGAATTCATTGCTAATTAGGATTATGCATTATAATGAGTCTTATAATTAAAAACTATCACCTAATAAGTAGAGTTTAAAAGTTTGAAATCTCCCTTTAATAGATTAGTTTTTTAAGTTAATTATTTTTCTGAACGGACACTTGTGGAGTGTAAAAATCATGTTTTTGTCTGTATCAAACACAAACACAATACTAACACTTATAATTATATTTTATTTTATTTTTTTTTCAATTTTAAAGTGTTAGTGTCTTTGTTATATGAAATGTATGTACTTCATAGCGTCATACTTTTTTATTCTTCCAATAAGTAGAATACATACTTTTTTTCTTCCAATAAGTAGAATACAAAACCAGGGTATTTGAGACTTTCCATCCCTCTTATTTCTCTCATTCACTCTTACTATCTTACATGTTAGTAGTGGAATACAATAAAACACCCTAATAAGTCACAAACAAACACAACCTTCAACTGATGCAAACTAAACTAAAGTTATAAAACCAATGTGCTTTCTTTTCTTTTCATCCTCTTCCAAAACCATCATGAAATAACAAGTTAAAGACATAGAGGCAGTTCTTTTTTCTCTTCTCTTGAATCTCTTAGAATCAGTTTGTCACCAAAAAAATCTTACTGGAAATGAATTCTTTTTCCCTTGCACATTCCATATCTTACCATTACAAGTGTACATTTTCATGATGTGACACTGATTTGGATGGATTTGTTGTGCCTTTGTTCATCTGAGGTCTTGCATGTGAGTATGAGATATAATTCTGCAGCCAAGGATGACTTGCCGAAAAAGTTACTTCTTTATCTTCTGAGATAATGTAATTCGGCAAGTTGTCTTTGGCTACATATTTATCTCGTATTTACATGTTAGATTCAGGATGATAATGGCTTTGACAATGTTCAAATTCAACATTTGAGCATACATTAATTTTTTAGTGAGAGACACTCTTATGAAAGGATTACGAAGTATTCAATGCAAATCTCATTCTAAAGGTGAGCTCTTAAAACTGTAAACATAATTTAACATTGATAGAGTTCCGGAATTTTGTGTTTGAAAACAGAATTTTGGAAACAGAATGATTTGTTACAAGTCTTAAATAGTTAGCATGCTACTGAAATTAAAAGTTAAAAGTTAGGAACCCTAATTTCCAACTGATAGTGAATATTCTTCATCGGTGCTTCTGGCCGTATGGCTTTCTTCTTCTCTCTTCCCAAAAGGAAAATCACTCAAGCATCTTTCACAGCAAAGTGTGAGCGAACTCATGTTAAACATCTTCATTTTTTTTCTCGATTATTTGATTGAGTTAAATTTGTGATTTTCTCAAATATCAATAGAGTAAATTTAGGTATTTTAATTTTTTCTATTATAGTTAATATTATTTAATTTAGTTATTTACTCAAACATTTTATAAAAAAACTCTTATTTTTTATTAGTATCTTAATTTTTTTTAAATGTCGTATACTGTATCAGTACCAATACCCACACCGGATATCATACCTGTACCTTTTTGGTCCACAAGAAGGAAGAAAATAAAAAAAAATTATATATATATATATATATATATATATATATATATATATATATATATATATATATATATATATATATATATATATATATATATATATATATATATAGAGAGAGAGAGAGAGAGAGAGAGAGAGAGAGAGAGAGAGAGAGGTAACTAACTAACTTCTCTAGTAGAATGAAATTTTTTGTTACTACATTGCTTATGATATCAGTTACAAAGTTGCTTAAATACACAACTTGAATGTCATGTAGGCTAAACTAAAAGATTAAACTATGTTATACTAATATATCTAACATCATCTCTTCGTTCATATTCAGCTACTCAAAATCTACAACACCAATTCCATCCCTCAAGTGGATAAAGTGTTCAGTCTTGATAACCTTAGTCAGTACATCGGCCAGTTGCTTCTGAGTGCTACAATGCACAACTTCAAGCATTCAATTATGAATCTAGTTTCTTAAAAAATGAAACTTTGTGTCAATGTGTTTGCTCCTTCTATGCAGCACTAGATTCTTGACAAGGCTTATAGTTGATTTGTCGTCAATCATTAATTTCACAGGCTTGCTCACCTTGATCTTTAGATTCTGCAACAAGTTCATAATCCACACAACTTAACAAGTAGACAAAGCACCTGCAATGTACTCAACTTCGCAGGTTGATAATGCAACCACTAGTTGCTTCTTGGAGTACCAAGAAATAGGACCTCCAAGATACTTGAAAAAAATATTCTACTTCTATCAACTCTGTCTCCACACTAATCATTCTCTAAATAGCATATCAGCTTTGAATCAGCTTCAACATCCGAAGGGAACAAAACTCCATACTTCAGAGTCCCCTTAATACACTTTAGTATCCTGACAACAACTTGATAATGTGACCACTTTGATTTACTTATAAACCTACTCATCATTCCAACCGCATATCCATTGTCAGGTTTAGTGTTATAGAGATATCTCAATGAGCCTACCAAATGTTTAAAAATTGTAACATTTACATCATCACCCTCAACATCAGAATTCAACTTGTGATTTGTTTCAGCATATGTGATTGCAGACTTGGAATTCATTAGCTCAAATCTCTTCATAAGCTTAAGTTCATACTTCAGCTGATGCAAGATTATACTCTTATCATAGTACAAAATCTTCATCTCTAGAAAATATGTCATATTTCCTATATTAATCATCTCAAACTCATTCATCAGCACCTTCCTGAACTTAGGTATCTCATCTAAACTGCTTCCTATTAGCAATATATCATCAACTTAAAGGCACACCATAATCATATTGCTATCAGATGAATGTTGAACATAAACACCATACTCCATCTTGCATTTTCTGAATCCTTGAAGCTTGAAAAATGAATCAATTTTCAGATTTCAGGCTCTATGAGCTTATTTCAGTCCATACAAGGCTCTATGCAACTTATACACCATCCATTCATGATTCTTTTTCACAAATTCAGGAGGTTGTGACACATAAACTTTCTCTTATAAAGAACCATTCAAAAATGCATCAGAGTCTAATTTCTATAAGCAATTATAGCAATCATCAGTCTGGTTGTTTCATGTCTAGCTACATGAGCAAACACTTCAAAGTAGTATAAACCAGATTTCTATAGAAATCCTTTAGCTATTAACTTTGCTTTGTATTTTCCAATTGATTCATCTGAATTTAGTTTCACCTTGTAAATCCATCTTACACTGATGAATTTCTTGTCCTTTGGAAGCTCAATCAACTCCCAAGTCTTGTTTCTTTCTATAACCTCAAGTTATTATTTCATGGCCTTCAGCCAAACCTTCTTGTTTAGAGCTTTTTCAGTACCAACTGGTTCAGAGTCTACTAACATGGCACACAGAATAACTTTCTATTTATAGTCTATCTCAATATCTTGCAATATGTCAAAATCTGCAAAACTTCTTAGTATTTGTATGATTCTTTGTGGTCTCTGAACTTGTTAAGAGTCTTCTTCAAAGGTTGGAACAATATCAGATGTTGGACTACTTTTAGAGGTTAAACCACCTTTGGAGGTATGATTACCACCAGAGTCTTAATCATAATAAAAATCTGGATCATAATCAGATTCACCTTCAGACTCTTCTTCAGCATCATAGTCACCTTCAGACTCTAACTCATCTTCAGAGGCAGAATCTCCTTCAAAGGCAGATTCTTCTTCAATGTCTGAAATATCTTCAGAAGTTAACTCAAGTGTTAACACTGCACCAGAGTTGGATTGAGACTTATTCTAATCCCATGTTTATGATTCTTTCATAATGACATCTCCGATGAATTCAACTTTGTTAGTGACAGAACAATAGAGTTTTTAAGCACTTGTATTGTGATACCCTACAAGCAACATAACTATGCTTCTGCCATCCAACTTCCTTCTCTTAACATTGGGAACATGCTTATAACAAACAGAACCAAACATCGTCAGATGACTCACACTTTTCTTATCTCTAGTCCAATTCTCAAAAGCAATAATTTCCTTTAGCTTCTTAGTTGGACACCTATTGAGCACATATGTTGCAGTGGCAACAAATTCTCCCCCACAAGGTGTGAATGAGCTTCTTCTCCTTCAACATGCTCCTTTTCATATCAAGCAAACATCTGTTTCTTCTTTCAGTAAGACTATTGTGTTGAGGAGTGTGTGGAATAGTAACCTCATGCTTAATTCCGTTCTCCTCAAATAAATTCCTGAACTTTGTAGATTTGTACTGACCTCTACCATCAGTTATGAGATTTTTCAACTTCTGACCACTTTTTTTCCAGCCTTCACGTTGAACTTCTGAAACTCAGCAAACATCTCATGATTAAACTTTATGAGTTCCACCCATGTCATTCTTGTGAAATCATCCACAAAAGACACAAAGTACTTATTTCCTCCAAGTGAAGGTGATTTAAATGGTCCACATACATCATAATGCACTACTCCCAAATCATATTTTGCTCTTGGGCCACTTTTGATGCAAATGACAATCTAGGTTTCTTGTCTTGCATGCATATCTCACATGACTTCACAAGCTTCAAAATCTTAGGAATGCCATGTACCAGCTTCTTAGAACTTAGATGCCTTAAGCTTCTAAAGTTAATATGCCCCAAACTCTTATGCCAAAACTCACTATCACCTTCAGTACCTTAAGCACTAAGGCATTTAGTGTCAACTGTTTCAACATTCACCTTGAATGTTCTGTAGCTTCCCTGTTCAGTTTTCATAATCAGCTTCTGATCATAATCGTACAACTTAAAAAATTGTCCTTCATAATAACTAAGAGACCTTTCTCGAGTAGCTGACCTACACTTATCAGATTTCTCTTCATGCCAGGAACATACCAAACATCTTTGATCAAAACAATTTTTCCATTCTTCACTCTCGCCTTGGCATTTCTCATTTTTCCGGCATTCAGATACTTATCATCAGCACATCTAATCTTTCTCTTCTTTCTATAGTCAAAATTAATCAGCCATTGTTTGTTTCCAGTTAAGTGATTTAAGCAACCAATATCCATATACCACCAGTCTACCAAATATCCACCATCATACTTAGAAGCCATCAATAGCGTAAGTTCATCATCAGACTCACCTTTGCCTATGTTTGCTTCTTCTGATTTCTTATCCTTGTTTGACCACCAGTCAGCAACAAAGTGACCAAACTTCTTACAACAATAGCATTGAACCTTATTCTTGTTAAACTTCTCATTTCCCTTATTATGTTTCTTTTCATCAGATTTGGAGGCTTCTGACTTCTGATAATCACCACCATGTCTCTTCTTGGCATTTGACTAAGATTGCTTCTGATTCTTCTTACCACATGACGCCTTTAGATCGTGCTCTACCTCTCTTTCAGAGATTCTCTCAATCAGATGCAACTCTTGTGCATCTATACTCTCTTCAATTCTCATGGTGCTAAGGTCGTTAGAATGTTCAATTGATACAAAATATAATCAAATAGGGGAGTAAGTGATTTCAGTACCTTTTCAGTGGTTACTTGTTCAGAGAGAGTCTCTCCATAAGATTTTATCGCATTTATGATCAGAATCACTCTAGAGATGTAATCAGGTACCTTCTCATTGTTCTTTATGTTGAGATTTACATATTGCTTACATGGAGACTAAAGCTTCACCTTCTTCACTAATGCATCACCACCATAACATTGTACCCGTGTATCCCTCACAACCTTCGCTGCTATTGAATCAGTGATCTTCTTAAACATGTTCACATCCACACACTGATGAATGTAGAACAATGGCTTTTGATCCTTCTTCCTCGTTTCTCTATGCATGTTTCTTTATGCTTCATCTACATCTGCTGCAACCACTGCATACCCGTTATTGATGAGATAAAGAACATCTTGAGCGTGAAACAACACACACATCTAAATCATCCATCAATTCCAATTATTTCCATCAAAGACTGGAAGCTTTGTATTCAAGCTACCATTTTCACCGTTCATCTTCGATCTTGTGCAAGAATTCACTCAGATCTCACCAAACACTCATGTTTTCCAATCTCTTAGAATCATGAAATGTGATTTTGTTACGATTTCTAACTTCATTTCAATATGTATTTCAAAACCAAAATCAATCACACATGTCTCACGTTCACTCGTGTTTCTCCCGGTGCTTCCCATGGATCCGCACAGGAGCTCTAGATACCAATTGTTGGTACACAAGAAGGAAGAAGATGAAGATGGTGAAGATGGAGAGAGAGAGAGAGAGAGAGAGAGAGAGAGAGAGAGAGAAACGTAACTAACTTCTCTTGTGGAATGAAAAATTTTGTTAATGCATTGCTTATGAAATCAATTACAAAGTTGTTTAAATACACAACTGAAATGCCATCCAGACTAAGCTAAAAGATTAAATTATGTTATACTAGATTGAAATGAATTATATCTATGCATCATAATTCATTATGTTACAATATACATCATAGTTCATTATGTTACAATCTCAAAACGTGAGAATGCATTTAAGAAAACCAACAAAAGAATCCACGTCTTTCTATGGACTCAGCCTAATGGTGAAAGGATTATTGGAGATAGCACTCAAAATTTACCCTTCTCTTTTCTCCCTTCTCGAGTCCCTCGTTGGAATTCCACATAGGCTTTTGTAAGAAGTAATCAGATAGTGTTTATCTTTGAACCTTTTGAGGTTACCCATATTTACCTCAGAATTTTTAACCTTGTTAGAAAGAAATCAATACTTGAGGTTGGTTAGCGTCAATAAATTTCCTCAGGAACATGAAACAAATGGAAAAATATTTTCTAAATAAGGACTCTCTTATTTTATTCAAACAAATATTGAAACACCTTCATGTAGGCCCAACTCATATGGTGACGTTGTGAAGGGACAATATCCAAGTGTTTAGAATTCCAACTTAAAATTTGTTAAAAGGAAAGATGAAGCCCATATTAGAAAATAAACATTCATGCAGAGCAAATCCACATAGTTTATAATAACTAAAAAGGCGATTACCTTTCCTTAAAAATGCCACCTTCCAATTTGAGGACGACCCCACATCCTGGTAATTGCACTTTATCCTACTCTCTAAAGTATACCAAGACAAAGTTCCAAGAATTTCATCATCCACCCAAGGGTATTCATCAGCATCCTCATATAGATCAAGCGTTAGTGGTCATTTCCTTCCCATGTCTTTCTTTTTATTCACAAATAATTTTTTGTGTTGATATAAGTATTACATCTTGGATGTTTCTTTAACCATGAATTCACATCATCCTCAGTTGCCAAACACCTGTTCAAACTCCTAACCACCACTTTCCATCAATTCGAGAATTGACATCACTAACCTCAATGTCATTAATCGGGGATATCTAAATTTGGATTATCAAATTTTGCGATTTTCAAACAATTAGAAAAAACTTAGATTAATGAAAGTGGAAAAAAAACATGTACTTATATTTTAATTGCAAATTTCTAAAGAGTTAAGAGGAATACATTTTGGTTCGATCAAAATGATCCAAAACTTAGAAAATCTCAGCAACAATCAAAGAAATTGCAAAAAACAATATTTATGTGATAGCTCTCAAGAACGAAGAAGAATTAGGAAAAGTGGAACTAATGCCCAAAGTTCCCAATATTTAGACACAAGGGAGATCAAATTTAACGGTCGAGATTCAACAGAAGATTAAATATCATAAACGAAGATCAAGGTGGAGTCTCATATCCACCAATGCACTCAAGTGCACTCGAGTACAACTACGATCGTCGCCTCCCTACCTTACATGCGTGGGCACACATGGAAGGCTTTGCCAAATAAACTTGTCATCTACACGATAAGAATTAAAGGTGAATCCTCTCAATACTAACTATTTATACTAAGTGTCACAATGAAGCTATTTTTCTTCTCGGGGCACATTCTCAACAGATATGATATTCATCAGAACCAACATTTAGTCTGGTCTCAAATAATTATATGTGAACATTCCTCACTTCATAGTTGATAACAAGGATTTATGGGACAATTGTTCTGGGGTGGCCAAATATCCATCTAAACTGGCACAATTTATAACCCAAATCCAACATAAGCATTCTACTCACTAACAAATAGATGGACCTTCATTTTATCATACTGCATAGGAGCAGTGCCTTATCTTTAATCTCCATCATTGATCACATCCCATGGTCATCTACACTCCACGAAGGATCAATTGAGAATAATTTTAATTATCTTCTTTATATAAGCTTAACTCTGAGTCACACCCAAGTATTCTTCTCACTCACACTTGTATTAGTACATCCTCTCTCAAATACTGACTTGAGCGTTGAAGTGTTAACCTTGCAGATACCCTTTCTCTAATCACCAAAGATCATGACCCCTGTATTAGAAGCTTCTCCACGGTGGTCATCTTAAACCTTTCATTCACTTCTACTATAGTACAAAATATGTATGATTGTTGAAATTAACTATAAAATGTTTTTGAGTTCAAGAATGAAAATATTAATTGAATGTCTATAAAATAAGAATACGGTAGAAACAATAATTTCTAAATTAAAAAAGAATAAGGGATAAGCTATTTTAAAAAATTAATCTTCTAAATAATGTAAGCAAAACCATAAGAACACAAAGAAAATAAAAAATGAATGCACATAACTTATTTTTATCCTGTTTGATCAAACTGATCTATTCTAAGGAGAAGAATAGCTCTCTGATCCACTATACTTAAAGAGTTGTTACAAGAGATTACAAATTGATTTATAAAAAAAAACTTTCATGTCTATAAGAATATCTTGTATTTCCTACCTAAGTGTTTATGAATCTTTTATCCACTCAATATATGAATCAATCACATTAATTCAAGGTGTTTATAAGTGTTTCTGATATGGCCTGATCAGAAGGGGATCACTAGTTGGTCACACTCTGTTGGGCTGCTGTCTGTTCACCAGTGATGAGGAGGAGGAGGGGATGTACCTGCAAGGCATTCTGATGCCAAAGTAAGTGTATGGGCAGAGTGATCACAAGTACAAAAAATGGGTAAGAAGTGAATTACCTGACCCTCTTGTGAAAGAGGGTATTTATAGAGAGACCGCAGCGCTGGGCCAACGGTCACTTGTGGTAGGCTAGATTGCCAGACATAAACCAAGTGACTGCTAGGGCTTACGTGCCGTAGTGAAGACCATAACGTGGTCTTCACCCTAGTCCAACTGTCCCTTGATCTCCGGAAAATGGGTTTGACCTGCTCTTTCGGAGGTGGACAGTTGGTTGCTGATGTGTCCCCGCGAAGGGGAGCACGTTGAGAACGTGTGAGGGACATGTTGTTCTGCCCGATGAGGGAGTAGGTTCTACCCGCGGGGGTGGGGGGTGGGAGAAGGTTCTGCCCGACAGGGCAGTGTTTGACCGGTGGGCATCCTCCTGCCCGACGTGGTTGGGGTAGGACCTTCTCGCGGGGAGACCTATCCTGCTCGTCGGGGACCCTGTGCCCGACGTTGTGGTCCAAGGTGGACTGGGCTTGGTGGAATACTATTGGGTTGGGCCCGCATGGCCAGACCGGGGCCCATGCCAGAACAATTTCTTAATCTTTTTAGATACTTTCTTCAAAGATTTTCTAATTCTTAGAACATTGAATTTTAAGAATCTCTTCATCTACCTCTCTTAGCTCTTTGATTAGGATTTCAACTCAATGTCACTCGTATTCCCTAGTTCGACAATTAAAAATACATTCATGTGGTTAACTATTTTACCTCCAAATTTTTAAACCGGAAGTATTTAAATACTTTATTCTCCTGACAATTCTTTAGATAAAAAATTAAGTTTAATGTAATAGATTTAGCCAAAAATACAAAGAAAAAACAATCATATGGTTATATAGAAGACTTAGGCAAGTGAATACTAAATATTTAACTATGATTCCAAAATATGATTTAATACAAATATTTGCATTAGGTTTGAATTATGATATTGAAAGGAAAAATATTTAACTATGAGTTTTTCCAATGGAAAAGTACAATATAAAGCCAGGGTATTTGAATATGGTCAATCCTCTAGGCTCTAATGCGGCATTCACACTTGTATGTTACTAGTAGAACACAAAAATACCTTCACAAGTCACAAGTAAGCATAACCTTCAAATGATGCACACTAAGTTACAACGCCAATGTGCTTGTTTTTTTTTTTCATCTTCCACCAAAACCATCAACAAATAACAACTTAAATATTGGAAGGAAGTTTTGGGTAGGTGGAGTAAGTATTTAAGTATTTGAAAGAGGATAGGAAATTTATAGAAAAGGAAAAACTATTTGTATTATTGAGTGTATATAATTTTTGATTTGATTCAAACTCAATTATATCACCTCTATTTATATCAGTGGCATTTTTAAATTAACGACTAGAATTTAGCCACCACACACTTAACCTAATGGTTATAAATCGCTCTGGAATTTTCTCTATTATTCTATAAACCGTTGAAGATTTTGATAAAGTCGACAATCCAAAACACCAATGCTAGAAATTACATAGATTTTGTGCCTAAACCTCATAGTGTGTTTTTATAGGGATTCATACAAGTAGTTAATAAGAATGTAACTAATTAATGATAATCTTATCATGATGTTCTTGTTGAAGAGGACTCACCCGAACCATCAGTTGAGCCTGAGTTGAGAAGATCTACAAGAGAGCGTCAAGTTTTTTAGAGATATTTTCCACATGAGTAAGTGATGATCACTAATAGTGGAGATACATAGCACTACTAAGAATTCACTTCAAATTTTGACAAATAAAGGTGGTTGAAATCCATGCAAGAAGAAATGGATTCCTTGCATGAGAGTCACACATTTGAGTCAGTGAAATTGTCAAAGGGCAGAAAAGCACTCAAGAACAAATGGGCATATAATATTAAGACTGAAGAAAATAAATCTCAACAAAGATACAAAACAAGTTTGGTTCTGAAATGTTTTAATCAGAAAAAGGTATTGGCTTTAAAGAAATTTTTTACTCATGGTGAATATGACTTCTATTTGAGTTATGCTTGGATTAATAACTAGCTTGAATCTAAAGGTTGAACAAATTTACGTGAATACTTCTTTCTTACACAAGGATATTTATGTTAAGATATATATGAAGCAACCTAAGAGCTTCAAAGTCAAAGGTAAAGAAGAAATTATTTTAAGAATGAAGAAAAGTTTGTATGGTCTCAAGCAAGCCCCACAAAAATGGAAAATATATTTGATTCTTTCATGAAAAGGAATGTTTACCATAAAAGTATTACTGATCATTGTGTTTTTGTGAAGAAATTCTTTGATAGTGACTTTAGTATTATCTAATTATATGTAGATGACATATTGATTATTGGTTATGACACTACAAAGATTCAAAGATTAAATAAAGATTTAAGCAAATCTTTTGCAATGAAATACTTGGCTATCATGGCCCCTATAGTGGCCATCCGAGGAGTGTCTTCCTAAAACTCTCCTCTATCAATATTCACTCTCCCAATAGCCACAATACACTGACAGTGAGCAACACATCAATGACATGGTCCGCCCTAGCCTACTTCTATTCATATATCTCCTAATGAGCTTTTCTAGGTGGATCTCCCTCTGCATTTGGTGTCATGTAAGAATGTTACACTATAACAAACCATTGGATATAGCCGTATACAACACTCCATGTTTGAGGAGCGGGCATACTACATACATCCTCTAGGACCATATGATCATAATACTCTGCAAATATCCCATAAACACCTATGTGGAATACTGTGGGAGAAGCAACAATAGTAGAGAGTCTATAAATACCTTGGGATACATGAATTTGTGCATGACTAAGTTATGTATTATGGATAAATAATTCATTACCCACAAGGCAACTATTCCCAAGTACAAGGATATGTTATCTAAGGGGCATGTCTCACACAGATCTTTGTATGATGTGAAGGCTATGTCATATTCTTTGATGTTGTTATGAAAAACAATGCAGGAATAACAAAGTATAATCAGTTTCTTGATCAGCAAAAAATCGACAAGGGTAGAAAATAGGGAAGCAAGAAGAATGCAATGAAATTGGTTATAAACTACTATTCTTTAATTTCTCTTTGAAACAAGATTACAAGTATTACATAATAGAAAGTAACCTCTTTCACCCTAATTAGAATTTTCCTTATGTCATAGATGAGATACTAGCATGCTATTTATAAGAAAACTAACACACTAACCTAATGGGCTTTTACACGCTGACCCATTACACAAGGTAACTTAAAGAATTGGGCATAACAAACAGGCCCAATTCGACATGCTAACACTCCTAGCATACTTCGACTACATCATGTGAACAAACTTCAACGACATGCTAAGATTCTATCGAACTAACTAACCAATAAGCTACCCTTCCACCATACTAGAGTTTGATCCAATATCTCACAAGCCTCCACCTTAGAACAAACTCTATAGCATTAAGGGAACAAACTAGCTTTCTTCATGCAGATTCTTTATCAACTGCATAAAGTGGAAAAACTTACAACTTGGTAATTGTTGCGGTGAGAATCGGATATCAAGCTTTGATTAACTTGAATATTAATTCATTGAGATTCACCACTGAGCTTTGATTTTTCCAAAATAAAGGTTAAAGAAAGAAAAACCTTTTGCGCGATATAACAATTACGCTAGAGTTTCGGGGATCGGGGGTTGGTTATGCCTATGGTAGTTATTCACATTCCAAACATCTGTAGTACTCTACATGAACCTTTTGCGTATATGTATGCTAAGTTATCTAATTTGTTGTTTTCTAGGGTCATGGGATCAAGGTTAAGGTAAAGTTTAAGGTAAAGATCTAAGGATAATTCTAAATTTGCTCGCAAAGATATCACATCTTATGCTTACGTATCCTTACTAGGATGGAATCAGAGCAACCGTAGTTCACCTTAATAAGGTTGAGGAATACTTGACTATGGTCAAGACTCCAAGGGGGAACAAACATAACAATGTTTATATAGAGTTTGAAAAAACTCTCTAGATCTAAGTTTAACACTCAAGGGGGTTGACTTTGACAAAATCCAAGAGGAGAGTAAGTAATCATGACAATGATTCTTACATAGAGTTAACAAACTTTATCTTAAAGTTCTAATTGAAGGATACTCCTAACAAGGGGTATGTCTTTAGACTTAAAGCAAATTATAATGGATATAGGTTCTATCTTAACTAAGTTAAAGGACCTAATGACTTAACCAAATCAAGGGGAGGGGTAATGAGATATCTATGACAGTGAAGTCAATAGAGAGACTTTCCTTTGGAATAAGGGATAACAAGGCAACTGGATGAGAGCTAACAAGCTACATCACTTGGGGAAACTTAACAAAGCCTAAACACACATATGTATTCATTCAAACATGATGAAGATATAAATTCATGGTAACAACCAAGAAAGATAAGGGCAAGCCTGTGACAACATTAAGCAAAGATGATAACAAGGCAACTTGATGAGAACTGACAAGTTCCATCACTGGGGAAACAAACATGATAAAGATAAATATAAACAAGTAGGATCAATTAAAAAATTGAACATAAAAAGCATGGTAACAACCAAGGTTTTATGATTTAACATTACAATGTTCAAAGATCATGAAGGTAACAACCAACAACGGCAAGCATGAAACACGTGTAACAACAACATTTTCATCAATGGTATTCAAATAAAACTCATTAAAACAATTTACAACTTGAATCAAACATGGTATATGAATCAATTAAAGACAAATGTAACACATTTAATCATATTCAAGACATATTGATGACAATCAGTCATGGATAGGCAAGAAAAGTAACAACAGTTCAAGCATGGATTCAAACTTCACAAAGGGAAAGATAAACAAGATTCATGGTAACTTTCAAGGCAAGAAACAACCCTAAACATGTTATGGTTATAAAAAAAGACACATAAACAAGTAAGATAGGGGTTAAGGATCGTGTTCATGAGGTTACAACATCAAGAAACATATCATGGTTCATAAAGAAGTTTCAAGGGCAAGTATAATCATGGTAAAGCAAAAAATCCAAGTGTTTTAAAATATATAAACATGTTATACATTCAAAAAATGATTCATACAAGATCAATATTACAAGAAAAATCAAGTACTATGTCAAGAAAGTTCATGAAAACCAAAGAAAACCCTAAAAAGAACCATGTCATTCAAGTGACCAAAGTGTCTCAAAAATAACAATTTTTGAATTATTTCTTCACACATTGAAATTAGACATATTAAGGATCATAGTGCAAAAAAGTTGCATCAAAATGATAAAAATAAAATAAGTTATTCACATTTGAAAACTAGGCACAAAACTAGGCAACTAAGGCAAAAAACGAGGCAAGCAAAACCAAGGCAAGACAGATTTTGCAAGAAGGGTCATAACTCACTCAAAACTTAATCAAATTGGATGAAATAAAAAACCAAATTGTGTATTTTTTTTACAAGGAATCCAATGGTGGTGGTGGTTTTCTCAGATCATGCACCATGTGAAAAACTCAATAGCATCATTGAAAAAGACATGTTATGTGCAAGAGCAATGTGACAGTCCAATGTACATGTTCTAAGCAGCAAGTAATGATTCAAACACAACATATGAGACATATAGAGAGTGCTTACAAGCATCATACATCAATAGATAAGCTAATTCAACAGATGGCATGTGTAGTGGCAAAAATAGCAAGCTTGTGCAAGAGCAAAGCAACAGATAGGAATGTACCAATTCAACATCAACTAAATGATCAAACATATCACATATGACCTATAAATGATATTTACAAACACCAATCATCTATGCCTAACCAGAATCAACAAGTTGCATATTGAAATGACACTTAAAGTAAGCTAACAAGCCAAACTAAAGGGACAATCATGAATAGCCAAGTTTATGAGCAAGAAATGGTTTAAACATGACCTATAAAGTGTATCTAGCATGTTCATAATCAGTGTACATCAATATTCAACATGATCTTAAAAGTAGCAAGTTGGAACACTTACGTATTGTAGCTTTTTCAAGTCAATGCACCAAATAAGAAAACCAGTTGATGGATGATGATCCAAGTAGCTCCAATATGTTTCAAATAAGGTGTTCAAATGATGAGAACTCTTCCAAGATCATTGTCTTGACAGAATGCCTTCTTATGCAAGAAAGCGCCAAAAACTTCAAAGTGAAACTCTAGGAAATGGTGTTACAGAACTTTTATGATGTCATGGACAGTTCAAACAACTTATACGGAGAGTGTTGAAGTGTTAGAATGATTGGAAAATGGCTGGATTAATTATGGTATATGAAGATGCATAAAAGTCAAATTTTTAATATATGAGAGTTGACTTTTGGAATGTGAGGTTTTATGGTGAATGTAAGGCTTTGGAAAGCTTCAATGCATCATATGTGATATGTTTGAGGTGTTGGTTCAAGTGTTTGGTGGCTATATTGAGTTATGGCAGATTTTTTGCAAGGCAGATTTTTCTTCACAAGGAAGTAACTTTTACCACTTGCAAGAAGATGGTGATCAGAGAAATGAGAGAGATTCAACTTGGTTTCTAGTTGATTCTGGTGTCTTTTTCGGATCTTAGGAGTGTATTTTATTTATAGGAAAGCTTGGAGAATGAGAGGTATGGGCAGATTGTGCCGACTTGCCAAGTTTTCCCTTTTTGGAGGCAAAATGAGCAAATCCAACTTGGGATTTGTTTTCTGAGCATGAGTGTAACACCCATTTTAATTATTTAGTCTTTCTGCTGTTATTCTAATTTCGGTGTGCCTTTTTTTTGAAGATTATTTAATAACTATGGAGTTTAATATTAATATAATTAATAATGATAATAATTTGATAATTAATAGTAATATTATTATTATTATTATTATTATTATTATTATTGGAATTATTGTTGGAATAAAAGAAATGAGGAATTAGTGATATAAGGGGGGTATTTGTGAGTTTTGGAAAAAAAAGAAGAAAGTAGAACACGATAAAGAAGAGTGGGGAGAAAGAGTGAGGAGGAAGAACAAGGAAGGAAGAGAAACAAGGGAGAGCAATCAGATTCGTAGGAATTCTTCAACAATCGAAGCGATTAATTGAGGTAAGGGGGAGAAACGGATTGAGATTGGTAATTGCATGAATCGGGTAGTTGGGGATTCCTTAACCCCATAGGGTTTTAATGAACATGATTGACATGCTGTTGTGTTTCTGATTGTTGCTTCCATGGATGAATTGTGCTTATGTTATTATGAATTGGTGAAACTCTGTTATTCCGGCCTTGCATGTGATTATGTAGGGATTGTTGGGTGTTCTGGGTAGTTTACCATTTTAGGTCGAAAATGATTTAATCGGTAGAGTTGATGTTTTATCGGGTAAAGTCTGGAAATAAGTAGTGTGGTTTAGTCGTAGAATGCTAGGCTAAGACTACTGGGACTGGTTTGGTGAGAATCGGATGGGTTTTGAGCTTCTGATGAATTTCTGAACAATGAGGGTTTTATGAAATCGCAGACGTTCGCCAGCACCTTCACTGAGCGAGCTAGTAGCGAGCATTCGCTAGGAATTCGCTAGGCGAGTTAGGTAGCGAGTGCTTCCAGTAGCCACTGTCTGCCTTCACTAGTAGGTTCGTTAGGCGAATGAGGCAGCGAGCGTTCGCGGTGGCCTCGCTAGGCGAGTAAGCCAGCGAGCATGACAGAAAGGTGATTTTGTGTTGTTTTCCTTTGTGATTCGTTTTGTAGGATTCCTTGGATTGTGATAGGTAGAGAGATGGTGTTTAGGGGTGAAGAGTGTATACTTGGTGTTGAAAGGTGAAATTATGAAATATTGAATTTAATTGACATAATTAGTTGGTGGGTAAGACATATATATGTAATATGTATATGATGCATAGTGAGGTGATCAGGAGGATCGTGTGTACTCGGTGTTCGAATGTAAATTTCCTTATTATTTAATTTGATTAACATAATTGATTTGTGTGTATATATATGTATATATGATGTACGATGATGTGATCAGGAGGATCGTGTGCACTTAGCGTGCTTGATTTTGTGTGTTGTGCATTTGGTGTCGTGCATATCATTGTGTTTTGGTGGGATGGATCATGTCTCAGGAGGAGCGTAAGTGATCCATTCGTACTCCTTTGTGGAGAATGGTGGGGTTGAATCATGTCTCAGGAGGAGCGTAAGTGATTCACCCGTACTCCTTTGTGGAGAATGGTGGGATGGATCATGTCTCAGGAGGAGCGTAAGTGATCCATCCGTACTCCTTTGTGGAGAATTACGGAGTTGAATCATGTCTTAGGAGGAGCGTAAGTGATTCACCCGTACTCCTTTGTGGAGAATGGTGGGGATAGATCATGTCTCAAGAGGAGCGTAAGTGACCTATTTCGGGGTTCGATTGAATGAATCATTGAGTCGGTACCGCATGCATGGTGTTGAGTTGCATTCTTGCATTATTGTATGTTGTTTGATGATTGGACAGTAGGTCGTGTTTGATATTGGTGGGGTGATGACTTGTATATTTACTGCCTTTTATTCATGTATCTTATTACTGATAATTTTGATCATGTTTTCTCAGCCCCTCTGTTGTTGTTGTGGTCTGTGCTTCTTCAGAAGTACAGATAATATAGGTGCATGGCTAGCTTGGATAGTGGTGTGCAGGTCGAGTCTTAGGATGCTCTGATACGTAATACGGGACTTAGGCATTCACTTTTATTATGATTGGATTTGTTGTATTCTTGTGGCGTATCTTATTTTGATGAATTCTCTTAATGAATATTTCATGTAAATTGGCGGATGGCCCAGAGTGATGTATTAATGATTGTTTCCGCTGTATATTTTGAAAACCATCTAATGAAGTGTTTTGTTGAAATTTTGTGAATGTGATATCCCACTTTTGGAAGGGAAACTCTGATATTTATTTGATTTAATCGTATTTTATTTTAACTTGGGAAAGTGGGGTGTAACAAGTTGGTATCAGAGCAGGTCGGTCCGTCCGACCAATGTAGTAGTTGAGTCTGTCTGTAGGATAGAGGTTGTGTACCTTTTAACCTAGTGTTGTTTTGGTTGAGCAGTATGGAAGGGAGGAATGATGCTGCTTTGGCTGCAGCTATGCGAGCGACAGCGCAGGTGGTTGCTAATCAGAACCAAGCTGCGGGTGCGCAATTCAGAGATTTGGCACAGCTTCAGAGTAACAAGCCACCGACGTTTAAAGGGGGAATTTTGGATCCTGAAGCTGCACAGAAATGGATGAAGGCAATTGAGAAAATTTTCAGGACAATGGGTTGTAATGATGATCAAAAAGTGAGATTCGGTACTCACATGCTGGAAGGTGAAGCAGAAGCTTGGTGGGACAACAGTCGCAAGAGATTGGAGGCCGCAGGAGCTGCTATTACTTGGGATGCGGTTCAAACTGGTTTTTTGGAAAAATATTTTCCGGAAGATCTACGAAGTGCTAAAGAGATAGAGTTTCTGAAGCTGAAGCAGGGTAATCTGACTATAGCAGAGTATGCTGCTAAATTTGAAGGGTTGGTGCAGTATTGTCCTCATTACAATACTGAAGAGGCGATGACTTCCAAGTGTTTGAAGTTTGAAAACAGGCTACGTCTGGAGATTAAGATGGGGATCGCTTGTCAGAAGATCAGGAATCATCCTGAGCTGGTAAGTAGAAGCAGAATTTATGACAATGACAACCGGGCCAGGATTGCACACTATAAGGTTGTGAATGACCGTAAGGGTAAGCAGAGATTTGGTGGTACTCCTTATAGTGTTTCTGCTGATAAGGGGAAACATAAGACTGCTGCTGATAAGAAGCCCAGAGAAGGGAAAGCGTCTGCTGGTGTGAAATGTTTCTGATGTGGTGGCGCGGGGCATCGTGCTAATGATTGTTCGGATAAGGTGAAGAAGTATTTCAAGTGTGGTAAGCCACGCCATATGATGGCGGATTGCAGGGCTGCTATGCCTACCTGTTATAACTGTGGTGAGAAAGGTCATATCAGTACACATTGCGAGAAGCCGAAGAAGTCTCAGGCGCCTCAGGCCAGTGGTAAAGTATTTGTTATGGTAGGAACTCAAGCTGCCGACGAGGAGCGTTCTATCAAAGGTACTTGTTTTATCAATAATGTTCCTTTGACTGCTATGATTGATACGGGTGCAACCCACTCGTTCATTTCTGTTGATTGTGTGAAGAGATTAGGATTGGTGTCGTCTACTCTTGAGCGTCGGGTGACTATTGAAACTCCCTCTATTGGTTCAGTGACTACTTCTTTGGTGTGTTTGAAGTGTCCACTGACTATTTTCGGTAGAGATTTTGGAGTGGATCTGATTTGTCTGCCACTTGGTAAGCTGGATGTTATTCTGGGTATGAACTGGTTGGAGTTCAACCAAGTCTACATCGATTGTTTTTGGAAGGTGTTGTTGTTCCTTACCCCAGAAGAGGAAGCATTGGCGGATTCCTTGTCTAATAAAGAATTGAGGACCTTGTTAGAGGATGAAGCTAAAATGTTTGATTTATTTGCATCATTATTGTTGCGGTGGAAATAGGATATCAAACTATTAATTAGTTTGAATCACAATTCTTGATTCACAATCGCTCTTTGATTTATCCGAAGGAAAAGGGCAAGAGAGGGAAAACCTATTTTTGCATCGTAAACACAATGCGGGGAGAGACCTAGGTAAGGCGTTGGTTAAGCTTAGGGAAGGTACTAGCACCTTAAACTTCTGTAGTACTCTACAGGAACCTTTTGTTTATTGTATGCTTTTTTATTTTATTATCTGCTTTAATATATATTGAGCCAAGGGATAGAGTGACCTAAAAGACCTAAGGGTTAGTCCTAAGTTTACTCGGCAAGACGTCGCATCTTGTGCCTACGTATCCTGGATAGGGAATGGAATCAGAGTAATCGTAGTTTCCCTTGAAAGGGAGGTTAGAAACTTCTTGACTGTGGTCAAGGTTTCAATGGGGAGTAAGCATTTCTTAAGGAAACGCTTACATGGAGTTTTGAAACTCCTATTTCTATGTTGAAATGTTGAATTGAAATTAGGGTTAAAATTAGGTGTTCCACGGCGGGAAACCCTAAAATAGAGTCCGAAGACTCTTTGACCTAATGTTAGGGTAAATGACCCTTATGATGGAAGCGGTTGAAATTAGGGTTATTGACTCGGCGGTCAAACAACTGGACCTAATTCTTCGGAAGGGAAAATAATAGTAAAAAACATGCAACCGACAAATATCATCATACAGCAAAATTAAAGGGCGGAAAGTAAAGAAAGCTGTAAAGAAATAAGTGCAATGCGACGATAGCCTCGCGTAAATTACAAATTCCCCAAAATGAAATGCACAAATAAAATAACCGCGACCATGGCCTCGCGTAAATTACATCCATGAAACAACATAAATTGAATAAAGATGAATCGGAATTTAAGTGTAATCCGAGGAGAGAAACAGAGGATGTTAGCGAAAAAATAGTTAATATTGAAAAGAAAGACAAAGTGCCATTTGGAGATATGGTTTGATTAATTTTGAAAAAGGAAGTTTAATTAAAAACAAAATTTAATCTTAATTTTAATTTTAATTTTAAAAGAAAAATTAACTCAAATTTTAAAATGTTTTAGTTTTAATTTTTTTTAAAAATCTCTAGTTTTAATATTTTAGAAAAAGACAAAATTCAATATTTTGTGAAAAGGTTTTAACTTTAATTTTTAAAGAATGCTTATTAGTTTTAATTAAAAATTTTGGTTTTAAATGTTTAAAAAAGATTTAATTTTCACTAAAAGAAAGAAGGTTAAATTTTTTTAAGTTTTTTTTAATGAGTTTTAATTTTATTATTAAAACGTTTTAGCTTTAATATTCAAAAGAAAAAAGATTAACTTTAAAAAATTTATTTTTATTAACAAACAACTTTAGCTTTAATAAAAAAATTAAATTAATTATAACAGAATTAACAAAACAAAAAGAAATAAGTAAATAATATAAAAAATAAGTAAATTCAAACTGAGTAATTGCTTGCACTGATTTAACCGAACCAAATTTGATGTCCCAACATAATCAAATCCACGTGACAAAATAAATGTCTCGGAAATCCACTGACGACAGAGTCTCGGCCCGTTGAATTCATTTGTATCTCAAAAAAAACCCTGATGCCACAAATACCGTGAATTTTCGTTCATCCTCGCAGAGAATAAAGAACTCGGAGACAGAGGTTCTAATCATTCAAAAAACCTGGCGACAACTCATCTTCAAAAACGGGCAGTAAATAATGTACAACTGACGAACTTGCCCTTTTCACCGTTAAAGCGCACCCGATGTAATTCCTGCAAAAATAAGCACACTACATAACCTGTTAATAGTTAGCGGATGCTAAAATGGGATGTCATGCTATATGAATCGACTAATCTTAGGGCAAATTTTGGGGTATTACAGTTTCCCCTATTTAAATAGCTTCACCTGATGATTGGAGCGACGTAGGCTCGAGAAATCATGGTGAAAGAGATTTAAATATAGTTAACCGAAAATTTTTCCCTTAGATGCAGTGATATGCAATGCTATGGACAAAACGAGACGGAATATAATGCTGACAATGCCATGAATATAGTATGGTGCGTATGACGGAGTGGTAAATGCGAATATGCAACCGACACAACAACACTCGGGACAGACGTGACGCACGAACCACACTGGGGAATATGACGCATTGGGGAAATAGTATGACACTGGGGCATTCTAAAATGATGGCCAACTGGTGCTAGCATGACCAATTGTCACCTTTAGAAAGGGAAGGTAAGAACGAGATCCACAAGGGAGATGGCACCGGTGAGACGACCTCCACTGGAGAATATCTGAGAGTAATTATTCAACGGGTTCAGGCGTGACCGGCTGATACTTTAGGGTAAAAATAAATAAATAAATAAAACGGGATTTGCACGACTGTAGGATTGATTAACAAGATGCTGGAGCATTGAGCGAAGAATAACATCCGAGCTTCTGGAAACTCTCCTCGTGACAGGGTCAAACGGAATTTTCAGGAATCCGTAACAATATACAGGGTAAGAACCGGCTGTATGCCAAAATAAATGGACTTTAATGGTACCTGTTCTGATAAGCTTCCTTGAGAGAGAACTGCCACTTATCGTTGGATGGGACTTATATGTCAAACTGGATAAGCTCTCAAATAAAGTGAATGTTGCTTATCTGTGGAAAAATTGATTGATGAGCTCCGCTGGAGGGATTGTCACTCATCTGATAAATAAACCTTTTCATATCTAAGGCCAGAGCCCGGAATACGATTCGAATTCTTCTTTTACTAAAGGATAAAATGAACTTCTTCATACTTCAAGGTCGGCGCCATGAACATGATTCAGCTCCTTCTTTTACTAAAGGGTAAAATGAACTTTTTCATACTTCAAGGTCGGCGCCCTGATCATGATTCAGTTCCTTATTTTACTAAAGGATAAAATTACCCACGACGGGACGCTTAGGTACGAGTACGCCGACTCAATATCTTAGAGTTTAGTAAAGGACACGTCCATGGCGGGACGCCCAAGCATGAGTGCGGCGACTCAACGTCTTGAGGTTTGAATGATGTTTCCATGGAGGGACGCCCAAAAATGAGTACGGTGACTCAATGTCTTGAAGTTTAAATGATATATCAACGGCAGGACGCCCAAGAATGAGTACGGAGACTCAATGTCTTAAGGTTTGATGTAGGTTATACGCTCCTCGGCTGGGAACTGTCGTTTGTCTACAAAGGATTGTAAATGATTTCCTTGAAAGATAGTGCAAAATAAATGCACGTCCGGGTAGGTTCGGCGACCGACGAGACCGAAGTTCGATCTAGAATTGGCTAGAAAGAACTGACAAACAAGACTCCATTGAGGAAATGAGCTCGAATGGGGATTATCTTATCTAAACGCGGAAAGATAACTGAAATAGCCATTGTCCACGAGGGTTGAACTCTATGGGGAAACTTGAAACAAGTATGTACTTTATGCTTAGGGCTGACGATCTACTTGGAGAGAGCGGACAAACCCAGTTACTCGGCGGTAACGACAAAGGATGACGACTGATAGCAAAAAATGTAGATGCTAATGCGTATGCCAAAGTGCATACTAATATGTATGAAAATGTGTATGAAAATGTCATGCAATGAGTATGCAACGCTTAGGCTTATGCATATGCTGACGAAACGGACGAGAGAGGACACCTGAGATGAAATAAACATCTCGACAGGAATACCCAGCGACCTTTGCAACGGTACCTCTGGTAGGACCAAATCTGACTTCGAAGTCCTAACTTCCCTGGGGAGAAAATATCATGACTTCCACATGGGGATACGATTTCACTAGAGAGTACGATATCGTGACTTCAACTGGGGATCCATGACCTTCGCATGGGGATACAATATCATGACTTCACGTGAGGGATTGCTATCAGCCAAAGAACTCTTAAAATTAGAGACTTCCGGGGATAAAATAAATATCTGCTTCGTGGGGAAGATGTAGAGCTAGACAGCTTCATGGAGATAGTGTAGCAACTTCCTGGGGATAGTACCTCAGCTTCCTGGGGAAAAGGTACATCTGACTGGGGATAAGATATATCAAACTTCCCTGCAGAGAGTTCATCAGACCTACTGGGGAGAAATCAACAGACATTCTTGAGGACAGCATATTGACTTCTTGGGGAGAATATGGTAGTCTCTTGGGAAGTATTCCCTGAGGACAATAGGGAAATTCCACTGAGGAGCAGATGATCCTACCGAGAATGGGTCTTCAAGAACATATATCACTTGGAGGATACGGGGGATATCTCTGCAGCCTTGGGAGTCCCTGGGGATTTATTGGATGGATCCCAAAAGTGTGGTCAGCTTAAAGTCTCGTTGGGGACTATCACCGGGAAGATGCTGGTAACGAACAAATGCTTATGCAACAATGAGACTTTCCGGGGAGCGAAGTGATCCTTTACAGATTTCCCTGAGTCAAAGTAACTTTCATTTCCAAGTGTATCTTCGAGAAAAATTATTTGGTTTTGAAAACACTTTTCACGTTCAAATTTTATTAACAAAAGCAAATTGCATAACAAAATAGAATGGAGATGATGTGAACAAGTAAATTGAATAGAAAAAGGTAAATTTTATTGAAGAATGGTAGCTTGCTAAAGGCATAGCTCCGTGGAAAATTACAATTTGAAATTGGCAATATGGGAAAGGTTACATTGAATCCAACGACCTACTGTCCCTAACGATTGAGACTACCCAAAATCTTGCTTCTGAAGAGGGCGATGGGATTTGAAAATGGATTTTTGTAAATGCGTCTGCAATGCTCGGTGTTGTCCGATGCAGTGAAAAGCCTTATCCCTAACTTTTGCCTGGACCGCCCTTTCAGGTTTTCAATCCACCGGGACGCTCATTTTTGCCTAAGCCACCCTTTCGGGTTTTCAACTTAGCGAGCCATATTATTTTTTTATTATTTTTTTTTCTTTAGGCATAATATTTTCGGACTGCATCGGAATTCACAGGATGTGCGAGCTCTTCTCCATCCATTGTTGTAAGAATTAGCGATCCTCCAGAGAAGACTATCTTAACAACGAATGGGCCGTCGTAATTGGGCATCCATTTCCCACGTATGTCTTTGTGAAATGGCAAGATCTTCTTGAGTACAAGTTCTCTTTGTTGAAACTCACGGATTCGGACTTTCTTGTCGAAGGCTCTCTTCATCCGTTTCTGGTATAGCTGACCATGGCACATAGCTGTCAAACGCTTCTCGTCGATGAGATTCAGCTGGTCCAACCTATCTTGGACCCACTCGGCTTCATCTAGATTGGCTTCCCTCAATACCCTTAAGGAAGGTAGCTCAACTTCGATGGGGAGGACGGCATCCATTCTATATACTAATGAGAAAGGGGTTGCCCCTGTTGAAGTTCGGACTGTAGTTCTGTATCCATGCAAAGCGTACAGTAACATCTCATGCCAATCCTTGTAAGTCTTGACCATCTTTTGTAGGATCTTCTTGATGTTTTTATTAGCGGCTTCAACAGCTCCATTCATCTTAGAAAGGTAGGGTGACGAATTATGGTGCACAATCTTGAAGTGGTCACACAACTCTTTCATAGTCTTGTTATTCAGATTGGTACCATTGTCAGTTATAATTCGGCTCGGAATTCCATAGCGGCAGATAATTTCTCTCTTAAAGAATCGAGCAACAACTTGCTTGGTCACATTGGCATAGGACGCGGCTTCTACCCATTTGGTGAAGTAATCAATAATAACTAGAATGAACCGGTGACCGTTAGAATATTTCGGCTCAATTTCCCCAATCATGTCAATACCCCACATTGAGAAAGGCCACGGTGAAGTCAAAACGTTCAACGGTGCCGGAGGTACATGCATTTTGTCGGCGTAAATCTGGCACTTGTGACATTTCCTAGCGTATCGGATGCAGTTTGGTTCCATAGTTAACCAGTAATATCCAGCCCTTAAGAGTTTCTTGGACATGGCATAACCGTTGGCATGAGTTCTGAACGTCCCTTTATGAATCTCCTGGAGTAACATGTTCGCTTCATGTCTATCAACACATCTAAGCAGAACCATGTCGCGGTTTCGTTTGTATAATACGTCATTGCTGATGAAGAATTTGGATGCCAGTCTTCTCAAAGTCCTTTTGTCAAGGTAAGAAGCATTTGCTGGATACTCTTGCGTGAGCAAATAATTCTTGATGTCATGAAACCAAGGCTTTTCATCAATTTCATCTTCTTCAATCACCAAACAGTAGGCGGATTCAATTCTACGCTCGATTCGAATGAGTGGCGCTTCATTGACAAATTTGACCTTCCACATGGATGCTAGCATGGCTAAGGCTTTAGCAATATGATTCTCAGTCCTCGGAACATGTTCAAACTTGATCTCATCGAAGTATTTAATCAATTCCACAATGTAGGCTTTGTAAAGGACTAGCTTCTCATTCTTGGTTTCCCATTCACCTTTCACTTGATATATAACCAAAGCTGAATCTCCACTTACTTCAAGAAGTTTGATCCGGAGGTCAATAGCTGCTTCAAGGCCAAGGATGCATGCTTCATATTTTACGATATTATTCGTGCATTCAAACTCTAACCTTGCTGTAAATGGGGTATAGCCACCTTTTGGATTCATCAAAACGGTGCCTACGCCATGCCCACTGTAATTAGAGGAACCATCAAACATCATCTTCCACCAGAGACCCGGTTCGGGACCATCCTCAGGCTCTGGCTCTGGATCTTCGAAATCGTTTACCCACATAATGTCTTCGTCTGGGAAGTCAAACTTAAGAGGCTCATAATCTTCGACTGGTTGGTCTGCAAGATAATCTGACAAGATACTTCCTTTGATAGCTTTCTGAGGTACATATTGGATGTCATATTCTGATAACAACATGTGCCAACGAACAAACCTCCCTGTCTGAGCAGGCTTTTCGAAAATGTACTTTATTGGGTCCATCTTCGAAATCAACAAGGTAGTATGACACATCATATATTGCCTGAGACGCCTAGCAGCCCATGCTAGCGCATAACAAGTCTTCTCCAAAAGTGAATATCGGTTATCACAATCAGTAAACTTCTTGCTCAGATAGTATATTGTGTGTTCCTTTCGTCCGGTCTCATCGTGTTGCCCAAGTACACAACCCATAGAATTCTCAAGAACAGTGAGGTACATAAATAACGGTCTTCCATGAACATAAGGCATCAAGACAGGAGGCTCTTGTAAGTAGTCCTTAACCTTTTCAAACGCACGCTGACAATCCGGATTCCAATCAACAGTCTGACCTTTGCAAAGCAACTTGAATATCGGCTCACAAGTAGAAGTCAGGTTAGATATAAAATTGGAGATGTAGTTCAAACGTCCAAGAAAACCTCTGAATTGAGTTTCGGTCTGCAGAGTTGGCATGTCTTGAATGGCTCGGACTTTATTAGGGTCTACCTCGATTCCTCGTTGGCTGACGATGAAACCAAGTAGCTTTCCAAATCTGACACCAAAAGTACACTTAGCAGGATTTAGTTTCAACTGATATTTCCGGAGTCGTTCAAACAGTTTCAACAGATGAACCAAATGTTCCTCTTCGTTATGAGATTTAGCAATCATATCATCCACATATACTTCGATCTCTTTGTGCATCATGTCATGAAAGGGAGTCATCATAGCACGTTGATAGGTTGCCCCTGCGTTCTTCAAACCGAAGGGCATAACTTTGTAACAGAAGGTTCCCCAAGGAGTGATGAATCTAGTCTTTTCTCTGTCGGCGGGATCCATCTCGATCTGATTATAACCGGAGAAACCATTCATGAATGAGAAAACTGCAAAACTAGTTGTATTGTCGACAAGTGTGTCAATATGAGGCAAAGGGAAATCGTCTTTTGGACTAGCCTTGTTCAGATCCCTGTAATCTACACAAATTTTGACCTTACCGTCCTTTTTGGGCACGGGAACAATGTTGGCAACCCAATCAGGATACTTCGCAACCGCAAGGAAACCTGCATCCAACTATTTCTTAACCTCATCTCGAATCTTCAAAGCCATGTCAGGTCGCGTTCTTCGAAGTTTCTGCTTGACAGGCGGGCATTCTGGCTTAAGCGGTAGCTTGTGAACTACAATATTTGTGTCTAAATCGGGCATATCTTGATACGACCATGCAAATACGTTAACATAATCCTTCAACAGCTTGACCAATCTCTGCTTGACCTCTGCCCCAAGTACTGCACCAATCTTGACCTCTTTCTTATCTTCATTTGTGCCAAGGTTAATCAAGTCCACCTACTCTGTATGCGGTTGAAGTTCTGTGTACTCGTACTCAACCAATTTTGTAAGCTCAGCGGGCACTTCAAAATCCTCTTCACCCTCATCTTCAGCTTGGTAAATGGGTGAATCCCAATCACGAGAGACAATAGAGTCATTGTATTCAACAAGGGTTGTAATGTCACTGCATGTTGAAAGGCTTATTTTTATTAAATGTTCAATGAAAATGCGAGAGAAAATGAAAATGCTTTTAGTTTGTAGTTTTTTGAAAAAAGATTGCCAATTTCATTTTAAAAAGGTAAAAACGAAAAAATGCTAATGAAACAAGATGGAACGGGAAAAAAATGAATTTATTAATAATTGTTTGAAATGAAAGGTGGCCCTACAAAGCGATCCAATAGCCTTGGGCAGAGCTATGCATTTGAAAACACATATGAAAAATTAAATTACTTTGACGATGGAAAAATGACTGGAATCTCTATAGCCTCCCAGTTGCTCAAAGCTGCATCACTCTTGAACACTAGGCTACTCAGGTCTTCCTCTTCGTCATCATTGCTGATGGCATTAACTTGAAAACCTCTGCTGACAAACACTTCTTGAAAAACCTTCGGACACCCTTTGACGGATGCGGAAACTTTTTCATGAGTTGGTCTGTAACCCAACCCGTAGCGGTCAGTCTTCGTCTTAATATTGATTACTTCTCCCCAACCTTCAGGAATGCCCCTGTCGATCGTTGATCTGGTACTCTTCAAAGATGCAAAAGATGGATTACTCTGGACTCTTGCAATTTCTTCGACTTCCACTAAAACAACATTAGCAATCTCGAGTGCTTAGAATGAAGTTTCCAAAGCGTCTTCATCAGCCTCAATATACCGGAATGACAATAAGTTGCTAACCGTCAAATCCTCCTCACCATGTATAATAACCAGCTTACCATCAACTACAAACTTCATATTTATGTGCAAGGTAGAAGTCACCGCCCCAGCGGCACGGATCCAAGGTCTTCCAAGCAAACAACTGTAATTAGGATTGATATCCATGACTTGGAAAGTGATATTGAAAACATACGGACCAATCAGAATCGGGAGTTCTACTTCTCCAATCACAACTCTACGAGAACCATCAAAAGCCTTGACAATCAACAAAGTAGGCTTCACCATAGTCTCTTTATAGGCCAACTTGCTAAGAACTCTCTTGGGTAGGACGTTCAAGGATGAACCGGTATCCACAAGTACTCTTGCTAAATTATCTTCCTGACACTTCACGAATATATGCAAAGCACGGTTGTGATTTGGACCCTCTTTAGGTAGCTCTTCATTGCTAAAGCTGAGAGTATTACAGGCGGTAATATTGGCGATCACACTATCAAACTGACCGGTAGTAATATCTTGAGCGACATGAGATTGCGTCAATACTTTCTGCAAAGCAGCTCAATGAGCGGGTGAATTCAGTAACAGAGATAGAATAGAGATCTTTGAAGGAGTCTGATGAAGCTAATCAATAACTTTGTAGTCGCTTTTCCTGATGATCCTTAAGAATTCAGCATCTTCATCATTATTGGCTGCCTCTTTATTTTTATCTCTGGCAGGCACAGCAGTGTCACTAGTTGTCTCTTTAGGTGGGGCCTCATCAAAACGGGGAGTGTACAGGCGATTACTGTGGGTCATCCTGCTTGCCCCAACTATATTAGTCACACTTTCACCATCAATCTTCACTTCTTCTCTTGGAATGACCTTCCCAGATTCTTTGTCAATCGCGGTTACATCATACTTCCAAGGTACTATTTTGGGATCACTGAATGGAAATGGACCTGGCTTTTGGATAATCAACGGTTTAGGCTGATTCGTTGTTGGAGTGACAGGAGTCGGTATACTGAACACTAGCATGACAGAATTCGGTGCTGGCAGATTAAACACTGACCTCCTACCCCTTGGTTCGTGCATATTAAAGGTAAGCTCGATTGCGGCTACTTCTTTCGCCTTGTTAACTACTTGCAGGAAGCCGTCATCAATCAATCTCTGTATGTCTTTCTGGACCATATCACAACCTTTATCACATCCTTCACAACTCGTACAACCGATATGGGAGACGGATATTAGGCCTGCTTCAAACAGCTTGAAATGGAATGCCTTGAGCAGAATCTTAATCTGAGCTACATCAAGGATAAAATTCTCTTCAGACGAAGTATCAATGGCATTAATAGCCCTATGGTCAGGCAAAGGGTTACTTTTGACATTGGGCGGAGGATCGTTGAACGAAAAAATCTTCTTTTCCATCAGATCCCTCACAAGGTTTTTCAAAGCATAACAGTTCTCCAAATCGTGACCTGGTGCACCCTCATGAAATAAACAATGAGCAGCGGCGTTGTAGTTGGCTGGCAAAGGATTTGGAGGCGGTCCCAAAGCTCGAGTAGTGACCAAACCTCGTTGCACTAAGTAAGGATACAACTCGATGAACGTCATTGGAATCGGCGGACAAGTCTTGTATAGCCTCCTTGGAGCATTCTGGCGAGGTGCCTGATTCCTCGATTGTTGATTTGCCGGAGCGTTGGACGCTGTTGCGGTGGAAATAGGATCACAAACTATTAATGAGTTTGAATCGCAATTCAATTCACAACCGCTCTTTGATTTATCCGAAGGAAAAGGTCAAAAAGGGAAAACCTAAATATTTTGCGTTGTAAACACAACGCGGGGAGATTCTAGGATTCAGGGGTTGGTTAAGATTAGGGAAGGTATTAGCACCCTAAACATCCGTAGTACTCTACGGGAACCTTTTGTTCAGATGTTTACTATTTTGCTTTATTTATTTGCTTAAGGTATATGTACAAAGGGATTACAAGTGAGAAAAGATACCTAAGGGGTTAATTCTAAGTTTACTCGGCAAAACATCGCATCTTGTGCCTACGTATCCTTACGGGAGTGGAATCAGAGTAATCGTAGTTCCCCTCAAAAGGGAGGTTAGAGACTTCTTGACTGTGGTCAAGGTCTCAAAGGGAATAAACATGTCTTAAGGACACGCTTACATGGAGTCTTAAACTCCGATCTCTACGTTATGAATTGTCAAGTTGTAATTAGGGTTAAATTAGGTTAGGGATTCCGCGGCGGGAAACCCTAAAATGAGCGCGGCGGCTCTTTGACCTAATGCTAGGGGTAAAATGGTAATTTTGCCTGTGGCGAGGCATTTACGGAAAATTAGGGTTTGTAAGGGTGTAGTTTTGAGGTTTTGAGGTTGAGGACTATTGACACGGCGGTCAAACGGCTAGACCTAATTCCTTCGGAGGAGTGAAATTATTGGTAAAGACACGATAAACATACAATGGCAGAACATAAAGTGCGGAAAGATAAATGCGACAATTGTCTCGCAAAATTACACCCCATAAGCAATTACAAATATGATAATTGAATATTTAAAGTGAAAATAAAATCAATTGAACTTAGTCAGCTGCAAAAAAACCAAAACAAACAAAGACTGTTATTATACGGGGTTAGACAAAAAATTAGACGGGAATGTTAGGAATTTAAGTAGAAAATTATAATTTTAACGAAACAAGAAAAAAGTTAGAAATCTGGATCTTAAAAATGAGGATGTTAGCGAAAAATTAATAAACAATAAAAATTGATACGCAATGAAGATGATGATAATATACAAGTGATAATAGCAACGATGATGTCAGATTATGTACAAATATAAAAATAAATACAAAAATAAATAAATAAATATTAGTGAACAGGTTCATGGATAATCAAGAATACTGTTAGGAATGAAGGATGAAAATTGGAATTGACAATAATTAGAAGTTAAGTGATGAATGTTTTGAGACGGTGAGAATTTAGGTAAAGAAAAGAGTTAGAATGGAATTAGGTTTTTTTTTGTGAGATTTGGAAAAGTTAGAACTTTAATGTGATTAAAAAGTTAGATTAAAAAGTTAGATTAAAAAGTTAGAGTTAAAAGTTAGCAAAAAATTAGAACTTCGAAATTTGCTTTTTTAAAAAAAGTTTTGAAAATAAAAAAGAAAAGGTTAGATTTTAATTCAAGAAAAAGTTAATACTCTTGAAAAAAAACAAAAATAAGATTAGAAATTTTTTAAGAAAAGAAGAGTTAGTTACTTTTGATGAAGACTGCAAGAGTCTTTGATGCTTGCCGATCTCCCCCGTTTTGTTGCTTCTGAGGGTCCTTTTATACTTGATTTTTAAATCTTTTTCAATCTCAGTTTTGATTTGAATATTTCAATCTTTTTCAATCTCTTATTTGATTTGAATGAATTTTTATGATGATTTCAGATTTGATTCAATGATGGTGATGATGATATCTGGATCTGATTTCCTTATGATGATGATATGCTCTGATTGATTTGATTTAGCTCCATATGTGATTCATTGTGATTGGATTTGATTAAAAAGGTGTTGGGATTTAAATTTAAAAAGTTAGCAAAGAAAATAAGAGTTTCAAGTTAAATAAAAATTAGAGTTTTAAGTTTAAAAAAAAATGAGTTAGAATTTTAAAATAAAAAACATTTGAATGTTGATTTAAAAAAGTGTTAGAATTATTTTAAAAACTGTTAGAATTTAATTTTAAAAGGAATTTAGAATTTTAAAAAAAAAGAAAAAGAAAAGGGCGTTAGAATTTAATTTTAAAAAGAATTTAGAATTTTAATTTGAAAAATAAAGGTGTCAAAAAATGATTTAGATTTAATTTTAAAAAAAGTTAGAAAAAAAAATTAATTTTAAAAAGAAGTTAGAGAAAAAAAAGATTTAATTTTTAAAAAGAGTTAGAGAAAAAAAGATTTAATTTTTAAAAAAGTTAGAAATAGATTTAACTTTAAAAAAGGGTTAGAAAAAGGATTTATCTTTTAAAAAAAGTTAGAAAAAAGATTTAATTTTAAAAAGGAGTTAGAAAAAAGATTTAATTTTAAAAAGAAGTTAGAAAAAAATATTCAACTTTAAAAAAAGTTAGATTTTTATTTTAAAAAAGGTATTAGAATTTGATTAAAAAAATGTGTTAGAAATTAATTTAAAAAAGGTTATAAAAAAATTTACTCTTAAAGAAAAGAAAAAAAAAGTTAAATTTTAATCTAAATCCTAAAAGTTAGTAAGAAGAGCTTTAAATAAATAAACTAAATAGAAAAAAAAAAGTTAATAAAAAAACATTAGTAAAGTTAAAAAAAAATTTAATTAAATTATTATTAGTTAAAAAAACAAGATTTAAAAAAAAGGTTAATTTATTAAGTTAATCAGAATTTAAAATAAAAATAAAAAAGAAAGGGTAAAATTTGGGGTATTACAGTTGCCCCTATTTAAATATCTACACCGGATGATTTGAGCAGCGGAGACTCGAGAAATCGTGGTGGAGGGATTTAAATATAGATAACCGAAAATTTTGCCCTTAGATGCAGTGATATGCAAATGCTATGGACAACACGAAATGAAATGTAATGCTGACACACTGTGAATATGGTATGATGCGTACGATGCAAGTGATAAATGCAAGGATACAGACGACATGACGACACATGGGACGGACATGACGACCAAACACTGGGGAATACGACGCACTGGGGAATTCTTAAAGTGGGGGCCAAATGGTGCGAACACGACCAATTGTCACTTTTAGAGCGGGAAATGGTACGAAATGGACCCTCGAATGGAGATGGCACCGATGAGACGGCCTCCACTGGGGAAATGCCTAAGAGTAAATGCTCAACGGGTTCAAGCGTGACCAGATGACACTCTAGGATAAATAGTAAAACTGAATCTATACGACTGTAGGATCGATTAACAGAGTGCTGGAGCATTGAGCGAAGAATAACATCCGAGCTTCTGAAAAACTTTCCCTCGTGATAGGATCAAACGGAATTTAGGAATCCGTAGAAAAAAATATAGCGGGTAAAAACCAGTTGTATGCCAAAATAAATGGACTTTGAGTGGTTAGAACAAGATCCTAAATGGAAATGGTACCTATGAGACGGCCTCCACTTGGGGAATATCTAACAATAAAACTGGATCTACACGACTGCAAGATCGATTACAGAATGCTGGAGCATTGAGCAAAGAATAACATCCAAGCTTCTATAAACTATCCTTCGTGATGGGATTGAATGCCAAAATAAATGGGCTTTGATGGGAAACGCCCTGATAAGCTTCTCGAGGGAGAACTGTCACTTATCGTTGGAAGGGACTTACATGCCAAAATGGATAAGCACTCAAATAAAGAGGCTGCTGCTTATCTGATAAATAAATCTTCTCATATTTAAAGTCGGTGCCCGGAATATGATTCAGATTCTTCTTTTACTAAAGGGTAAAATAAACTTCTTCATACTTCCGAGGACAGCGCGTCGGGTATGATTCCGCTTCATCTTTTGCTAAAGGGTAAACTGAACTTCCTCATACTTCAAGATTCATGCTCTCCTGAATATGATTCTGCTCCTTCTTTTACTAAAGGGTAAATGAACTTCTTCATTTCAAGGTTTGTTGCTCCCTGAATATGATTCGGTTCAAACCTCCCCATACTTCAAGACGACAAGGAAAATGGAAGCCCAACTGCTCGATGGAGATGGCCATTTGCTGCGAGTCATAACAAAGATAGGATCGGCTTCTCAGGCGAGAAATGTCGCTTATTTGCAAGAGTGGCAATAATAAGCTTCTCAGGTAAGAACTGTTTGTAGAGGTGATACAGATAATGATGATAAGCTTCTCGGCGGAGAACTGTTGCATACCGTTGCTGAAGAATGTTACGATAAGCTTCTTAACCGAGAACTGTTGCTAATCGATTGTAAAATGTTGTGATAAGCTTCTCTTGGCGAGAACTGTTGCGTATCCTGTTGTGTAAGGTTATGATAAGCTTCTCTGGTGAGAACTGTTGCTGATCGATTGTAAAATTTTGTGATAAGCTTCTCTTGGCGAGAACTGTTGCTGGTCGATGATAGGCTTCTCAGGTGAGAAATGTCGCATACCGATGCTGTAAGATGTAGGATTGTTATATCGATAGGCTTCTCAGGCGAGAACAATCGCATACCGATGCTGTAAGATGTACTGATTGATTTTCCAGGTGTGAACTGGCGTGTATCTGTAACGGATTGTGATTGGTCTTCTTGAGAGATAGTGCAAAATAAATGCACATCCGGGTACAGTGATAAGCTTCTCAGGCGAGAACAGTCGCATATCTGCTAAGGTATGGTGAAAATTTTTAAACGGTGCAAAATAAATGCACGTCTGGTTGGGCTCGGCGACCGACAAGACTGAGATTCAATCTAGGATCGAGCTAGAAAGAAAACTGGTAATCAAGACTCCATCGAGGGAATGATCTCGAAGGGCAGATATCTTATCCTGGCGAGGAAAGATAGCTGAAGTAACCGTCATCCACGAGGGTCGAGCTCTGTGGGGAAACTGGAAACACATATGTATTTTATGCTTAGGGCTGACGATCTATTTGGAGAGAATGGACAAACCCAGTTACTCGGCGGTAACAACCAATGATGGCGAGACACAATGAACTTGTGAATGCTAACGCATGTGTTACTGCGTATGTTGATATGAATGTATGTTAATGTCTATGTAGTTAAATATGCAGGATGTAATGGAATGAGTATGTAATGAGTATGTGTACGAAATAGGCATGTGATGCTTATGCCCCTGCGTATGCTGACGAAACAGACTAGAGACAGGACGAGAGATGAAATAAACATCTCGACGGAGATACCCTGCGTTCTCTGCAACCAATACGTCAATCATGGGTGAGAAGGATCAATGGTAGAACCAAATCTGGTTTTAAAGTTCTGAATTCTCTGGGGAGAAGGTAATCTGCTTGGGTGCACAGTATCATGTCTTCACATGGGGAGAAGAAAACCTGAGGGACACTTTCGAGTTACCCAAGAAAAAGTTGTCAGCTTATAGTCTCTCTGGGGACTGTGATGAGGCAATAGTTTAGGAGCCTGTTGCAACACTGAGATTTACTGGGGAATGAAGGCCGCCGTGAGTAAAATCCATCGGGTGCATGAAGAGAGTTGTGAAACCACATAGCTTTGATCTTGAAGGATCTTGTAGTAGTCGCCATTTGGTTCTTTTTAAAAAACACGGTGCCCCAGGATACTTGCGTTGTGAGGTAGGATCATCTCAAGAGGATTTTATAGAGAACACGGAGTCTGGTTGCCCCACTGTTTTCAAACTCTTTGAGAGATGTGTCAGGTCTCGACATAACTGGCACAACTTAATCGTGTCACGATGAAATCTTTGAGAAATAGCTCTTAAGAACGTCAGCCTCGCGTTGGTAAGCGAACTGGGAAACTGCCTGCCCCTGTTTAGCAGGATCTTCAAGTTCTAAGGGTTATGTCTATATGTAAATCTCTAAGATATCAAGCAAAGTCATCATGCCTGAAATGCCTATCCTGAGCTTGTCAATGCACACATATATTTGTCTTGAATTTTTGTTTTGAAAAAGATATCGCAATAACCTGTGACCGAAATCACTAGTCGGGATATAAGTTTTAATTATAATGCCAACATGAATTTTTTCTGAGCATAGCTCGTAGGAGTCAGGAAACGTGATCTTGTCGAGTATGCTTTCAACCGAAGTCCTACTTCAATTAGGTCTTTTAAAGGTTGTATCGTGGCTCGGTTCACGGTTTAAGAAACAAAAGGATAAAGGCTCAGAGTTATATTTGTACCCACCCCTTCTTCGTGATGTTCTCCAATCCTAATTCAGTTAATCGGATACGAACGCTCATATCTCAAGCGGATTTGCTATGGTCGAGAACTTATCAAGGCTTTGGACATGGCAATCACTCACCTATTTCTAATGGCAATTGGTCACACGATTTTGTTCTTTACTAGGGATTATTTATTGTACCCTCTTGTTTTGCTTTTATTCCCTAACTTTTGCCTGGACAACGTCTTTTGATCTGACTTTGGAGTCCAGCGGGATGCCCCAGTTTTGCCTAAGTCTCCTTCATAGGTTTCGACTTAGCGGGCTCTTATTTTTGAATATTCTTTTATGCACAAGTCGTGTCAATCTTGTGAAGGCTCGTGACTGCCCCACTCCTTAGGTAACCGAGGGATAGTCATTGTATTGGACTTCTTAAGACACTAAGGATAAATTCTCGAAGGTTTGCTCTTCCTTTTTGAGGATCTAAGCGCTCGATCGGTTTAACTGAGACCTACCCTGCCCCAGGTTAGGATGAAGGTTCTTAAAAAAGAAAACTCCTACTTCAAGGCTCAAAGAGTTGACTAGGGATTAACATCCTTATATCTCCAGTGTTTGGGATTTGAAACAATGCCTTACATCATCAGCGGGTTTCAATCGAAAGCATACGACAAGAAATCTGACGTTTTAGGTTCGTCATCCTCCCCCCAATTCTCCATCAGAGATCGGGTAAAGTTGGCATTGTAATTTATGAAAAATATTTTTGAATGAGTGAAACGAATGGATTTATTCAAGACAAACATATGCATTGCATTAATTAATCAAAGATAAACAAGTTCGAGCATGCTAAATATGCTTAATCAAAGAGAAATACATATAAATAAACAAATGAACTGTCGGAAAAATCCTTCTAAATGTTTATGAAATCTTGCATTCAAGAGTAACAGTTTCCTTTGGCGGAGCCTCAATGGAAGGGACGTCGGGTTTACGATCACTGTGAGTCGTCATGGCTTGCCCCAGTTACGCTGGTCACATCTTCAACAGTTTTCAGTCGTTGCTTCAAAATAAATTTCCCAGATTCTTTGTTGATCCCGGTCATATCATCTTGAGGGTTACTGAAATGAAGCGAGCTAGGCCTTTGAATAATTACTGGATTCGACTGATTTGCTGAGGGGTCAACACACTTTGTAGAATTTGAGCTTGACAAGCGGGGAACCCCGAGAGGTGTCTCGATCTTCGGCTGAGCATCGCCAAAAGACAACTTCTTCGTTTCTAGCAAATTTCTGACAAAGTTCTTAAGAGCGTAGCAATTCTCTAGATCATGGTCGGGCGCACCCTCATGAAATAAACAATGAGCGGCCGCGTTGTAACCTGTAGGTAACGGATTAGGCGGAGGACCCAAAGCACGGGTGGTAATCAGACCTTGTTGTACCAAATGGGTGTATAACTCAGTGAAAGTTATCGGAATTGGAGGACAAGGCTTATACTGCCTCTTACGGGGATAAGGAACCTGATTCTGTGATTGTTGGTGAACAGGAGCGTTGGACACTCGTTGACTGTTGACAGGAACTTGCATGGGCGAATAACCGGAAGGTTGTTGATAAACCGGTGCTTGATATACCGGAGCTGACTGCACAGGCTGGTATGTAGGAAACTGCTGATCGAAAGGAGGTGCAACAGTAGCTACATAGGGTTGTTGGACATATGGAAACGGATAACCTTGAACATAACTCTGCTGATGTTGCCAAGGTTGAGGAGTAGCCATTTTGCGGTTCCTCGAACGTGCAGGTCCTTTATCATGGTCGGAATTAGGAGTTTTGCACTTTGGTGGGGTAGCTCGTCGAACTGGTTGAGCACTAGGAGGCACCAAACCGGATTGAAGACCGTGAGGAGGTACATTCTCGACAGTAACAGCTGGTAGAGATTCCATAACGGTATTAGTAGTCTCAGAAACAACAGTAGACTGAGCATCCACCTTCACACTAAGAGCTCGTAGCATCTCCAAAATCTGCCCTACACTTCCTCGAAGATCTTCGAGTTCATGGCTGACACGGTTGATTTCTTGGTTTTGATCTTCCATCCTTTTGAAGGGTCGTATTGATGCAGAGAACTTATGGTGACACAACTGGAAGGTGAGAGAACCGAGTATGAGAAATCGGGAGACACATGCAATGCAAAAGTAAGATGCTAGAATGCGAATGAAGACTTCATGGAATTCGAATATTTACGAATATTGCGGAATACCAAGGAAACTTTTAATTTATTGAAGACAAGTTACAAATAATATTCTTGCAACCAAAATAGCTAAATAAAAGCCTAGAAAATCCTAGAGAAGCATCTTCCACAACTTCAGTGAGCAGACGGAGATCCGGAGGAAAATAAATATTCGTAGAGCCTTCTCTTCTTGTAGGATTGTATCTCATCATTCTTCGACTGAATCTGCTTTTGAAGTTCTTCGTACTTGCTGACCATCACATGGTATTTGTTCTTCCATGATCCTGCTTCGCATTGTGATCTCTTCAAAGTGACCTTCAAAGTCTCAGCTTCAGTCATGAAATACTGGACAGGTTCTTCTCTTTGAGGTAAAGGATCTTGGCGAGAGTAGGGCATCTTCAACTCAATAGCTCTTCCTCGAACCCATTGAAGGTATGGTTCCATAGACACACAATTAGGTCTGCCCAAACTTTCTTTGTCTCTCCTATGCAGATGATTCCAAGAAGATAGAATCTGATCTTGAAGCTTTTTGTCGTCTTTGAAAAATATTTTCTCCACATGAATACCTTTAGGCGGTTCCTTCAAGGGGTATCCCAACTGTCGGCGAGCTAAGACTGGATTGTAGCTAATTCCTCCATTGAAACTGAGCAAAGGCACATTGTTGAAGTTTCCACAACTATCAATGATCGATATCCCATCGTACATGCGATTATACCAATCAATATCAGAGTGAGTTAAAGCCATAACTTTTTGCGACCAACGTTCTTGATTAGGTCTACAGAACGGACCGGACTTAGGTAAGTGAGAAATAAACCACTTGTATAGTAATGGCACACAACATGTAATCATTCCTCCACCATGAAAGTTTCGGAGATGTACTGAATGATAAGTATTACCCAATAGTGTTGGAACTGGATTTCTTCTCATGAAGGTCTTGATTGCATTAAGGTCCACAAACCCTTCAAAACTAGGAAAAAGCAGCAACCCATAAATAAGCAAAGCAAATATTGTCTCAAAGGCAAACATGTCTTTATGATCGGCATAAAATTGGGCCTTCTTAATTAGGAAGTCCCTGAGAAAACCGGAGATCCCCCCTTTAGTGATCATATTGTTTTTGACATCGGATATCCTTAGACAAATGGCTTTAGCAATATCTCGTTCCTTAGGGTCTTCCTCCAAGAAAGGGAATGGAGACTTATCCAAGATAGGTAATCCCACCAACTGAGAGTACTCTTCTAAGGTAGGTAAAAGCTGATAATCTGGAAAGGTGAAGCAGTGATAATCTGGATCGTAAAACTGTAGCAAAGTCGCAAGAAGTCCTTCGTTTACTTGAACCTTCAACAAAGACAATAGCCTTCCATATCTGTTTTGGAACTTTTCTTGATCTTGAACCAAATCCCTTAGCTTCTCCAGGACTTCCAAATTAAAACCCTTAAAAGTAAATTTCAAAGTATGCCTTCTATGGTGATCCATGGTATCGTGCAATGTTCATAAATAGAGTTTGAATTCCATGAAATCTTAATGTAATATGATGTTTTATGGATGCAATACATGAAAACACACAAAGTCCTAGGTTAAAAGTACGTGAGTGGAGTTAAGGTCTATCCATCCCCGAAAAGGAGTGTACTATAGGTTAGTTGTACCTGCAGAACAAGGTTCTAAAAAGTGCCCAAAGTCATCAGCCCATCTTTCGGATATTATCAACTTTCCGACTGACTCGGGGTTAATAATATTCTCAAGAGAACCTCTTTTGAGTGTAGTATCGCGTAGCAACCATTGTAGGACTACTCCCACATAGTTCCCGCACTACGTCCTAAATAAGGCCGAGGTGGTGTTAAGGTACTACGGTTCCCAATATCACAGACTCCAATCGACCATGGAAAAAGTTTTCACGATTACTCGTTCAACCGAACCATTTTCGAAAAGGTCTCAACTGAGAGGTGATTCTCGAATCAGCTTGGTCGGGATTCAACTCCCTATAAGCCTCATCGAATATATCCCCATCCTATAATAATGGCACTCAAGTCCGGGCGTAGGACTTATCTCACAACACAAGGAACCATCCCAAAATCAAAGTACAATATATACATGCAAATGAATAATAAAACAAATAGTAATAAATATGAACAAATTAGGGATAACCCTCAAAAGTTAAGACGTCCCCAGTGAAGTCGCCATTTTCTGTTGCAGTGGAAATAGGATCACAAACTATTAATGAGTTTGAATCGCAATTCAATTCATAACCGCTCTTTGATTTATCCGAAGGAAAAGGTCAAAAAGGGAAAACCTAAATATTTTGCGTTGTAAACACAACGCGGGGAGATTCTAGGATTCGGGGGTTGGTTAAGATTAGGGAAGGTATTAGCACCCTAAACATCCGTAGTACTCTACGGAAACCTTTTGTTCAGATGTTTACTATTTTGCTTTATTTATTTGCTTAAGGTATATGTACAAAGGGATTACAAGTGAGAAAAGAGACCTAAGGGGTTAATTCTAAGTTTACTCGGCAAGACATCGCATCTTGTGCCTACGTATCCTTACGGGAGTGGAATCAGAGTAATCGTAGTTCCCCTCAAAAGGGAGGTTAGAGACTTCTTGACTGTGGTCAAGGTCTCAAAGGGAATAAACATGTCTTAAGGACACGCTTACATGGAGTCTTAAACTCCGATCTCTACGTTATGAATTGTCAAGTTGTAATTAGGGTTAAATTAGGTTAGGGATTCCGCGGCGGGAAACCCTAAAATGAGCGCGGCGGCTCTTTGACCTAGTGCTAGGGGTAAAATGGTAATTTTGCCTGTGGCGAGGCATTTATGGAAAATTAGGGTTTGTAAGGGTGTAGTTTTGAGGTTTTGAGGTTGAGGACTATTGACACGGCGGTCAAACGGCTAGACCTAATTCCTTCGGAGGAGTGAAATTATTGGTAAAGACGCGATAAACATACAATGGCAGAACATAAAGTGCGGAAAGATAAATGCGACAATTGTCTCGCAAAATTACACCCCATAAGCAATTACAAATATGATAATTGAATATTTAAACTGAAAATAAAATCAATTGAACTTAGTCAGCTGCAAAAAAACCAAAACAAACAGAGACTGTTATTATACGGGGTTAGACAAAAAATTAGACGGGAATGTTAGGAATTTAAGTAGAAAATTATAATTTTAACGAAACAAGAAAAAAGTTAGAAATCTGGATCTTAAAAATGAGGATGTTAGCGAAAAATTAATAAACAATAAAAATTGATACGCAATGAAGATGATGATAATATACAAGTGATAATAGCAACGATGATGTCAGATTATGTACAAATATAAAAATAAATACAAAAATAAATAAATAAATATTAGTGAACAGGTTCATGGATAATCAAGAATACTGTTAGGAATGAAGGATGAAAATTGGAATTGACAATAATTAGAAGTTAAGTGATGAATGTTTTGAGACGGTGAGAATTTAGGTAAAGAAAAGAGTTAGAATGGAATTAGTTTTTTTTTTTGTGAGATTTGGAAAAGTTAGAACTTTAATGTGATTAAAAAGTTAGATTAAAAAGTTAGATTAAAAAGTTAGAGTTAAAAGTTAGCAAAAAATTAGAACTTCGAAATTTGCTTTTTTAAAAAAAGTTTTGAAAATAAAAAAGAAAAGGTTAGATTTTAATTCAAGAAAAAGTTAATACTCTTGAAAAAAACAAAAATAAGATTAGAAATTTTTTAAGAAAAGAAGAGTTAGTTACTTTTGATGAAGACTGCAAGAGTCTTTGATGCTTGCCGATCTCCCCCGTTTTGTTGCTTCTGAGGGTCCTTTTATACTTGATTTTTAAATCTTTTTCAATCTCAGTTTTGATTTGAATATTTCAATCTTTTTCAATCTCTGATTTGATTTGAATAAATTTTTATGATGATTTCAGATTTGATTCAATGATGGTGATGATGATATCTGGATCTGATTTCCTTATGATGATGATATGCTCTGATTGATTTGATTTAGCTCCATATGTGATTCATTGTGATTGGATTTGATTAAAAAAGTGTTGGGATTTAAATTTAAAAAGTTAGCAAAGAAAATAAGAGTTTCAAGTTAAATAAAAATTAGAGTTTTAAGTTTAAAAAAAAATGAGTTAGAATTTTAAAATAAAAAACATTTGAATGTTGATTTAAAAAAGTGTTAGAATTATTTTAAAAACTGTTAGAATTTAATTTTAAAAGGAATTTAGAATTTAAAAAAAAAAAGAAAAAGAAAAGGGCGTTAGAATTTAATTTTAAAAAGAATTTAGAATTTTAATTTGAAAAATAAAGGTGTCAAAAAAAGATTTAGATTTAATTTTAAAAAAAGTTAGAAAAAAAAATTAATTTTAAAAAGAAGTTAGAGAAAAAAAGATTTAATTTTTAAAAAGAGTTAGAGAAAAAAAGATTTAATTTTTAAAAAAGTTAGAAATAGATTTAACTTTAAAAAAGGGTTAGAAAAAGGATTTATCTTTTAAAAAAAGTTAGAAAAAAGATTTAATTTTAAAAAGAAGTTAGAAAAAAATATTCAACTTTAAAAAAAGTTAGATTTTTATTTTAAAAAAGGTATTAGAATTTGATTAAAAAAATGTGTTAGAAATTAATTTAAAAAAGGTTATAAAAAAATTTACTCTTAAAGAAAAGAAAAAAAAAGTTAAATTTTAATCTAAATCCTAAAAGTTAGTAAGAAGAGCTTTAAATAAATAAACTAAATAGAAAAAAAAAAGTTAATAAAAAAACATTAGTAAAGTTAAAAAAAATGTAATTAAATTATTATTAGTTAAAAAAACAAGATTTAAAAAAAAAGGTTAATTTATTAAGTTAATCAGAATTTAAAATAAAAATAAAAAAGAAAGGGTAAAATTTGGGGTATTACAGACGCTTGCTGATAATTAGGCAAAGGCTACTGATAAACCGGAGGCGGATACCCAGGAGCCTGCGGCATAGGCTGGTAAACAGGAGCTTGAGGAGCCTGTTGACTAAAAGATGGTGCAACAACAGCTACATACGGAGGTGGTGCATACTGAACCGGGTAACCCTGGGGTTGGGCATACTGTGGCGGATATTGATATTGCTTATTCCTTCTCCTATCTGAAGATACAACATGAGTCTCTCCTTCCTTATTTTTCTGAGGATTGACGGAAGTCTTCTTGGCTTGGTCCTTCGAACTCATACTGCTAGAACCACTAGACATCTTTCCACTCTTCATAGCCATTTCAACCTTTACTCCAACAGCAACAATATTAGCGAAATTCATGGTTACACTACCCACCATCCTTTCATAGAGCTCAGGATGAACCGTGTCAACAAACCAATCTGCTAATTCCTTGTCGGTCAATGGAGGTTCAACTTGAGAAGCAATTTCCCTCCATCGTTGGGCATATTCCTTAAAGGTCTCAGAACTTTTTTGCGTCATACTCAAAAGTTGTCTCCTGTCAGGAGCCAAGTCCATGTTGTACTTATAGTGCTTAATAAAAGCATCGGACAAATCCTGAAAGGACTTGATGCGAGACTGGTCCAATGTTAAATACCACTTCGACGAGGCACCTTTCAAACTGTCTTGAAAACAGTGAACCATCAACTTGTCATTTTCCACATGGGCAGCCATCCTACGGTAATACATTATCAAATGGCTTTTCGTACAAGTAGTCCCTTCATAGTAATCAAAATTCGGAGTCTTGAACTTTGGTGGAATAACTAAGTCGGAAACCAAACAGATGTCTCTAGCGGCAGCACTGAAGATCCGGTCCCCCTTCATCTTTCTCAATATTTTATCAATGGTAACAACTTCCTTGTGAAGCCTATCACGTGGTTGGTACCTTCCATCATCATCATCCAAAATTTCATAAACAGGTTCATTAAGATAAGGCTACACATGAGTGCGGACATTAGCTTGTGTGAAAGTAGGGACCACCTTGTGAGGCTCAGAAACCAAAGGAACAATCTATTGAACATTTTGTATAACGTGAACAACTTGTTGACCACTTTGTGCAACAGGCATAATTTGTTGAACTGACGTAACAATAGACGGATGTAGGAAACTCTGCGAAAGACCATAAGGAAATGGATTCTCAATAGAGACCACCGGAGGATCTATGGCTGCGGTAGCATTAATCTTAGAAACCACAGTAGTCTGAGTATCCATCTTTGCATTGATAACCTGGAGTAATTATATAATTGTCCCTACATTCCCTCGAAGGTCTGCTAGCTCATTGTTAACGCGATCCATCTCTTAAGCGTGTTCTTCCATCCTTCTTCGAGCTTGAGCTCTAGTGTTGTATCGACTCAGGGTGACGAAACTGGAAGGCGAGAGAACCGAGTATGAGAAAATCGGGAGACACATGAAATGCAAAATATGATGCAAAATGCAAAATGCGAACGAAAGATTTCATGGAATTCAAGCATTTATGAATATCGCGGAATACCAAAACTTTATTTATTAATTTTAAAAATGGATTACAGATAAATATTCTTAAAAAATCTTAACAAGAAAGATATCTAAATAAAAGCTACGAAAGCCCTAAGGAAGCATAGTCCATAACTTCAACAAGTAGGCGGAGAGTCGTAGGAAAATAAATCCTCGTAGATTCTTCTCTTCTTGTAGGAAAGCGCTTCCTCATTCTTCGATTGAAGCTGCTTTTGTAACTCTTCGTTCTCACTGACGATAACCTGATATTTATTTTTCCACGCTTCTGCCTCATGTTGTGCTCTCCTCAAAGCGATTTCCAACTTTTCAGCTTCAGACATGAAATATTGAACAGGTTCCTCTCTTGGAGGTAAAGGATCTTGGCGAGGATAAGGCATCTTCAGCTTGATGGCTCTTTCCCGGACCCAACGAAGATAAGGTTCCATGGACACACAATTCGGCTTTCCCAGACTTTCTTTGCCCTTCTTGTGCAAATGACGCCAAGCGGACACAATCTGATCTTGAAGTTCTTTGTCATCCTTAAAGAAGATTTTCTCCACATGAACACTTTTAGGCGGTTCCTTCAAGGGATATCCTAACTGTCAGCGAGCTAGGACTGGATTATAGCTAATTCCTCCATTAAAACCAAGTAAAAGTACGTTGGTAAAGTCTCCGCAGCTGTCAATGATTAGTATTCCATCATACACACGATTATACCAAACAATGTCCGAGTGTGTTAGCACCATGACCCTTGGTGACCAAAATCCCTTGTCAAGACTCAAAAAGGACATGGGCAAGTGCGAAATAAACCACTTGTATAATAAAGGAACACAACAGGTGATCATTCCTCCCCCATGAAAATTCCGGAGATGTATGGAGTGATAAGTGTTACCCAATAATGTTGGTACTGGATTGTTCTTCATGAATATTTTGATGGCGTTAATATCAACGAATCCTTCAAAACTTGGGAAGAGTAGCATTCCATAAATAAGCAAAACAAGGATCGTCTCAAAGGTAGACATGCTTAAATGATCGGCATAATATTGGGCTTTCTTGATTAAGAAATGCGTAGGTAACCCCACAGTTCCGCCTTTGGCGATCATATTGCCTTTGATGTCGGACACCTTTAAGCATACGGCTTTAGCAATGTCTTCCTCTTTAGGGCCCTCCTCTAAGAAAGGGAACAGAGACTTATCCAAAATAGGTAACCCCACCAACTGAGAGTACTCTTCTAAGGTAGGTAACAACTGATAATCTGGGAATGTGAAACAATGGTAATCTGGATCATAGAACTGTAGTAACGTAGAAAGAAGTCCATCCTCAACTTGGATTCTCAATAAGGATAACAACCTTCCGTACTTGTCCTTGAACCCCTCTTGATCTTCAACCAAAGCTCCTAGCTTCCTTAGGTCATCCAACTTAAAATTCTTAAAAGAATATTTCAAAGTTTTTCTCTTGTTATAATCCATGGTATCCTGCGATGTTCATAAATAAAGTTTGAATTCCATAAAATATGATGTAATGTAATGTTTTATGTATGTAATGCACATAAACACACAAAGTCTTAGGTTAGAGGTATATGAGCGGAAGTCAAGGTCTACCAATCCCACAAAGGTATGTACTATAGGGTTAATTGTACCTGCGGAACAAGGTTCTAAAGAAGTGCCCAAAGTCATCAGTCCATCTTCCGGATATTATCAATTTCCCAATTGACTCGGTGGTTGATAATATTCTCAAGAGAACCTCTTTTGAGTGTAGTATCACGTAGCAACCATTTTGGAATTACTCCCTCACAGTTCCCGCACTACGTCCTAGATAAGGCCAAGGTGGTGTTAAGGTAACTACGGTCTCCAGTATCATAGGCTCCTATCGAAGATAGTAAGTGTTTTCACGATTACTCATTCAACAAAACTACCTTTCAAAAGGACCTCAACTGAGCGGTGATTCTCAAGTCGGCTTGGTCGGGATTCAACTGCCTATAAGCCTCGTCGAATCTATCACCTCCTATAATAAGTTCACTCAAGTCCGGGTGTAGGACTTATCTCACAACAAAGATACCCCCCCCCCCCCCAAGAAAGGCACAATAATAATATACAAGAGAATAAATAATGAAAAATATCAAACAATAAACAAAATAGGGATAACCCTTAAAAGATCATACTCCCCAGTGAAATCGCCACTTTATGTTGCGGTGGAAATAGGATATCAAACTATTAATTAGTTTGAATCACAATTCTTGATTCATAATCCCTCTTTGATTTATCCGAAGGAAAAGGTCAAGAGAGGGAAAACCTATTGTTGCATCGTAAACACAATGCGGGGAGAGACCTAGGTAAGGGTTTGGTTAAGCTTAGGGAAGGTACTAGCACCCTAAACTTCTGTAGTACTCTACAGGAACCTTTTGTTTATTGTATGCTTTTTTATTTCATTATCTGCTTTAATATATATTGAGCCAAGGGATAGAGTGACCTAAAAGACCTAAGGGTTAGTCCTAAGTTTACTCGGCAAGACGTCGCATCTTGTGCCTACATATCCTGGATAGGGAATAGAATCAGAGTAATCGTAGTTCCCCTTGAAAGGGAGGTTAGAAACTTCTTGACTGTGGTCAAGGTTTCAATGGGGAGTAAGCATTTCTTAAGGAAACGCTTACGTGGAGTTTTGAAACTCCTATTTCTACGTTGAAATGTTGAATTGAAATTAGGGTTAAAATTAGGTGTTCCACGGCGGGAAACCCTAAAATAGAGTACGGCGACTCTTTGACCTAATGCTAGGGTAAATGGCATTTTCGTCCACGGCGGCACGCCTAGGCTAATTAGAGTTTGGAATCGGTTGGAATTAGGGTTATTGACTCGGCGATCAAACAACTGGACCTAATTCTTCGAAAGGGAAAATAACAGTAAAAAACCTGCAACCGACAAATATCATCATGCGAAAAAATTAAAGGGTAAAAAGTAAAGAAAGCTGTAAAGAAATAAGTGCAATGCGACGATAGCTACAAATTCCCCAAAATGAAATGCACAAATAAAATAACCGCGACCATGGTCTCGCGTAAATTACATCCATGGAACAACATAAATTGAATAAAGATGAATCGGAATTTAAGTGTAATCCGAGGAGAGAAACAGAGGATGTTAGCGAAAAAACAGTTAATATTGAAAAGAAAGACAAAGTGCCATTTGGAGATATGGTTTGATTAATTTTGAAAAAGGAAGTTTAATTAAAAACAAAATTTAATCTTAATTTTAATTTTAATTTTAAAAGAAAAATTAACTCAAATTTTAAAATGTTTTAGTTTTAATTTTTAAAAAAATCTCTAGTTTTAATATTTTAGAAAAAGACAAAATTCAATATTTTGTAAAAAGGTTTTAACTTTAATTTTTAAAGAATGCTTATTAGTTTTAATTAAAAATTTTGGTTTTAAATGTTTAAAAAAGGTTTAATTTTCACTAAAAGAAAGAAGGTTAAATTTTTTTAAAGTTTTTTTTAATGAGTTTTAATTTTATTATTAAAATGTTTTAGCTTTAATATTCAAAAGAAAAAAGATTAACTTTAAAAAATTCATTTTTATTAACAAACAGCTTTAGCTTTAATAAAAAAATTAAATTAATTATAACATAATTAACTAAACAAAAAGAAATAAGTAAATTCAAACTGAGTGATTTCTTGCACTGATTTAACCGAACCAAATTTGATGTCCCAACATAATCAAATCCACGTGACAAAATAAATGTCTCGGAAATCCACTTCCCAGACCCGACCCGCTGGCCAACATATAAGAAGCGAAAAAATAGGGTTAGGGTTCAGAAACCCCTCCCCTTCGCGGCGGCCAACATTTTTTCATCTCTCTCGTTCTGCTCTGTTTCTCCCATGGCCATTCTTCTCCAAACTTGCGGCGGCTGCCATGGGTATGCCATCTCGAAGCTTTTTCCGCTCTTTCCTTTTCGCTTGCATGTTATCCTTGTCTTTATGTCCACCTGAAACAAACACGAAATAGAGAAACCAACAGTGAGATCTTTACCGTTTCAGTTATGACGCGAGATACGTTGCTTTACGGTAGGGCCGATGATGAGCGTTCTGAGGCTATGAAGATTGTCCTCCGTTTTGAAACAGCGATGGCGGTCTTTGATTTGATTTCGCGGTTCACGACTTTGAAAGGTGATGGTTCTCGAAGGTTCGCTCCCTCTCGCCGGCGATGATAATTTCGCGGAAGTCTGAGCCTTGATGGCGATGACGCTAGTCGCGATTGGAAGTGAGAAATGGCTTTGACGAGGCCACCGATGATGATGTGTTTGAGGCGGAGGGTTGCAAATTCTTGATGTTGCTTTGTTTCCGGTGAGTTCGTTCTGATTGATTTGTTGTTGAGACTTCTGTGTGGTTGATGATGTTTGTTGCCGTCTTACTTTGATTTGTTAGGGTTTGCACCGTTGATGATTGTTGCTTCTCCTTTTCCTAGGGTTCTTGATCTCCTTCTAATTTATATGATCCCTTTGAGCTTCATTTGTGGGCTTTCGTTTTGCAGATTTTTCCGGAATGGATCCTGATGATTTTTGACCGAATGGGTTTGTCATACTGTTGCTGGGCTCACACGTTTAATTTGCGAAGCTACTGCTGAGTTTTCGATGATGTTGGTTGAACGGCTTCTGAACTGGTTTGAACCAGTTTGAACAGTTTTTTTCCGGTTTATTTCTAGATTGGTTTTGATTCGATACAGATTTGATGCAGGTATGGATTTAGATATCCAGATATTTGATTCCGGATTTTGATCCCTTCTTGGATATCCATACGGTTTACCTAATAGCAAAATGGATTTTCGGATTCTGTTAATGACCTGTTTGGTTGGATAATCCGTTTTTCGGCAAAAATCATCTTCTCGGCCAAAACTTCTTTTTCACTCTTTCTCGGCTGTCCCGGCTAAAAAGAACAGATATTACCGATTGGTATCCGAGGTCGGGAATCGTAATGGGAGCTGGCTTCGGCATTGGTCGTTGCCCTCCCGACACCCGATGATGAGACTTTTCTGAGGGCGTCAGAGAAATTTCTAACATTTTCTCTGCTGCTTTGTTTTGTCGTGCAGGTACGAAGAAACATTGATACTTGGAGAATCGGGCGCGAAGAATTGATCGGAAATTAAACATGAAGAAAATTTAGGAATTTTTAGAATAAAAAATGTAATTTTAAATTCTATTTGTAAATTGTAATAATAAAAATAAATATGAATGAAATTCAATTTATTATTCCAATTACTTTGTCCTTTTATTTTCAACTGCTACGCGTCAAACCAAGTGGACCATCCCCGATTAAATACCGGAAATCTTTCCGATTAAATTCAAATGAAAATGGCATTGACCAATTAATCTTCACCAATGTATTAAACTCCGCACATAAAGTTCGTACGACTAAATTCCAAATTAATCAGCCGAACCAAATCAAATCTTGAACATGCCACCCCACTTAAGCTGGTGCATTATTCAAACTCAATCAGATATTTTCCAGACTAAACCGGCCTTGCTGACAGAATCGATGATAACCTTGAACGAAGTAAAATAGAGAAGGAACAGAGAAATCTGCTTAACAGTGAAAACAGCAACCAAACTCTGTACCGGAGAATAAATCCAATTAATCTCCGATGACTGAACCCAAATGTCTTTTTCAATCAACCAAAAATCATGATCAAACATGCATAATAACCTTAGGCTTGAGTCGAAACCACATTTCATGCCTCTTTTCCTTTTTGAATATTTAAGTAGCAGAAAACAGGAGAAACAGGAAAGTATGCCTGTTAAAATAAATTCAAACTGAGTGATTGCTTGCACTGATTTAACCGAACCAAATTTGATGTCCCAACATAATCAAATCCACGTGACAAAATAAATGTCTCGGAAATCCACTGACGACAGAGTCTCGGCCCGTTGAATTAATTCGTATAAAAAAAACCTGATGCCACAAATACCGTGAATTTTCGTTCATCCTCGCAGAGAATAAAGAACTCGGAGACGGAGGTTCTAATCATTCAAAAAACCAGGCGACAACTCATCTTCAAAAACAGGCAGTAAATAATGTACAACTGACCATCTTGCCCTTTTCACTGTTAAAGCGCACCGATGTAATTCCTGCAAAAATAAGCACACTACATAACCTGTTAATAGTTAGCGGATGCAAAAATGGGATGTCATGCTATATGAGTCGACTAATCTTAGGGCAAAATTTGGGGTATTACAATTATATGTTGATAGCAAGGTGTCGAGGGAAGAGTTGGTGGTGGTGAATGAATTTCCCGAAGTGTTCCCTGATGATATTACGGAATTACCTCTAACAAGAGAAGTTGAATTTAGCATTGATCTTGTTCCTGGTACGAGACCTATATCTATGGCGCCATACAGGATTTCGGTAGTGGAATTGGCTGAATTGAAATCTCAGATTGGAGAATTGTTGGATAGGAAGTTTATCAGACCGAGTGTGTTGCCGTAGGGAGCTCCAGTGCTGTTGGTAAAGAAGAAGGATGGTAGTATGCGTTTGTGCATCGATTATCGTCAGTTGAATAAAGTGACCATTAAGAATAAATATCCTCTTCCAAGGATTGATGATTTGATGGATCAGTTGGTGGGAGCTCATGTATTCAGTAAAATTGATTTGAGGTCGGGTTACCATCAAATCAGAGTGAAAGAAGGTGATATCCAAAAAACGGTATTTAGAACCCGTTATGCACATTACGAATATACAGTAATGCCTTTTGGAGTGTCTAATGCGCCAGGAGTGTTTATGGAGTATATGAACCGAATATTCCATTCTTATCTGGATCATTTTATTGTTGTGTTTATTGATGATATACTGATTTATTCTAAGTCTGAAGAAGAGGATGCAGGACATTTGAGAATTGCTTTGCAAGTGCTGAAAGATAATAAGTTGTTTGCTAAACTATCAAAGTGTGATTTCTGGATGAAGACGGTGAGTTTCTTGGGGCATGTGATATCTGGTGACGGTGTAGCGGTGGACCCATTGAAAGTGAGTGCAGTGTTGCAGTGGGAACCGCCAAAGACAACAACGGAAATTAGAAGCTTTTTGGGTTTGGCAGGTTATTACCGAAGGTTTATTAAGGGGTTTTCTAGTTTGGCGTTGCCATTGACCCAGTTGACGAGGAAGGATCAAGTTTTTGTGTGGGATGCTGCTTGTGAAGAAAGCTTTGAGGAACTGAAAAAGAGATTGACTACAACACCGGTGTTAATATTGCCAAATCCGAGGGAATCTTTTGTGGTGTATTGTGATGCGTCTAAGATGGGATTAGGCAGGGTTCTTATGAAGAATGGTAAGGTAGTGGCGTATGCTTCACGGCAATTGAGGGTGCATGAGAAGAATTACCCTACCCATGACCTTGAATTGGCTGCGGTAGTTTTCGTGTTAAAGATCTGGAGGCACTATTTGTATGGTTCGAGATTTGAGGTGTTCAGTGACCATAAGAGTCTGAAATATCTGTTCGATCAGAAAGAGCTAAATATGAGACAGAGAAGATGGTTGGAATTCTTGAAGGATTACGATTTCAGTTTGAGTTATCATCCAGAAAGAGTGAATGTAGTAGTCGATGCTCTGAGCAGAAAAACAATTCATATGTCGGCTTTAATGGTAAAAGAAATGGAGCTAATTGAGCAGTTTAGAGATTTGAGCATGGTTTGTGAGTTTACGACAGGTGGTGTGATGTTGGGCAAGTTGCAAGTGAACAATGATTTCTTGGATATGATTAAAGAGAACCAAAAGCTAGATACAAAGTTAGTGGATTTGATGCCTGGAGTAGGAAGTGACTCCAATAGTGATTTTAAGTTGGATAACACAGGTGTGTTGAGATTCAGAGGCAGGATTTGTATGCCGGATAATGAAGAACTGAAGAGGTCAATTCTGAGTGAAGGACATCGTAGTAGTTTGAGTATCCATCCGGGAGCTACGAAGATGTACCACGATTTAAGGAAAATATTTTGGTGGTCTAGTATGAAAAGGGATATAGCTCAATTTGTTTATGCCTGTTTGATATGTCAGAAATCGAAGGTGGAACATCAGAGACCTTCTGGATTTATGCAACCGTCGGAAGTTCCGGTTTAGAAATGGGATTGTATAACCATGGATTTTGTTACATGTTTGCCGAATACGGTGAGAGGATTTGATGTTATTTGGATAATTGTGGATCGACTTATGAAGTCTGCACATTTTCCGTTGGAGAAGCTAGCAGAGATTTATATTCGAGTAATAGTGAAGCTTCATGGTGTTCCGTCAAGTATCATGTTGGATAGAGATCTGAGGTTTACTTCAGAGTTTTGGAAGAGTTTACAGGAAGCTTTGGGTACTAAGTTGAAGTTGAGTTCAACTTACCATCCGCAAACTGATGGTCAGTCAGAGAGGACTATTCAGTCGCTGGAGGATTTGCTAATAGCTTGTGTGTTAGAAAAGGGTGGTGCTTGGGATACTCATTTATCGTTGATCGAGTTCACGTACAACAACAGTTACCATTCTAGTATCAGAATGGCACCGTTTGAGGCTTTTATATGGTAGAAGATGCAGAACTCCTCTGTGTTGGTATGAGACGGGTGAGAATGTAGTATTGGGACTAGAAAATGTGCAGCAAACTACTGAGACAATTCAGATGATTCGTGAGAAAATGAAAGCGTCTCAGAGTAGGCCGAAAAGTTATCATGATAACCGGAGGAAAGAATTGGAATTCAGTGAAGGAGATCACGTATTCCTAAGAGTTAACCCAGTGACTGGTGTGGGTCATGCGTTGAAGTCCAAGAAGTTGGATCCTAAGTTTATTAGACCGTATCAGACTTTGCAGAGAGTTGGTGTTGTAGCTTATAGGGTGGCGTTGCCACCTGAACTGTCGAATTTGCATGACGTGTTTCATGTGTCGCAACTTCGAAGGTATGTCTCGGATCCATCTCATGTGATTCAAAGAGATGAAGTTCAAGTCAGGGAGAATCTTACCATTGAAACGATGTCGTTGAGGATCGATGATCGTAAGATGAAGCAACTTTGAGGGAAGGAGATATCTTTGGTGAAAGTGGTTTGGGAAGGTGCTGCAGGAGGCAGTGTGACCTGGGAATTGGAAAGCAGGATGCGAGAAGCGTATCCGGAATTGTTTCCATCAGGTAATTTTCGAGGACGAAAATAATTAAAGTAGGGGAGAGTTGTAACACCCATTTTAATTATTTAGTCTTTCTGGTGTTATTCTATTTTCGGTGTGCCTTTTTTTTGGAGATTATTTAATAACTATGGAGTTTAATATTAATATAATTAATAATGATAATAATTTGATAATTAATAGTAATATTATTATTATTATTATTATTATTATTGGAATTATTATTGGAATAAAAGAAATGAGGAATTAGTGATATAAGGGGGTATTTGTGAGTTTTGGAAAAAAGGAAGAAAGTAGAACACAATAAAGAAGAGTGGGGGAGAAAGAGTGAGGAGGAAGAACAAGGAAGGAAGAGAAACAAGGGAGAGCAATCAGATTCATAGGAATTCTTTAACGGTCGAAGTGATTAATCGAGGTAAGGGGGAGAAACGGATTGGGATTGGTAATTGCATGAATTGGGTAGTTGGGGATTCCTTAACCCCATAGGGATTTAATGAACATGATTGGCATGTTGTTGTGTTTCTGATTGTTGCTTTCATGGATGAATTGTGCTTATGTTATTATGAATTGGTGAAACTCTTTTATTCCAGCCTTGCATGTGATTATGTAGGGATTGTTGGGTGTTCCGGGTAGTTTACCATTTTAGGCCAAAAATGATTTAATCAGTAGAGTTGATGTTTTATCGGGTAAAGTCTGGAAATAAGTAGTGTGGTTTAGTCATAGAATGCTAGGCTAAGACTACTGGGACTGGTTTGGTGAGAATCAGATGGGTTTTGAACTTCTGATGAATTTCTGAGCAGTGAGGGTTTTGTGAAATCGCAGACGTTCGCCAACACCTTCATTGAGCAAGCTAGTAGCAAGCATTCACTACGAATTCGCTAGGAGAGTAGGGTAGCAAGTACTTCCAGTAGCCATTGTCTGCCTTTGCTAGTAGGTTCGCTAGGCGAATGAGGCAGTGAGCGTTCGCGGTGGCCTCGCTAGCAGGTTCGTTAGGCGAATGAGGCAGCAAGTGTTCGCGGTGGCCTCGCTAGGCGAGTAAGCCAGCGAGCGTGACAGAAAGGTGATTTTGTGCTGTTTTGCTTTATGATTCGTTTTGTAGGATTCCTTGGGTTGTGATAGGTAGAGAGATGGTGTTTAGGGGTGAAGAGTGTATACTTGGTGTTGAAAGGTGAAATTATGAAATATTGAATTTAATTGACATAATTAATTGGTGGGTAAGACATATATATATATATGTAATATGTATATGATGCACAGTGAGGTGATCGGGAGGATCGTGTGTACTCGGTGTTCGAATGTAAATTTCCCTATTATTTAATTTGATTAACATAATTGATTGGTGTGTGTATATATGTATATATGATGTACGGTGATGTGATCAGGAGGATCGTGTGCACTTAGTGTGCTTGATTTTGTGTGTTGTACATTTGGTGTCGTGCATATCATTGTGTTTTGGTGGGATGGATCATGTCTCAGGAGGAGCGTAAGTGATCCATTCGTACTCCTTTGTGGAGAATGGTGGGGTTGAATCATGTCTCAGGAGAAGCGTAAGTGATTCACCCGTACTCCTTTGTGGAGAATAGTGGGATGGATCATGTCTCAGGAGGAGCGTAAGTGATCCATCCGTACTCCTTTGTGGAGAATTGTGGAGTTGAATCATGTCTCAGGAGGAGCGTAAGTGATTCACCCGTACTCCTTTGTGGAGAATGGTGGGGATAAATCATGTCTCAGGAGGAGCGTAAGTGATCTATTCCGGGGTTCGATTGAATGAACCATTGAGTCGGTACCGCATGCATGGTGTTGAGTTGCATTCTTGCATTATTGTATGTTGTTTGATGATTGGACAGTAGGTCGTGTTTGATATTGGTGGGGTGATGACTTGTATATTTACTGCCTTTTATTCATGTATCCTATTACTGATAATTTTGATAATGTTTTCTCACCCCTCTGTTGCTGTTGTGGTATGTGCTTCTTCGGAAGTACAGATAATCCAGGTGCATAGCTAGCTTGGATAGTGGTGTGCGGGTCGAGTCTTAGGATGCTCTGATACGTAACACGGGACTTGGGCGTTTACTTTTATTATGATTGGATTTGTTATATTCCTGTGGCGTATCTTATTTTGATGAATTCTCTTAATGAATATTTCATGTAAATTGGAGGATGGCCCAGAGGGATGTATTAATGATTGTTTCCGCTGTATATTTTGAAAACCATCTAATGAAGTGTTTTGTTGAAATTTTGTGAATGTGATATCCCACTTTTGGAAGGGAAACTCTGATATTTATTTGATTTAATCGTATTTTGTTTTAACTTGGGAAAGTGGGGTGTTACAATGAGCAACCTTATTATGTATTTCAACATCACCAATAGCCTGAAAATAGTTTACATGAAGTGAAGGAAAGAGAGTAGTTGATGCAGTAGCTGAGGTGTAGCAAAAAATGCAAAAAGTTTCTCTCTCCTTGCCACTTGCATCCACTTGCTTGAATAAACAAATCAAATAATCCAATCTCAGGTTTTTTCTCGTGATAATCATTATAATCTCATCAATTAAGTCCCTAAACATCAAAGAATGATTTAAACAAGTGATTAGAAGAGGTTTGAATGGTTTATGCATCCAAATGTAAGTGTTGAACTTGGTTTTGTGACATGAAAAATCCCCAACTTGCACTCTTCGATTCTCCCTAACCACAAAGGTTGTGAAAATGATTTTCAAAAAGCCCCAAATATGATCTATAATTTTCATGTTTGTCAAAAGTTTAGATTCCAAGGGGAACTAGGTCAAAAATTTCCATGAAGTTGGCTGCAAAACTTGACTTACAAGTCAAAAAACAAGAAATTTTTCTAAGTGTGGAAATCCTTCACAACTTGATGAGCTCATAACTCAAAATTTATGCATTTCTAGACATCAACCCTTTAAGACACTTTTGTAGGACTTCATAAGAGCTTTCCAACCAGCTTTGGACCACTCAATTTGGATATGTGGTTTGAGAGTTATGACCATTCCAAATAAGCTTATAATTAGGGTTTTTCATAAACCCTAATTTCTTGATTCACAAGTTATCCATCAATTCTAACATGATTATGGAAACCTTGATTGCTTCGATTCAGGGTAAAAACCCTAAAAGTCAAAGAGTTGACTTTCCAGACAGACGAACCGAACAGTCGAAATCTTCAGGATCGATCCTTAGTGTTATAGGGTTTTTTGAACCTTTCATACTTCTTGAGGGGAATTAAATAAGTTATAGAAACATCATGGACCATGGTTCAAGCTTTGGAAACCCATTTAGACCAAAAGTCTAACTACAATTGACTTTTTCAACTAGAAACCCTAATTAGGGTTTTGCACAGCACTGCTTCAATTCTCTTGGTAACAACCTCAAATAGCACTTGTTCTTGGTAAGATATGAACCTCTTAATGATATGAAGACTTGATATGTAGAAGATCAATCCAAAACCTTGACTGATCAGTCCACGGGATTCTTGATTTTAACAATGTGAAACCTTAATTCATCTGCATCTTAACAAAGACTAGCTTGAAAGAGGTTAGGGTTAGATAACATATGCTTGATTCACCTAGAATGATAATGTAATCTAGGGGTCAAAATTTGGGGTATGACAGTAATGTCTTGGTGATCATATCAGCAACATTGTGATTTGATGAAACCTTTAGCATTTGAACTTCTCCATGCTCGATTACCCCTCTAATGAAATGTAGCCTCACATCGATGTGTTTGGCTCGTTCATGATAGGCTGAATTCTTCAATAGGTGTATAGAACTTTGACTATCACATTTAACACTGATAACTCGATCTTGAAGTTTAGCTCCTCGGCAAAACCTTCAAGCCACAATGCTTCTTTCATAGCTTTAGTGAGGGCGATTTTTTCGCTTCAGTGGTTGATAAGGCAACAACCTTCTAAAGTGTTGTTTTCCAACTGATTGTTATGCCAAAATAACATCTTCCTAAAACACCTTCTTTAACCCAGCACTAGTTAGCATGCATATGACTCTTTCCAAAATGGTTAGATTGAACCTTTTAGCCAAACCATTTTGTTGGGAGTACTAACAATAGTTTTGTGCCTTGTAATACCAGAGGCTGCACAAAAACTATCAAACGCCTCATTACAAAATTCAAGGCCATTGCCGATTCTCAACTTCTTGAACTTTCTTCCAGTCTAATTTTCAACTAGAGTCTTCCAACTTTTGAAATTCTCAAAAGTTTCATCCTTAGTCTTCTGGATGAATACTCATAACTTTCTGGAATAATCATCAAATATGGATAAAAAAAATACCTTGCTCCTGAATGTGATTGACACCTTACAGACCCCCAAAGATCAGCATGGATGTAATCAAGGGATCCATGTGTTCTTTGTTTGTCTTTATTGAACTTTACTCTGCAATATTTTCCAAGTACACAGGGTTCATAAAACTTCAGCTTTTTGACTTTATCTCCACCAAGTAGATTTTGTTTCCTCAATTCTACCTGACCCCTTTAACTAACATGGTTTAATATCATGTGAGAAATTTTTGTCTTTAACAAAGGATTTGTTGATGCAACATCTGTATAACCACTTACAACTTCAGTTTCAAAGGTATACAAGCCTTATTTCTTCACGCCTCTTAAGACTTCCTTCGACCCTTTCATGACTTTTAGAATACTTTTCTCTCCTTAGAAAACATATCCTTTCTTGTTGAATTCACCAAGAGAAATCAAATTTCTCTTCAAATCAAGTACATACATGACTTCGATCAATAACCTTATTGACTCATCATGGAGCTTGAATTTCACAGATCCAACACCTATAATCTTGCAAGCTTTATTATTTCCAAGCAATATAAATCCACCATCTTGATCACATAGTTCCTCAAACAAGTATTTGTTTGGAGTCATGTTCCAAGTGCAACCTGAATCTATAATCCACTATTTACTTGAGTCGCCACTTAAAACCACAAGAACATCAGATGAGTAAAAATCATCTTGAACAATGGTTGTGTTGCCATTATCCTTACCTTCACGATCTTTCAAGTGTTCAGTGCATACTTTTCTTGTATGAACCTCTTTCTTACAATGATAACATCAAATATCGGATGCATCACCTCTATAAGACTTCTGTTGACTTTTACCATTCTTCTTATCAAACTTGCCATCTCTCTTTGTGAATTTCGCCTTAACCGACAGGCCTTCACCAGTCAAAGATGGCTTGTGCTCCTTTCGTTAGTTCAAATTCTTATAATACAAGGTTGACTTAACTTCTTCAATGGTCAAAGACTCTCTTCCATACAAGATAGTTTCTTTGAAGTGAGCATGTGATATAGGCAAAGTACACAACAACAACAATAACGCTTAATCTTTATCCTCGATCTTGACATTGATATTTTTAAGATCAAAAAGCAGTTTGTTGAACATATCCAACTACTCAGTAAAAAATTTGTCTTCACTCATCTTAAATGAATACAGAGCTTGCTTTAGGTAGAGGTGATTAACCAACGATTTGGCCATGTACAAACTTTCGAGTTTCACCCATAACCCCGACGTCGTCGTCTCCTTTGAAACTTGTCAAAGAACCTTATCACCAAGGCTCAATAAGATGGTGTTGTGAATTTCTCTACCATAATCATTTTTTCTTTGTCCTTTAACCCATCGTTCATGGCTGCGACTCCCTTCAACGCTTCTAAACAACCCTGCTGAACCAGTAAGGCTTCCATCTTCAAGCTCAACAGACCGAAATCGTTCACTCCAGTGAACTTTTCAATCTCATACTTTATCGACGACATCTTATCCACGCTCACCACACCAATTTTTTTTGAAAAAAGATGTCAGAATAACAAAGTATAATTGGTTTCTTGATCAGCAAAAAACCCACAAGGTTAGAAAATAGGGAAGCAAGAAGAACACAATGAAATTGGTTATAAACTTTTATTGTTTACTTTCTCTTTGAAACACGATTACAAGTGTTATAAAATAGCAAATAACCTTTCTCACCCTAATTAGGATTTGCCTTATATCAAAGATGATAGACTAGCATATTATTTATAAGAAAACTAACACACTAACCTAATGGGCTTTTACACACAGACCCATTACACAAGCTAACTTTGAGAACAAGCTAACTTAAAGAATTAGGCATAATAAACAGGCACAATTTGACATGCTAACACTCCTAGCATACTTTGACTACAACATGTGAAGAGACTTTGACGACATGCTAAGTTCCTATCGAATTGTCAAAACAAGAAGCTACCATTCGACCATACTAGAGTTCAATCCAATATCTCACAAATGTGATCAAGATAAAGTAAAAATGGCTTTATTTCCTAATTTTCTTTGAGCGAGATGAAAGAGCAAGCATGTGGAAAATCCTCGTTATAGTCATCCGCATATGTCCAGCTGGAAAGACGTGCAAAGTGTTGGAGGATTCATACTTTAAAATGGTTTAAATGAAATATTATTAATGGTGTAGCACAAGTGTTTTAAATATTAGTAATAGTAAATATATAAATATATTACCATAAATGCATGTTGATTGGTGTCATTTGTCTAGCCTTTCATAAATAGGTTTCACCTAACTTAGAAAAGAATAAACCAAACAAGATCTCCCTAGTTGTACTCGTGAATCCTCTCCAAGTCAATAAAGTATCTCAGGTAGATAATATCGACATAATATGCAATTTTGTCCACAATATGGACATACTAACCAAATACACGAGGTATGACCACAACATACATACTCTATGATTAAAAAAACCTATGCATCATCACCATCAGCCTCCACTATCGCATTTAGGTAGTATTTGTACAACTTTTCTTAAAAAACTTGGTATGGTCTCAAGCAAGCCCTGCAAAAATGGTAAAAAAAAAAAAGTTTGATTCTTTCATGAAAATGAATGGTTACGATGAACCTATTACTGATCATTATGTTTTTTGTGAAGAAATTATTTTATGGTGATTTTATTACTCTCTAAATATATGTTGATGGCATGTTGGTTGTTGGTCATGCCACTAAGAAAATTGAAAGATTAAATAAAGAGTTAAACAAATCATTTGCAATGAAAGTCTGGGCTATCATGGCCTCTACAGTGGCCCCCCCAACGGTGCCTACCTAAAACTCTCATCTCTTTATGTACGCTCTCCTAATAGCTATAACACGTTGATAGATTAGAAACACATCAATGACATGATCATCCCTAATATACTCTTATTCCAATATCAGCTAATGAGATTACCTAGGTGGGTCTCCATGTGCATTTGGTGTCATGTAAGGATGTGGCATTGTAACAAACCATTCGATGTATCAGTATAGAACATTTTATGGTTGAGGAGCTGACATACTACGTACATCATCTAGGTTTAGCTGATTGTGATACTCCTCAAATAACATATCAATACCTCTATATAGTACTATAGAATGAGCAACAACAATGGGGACTTCAGAAATATCTTTAGATACACGGGATGGTGCATGACTACAATCACATCTTCTAGTATGCCTAGTCTTGCATAAATCTTGCAACCTAGCTATATATTTGCATGACATCCTGAAACTGTGGTTCATCAGGTTGCAGCAGCTTCACAATCTTCCTACTATGGTTTATACATTTTAACATCTCACTGTACTGTAAAAAAATAGACCATCGTCAGAAAGTTCAAATCTTATAGCACATATTTTTAAAAGAATAAATATAAATTTATTTTATGTCTCCATCCCACACGTGTCTAGCAGTATGGTGTGCATATATGTAAAGTAGTGAGGTGTTTGAGGGCCTCCTAAAAAAACATCAGAAACGACACCAATATATTGGACTTCTGAGGCTTCTAGGGCAACATGTTGGACTTATAGGATTTCTAGGACAGTAGCAGGAGACACATGCTTCTAGAAAAATGATGTCGAAGACATATAAACTCGAGAAGATGATTTATTTATTTTTTTGCATCAAATAAAGTGGCACCAACTGCTGGACGTAAGGACTAGCCTTTTTCCTCCGAATAGAAGCATGTCGGACTACTCTACCATGTCTCATTTTTTCTTGGCTGTCAGACATTTTACTTTTAATTAAACCAATAAAATTATATCATAATCAAATAATTAAACCCAGAGGACAAAACAAGCAAAATAAAATAAAATATGCATATTAGAAAAATTTATACCCGGTAAAACCAAAAAAGCACAAACGCAGAAATTGAACATACTTTAAGCTATAAACTTCAAACTAAAAAAAAAAAATTAAATGATGTCTAAAAAAACAACATATTATGGGTTTAACTACAATTTAATGTACTATAAATGACCTATTATGCGTTTAACTAGAACCTAATGCATCACAAAACAAAACAAAAATAAGAATTTTACCAAACGTGAGAAATGAATTGATTTTGATTGAATAAAGTAGAATAGAGATTGAACAATATCCTTGGATTGAGTGTAATGTCTAAGAAATGTGATAAAGATTGAAAAATAGTGGAAATGAAATTTGCTCACGAACTTTAATTTTAATTATGAATAAATTTTTTAAATGAAGAATGAAAAAAGAATGTATCTCACAATTATATAAATCAAACTAATTCGAAAATTTACTTCGGTACAAAAACAAAATTATCTCTATAAAAATACGAAGATTAACCTCCAAATTATTTTTATCTTTGTTTTTGTCAGTATTTATATTTTAAGTGTGTTCGGAAGTCAAATTTCAAGCATTATTGATATTAGTTGTTTAACGTGGTGGGTGAGCACACAAAGAATGCCAATAACAATCTCCAAAGTAAATTTTTTCACTATTCAAACAACTATGTGAAGAAGTATTAGACTTATATAATCAATAAAAACAACTACCTAATGTTTGGATAACCAACAAGACTGAAAAGTTACTATAAACTAACTTGTTTTTGTGAGGCAACACTTTGTAGCTTTTACAAAAATTACGTTGCTCAATGTGATTTTTTTAATCTGCCCTTTCATATGATAGTACAGTCAATGAATGGTTATATTGGAGCAGCTAGAATACGGTCCCTTGTACTTTCTATAGTTGAACAAGTACGAGCAGGTTCATAGTTTAGTTCAATATTAATTTTATAATCTTTTAAGAAAGACTTTAGTGGATGTTTAGTTGATAATATCATCATTCCATATATGCATGCAAACAAAATCTTCGCAACATATACGTGTCCTACTCTATAGAACACAAACAAAGCCACTTTGTGGTTGGCAAAACCTAATCCTTTGTATAATGGCCATTTTTGTTCTTCCTTACATCATTTTAGGAAATACCATATTTGACAATAAAAAATCTACAACTATATATATAAGTGCATGTTTTAGATACTTACCAAGCACAAGCATTTGCATACATAATAATATCCTAAAGTTTGGAGGAAAAAAATGAAGGGAGGCTCAATTGAACTCGGTGAAGTGTCTAAAAATGCATCTGGAAGTAAAGGAGTGAAAAGAGGGTTATCAATAATGGATTTTATTTTGAGAATAGTTGCAGGTGTTGCAACACTTGCTAGTGCTGTTGCTATGGCAACAACTGATGAGAGGCTTCCGTTTGCTACTGCTTTTATACAATTCAGAGCTGAATATGATGATCTTCCCTCATTTGTGTAAGTGTTATTTTCTTCTAATTAACGTTGGTATGAGAAATTAAATTCATCGTGGATTAAGTATATTCGTGTAAGTGCTACTAATAACTCCTAGAAACTGATATATATAACTGTGAGTATCAGAGTTTGAATTCTGGTGATGGCGTCCAACCTAACAATATTGACTTTGGTCTGTTGAGTTGAAATTTGTGGACGGATCAAATATTTTTTGAATATTTGATTATGAATATTTCAGGTTTTTTGTGATGGGAAACTCAATTGTTTGTGGATATCTTGCACTTTCACTAGTCCTGTCAATATTCCATATAGTGAGGAGCGCTGCAGTAAAAACTAGAATTCTCCTCATTGTTCTTGACATGGTAAATAAATACACTCATAAATGGTTATGTTAATTCCGTAATTTGCTTATGCTAATCAAGATTTGTTAATAAAGTTTGAGTTAATACTCTTGTGAAGGTAATGATGGGTGTGCTAACCGCAGCAGCGTCAGCAGCAGCATCGATTGTGTACATAGCGCATTATGGAAACACACAAGCCAATTGGTTTCCTATTTGCCAACAATACAACAGTTTCTGTGAACGTATTTCTGGTTCTCTTATTGGTTCTTACATTGCGGTTGCTATGTTCGTAATCATAATCATCCTATCACAAGTTGCAATCTCTCGAAACTGATCATATATGCTAGCTAGCGGGTGGTCGTGCATTTCTCTTCATTTATGAAATTGTGTGTATTCCTCTATGGTGTGTGTACATTTTGTATCAAAGTGTGTTACTCATGTTTAGCCTTGTGTTGGATAAAAAGCAATTTGAAGTTCCTCTTAATGACATTACGACAATTGCCAGACACTTATTGATCGTGATTGTGACAAGTGTTTGTGATTTGTTCATACTTATAATTCAAACATTTCAATCAAAAATACTTAGAAGTTGCATATTCTAATGACAAACCTGTACTATATACTTAAAGTTTTACATCCAAGTAAACCTTCTATATGTGTTCAATTAAAAATCCAAAATTCAAAAGAAAAATAAGGTCAAGATTTGGTGTTTTATACACAATTAGAGTTCAAAATACCAATACCCTGCAGCTTCATCTTTGCACTATGCTAACATAGCTACAAGTTCATCTATTGATTTCAATGTCTTCTCGTAATATAAGTACGATTCATATACCTTTGGCGATCGAACATATCGATCCATCTGAAAAGTCACAATACCAAAACACACAATTTTATGCCTATAGTTTCAAAAAAAACATATGATTGAACTCATTGATCAAACTAACAAAGCTAAGCATACAATATACATACCTCAGTCAAGTAATCAACCAATTCATTAGCAGTTTTGACATACTCTTTGTGACGATTTTCCGGCAAGGTAGTCATAGCATTTTTCAAATCCTGTTCAAGATAATTCTGTTTCAATCTTATATAAAACATAACATACCTCCAAGACAAAGTTTCCAACATTTCCCTAAGATTATGTAACCCTTCAGCTGTTTGTTTTATCCTTAAAACTGCATCTTCAGGGGAAAGTCCTGGCTCGAAATAATGTTCTCTAATGAAAGAACGAGTGCCCCAATTCTGTGCTAATGCTAATGGTGCTGTGCCAACAACCATTGATGTGGCTAGAAATGTTGAAATTAAATTTCTTCTATTGGTTGCATTTTGTTTAGAAGGTGAATGGTTGTTGTTGGTGTGGTTGTGGTTAATGTTGTTGTTTGAAGTGATTTTGTGTTTGGTTTTGATGTGAGCATGGAGTAGTGTGGTGGCATGAGTGAAGCTAGACATGGTTTTTTTTGTGTGGTGTATTAAGATTTGGGTGTGGTGTGAGTTTTGAATGGTGTATTTGGACTTTTGGTAGATTTTGGGCAGGTTCTTATTGGCTGACCGTGTTGCCCGGTTTTTGCATAATTGGACCTTGAGATTATGCCACGTGGAAGTTTTGTTATCCATTTTGAGGTGAGAAAACTATGACTTTGCTGCAAATTGAAGAATTTTCTTTTTTAGGGTACAAAGAGAAATAAGTACTTTTTTTTGTTGAAAAAAATGAAAAATATCAGTCTTATTTATAAAATAAATATTTAATTATATATAGATTCATTAAAAAGTTAACTGTGATTATTAAATTATTTTATATTTTAAAAATTGTTTTGTTGAGGCAATGGAATTGTTTGGTGAACGTTGAAATAAAATTTTGGCACGGTGTAGTAAGTTCTTAGAAGTGATGAAAAGATTAGCATCTAATGTTAAAATTTGTGAGATAATGAAAAATGATGTGTGAGTTAATAGTGGATTTGAATCATACATTTAGTTGGAGTATTCTAGATCTATATCAAAAGCGAGTTTTCTCTTATAGTGTCTTTGATTGGTTCAGAACTGTTGCCTCCAAGGTTTCTTGTGGCGTGATGATAGTGAGAAGCCTTTTAGAGAACTTGGTTAGATTCTCAGGATACTCAAGTGCACTTAAGGGTAGTAGTGTTCTTGAGGCGAAATATAACAGTTGCTTTCTTGTCTCTCCATTTCCTTTCATTATGAGTCTTTGACTAATTTTCCCCGCTTCTCTATATAAGGGTCATTTGGGATTTATAAACGTTTTTTTTCCTTTTACACAAACAACAATTTCTTTTTCTCCTACACACTTTGATTTTCTTCTATGAACTTTTTCAACACCCACTTTGTCAATCTTTTTTCTTCTATGGGTTATACATTTCTTGATCTAACACACCTTCTGTGTTATCTCCTTTAATTGTTATCTCTGTTTTTGGTTTTTCTAAAGTATCATTTTTATCTTTTATGTTTATAATTAAGTGCTCTTCTTTATTGCTCTTGATATGACCCACAAAAGAAATGTATCTACAAATGTAAGAAATATACCTAGTACTGATGATTCATCTTATACTACTAGGATAATGAACCAAAAAATGTCAAATATTGACCCCTCAGAAGTTAAACAACATATTGCGAACCTCATTGTGCTTAGCGATAACCATAGGTCTGGAGGGAGTTCTACTGAAAATGGTAGTGAACCCTCTAATTTTAATTATGTTGGAGGTGTGGATGATTCCTCCAAAGGAAATGAAAAAAGAGACCATGATAGTCATATTGTTAGGGGCACGGATATCACCATTATTCCCTTGTCATCTCCTGTAGATCTGAGACTTGTTGAGATTACCCTGAATGAACGATTGAATGATTATTTTATTAAATCTTTTAAGGAGACAAATGGTCGGGATCCTAATGAAATGAAGGTAAGAGACCATATTATCTTTTGAAGTTATTCTTGGATTCATGGCCGACAATATATCTTTTCCGACAATTAGAAAGATACAGTGAGGGAAAATGTTAGAGTTTAGTGCCTTCCAATGATGTCTTTCAATACCACTAGGTGGATGATGAATCATTGGGATTGACTTTTTGCTTCAACAATGTCGCCCTTCTAGAAGGTGCCTGCTGTAACGTCTCACATTCTCTTATTCAATTTAATGGATGTGTTTTGTTGTATAATCAATTGGGGACTTACTTGTGATGTATGGAGTGAGTTAAGTGTGTTGAGAGCCATAAATGTGTTGAAGAGTGTGGAATTAGAATACCGAGGATTAAAGTGAACATTTTACCCTAAAGGAAAACTTCGTCATTTAAAAACATTACATTATATATCAAGACAAAATATTTATGGGAGTTAAGGAAAAAAATTAAGTTACTAGGTCATAGTTCAGATGAAAAGGTCACTTGGAATTTGGTTTAACATTGAGGGTAATTTAGAAAATTAAAAATTACTAATGAAAGGGGTAATATGGTCATTGGTGTACAAGTTATATAAGACCTAACTTAGAATGAAAAAAAGTCAAAATTTTGTCTCTTCTTCCTCCTTCATAAGAGAATGTTTAGAACAGTGTTGATGATCTCAATTCCGATGATGTCCCATTATTGCTGGTAAGAAAATGGTCAGAATCCCATCAGAACTGAAGGATGCAAAGCCTTTCATATGTTTGATGGACATGATGGTTTCCTTTAATTTATAGCTTTGGCTTAAGTAGGTATTCATTTCAAAAGTGATTTTGTTATGAACGACTTGAGTGATATCTTCATTAGGTCTAGACATATTTGTAGAATAATTTCCTGTAAGTAGTCTTTGAATACCGAATGGATGTTTTTCTCTTTGGTTCATTCCATCCCATTCTTATCCAAGATAGTAGTGATGTGATTTTTATATTTTCTAAGGGTTCCTTTGTGATGGAAGTATTTGGAGTTTTTTATTACATAATGAGAAATTCATTGAAAATGTCCATTGGACCCAATGAGAAAAATAGAATGAGTGAATTAATTTACAATAGATTGATGCCCATGTATATATAGCAATTAGGCCTCATACAAGTCAGCCCAAGACTAAAGGAAAACAAACTATAAACCTAACAGAATAATCACCAAAGTGGAAAGGTGGTTAAGCTTTTAATACCTCCCATAAGCTTGGGGGTAAATAGATTGAACACCAAGCTTAGAGATATTTGAGAGAAAAGGTGTGAGGTCTAGAAGTTTAGTAAAGATGTATGCAAGGTGTTATGAAGAAGGAACTGGAAGTTGTAACAGCCCAATTTTTCAATAAGTGATTAATTGTGCTAATTAATTGGTTTATGTGATTTATCTGATTTAAATAAATTATTGGATTTATTTAAATGAGTTAATGGATTTAATTAATTTATTCTACTTGGTAGAATAATGTGGATTTATTAGATATTCTCTAATTAATGATAAGATGAGATATTTTGTGAGAAATGAATTGATAGGTATTTTTTAGAGAAGAATTATGATGGAAAGAAAATAGAAGGATATATAAGGGAAATTGGAGAGAAAAGAAAAGAGATAGAAACATAAGAGAAAGAAAGAAAGAAAAGGAGAGAAAGAATAGAGAAAGAGGAGAAAAGAGAAGAGAAGAGGGAAACTTGGAGAAATCATCAAGAATCAACTTCAAACTTCAATCCAATCAAGGTAAGGGTGAGAAACATTATTATTTGATCAATGTGTATGATTATGTATGAGTTGTGTTGGATTTGTTGGGTGTTTTTCTCTATTTTCCATTTCTAGGGCAAATGAGTTAAATCGATAGAATCGAGTTTTGAACGGTTAGAATTCAAAATAAATTGCATAGTTTAGTCGGGTAATGTTTAGTCGTGATTATTGGATTTCGTTTGATTGAATTTGGTTGAGTTTGTGAGTTTTGACATTTTTGGATAATTGAGGGTTTGAGATTTGAGTGAAACTCGGACGTCGTAGAAATTGTGTTTAATGGTTCTAATTCACTGCTATATGTTAGGTGAGTATGAGTATGTGTTTGTTTCGAAAAAAAAGAATTGAATCGGTCGGATTTTCGGGCGAAAATACAAAATCCCGTAGCCGTGTTTAGGCAAAATTCTGGTTTTTCGGAAAACTTCAAAAATTCATAACTCTTGAACCGTAAGTCGGTTTTGACCCCCGTTCGAAGCGTTGGTAAGTTAACGATATTACCTTTCTAGAAAAAATGGCTTTGAGGCTTGTACCTAGTTCAATTATAGCAGAAAATTGAAAACATATTGTTGTGTTGATTTTTACCGTCGCGAATGTGTGTGATTGATGTGTTATTGTGCAGAATACTTTTGTTATATAACGTATAGCTTGTGCATGTTGTGATATGATATGTTGTGGGTAGCCGTATGGCGTGAATCCTAGATGGTGGAATCGATTATGAAATATAGTCTTTTGACAAATATATGCGTATTGTTTGTATGTGAAGAATGCATGAGAATATATTGTGAATATGTGTGCATTGTTTGAAAAGGTAATGAGGTTAAATTATGAATGCATATTTGTTGTATCCGATTATTGTGAATTAATGCATGAGAGCATATTGTAAGATATGCGTGCATTGTTTGACAAATATGTTGATGAAAAGTATGAATACTTGATTATATGATATGTTGTGTGTGCAATCTTGTTTAATTCTTGAAGGGAGGAATTATGTGAATGCATGGGATTAAGACGTGTGATCGGTCTTAAGTGCATTTTGTTGTTGATTGCATATGCATCATTTAGTCAAGAGGCAATGTTTGCTAGTTTCGTGGAGGCTAGTGACTTGTCCCAAACCTAGAGCGGGGTTTGAAAGCTTAGGGAACGGGCTTTTGTTGTTATCGGTCTAGGGAACGGACCCGGTTTAAGTGTAAAAACCGAAAAATGATAACAAGTGTTGGTACCACATGGCATGAGTTGCATTGAGTCTCATGGAATGAATATATGATTGTTGTATGAAGTAATGCATAGGTGTATGTGCATGACTTGTGTAATTGTGAACTATGGATATGTTTGATGATTGACCATATTTCTATATATATATATATATATATATATATATATATATATATATATATATATATATATATATATATATATATATATATATATATATATATATATATATATATATATATATATATATATATATATATATATATGCTTTGTGAAGTATATGATGAGTTATGATGAAGTATGGTGAGAATGGTGGATATGCGTATGTGCATTACTTGTGTAATTGAGAGTTGTGAATATGTGATCATTGTATGAAAGTATGCTTATGAACATGAATTGTTGGTTTGAGAATTGTGAATGTGTAATTGTGAATTAGTGAGTAAACATAATATGTGTATGTTCATGTGGAATGTTGAGATTTATGGATACGTGCATGATGAATATGCTTGGTGATTATCCATATTTGATTATATATATGTTGTATTGTACATGATGAGTTATAATGAATTGTGGTGAGAAAATGTGGAATATATGTATTTTGTGCTTGTGTATTTGTGTATATATAATTATATGCACTGTTATTATGATAATATTTCTCACCCTTCTGCTGGAATGATGTCCTACATGACATCGTGTAGGTATCAAGGAGTAGTATTGCTCGTAGTTACGAGGTCGCTTTTGGTGTAGCCGTTTAGTGATTTAATTATGTTGGGTCGAGTCATGCTCTGATCATGTAACACTGGGATCGCTTCGGTTGTGTTTAAGATATACATTATGTACTATATAAATGTGTTTATATCCATTGGAGTACTATGATGTTGGCCTTAGTGCCTATGTGATGTTGTTTTATGTGATAAAAACAAATGTTTCTTTTATGAAAATTGTGGTATAATTGAATCCGCTGCTACATGCAAAGTGAAGTTTTGTAAAGCATAATTTTATATTGAAATAGTAATGAGCATGACAGGTGGTTTTGATATTTTGAAAGTTATGTGTAATGCCCTTTTGTAAATGCATGGAAATTTACTCTAATTATTCATATATTATCCGTGGGGTTTAGAAGGGTGTTACATTAGTGGTATCAGAGCCATACCTCTCCCAGTACGATGTGGTTCGGGGACGAACCAAGCGGAAGTTGGTGGGCATGTAAAACCTGAGGTGAAAGAGGACGGTGATTACATGTAACACCCGTGGGCGAGGGAGTGGTTGTCGGTGCATGAGGCATGACAATGAGACTCTCCTAGCAGCTTCTAGGGAAAACCGAATTCACATCAGAATGAGAGGGATCCTGAGGCTATGCAGGTATGGAACTGCATGGTTGAATTAAGGCTTATAAGGATTAATTGGTACTACCTATACCAACAAGATGCATTTTCTTTTCGGTAGCCCGTTCATAAGAACTCCACAGTTAAGCGTGCTTGACTTGGAGCAATTCTGGAATGGGTGACCTTCTGGGAAGTTTCTCGGAAAGCGTGTGATTGAGGACAAAGCATACTGAAAAGACCCGTGTTGGTTTGTGGGGTCAGTCGGTAATCCTAAAAAGCAATATGGGGCGTTACAAATGGTATCAGAGCAGGTCGGTCCGTCCGGACAAGTTGTCTAATGTTGGGTGTTCCCTTGTATGCGACACGTGTATGAAAACAGTGTCGATACATGTTTGTTGTCTAACCTTTGTCTACAGAAGTGGGAATGATCTAAGTGGGGGGAGAAATTGTGCTTCTCCAGGATGCTGCAAGTGTGGAGTTGTAGCTCAGTGTGTGGTTAAACGCTCTTATAGTTTGGTAAAGATGGTTTATACCCCATCATGATTTTCGGCTATCTATCGATAAATTGAGGAACTGATCACCCTTAATCTCTTGTTGATAGTAGTTGGGATTGTGTTGGATGGGATAGACGTGTCTTGCAAGCTTAGATGGCGTGAGCAATGAATTGTTTGGAGTTAAGCCAAGTGCTGAAGAATTGTTTTGATGAGTCGGCGCAGGACATTGATGAGATGTTTCATTTTGATGGAAATTTTGAGTGTTAACGAAAGTGGGAAGTTGGCGGTTTGCCGATTAATTGTGGTTGTCTGGAAGTTATTCTGACAAGATAGTGATATACAGCCAGGACGTGAAGTGGAGTTGTGATTGACTTAGTTACGGGAACTAGTCTGATATTAAGAGCTCTATATTGTATGTCTATTTGGATAGTCACGGAATTAAACTGATTGAGTAGTTTTGAGACTTGTGTCTGGTGTGTGTGTTGTGGCAACAGATTGTGAAGTCAAGTATATAAAGGGTGGATAGTGACTTCTGGTGATTATTAAAGGAATTAAGGTGTGGGATACTATATTGGTATAATTAGACCTTTAAACATTTCAAGAGTTGAAATAAAATTTTGGCACGGTGTAGTAAATTCTTAAAAGTGATGAAAAGATTAGCATCTAATGTTAAAATTTGTGAGATAATGAAAAATGATGTGTGAGTTAATAGTGGATTTGAATCATACATTTAGTTGGAGTGTTCTAGATCTATATCAAAAGCGAGTTTTCTCTTATAGTGTCTTTGATTGGTTCAGAACTGTTGCCTCCAAGGTTTCTTGTGGCGTGATAGTGAGAAGCCTTTTAGAGAACTTGGTTAGATTCTCAGGATACTCAGGTGCACTTAAGGGTAGTAGTGTTCTTGAGGCGAAATATAACAGTTGCTTTCTTGTCTCTCCATTTCCTTTCATTATGAGTCTTTGACTAATTTTCCCCGCTTCCCTATATAAGGGTCATTTGGGATTTATAAACGTTTTTTTTCCTTTTATACAAACAACAATTTCTTTTTCTCCTACACACTTTGATTTTCTTCTATGAACTTTTTCAACACCCACTTTGTCAATCTTTTTTCTTCTATAGGTTATACATTTCTTGATCTAACACACCTTCTGTGTTATCTCCTTTAATTGTTATCTCTGTTTTTGGTTTTTCTAAAGTATCATTTTTATCTTTTATGTTTATAATTAAGTGCTCTTCTTTATTGCTCTTGATATGACCCACAAAAGAAATGTATCTACAAATGTAAGAAATATACCTAGTACTGATGATTCATCTTATACTACTAGGATAATGAACCAAAAAATGTCAAATATTGACCCCTCAGAAGTTAAACAACATATTGCGAACCTCATTGTGCTTAGCGATAACCATAGGTCTGGAGGGAGTTCTATTGAAAATGGTAGTGAACCCTCTAATTTTAATTATGTTGGAGGTGTGGATGATTCCTCCAAAGGAAATGAAAAAAGAGACCATGATAGTCATATTGTTAGGGGCATGGATATCACCATTATTTCCTTGTCATCTCCTGTAGATCTGAGACTTGTTGAGATTACCCTGAATGAACGATTGAATGATTATTTTATTAAATCTTTTAAGGAGACAAATGGTCGGGATCCTAATGAAATGAAGGTTAGAGACCATATTATCTTTTGAAGTTATTCTTGGATTCATGACCGACAATATATCTTTTCAGACAATTAGAAAGATACGGTGAGGGAAAATGTTGGAGTTTAGTGCCTTCCAATGATGTCTTTCAATACCACTAGGTGGATGATGAATCATTGGGATTGACTTTTTGCTTCAACAATGTCGCCCTTCTAGAAGGTGCCTACTGTAACGTCTCACATTCTCTTATTCAATTTAATGGATGTGTTTTGTTGTATAATCAATTGGGGACTTACTTGTGATGTATGGAGTGAGTTAAGTGTGTTGAGAGCCATAAATGTGTTGAAGAGTGTGGAATTAGAATACCGAGGATTAAAGTGAACATTTTACCCTAAAGGAAAACTTCGTCATTTAAAAACATTACATTATATATCAAGACAAAATATTTATGGGAGTTAAGGAAAAAAATTAAGTTACTAGGTCATAGTTCAGATGAAAAGGTCACTTGGAATTTGGTTTAACATTGAGGGTAATTTAGAAAATTAAAAATTACTAATGAAAGGGGTAATATGGTCATTGGTGTACAAGTTATATAAGACCTAACTTAGAATGAAAAAAAGTCAAAATTTTGTCTCTTCTTCCTCCTTCATAAGAGAATGTTTAGAACAGTGTTGATGATCTCAATTCCGATGATGTCCCATTATTGCTGGTAAGAAAATGGTCAGAATCCCATCAGAACTGAAGGATGCAAAGCCTTTCATATGTTTGATGGACATGATGTTTTCCTTTAATTTATAGCTTTGGCTTAAGTAGGTATTCATTTCAAAAGTGATTTTGTTATGAACGACTTGAGTGATATCTTCATTAGGTCTAGACATATTTGTAGAATAATTTCCTGTAAGTAGTCTTTGAATACCGAATGGATGTTTTTCTCTTTGGTTCATTCCATCCCATTCTTATCCAAGATAGTAGTGATGTGATTTTTATATTTTCTAAGGGTTCCTTTGTGATGGAAGTATTTGGAGTTTTTATTACATAATGAGAAATTCATTGAAAATGTCCATTGAACCCAATGAGAAAAATAGAATGAGTGAATTAATTTACAATAGATTGAGGCCCATGTATATATAGCAATTAGGCCTCATACAAGTCAGCCCAAGACTAAAGGAAAACAAACTATAAACCTAACAGAATAATCACCAAAGTGGAAAGGTGGTTAAGCTTTTAATACCTCCCATAAGCTTGGGGGTAAATAGATTGAACACCAAGCTTGGAGATATTTGAGAGAAAAGGTGTGAGGTCTAGAAGTTTAGTAAAGATGTATGCAAGGTGTTATGAAGAAGGAACTGGAAGTTGTAACAGCCCAATTTTTCAATAAGTGATTAATTGTGCTAATTAATTGGTTTATGTGATTTATCTGATTTAAATAAATTATTGGATTTATTTAAATGAGTTAATGGATTTAATTAATTTATTCTACTTGGTAGAATAATGTGGATTTATTAGATATTCTCTAATTAATGATAAGATGAGATATTTTGTGAGAAATGAATTGATAGGTATTTTTTAGAGAAGAATTATGATGGAAAGAAAATAGAAGGATATATAAGGGAAATTGGAGAGAAAAGAAAAGAGATAGAAACATAAGAGAAAGAAAGAAAGAAAAGGAGAGAAAGAATAGAGAAAGAGGAGAAAAGAGAAGAGAAGAGGGAAACTTGGAGAAATCATCAAGAATCAACTTCAAGCTTCAATCCAATCAAGGTAAGGGTGAGAAACATTATTATTTGATCAATGTGTATGATTATGTATGAGTTGTGTTGGATTTGTTGGGTGTTTTTCTCTATTTTCCATTTCTAGGGCAAATGAGTTAAATCGATAGAATCGAGTTTTGAACGGTTAGAATTCAAAATAAATTGCATAGTTTAGTCGGGTAATGTTTAGTCGTGATTATTGGATTTCGTTTGATTGAATTTGGTTGAGTTTGTGAGTTTTGACATTTTTGGATAATTGAGGGTTTGAGATTTGAGTGAAACTCGGACGTCGTAGAAATCGTGTTTAATGGTTCTAATTCACTACTATATGTTAGGTGAGTATGAGTATGTGTTTGTTTCGAAAAAAAAGAATTGAATCGGTCGGATTTTCGGGCGAAAATGCAAAATCCCGTAGCCGTGTTTAGGCAAAATTCTGGTTTTTCGGAAAACTTCAAAAATTCATAACTCTTGAACCGTAAGTCGGTTTTGACCCCCGTTCGAAGCGTTGGTAAGTTAACGATATTATCTTTCTAGAAAAAATGGCTTTGAGGCCTGTACCTAGTTCAATTATAGCAGAAAATTGAAAACATGTTGTTGTGTAGATTTTTACCGTCGCGAATGTGTGTGATTGATGTGTTATTGTGCAGAATACTTTTGTTATATAACGTATAGCTTGTGCATGTTGTGATATGATATGCTGTGGGTAGCCGTATGGCGTGAATCCTAGATAGTGGAATCGATTATGAAATATAGTCTTTTGACAAATATATGCGTATTGTTTGTATGTGAAGAATGCATGAGAATATATTGTGAATATGTGTGCATTGTTTGAAAAGGTAATGAGGTTGAATTATGAATGCATATTTGTTGTATCCGATTATTGTGAATTAATGCATGAGAGCATATTGTAAGATATGCGTGCATTGTTTGACAAATATGTTGATGAAAAGTATGAATACTTGATTATATGATATGTTGTGTGTGCAATCTTGTTTAATTCTTGAAGGGAGGAATTATGTGAATGCATGGGATTAAGACGTGTGATCGGTCTTAAGTGCATTTTATTGTTGATTGCATATGCATCATTTAGTCAAGAGGCAATGTTTGCTAGTTTCGTGGAGGCTAGTGACTTGTCCCAAACCTAGAGCGGGGTTTGAAAGCTTAGGGAACGAGCTTTTGTTGTTATCGGTCTAGGGAACGGACCCGGTTTAAGTGTAAAAACCGAAAAATGATAACAAGTGTTGGTACCACATGGCATGAGTTGCATTGAGTCTCATGGAATGAATATATGATTGTTGTATGAAGTTATGCATAGGTGTATGTACATGACTTGTGTAATTGTGAACTATGGATATGTTTGATGATTGACCATATTTGTGTATATATATATATATATATATATATATATATATATATATATATATATATATATATATATATATATATATATATATATATATATATATATATATATATATATATATATATATATATATATATATATTTATGCTTTGTGAAGTATATGATGAGTTATGATGAAGTATGGTGAGAATGGTGGAATATGCGTATGTGCATTACTTGTGTAATTGAGAGTTGTGAATATGTGATCATTGTATGAAAGTATGCTTATGAACATGAATTGTTGGTTTGAGAATTGTGAATTAGTGAGTAAACATAATATGTGTATGTTCATGTGGAATGTTGAGATTTATGGATACGTGCATGATGAATATGCTTGGTGATTATCCATATTTGATTATATATATGTTGTATTGTACATGATGAGTTATAATGAATTGTGGTGAGAAAATGTGGAATATATGTATTTTGTGCTTGTGTATTTGTGTATATATAATTATATGCACTGTTATTATGATAATATTTCTCACCCTTCTGCTGGAATGATGTCCTACATGACATCGTGTAGGTATCAAGGAGTAGTATTGCTCGTAGTTACGAGGTCGCTTTTGGTGTAGCCGTTTAGTGATTTAATTATGTTGGGTCGAGTCATGCTCTGGTCATGTAACACTGGGATCGCTTCGGTTGTGTTTAAGATATACATTATGTACTCTATAAATGTGTTTATATCCATTGGAGTACTATGATGTTGGCCTTAGTGCCTAAGTGATGTTGTTTTATGTGATAAAAACAAATGTTTCTTTTATGAAAATTGTGGTATAATTGAATCCGCTGCTACATGCAAAGTGAAGTTTTGTAAAGCATAATTTTATATTGAAATAGTAATGAGCATGACAGGTGGTTTTGATATTTTGAAAGTTATGTGTAATGCCCTTTTGTAAATGCATGGAAATTTACTCTAATTATTCATATATTATCCGTGGGGTTTAGAAGGGTGTTACATTAGTGGTATCAGAGCCATACCTCTCCCAGTACGATGTGGTTCGGGGACGAACCAAGCGGAAGCTGATGGGCATGTAAAACCTGAGGTGAAAGAGGATGGTGGTTACATGTAACACCCGTGGGCGAGGGAGTGGTTGTCGGTGCATGAGGCATGACAATGAGACTCTCCTAGCAGCTTCTAGGGAAAACCGAATTCACATCAGAATGAGAGGGATCCTGAGGCTATGCAGGTATGGGACTGCATGGTTGAATTAAGGCTTATAAGGATTAATTGGTACTACCTATACCAACAAGATGCATTTTCTTTTCGGTAGCCCGTTCATAAGAACTCCACAGTTAAGCGTGCTTGACTTGGAGCAATTCTGGAATGGGTGACCTTCTGGGAAGTTTCTCGGAAAGCGTGTGATTGAGGACAAAGCATGCTGAAAAGACCCGTGTTGGTTTGTGGGGTCAGTCGGTAATCCTAAAAAGCAATATGGGGCATTACAAATGGTATCAGAGCAGGTCGGTCCGTCCGGACAAGTTGTCTAATGTTGGTTGTTCCCTTGTATGCGACACGTGTGTGAAAACACTGTCGATACATGTTTGTTGTCTAACCTTTGTCTACAGAAGTGGGAATGATCTAAGTGGGGGGAGAAATTGTGCTTCTCCAGGATGCTGCAAGTGTGGAGTTGTAGCTCAGTGTGTGGTTAAATGCTCTTATAGTTTGGTAAATGTGGTTTATACCCCATCATGATTTTCGGTTGTCTATCGATAAATTGAGGAACTGATCACCCTTAATCTCTTGTTGATAGTAATTGGGATTGTGTTGGATGGGATAGACGTGTCTTGCAAGCTTAGATGGCGTGAGCAATGAATTGTTTGGAGTTAAGCCAAGTGCTGAAGAATTGTTTTGATGAGTCGGCGCAGGACATTGATGAGATGTTTCATTTTGATGGAAATTTTGAGTGTTAACGAAAGTGGGAAGTTGGCGGTTTGCCGATTAATTGTGGTTGTCTGGAAGTTATTCTGACAAGATAGTGATATACAGCCAGGACGTGAAGTGGAGTTGTGATTGACTTAGTTACGGGAACTAGTCTGATATTAAGAGCTCTATATTGTATGTCTATTTGGATAGTTAAGGAATTAAACTGATTGAGTAGTTTTGAGACTTGTGTCTGGTGTGTGTGTTGTGGCAACAGATTGTGAAGTCAAGTATATAAAGGGTGGATAGTGACTTCTGGTGATTATTAAAGGAATTAAGGTGTGGGATACTATATTGGTATAATTAGACCTTTAAACATTTCAAGAGTTGAAGATGTGTTGAATGGCCTTCTAAGTGTGGAAATGTTGTTTTCGTATTTTTGTCGTAACGGGAGAACCGTAACTCGGAATGACGCAAGATTAGAAGCGCGGGAAGTATTACAATGTTTTATGTGATGGTGAAGTAGTGACATGGAATTAAGTATTTATTGATGGAATATGTTTGGTTGTTGTAGTAAGTGCGGTTTGTATTTCCGCCATGACTCACAAATTGAGTGTCCGTTTGGCATGGGATTCTCCATACTTAATTGAGTGAGTCAATGGTTGGGCAACCGATGATATTTGGATATACTCGAAGAGTATAGAGGATCATGTTGAGCATCGAGAACCTGAGTTATCAGTGTTGGAGAAGAAGTAGTAATATTCTATTGTGAAGAAAGTTTAAGGAATTGTTAGGAAAGCTGTCAACAGCTCGTGTATTGGTTTTTCCGAATCCGACAAAACAAATTGTTGTGTTTTGTGATGTTTGGTTGATATGATTGGGGGATATGTTAAGTACAACATCAACAAGTTTTGGTTATGCTTTAAGGTAACTTAAAGTACATAAGGGAATTATCTGACAAGTAATTGGAGTTGGTTGCTGTTGCGTGTTTGTGCCGGAGTATGGAAGCCTCAATTGTTTAGTTGAGATTTGAGATGGTTGGTGATCTTAAGAACTTAAGGTATTTGTTGATTTGAAAAAGAGTTAAATATGGTGCAGAGGAAATAAATAGGGACTTTTGAAGGATTATGGTTTTGGGTTGAATTACCATTCGAGTGAGACCAAGTGGTAGCAGAGGTATAGAATTGGAAATTTCTGTATATACCAATGATGATGGTAAGGAGTTAGAACTGATAAAGCAAATTCGGGATATGAGTTTGGTCTGTGAAGGAAATATCTTAGGGAGTTGAGCTTTGTATCTTGAGACTGACTATAGGTATTCTTGATAAGATTCGAAGAAGTCGAAGTTCTAATTTGAGTTAATAGATTGATTGAATTTAATGAATTGAAGTCGAAGAGCTGATTTTCGGATTAATGAGAATGGTACCATGAGATGTCGTGATGGAGTGTGTGTTCCAAATAGTGTGAGTTAGATAAGAGTACTCTGGAAGAAGAACATTGAGATAGATGGAGAGAGAAGTGGTTGAAGTGGTATGTGCTGGTTTGACTTATCGAAAGTCGAAGTGTGAACATCAGAGGTTGTTGGACCTGATACAACTGTTGAATATTTCTAAATGGTATGGGATAGTATTCCCATGGATTTTGTGTCGGGTTTTTCGAAGAAATGTGAAGGGATATGATTCGACTTGGGTGGTTATGAATGGATTGGCAAGATTAACTCATTTCTTACTAATGAGGATGAATCATTCTATGTTGAAGCTAGCTAAGAGGTATAGTGAGGAAGTTGCGGGGTAGTATGGGTTACCGTCGAATATTGTGTCAGATGGGAATCTGAATTTTCGTTGAGATTTTGAGAAAGTTGTAGACGCTTTGGGTGTCATGTTGAAGTTGAACTTTTTCTAGCATCCGTGGACGGAATGGACAGACAAAGAGAACTATCTAGTATGTACGAGATTTGTGGAGAGCTTGTGTGTTGGATTAAGGTGGATCGTGGGATAGTTAACTATCGTTGCTTGAATTACCTACAATGACAATGATCATTCTAGTATCGGAATGACATTGTATGAGGCTTTGTACGGTAAGAGGTGTAGGAATCCTTTGTGTTGATGTGTGCCAGGCGAGAGTGTTGTACTCGGACCTAATATTGTGCAAGAGACGACTAGAAAGATTAAAAGGACCCAAGAAAAGACGTGTTTCGAGAGTTACAATAGTAACTGGTGTCGGTCGAGCTTGAGGTCTCGGAAGCACCAACTGTGTTTTGTTGATCTGTATCAGAGTGGCGCAGCGGAAGCATGGAGAAAATAGCATGTTAGATTGTTTTACCGCTGTCGCTTGTGGGAATTGCATGATGTGTTCATGTGTCTAAGTTGAGGAAGTGCATTGATTCAGATGGATAGTGTACGAGTGAGAGAGGATTTGATTGTTGAGACATTGCCAGTTCAGGTTGATGAACGAGAAGCAACTTCGAGGTATAGAGATTCCTTTGGTGGAGGTAGTTGGGAGATTAGGATGCGAGAGTCGTATCCAGAGTTATTTGAATCAGGTAACATTTTCGAGGACGAAAATTCCTAAAGTGGGGGAGGGTTGTAACAGCCCAATTTTTCAATAAGTGCTTAATTGTGCTAATTAATTGGTTTATATGATTTATCTGATTTAAATAAATTATTGGATTTATTTAAATGAGTTAATGGATTTAATTAATTTATTCTACTTGGTAGAATAATGTGGATTTATTAGATATTCTCTAATTAATGATAAGATGAGATATTTTGTGAGAAATGAATTGATAGGTATTTTTTAGAGAAGAATTATGATGGAAAGAAAATAGAAGGATATATAAGGGAAATTGGAGAGAAAAGAAAAGAGATAGAAACATAAGAGAAAGAAAGAAAGAAAAGGAGAGAAAGAATAGAGAAAGAGGAGAAAAGAGAAGAGAAGAGGGAAACTTGGAGAAATCATCAAGAATCAACTTCAAACTTCAATCCAATCAAGGTAAGGGTGAGAAACATTATTATTTGATCAATGTGTATGATTATGTATGAGTTGTGTTGGATTTGTTGGGTGTTTTTCTCTATTTTCCATTTCTAGGGCAAATGAGTTAAATCGATAGAATCGAGTTTTGAACGGTTAGAATTCAAAATAAATTGCATAGTTTAGTCGGGTAATGTTTAGCCGTGATTATTGGATTTCATTTGATTGAATTTGGTTGAGTTTGTGAGTTTTGACATTTTTGGATAATTGAGGGTTTGAGATTTGAGTGAAAATTGGACGTCGTAGAAATCGTGTTTAATGGTTCTAATTCACTGCTATATGTTAGGTGAGTATGAGTATGTGTTTGTTTCGAAAAAAATAATTGAATCGGTCGGATTTTCGGGCGAAAATGCAAAATCCCGTAGCCGTGTTTAGACAAAATTCTGGTTTTTCGGAAAACTTCAAAAATTCATAACTCTTGAACCGTAAGTCGGTTTTGACCCCCGTTCAAAGCGTTGGTAAGTTAACGAGATTGTATTTCTAGAAAAAATGGCTTTGAGGCCTGTACCTAGTTCAATTATAGCAGAAAATTGAAAACATATTGTTGTGTTGATTTTTACCGTCGCGAATGTGTGTGATTGATGTGTTATTGTGCAGAATACTTTATTATATAACGTATAGCTTGTGCATGTTGTGATATGATATGATGTGGGTAGCCGTATGGCGTGAATCCTAGATGGTGGAATCGATTATGAAATATAGTCTTTTGACAAATATATGCGTATTGTTTGTATGTGAAGAATGCATGAGAATATATTGTGAATATGTGTGCATTGTTTGAAAAGGTAATGAGGTTGAATTATGAATGCATATTTGTTGTATCCGATTATTGTGAATTAATGCATGAGAGCATATTGTAAGATATGCGTGCATTGTTTGACAAATATGTTGATGAAAAGTATGAATACTTGATTATATGATATGTTGTGTGTGCAATCTTGTTTAATTCTTGAAGGGAGGAATTATGTGAATGCATGGGATTAAGACGTGTGATCGGTCTTAAGTGCATTTTGTTGTTGATTGCATATGTATCATTTAGTCAAGAGGCAATTTTTGCTAGTTTCGTGGAGGCTGGTGACTTGTCCCAAACCTAGAGCGGGGTTTGAAAGCTTAGGGAACGGGCTTTTGTTGTTATCGGTCTAGGGAACGGACCCGGTTTAAGTGTAAAAACCGAAAAATGATAACAAGTGTTGGTACCACATGGCATGAATTGCATTGAGTCTCATGGAATGAATATATGATTGTTGTATGAAGTTATGCATAGGTGTATGTACATGAGTTGTGTAATTGTGAACTATGGATATGTTTGATGATTGACCATATTTGTGTGTGTGTGTGTGTGTGTGTGTGTGTGTGTGTGTGTGTATATATATATATATATATATATATATATATATATATATATATATATATATATATATATATATATATATATATATTAATATGCTTTGTGAAGTATATGATGAGTTATGATGAAGTATGGTGAGAATGGTGGAATATGCGTATGTGCATTACTTGTGTAATTGAGAGTTGTGAATATGTGATCATTGTATGAAAGTATGCTTATGAACATGAATTGTTGGTTTGAGAATTGTGAATGTGTAATTGTGAATTAGTGAGTAAACATAATATGTGTATGTTCATGTGGAATGTTGAGATTTATGGATACGTGCATGATGAATATGCTTGGTGATTATCCATATTTGATTATATATATGTTGTATTGTACATGATGAGTTATAATGAATTGTGGTGAGAAAATGTGGAATATATGTATTTTGTGCTTGTGTATTTGTGTATATATAATTATATGCATTGTTATTATGATAATATTTCTCACCCTTCTGCTGGAATGATGTCCTACATGACATCGTGCAGGTATCAAGGAGTAGTATTGCTCGTAGTTACGAGGTCGCTTTTGGTGTAGCCGTTTAGTTTAATTATGTTGGGTCGAGTCATGCTCTGGTCATGTAACACTGGGATTGCTTCGGTTGTGTTTAAGATATACATTATGTACTCTATAAACGTGTTTATATCCATTGGAGTACTATGATGTTGGCCTTAGTGCCTAAGTGATGTTGTTTTATGTGATAAAAACAAATGTTTCTTTTATGAAAATTGTGGTATAATTGAATCCGCTGCTACATGCAAAGTGAAGTTTTGTAAAGCATAATTTTATATTTAAATAGTAATGAGCATGACAGGTGGTTTTGATATTTTGAAAGTTATGTGTAATGCCCTTTTGTAAATGCATGGAAATTTACTCTAATTATTCATATATTATCCGTGGGTTGGACATGTTCATTGGTAGGTATGTTTAGCACATGCTCAATATCAGGCTAATCGTTAGGAGGGGTGGCTATTGATCAAGTATGTGGCATGGAAAAGAGAAAATGACCAAAAAAATTTAGGTAACTTGGGATGAAATAATAAATATCTAGTGACATTAAGCAAGTTCCTATGTTTTCTTTCAATAGTAAAGTTTTGTGGAGGTGTTTCCATGCCATATTTTTTATGAACAATGCCTAGGGAAGCATAATAGGAAGGCATAATGAATTCAGTTCCATTGTCACTACGAATGGTTTTAATCTTACATGAGAATTGATTATGACAATAACCAATACAGTTTTGAATATGAATGCATGTTTCAGATTTATTATGCATAAGAAAAGTCCACGTGTAATGTGTAAAATCATCCACAATGGTAAGGAAATATTGGAAACCATCCATAGAAGGCACAAATATAGGCCTCCATATGTCCATATGCACAAGTTCAAAACAAGTAGAGCTAGTAGTTTTACTAATAGGAAAGGGGAGTCTACATTGTTTAGCCAAGTGGCACACATGACAAAGGGATTTTTTTATTATATTTGATTGTAGAGAAAGTTTGAGACATATGATGTAAAACCTCATTAAAGGGATGTCCTAACATATGATGTCATATGTCTAGAATTGTAGAGCTATTAGCATGTGTCAAACTATCAATATTACAAGCATTATTTTTGTGTCAAACTATTGTGTGTGAAGTTGCCAAGAAATTTGTGGACAGGGGTTATGTGAAGAATTTAAAGGTGATTATTGTGCACTAATTGCCCAATCATCTTGTTGGTAAACACATCCTGAATGGAACAGGAATTGTGTGAGAAAGTAATGGTGTATTCAGAGGTTTGGAAAAGCTTAGAGATAAAGATTAGGCTAAATGTAAATTCTGGAATATAAAAGACATTGTCAAGTCTAAAACATTGGTCAAGAATAATAGTGCTAGAAAAATTTACAGCAATACAATTTCCATTAGGGAGAGTAATATAGATATGTGCAATAAGTTGTATATCAGAGAAACACTTGATGAAGAAGCATACATGATAAGATGCCCCTGAATCAAGGATCCAAATATCTGATAAATTAGATGCAGTACCTAAGGGGATAATACCTAATATGATGTGGTTGTCACCATTGGAAGATTTATCAGCCTTAGACGTTTGAGAATCCTTCTTGGATTGTTGGAGAAGAAGGAGCAGGTGTTGATAATCCTCCTTTGAAAAGACACCTTCTTTGTCAGGATTGTGTGTGGTCATGGATTCTACAGTAGATTTGTTGTTCTTGCTACTATAGCCAAGTGGAAAACCGTGTTTGAAATAGCAGGTTTCCACTGTGCGATTCGTTTTGCTGCAATTTGTGCAAAACATGGAATTCTTGGCATTACCTTTTCCTTTACCACGTGCAGAGTTTTGAGTGTTGTTAACAGCCAGAATGGTGGGTGTAGCAGCGGGAGGGTTGGCAAACCAATTTCTTGTTGAAAAATGAGTTAATAGATGCGACTTATGCTAGGAAGCGGATCAAGAAGTAAAATTTGAGTGTGAATGTTGTGGTAGTTATCGTTCAAACCTTTTAGAAAGCATGAAACATATTCTATATGCTTGTAATGGTGAACCACTTTGGCCAGATCGCAGGTGCGGGGAACAAGGCAAGAACAAGAAGGCGTTGGGCATAAATCCTCAAGCTCATCTCAGAGAATTTTTAGATCAGTGAAATACTGCGAAAGCAAACGATCAGCTTGTTTAATGAAATGTAGATCACGAAGGAGATTTGAGAAATGAAAATAGTTGCCTTTGGTGATACGTTCTCGAAGATCCTCTTAGAGATCAAATGTTGAATCGAAGCAGATCGTGCTCTGTGCAATGTGAGGTGAAAGAGTGTGATTGATCCATGAGACTACCATGATGCTTGCACGATCCTTGAGGTCGAAGTTTTGATCAGAGGAGCTCGGTTTGTTGAGTGTCATTGATGAAGCCTATTTTGTTCTTTGATGTGAGGGTGCGACACATTGATTAACTCCAGTTGTGATAGTTATTTTCATCAAGCGATGGAGCCACCAAGATTGCGTCGGGATTTTCACCGATATGAAGGTAGAAAGGGTTTCTTTGATTCAAGATTTGATCATTCTGGTCATTGGTATCTTTCTTGGAGGTGTTGTTGATGGTGGAAAGTTCGCCGTCGGAACCGATGGTGGAAGCCATGAAAAGGTGAGGATGAAATGCTTAGGGTTTGAAACGATGGAGTCACAAGAAGGAAGAAGAATGAGGGAAATGGAAATTTGAAATTTTTAGGAAAGGAAGGGTTTTGTCTCTTGATACCATATTACACAATGAAAAATGCATTGAAAATGTCCATTGGACCCAATGAGAAAAATAGAATGAGTGAATTGCTTTATAATAGATTGAGGCCCATGTATATATAGCAATTGGGCCTCATACAAGTCAGCCGAAGACTAAGGGAAAACAAACTATAAACCTAACATAATAATCACGAAAGTGGAAAGATGGTTAAGCTTCTAATATTTTTGTCTCCATGAGTTAACCACAGACATTTCAGTCTTTGACTCCAATAGGTTTCTTCTTGAATGAGAATCTTATCAAGTTGGTCACCCACCCCTTTGATTTTGATTTTATTAATAGTGTACTAGCGTCTAGACGGACACTCTCATGTCCGTTTATCTAATTTTTTAGTATGTGCAGAGATTAATATATAAACAGGTATTTTTTGTGTAAACTTTGTATATATATATATATATATATATATATATATATATATATATATATATATATATATATATATATATATATATATATATATATATATATATATATATATATATATATATATATATATATATATATATATATATATATATATATATATATATATATATATATATATATATATATATATATATATATATATTGTCTGTCTATTATTTGGTCATCAATCTCTAATTCCCTCTCTAATTCTTTATCATACTTCACTGTTAATTGATATAAAGTTTCTTTTCCGTTACAATGTTATGATTATTTCTTTAAGAGATGATTTGTCTTTATTTTAGAATCTATTTTGTTGACTTTGCATTTGGTTGTTGCAACTAAATATCAAATTATATTGATTCGGTTAGAGAATATTATTAAACACAATGAGACATTATTTTTAAGTGTCTTTCTTTTTAAACCGTTTGGTCTTAAAGATAAGAAATATAAGAATTGTTAATTTATGAATTGGTTCATTTGTATTTAATACAATACTAATAATATAAGAGAAAACCAACAATAAATATTAAAAATTACATACACCTCCAAGATTATGCAAGGAAATGAGAATAAAAAAATAACAATAATTATAATAATATTAACTTTGTTTTGTTGAATTAACAAATCTACTTTAATATTATGAAAGCGTGTGTCTTATTATTGATGTTATTTTTTTTAGTATGTTGAATTTTTTACTTGTTATTTATTGTTATTTATTATTATCATCATCATTTATTATTATTATTTAATATTATTTTTATTATTATTAAAAATAACAATAAATATATTTCCATGTATTTTCCTAGGATGATGTTATAGGGGACATGGTATCTACTATAAGATACTTTACTTTGATGGCCATAACGCTCGCCTTCGAGCCTATATATAGCAATTGGGCATCATACAAGTCAGCCGAAGACTAAGGGAAAACAAACTATAAACCTAACAGAATAATCACGAAAGTGGAAAGATGGTTAAGCTTCTAACATTTTTGTCTCCATGAGTTAACCACAGACATTTCAGTCTTTGACTCCAATAGGTTTCTTCTTGAAGGAGAATCTTATAAAGTTGGTCACCCACCCCTTTGATTTTGATTTTATTAATAATGTACTAGCGTCTAGACGGACACTCTCATGTCCGTTGATCTAATTTTTTTAATATGTGCAGCGATTAATATATAAACAGGTATTTTTTGTGTAAACTTTGTATATATATTGTCTGTCTATTATTTGGTCATCAGTCTCTAATTCCCTCTCTAATTCTTTATCTTACTTCACTTTTAATTGATATGAAGTTTCTTTTCCTTTACAATGTTATGATTATTTCTTTAAGAGATGGTTTGTCTTTATTTTAGAATCTATTTTGTTGACTTTGCATTTGGTTGTTGCAACTAAATATCAAATTATATTGATTCGGTTAGAGAATATTATTAAACACAATGAAACATTATTTTTAAGTGTCTTTCTTTTTAAACCGTTTGGTCTTAAAGATAAGAAATATAGGAATTGTTTATTTATGAATTGGTTCATTTGTATTTAATACAATACTAATAATATAAGAAAAAACCAACAATAAATATTAAAAATTACACACACCTCCAAGATTATGCAGGGAAATAAGAATGAAAAAATAACAATAATTATAATAATATTAACTTTGTTTTGTTGAATTAACAAATCTACTTTAGTGTTATGAAAGTGTGTGTCTTATTATTGATGTTATTTTTTTTAGTATGTTGAATTTTTTATTGTTATTTATTGTTATTTATTATTATCATCATCATTTATTATTCTTATTTAATATTATTTTTATTATTATTAAAAATAACAATAAATATATTTCCATGTATTTTCCTAGGATGATGTTATAGGGGACACGGTATCTACTATAAGATACTTTACTTTGATGGCCATAACGCTCGCCTTCGAGCCTATATATAGCAATTGGGCATCATACAAGTCAGCCGAAGACTAAGGGAAAACAAACTATAAACCTAACAGAATAATCACGAAAGTGGAAAGATAGTTAAGCTTCTAATATTTTTATCTCCATGAGTTAACCACAGACATTTCAGTCTTTGACTCCAATAGGTTTCTTCTTGAATGAGAATCTTATCAAGTTGGTCACCCACCCCTTTGATTTTGATTTTATTAATAGTGTACTAGCGTCTAGACAGACACTCGCATGCCCGTTTATCTAATTTTTTTAGTATGTGCAGAGATTAATATATAAACAGGTATTTTTTGTGTAAACTTTTTATATATATATATATATATATATATATATATATATATATATATATATATATATATATATATATATATATATATATATATATATATATATATATATATATATTGTCTGTCTATTACTTGGTCATCAGTCTTTAATTCCCTCTCTAATTCTTTATCATACTTCCCTGTTAATTGATATGAAGTTTCTTTTCCTTTACAATGTTATGATTATTTCTTTAAGAGATGATTTGTCTTTATTTTAGAATCTATTTTGTTGACTTTGCATTTAGTTGTTGCAACTAAATATCAAACTATATTGATTCGGGTAGAGAATATTATTAAACACAATGAAATATTATTTTTAAGTGTCTTTCTTTTTAAACCGTTTGGTCTTAAAGATAAGAAATATAGGAATTGTTTATTTATGAATTGGTTCATTTGTATTTAATACAATACTAATAATATAAGAAAAAACCAACAATAAATATTAAAAATTACACACACCTCCAAGATTATGCAGGGAAATGAGAATAAAAAAATAACAATAATTATAATAATATTAACTTTGTTTTGTTGAATTAACAAATCTACTTTAATATTATGAAAGCGTGTGTCTTATTATTGATGTTATTTTTTTTTAGTATGTTGAATTTTTTATTGTTGTTTATTGTTATTTATTATTATAATCATCATTTTATTATTATTATTTAATATTATTTTTATTATTTTTAAAAATAATAATAAATATATTTCCATATATTTTCCTAGGATGATGTTATAGGGGACACGGTATTACTATAAGATACTTTACTTTGATGGCCATAACGCTCGCCTTCGAGCCTATATATAGCAATTGGGCCTCATACAAGTCAGCCGAAGACTAAGGGAAAACAAACTATAAACCTAAAAGAATAATCACGAAAGTGGAAAGATGGTTAAGCTTCTAATATTTTTGTCTCCATGAATTAACCACAGACATTTCAGTCTTTGACTCCAATAGGTTTCTTCTTGAATGAGAATCTTATCAAGTTGGTCACCCACCCCTTTGATTTTGATTTTATTAATAGTGTACTAGCGTCTAGACGGACACTCTCATGCCCGTTTATCTAATTTTTTTAGTATGTGCAGAGATTAATATATAAACAGGTATTTTTTGTGTAAACTTTGTATATATATTGTCTGTCTATTATTTGGTCATCAGTCTCTAATTCCCTCTCTAATTCTTTATCATACTTCACTGTTAATTGATATGAAGTTTATTTTCCTTTACAATGTTATGATTATTTCTTTAAGAGATGATTTGTCTTTATTTTAGATTCTATTTTGTTGACTTTACATTTAGTTGTTGCAACTAAATATCAAATTATATTCATTCAGTTAGAGAATATTATTAAACACAATGAAATATTATTTTTAAGTGTCTTTTTTTTTAAATCGTTTGGTCTTAAAGATAAAAATATAGGAATTTTTTATTTATGAATTGGTTCATTTGTATTTAATAGAATACTAATAGTATAAGAAAAAACCAACAAGAAATATTAAAAATTACACACACCTCCAAGATTATGCAGGGAAATGAGAATAAAAAAATAACAATAATTATAATAATATTAACTTTGTTTTGTTGAATTAACAAATCTACTTTAATATTATGAAAGCGTGTGTCTTATTATTGATGTTATTTTTTTTAGTATGTTTAATTTTTTATTGTTATTTATTGTTATTTATTATTGTAATCATCATTTATTATTGTTATTTAATATTATTTTTATTATTATTAAAAATAACAATAAATATATTTCTATGTATTTTCCTAGGATGATGTTATAGGCGACACGGTATCTACTATAAGATACTTTACTTTGATGGTCATAACGCTCGCCTTCGAGCCTATATATAGCAATCGGGCATCATACAAGTCAGCCGAAGACTAAGGGAAAATAAACTATAAACCTAACAGAATAATCACGAAAGTGGAAAGATGGTTAAGCTTCTAATATTTTTGTCTCCATGAGTTAACCACAGACATTTCAGTCTTTGACTCCAATAGGTTTCTTCTTGAATGAGAATCTTATTAAGTTGGTCACCCACCCCTTTGATTTTGATTTTATTAATAGTGTACTAGCGTCTAGACGGACACTCTCATGCCCGTTTATCTAATTTTTTTAGTATGTGCAGAGATTAATATATAAACAGGTATTTTTTATGTAAACTTTGTATATATATTGTCTGTCTATTATTTGGTCATCAGTCTCTAATTCCCTCTCTAATTCTTTATCTTACTTCACTGTTAATTGATATGAAATTTCTTTTTCTTTACAATGTTATGATTATTTCTTTAAGAGATGATTTGTCTTTATTTTAGAATCTATTTTGTTGACTTTGCATTTGGTTGTTGCAACTAAATATCAAATTATATTGATTCGGTTAGAGAATATTATTAAACACAATGAAACATTATTTTTAAGTGTCTTTCTTTTTAAACCGTTTGGTCTTAAAGATAAGAAATATAAGAATTGTTTATTTATGAATTGGTTCATTTGTATTTAATACAATACTAATAATATAAGAAAAAACCAACAATAAATATTAAAAATTACACACACCTCCAAGATTATGCAGGGAAATAAGAATGAAAAAATAACAATAATTATAATAATATTAACTTTGTTTTGTTGAATTAACAAATCTACTTTAGTGTTATGAAAGTGTGTGTCTTATTATTGATGTTATTTTTTTTAGTATGTTGAATTTTTTATTGTTATTTATTGTTATTTATTATTATCATCATCATTTATTATTCTTATTTAATATTATTTTTATTATTATTAAAAATAACAATAAATATATTTCCATGTATTTTCCTAGGATGATGTTATAGGGGACACGGTATCTACTATAAGATACTTTACTTTGATGGCCATAACGCTCGCCTTCGAGCCTATATATAGCAATTGGGCATCATACAAGTCAGCCGAAGACTAAGGGAAAACAAACTATAAACCTAACAGAATAATCACGAAAGTGGAAAGATAGTTAAGCTTCTAATATTTTTATCTCCATGAGTTAACCACAGACATTTCAGTCTTTGACTCCAATAGGTTTCTTCTTGAATGAGAATCTTATCAAGTTGGTCACCCACCCCTTTGATTTTGATTTTATTAATAGTGTACTAGCGTCTAGACAGACACTCGCATGCCCGTTTATCTAATTTTTTTAGTATGTGCAGAGATTAATATATAAACAGGTATTTTTTGTGTAAACTTTTTATATATATATATATATATATATATATATATATATATATATATATATATATATATATATATATATATATATATATATATATATATATATATATATATATATATATATATATTGTCTGTCTATTACTTGGTCATCAGTCTTTAATTCCCTCTCTAATTCTTTATCATACTTCCCTGTTAATTGATATGAAGTTTCTTTTCCTTTACAATGTTATGATTATTTCTTTAAGAGATGATTTGTCTTTATTTTAGAATCTATTTTGTTGACTTTGCATTTAGTTGTTGCAACTAAATATCAAACTATATTGATTCGGGTAGAGAATATTATTAAACACAATGAAATATTATTTTTAAGTGTCTTTCTTTTTAAACCGTTTGGTCTTAAAGATAAGAAATATAGGAATTGTTTATTTATGAATTGGTTCATTTGTATTTAATACAATACTAATAATATAAGAAAAAACCAACAATAAATATTAAAAATTACACACACCTCCAAGATTATGCAGGGAAATGAGAATAAAAAAATAACAATAATTATAATAATATTAACTTTGTTTTGTTGAATTAACAAATCTACTTTAATATTATGAAAGCGTGTGTCTTATTATTGATGTTATTTTTTTTTAGTATGTTGAATTTTTTATTGTTGTTTATTGTTATTTATTATTATAATCATCATTTTATTATTATTATTTAATATTATTTTTATTATTTTTAAAAATAATAATAAATATATTTCCATATATTTTCCTAGGATGATGTTATAGGGGACACGGTATTACTATAAGATACTTTACTTTGATGGCCATAACGCTCGCCTTCGAGCCTATATATAGCAATTGGGCCTCATACAAGTCAGCCGAAGACTAAGGGAAAACAAACTATAAACCTAAAAGAATAATCACGAAAGTGGAAAGATGGTTAAGCTTCTAATATTTTTGTCTCCATGAATTAACCACAGACATTTCAGTCTTTGACTCCAATAGGTTTCTTCTTGAATGAGAATCTTATCAAGTTGGTCACCCACCCCTTTGATTTTGATTTTATTAATAGTGTACTAGCGTCTAGACGGACACTCTCATGCCCGTTTATCTAATTTTTTTAGTATGTGCAGAGATTAATATATAAACAGGTATTTTTTGTGTAAACTTTGTATATATATTGTCTGTCTATTATTTGGTCATCAGTCTCTAATTCCCTCTCTAATTCTTTATCATACTTCACTGTTAATTGATATGAAGTTTATTTTCCTTTACAATGTTATGATTATTTCTTTAAGAGATGATTTGTCTTTATTTTAGATTCTATTTTGTTGACTTTACATTTAGTTGTTGCAACTAAATATCAAATTATATTCATTCAGTTAGAGAATATTATTAAACACAATGAAATATTATTTTTAAGTGTCTTTTTTTTTTAAATCGTTTGGTCTTAAAGATAAAAATATAGGAATTTTTTATTTATGAATTGGTTCATTTGTATTTAATAGAATACTAATAGTATAAGAAAAAACCAACAAGAAATATTAAAAATTACACACACCTCCAAGATTATGCAGGGAAATGAGAATAAAAAAATAACAATAATTATAATAATATTAACTTTGTTTTGTTGAATTAACAAATCTACTTTAATATTATGAAAGCGTGTGTCTTATTATTGATGTTATTTTTTTTAGTATGTTTAATTTTTTATTGTTATTTATTGTTATTTATTATTGTAATCATCATTTATTATTGTTATTTAATATTATTTTTATTATTATTAAAAATAACAATAAATATATTTCTATGTATTTTCCTAGGATGATGTTATAGGCGACACGGTATCTACTATAAGATACTTTACTTTGATGGTCATAACGCTCGCCTTCGAGCCTATATATAGCAATCGGGCATCATACAAGTCAGCCGAAGACTAAGGGAAAATAAACTATAAACCTAACAGAATAATCACGAAAGTGGAAAGATGGTTAAGCTTCTAATATTTTTGTCTCCATGAGTTAACCACAGACATTTCAGTCTTTGACTCCAATAGGTTTCTTCTTGAATGAGAATCTTATTAAGTTGGTCACCCACCCCTTTGATTTTGATTTTATTAATAGTGTACTAGCGTCTAGACGGACACTCTCATGCCCGTTTATCTAATTTTTTTAGTATGTGCAGAGATTAATATATAAACAGGTATTTTTTATGTAAACTTTGTATATATATATTGTCTGTCTATTATTTGGTCATCAGTCTCTAATTCCCTCTCTAATTCTTTATCTTACTTCACTGTTAATTGATATGAAATTTCTTTTTCTTTACAATGTTATGATTATTTCTTTAAGAGATGATTTGTCTTTATTTTAGAATCTATTTTGTTGACTTTGCATTTGGTTGTTGCAACTAAATATCAAATTATATTGATTCGGTTAGAGAATATTATTAAACACAATGAAACATTATTTTTAAGTGTCTTTCTTTTTAAACCGTTTGGTCTTAAAGATAAGAAATATAAGAATTGTTTATTTATGAATTGGTTCATTTGTACTTAATACAATACTAATAATATAAGAAAAAACCAACAATAAATATTAAAAATTACACACACCTCCAAGATTATGCAGAGAAATGAGAATAAAAAAATAACAATAATTATAATAATATTAACTTTGTTTTGTTGAATTAACAAATCTACTTTAATATTATGAAAGCGTGTGTCTTATTATTGATGTTATTTTTTTTTAGTATGTTGAATTTTTTATTGTTGTTTATTGTTATTTATTATTATAATCATCATTTTATTATTATTATTTAATATTATTTTTATTATTATTAAAAATAATAATAAATATATTTTCAGATAATTTCCTAGGATGATGTTATAGTATCTACTATAAGATACTTTACTTTGATGGCCATAACGCTCGCCTTCGAGCCTATATATAGCAATTGGGCCTCATACAAGTCAGCCGAAGACTAAGGGAAAACAAACTATAAACCTAACAAAATAATCACGAAAGTGGAAAGATGGTTAAGCTTCTAATATTTTTGTCTCCATGAATTAACCACAGACATTTCAGTCTTTGACTCCAATAGGTTTCTTCTTGAATGAGAATCTTATCAAGTTGATCACCCAACCCTTTGATTTTGATTTTATTAATAGTGTACTAGCGTCTAGACGGACACTCTCATGCCCGTTTATCTAATTTTTTTAGTATGTGCAGAGATTAATATATAAACAGGTATTTTTTGTGTAAACTTTGTATATATATATATATATATATATATATATATATATATATATATATATATATATATATATATATATATATATATATATATATATATATATATATATTGTCTGTCTATTATTTGGTCATCAGTCTCTAATTTCCTCTCTAATTCTTTATCATACTTCACTTTTAATTGATATGAAGTTTATTTTCCTTTACAATGTTATGATTATTTCTTTAAGAGATGATTTGTCTTTATTTTAGATTCTATTTTGTTGACTTTGCATTTAGTTGTTGCAACTAAATATCAAATTATATTGATTCAGTTAGAGAATATTATTAAACACAATGAAATATTATTTTTAAGTGTCTTTTTTTTAAACCGTTTGGTCTTAAAGATAAGAAATATAGGAATTGTTTATTTATGAATTGGTTCATTTGTATTTAATACAATACTAATAATATAAGAAAAAACCAACAATAAATATTAAAAATTACACACACCTCCAAGATTATGCAGGGAAATAAGAATGAAAAAATAACAATAATTATAATAATATTAACTTTGTTTTGTTGAATTAACAAATCTACTTTAGTGTTATGAAAGTGTGTGTCTTATTATTGATGTTATTTTTTTTAGTATGTTGAATTTTTTTATTGTTATTTATTGTTATTTATTATTATAATCGTCATTTATTATTCTTATTTAATACTATTTTTATTATTATTAAAAATAACAATAAATATTTATCCATGTATTTTCCTAGGATGATGTTATAGGGGACACGGCATCTACTATAAGATACTTTACTTTGATGGCCATAACGCTCGCCTTCGAGTCTATATATAGCAATTGGGCATCATACAAGTCAGCCGAAGACTAAGGGAAAACAAACTATAAACCTAACAGAATAATCACGAAAGTGGAAAGATAGTTAAGCTTCTAATATTTTTGTCTCCATGAGTTAACCACAGACATTTCAGTCTTTGACTCCAATAGGTTTCTTCTTGAATGAGAATCTTATCAAGTTGGTCACCCACCCCTTTGATTTTGATTTTATTAATAGTGTACTAGCGTCTAGACGGACACTCTCATGTATGTTTATCTAATTTTTTAGTATGTGCAGAGATTAATATATAAACAGGTATTTTTTGTTTAAACTTTGTATATATATATATTGTCTGTCTATTACTTGGTCATCAGTCTCTAATTCCCTCTCTAATTCTTTATCATACTTCCCTGTTAATTGATATGAAGTTTCTTTTCCTTTACAATGTTATGATTATTTCTTTAAGAGATGATTTGTCTTTATTTTAGAATCTATTTTGTTGACTTTGCATTAAGTTGTTGCAACTAAATATCAAACTATATTGATTCGGGTAGAGAATATTATTAAACACAATGAAATATTATTTTTAAGTGTCTTTCTTTTTAAACCGTTTGGTCTTAAAGATAAGAAATATAGGAATTGTTTATTTATGAAGTGGTTCATTTGTATTTAATACAATACTAATAATATAAGAAAAAACCAACAATAAATATTAAAAATTACACACACCTCCAAGATTATGCAGAGAAATGAGAATAAAAAAATAACAATAATTATAATAATATTAACTTTGTTTTGTTGAATTAACAAATCTACTTTAATATTATGAAAGCGTGTGTCTTATTATTGATGTTATTTTTTTTAGTATGTTGAATTTTTTATTGTTATTTATTGTTATTTATTATTATAATCATCATTTTATTATTATTATTTAATATTATTTTTATTATTATTAAAAATAATAATAAATATATTTTCAGATATTTTCCTAGGATGATGTTATAGGGGGACACGATATCTACTATAAGATACTTTACTTTGATGGCCATAACGCTCGCCTTCGAGCCTATATATAGCAATTGGGCCTCATACATGTCAGCCGAAGACTAAGGGAAAACAAACTATAAACCTAACAGAATAATCACGAAAGTGGAAAGATGGTTAAGCTTCTAATATTTTTGTCTCCATGAGTTAATCACAGATATTTCAGTCTTTGACTCCAATAGGTTTCTTCTTGAATGAGAATCTTATCAAGTTGGTCACCCACCCCTTTGATTTTGATTTTATTAATAGTGTACTAGCGTCTAGACGGACACTCTCATGCCCGTTTATCTAATTTTTTTAGTATGTGCAGAGATTAATATCTAAACAGTTATTTTTTGTGTAAACTTTGTATATATATATTGTCTGTCTATTATTTGGTCATCAGTCTCTAATTCCCTCTCTAATTCTTTATCTTACTTCACTGTTAATTGATATGAAGTTTCTTTTCCTTTACAATGTTATGATTATTTCTTTAAGAGATTATTTGTCTTTATTTTAGAATCTATTTTGTTGACTTTGCATTTGGTTGTTGCAACTAAATATCAAATTATATTGATTCGGTTAGAGAATATTATTAAACACAATGAAACATTATTTTTAAGTGTCTTTCTTTTTAAACTGTTTGGTCTTAAAGATAAGAAATATAAGAATTGTTTATTTATGAATTGGTTCATTTGTATTTAATACAATACTAATAATATAAGAGAAAACCAACAATAAATATTAAAAATTACACACACTTCCAAGATTATGCAGGGAAATGAGAATAAAAAATTAACAATAATTATAATAATATTAACTTTGTTTTGTTGAATTAACAAATCTACTTTAATATTATGAAAGTGTGTGTCTTATTATTGATGTTATTTTTTTTAGTATGTTGAATTTTTTATTGTTATTTATTGTTATTTATTATTATCATCATCATTTATTATTATTATTTAATATTATTTTTATTATTATTAAAAATAACAATAAATATATTTCCATGTATTTTCCTAGGATGATGTTATAAGGGACACGGCATCTACTATAAGATACTTTACTTTGATGGCCATAACGCTCGCCTTCGAGCCTATATATATCAATTGGGCCTCATACAAGTCAGCCGAAGACTAAGGGAAAACAAACTATAAACCTAACATAATAATTACGAAAGTGGAAAGATGGTTAAGCTTCTAATATTTTTGTCTCCATGAGTTAACCACAGACATTTCATTCTTTGACTCCAATAGGTTTCTTCTTGAATGAGAATCTTATCAAGTTGGTCACCCACCCCTTTGATTTTGATTTTATTAATAGTGTACTAGCGTCTAGACGGACACTCTCATGTCCGTTTATCTAATTTTTTAGTATGTGCAGAGATTAATATATAAACAAGTATTTTTTGTTTAAACTTTGTATATATATATATATTGTTTGTCTATTACTTGGTCATCAGTCTTTAATTCCCTCTCTAATTCTTTATCATACTTCCGTGTTAATTGATATGAAGTTTCTTTTCCTTTACAATGTTATGATTATTTCTTTAAGAGATGATTTGTCTTTATTTTAGAATCTATTTTGTTGACTTTGCATTTAGTTGTTGCAACTAAATATCAAACTATATTGATTCGGGTAGAGAATATTATTAAACACAATGAAATATTATTTTTAAGTGTCTTTCTTTTTAAACCGTTTGGTCATAAAGATAAGAAATATAGGAATTGTTTATTTATGAATTGGTTCATTTGTATTTAATACAATACTAATAATATAAGAAAAAACCAACAATAAATATTAAAAATTACACACACCTCCAAGATTATGCAGGGAAATGAGAATAAAAAAATAACAATAATTATAATAATATTAACTTTGTTTGCGTGTGTCTTATTATTGATGTTATTTTTTTTTTAGTATGTTGAATTTTTTATTGTTGTTTATTGTTATTTATTATTATAATCATCATTTTATTATTATTATTTAATATTATTTTTATTATTTTTAAAAATAATAATAAATATATTTCCATATATTTTCCTAGGATGATGTTATAGGGGACACGGTATTACTATAAGATACTTTACTTTGATGGCCATAACGCTCGCCTTCGAGCCTATATATAGCAATTGGGCCTCATACAAGTCAGCCGAAGACTAAGGGAAAACAAACTATAAACCTAAAAGAATAATCACGAAAGTGGAAAGATGGTTAAGCTTCTAATATTTTTGTCTCCATGAATTAACCACAGACATTTCAGTCTTTGACTCCAATAGGTTTCTTCTTGAATGAGAATCTTATCAAGTTGGTCACCCACCCCTTTGATTTTGATTTTATTAATAGTGTACTAGCGTCTAGACGGACACTCTCATGCCCGTTTATCTAATTTTTTTAGTATGTGCAGAGATTAATATATAAACAGGTATTTTTTGTGTAAACTTTGTATATATATTGTCTGTCTATTATTTGGTCATCAGTCTCTAATTCCCTCTCTAATTCTTTATCATACTTCACTGTTAATTGATATGAAGTTTATTTTCCTTTACAATGTTATGATTATTTCTTTAAGAGATGATTTGTCTTTATTTTAGATTCTATTTTGTTGACTTTACATTTAGTTGTTGCAACTAAATATCAAATTATATTCATTCAGTTAGAGAATATTATTAAACACAATGAAATATTATTTTTAAGTGTCTTTTTTTTTAAATCGTTTGGTCTTAAAGATAAAAATATAGGAATTGTTTATTTATGAATTGGTTCATTTGTATTTAATAGAATACTAATAGTATAAGAAAAAACCAACAAGAAATATTAAAAATTACACACACCTCCAAGATTATATAGGGAAATGAGAATAAAAAAATAAAAAATAATTATAATAATATTAACTTTGTTTTGTTGAATTAACAAATCTACTTTAATATTATGAAAGCGTGTGTCTTATTATTGATGTTATTTTTTTTAGTATGTTTAATTTTTTATTGTTATTTATTGTTATTTATTATTGTAATCATCATTTATTATTGTTATTTAATATTATTTTTATTATTATTAAAAATAACAATAAATATATTTCTATGTATTTTCCTAGGATGATGTTATAGGGGACACGGTATCTACTATAAGATACTTTACTTTGATGGTCATAACGCTCGCCTTCGAGCCTATATATAGCAACCGGGCATCATACAAGTCAGCCGAAGACTAAGGGAAAATAAACTATAAACCTAACAGAATAATCACGAAAGTGGAAAGATGGTTAAGCTTCTAATATTTTTGTCTCCATGAGTTAACCACAGACATTTCAGTCTTTGACTCCAATAGGTTTCTTCTTGAATGAGAATCTTATTAAGTTGGTCACCCACCCCTTTGATTTTGATTTTATTAATAGTGTACTAGCGTCTAGACGGACACTCTCATGCCCGTTTATCTAATTATTTTAGTATGTGCAGAGATTAATATATAAACAGGTATTTTTTATGTAAACTTTGTATATATATATTGTCTGTCTATTATTTGGTCATCAGTCTCTAATTCCCTCTCTAATTCTTTATCTTACTTCACTGTTAATTGATATGAAATTTCTTTTTCTTTACAATGTTATGATTATTTCTTTAAGAGATGATTTGTCTTTATTTTAGAATCTATTTTGTTGACTTTGCATTTGGTTGTTGCAACTAAATATCAAATTATATTGATTCGGTTAGAGAATATTATTAAACACAATGAAACATTATTTTTAAGTGTCTTTCTTTTTAAACCGTTTGGTCTTAAAGATAAGAAATATAAGAATTGTTTATTTATGAATTGGTTCATTTGTACTTAATACAATACTAATAATATAAGAGAAAACCAACCATAAATATTAAAAATTACATACACCTCCAAGATTATGCAGGGAAATGAGAATAAAAAAATAACAATAACTATAATAATATTAACTTTGTTATGTTGAATTAACAATTCTACTTTAATATTATGAAAGCGTGTGTCTTATTATTGATGTTATTTTTTTTAGTATGTTGAATTTTTTATTGTTATTTATTGTTATTTATTATTATCATCATCATTTATTATTCTTATTTAATATTATTTTTATTATTATTAAAAATAACAATAAATATATTTCCATGTATTTTCCTAGGATGATGTTATAGGGGACACGGTATCTACTATAAGATACTTTATTTTGATGGCCATAACGCTCGCCTTCGAGCCTATATATAGCAATTGGCCATCATACAAGTCCGCCGAAGACTAAGGGAAAACAAACTATAAACCTAACAGAATAATCACGAAAGTGGAAAGATAGTTAAGCTTCTAATATTTTTGTCTCCATGAGTTAACCACAGACATTTCAGTCTTTGACTCCAATAGGTTTCTTCTTGAATGAGAATCTTATCAAGTTGGTCACCCACCCCTTTGATTTTGATTTTATTAATAGTGTACTAGCGTCTAGACAGACACTCTCATGCCCGTTTATCTAATTTTTGTAGTATGTGCAGAGATTAATATATAAACAGGTATTTTTTGTGTAAACTTTGTATATATATATATATATTGTCTGTCTATTACTTGGTCATCAGTCTCTAATTCCCTCTCTAATTCTTTATCTTACTTCACTTCACTGTTAATTGATATGAAGTTTCGTTTTCTTTACAATGTTATGATTATTTATTTAATAGATGATTTGTCTTTATTTCATAATCTATTTTGTTGACTTTGCATTTGGTTGTTGCAACTAAATATCAAATTATATTGATTCGGTTAGAGAATATTATTAAACACAATGAAACATTATTTTTAAGTGTCTTTCTTTTTAAACCGTTTGGTCTTAAAGATAAGAAATATAGGAATTGTTTATTTATGAATTGGTTCATTTGTATTTAATACAATACTAATAATATAAGAAAAAACCAACAATAAATATTAAAAATTACACACACCTCCAAGATTATGCAGAGAAATGAGAATAAAAAAATAACAATAATTATAATAATATTAACTTTGTTTTGTTGAATTAACAAATCTACTTTAATATTATGAAAGCGTGTGTCTTATTATTGATGTTATTTTTTTTAGTATGTTGAATTTTTTATTGTTATTTATTGTTATTTATTATTATAATCATCATTTTATTATTATTATTTAATATTATTTTTATTATTATTAAAAATAATAATAAATATATTTTCAGATATTTTCCTAGGATGATGTTATAGGGGGACACGATATCTACTATAAGATACTTTACTTTGATGGCCATAACGCTCGCCTTCGAGCCTATATATAGCAATTGGGCCTCATACAAGTCAGCCGAAGACTAAGGGAAAACAAACTATAAACCTAACAAAATAATCACGAAAGTGCAAAGATGGTTAAGCTTCTAATATTTTTGTCTCCATGAATTAACCACAGACATTTCAGTCTTTGACTCCAATAGGTTTCTTCTTGAATGAGAATCTTATCAAGTTGATCACCCAACCCTTTGATTTTGATTTTATTAATAGTGTACTAGCGTCTAGACGGACACTCTCATGCCCGTTTATCTAATTTTTTTAGTATGTGCAGAGATTAATATATAAACAGGTATTTTTTTTGTAAACTTTGTATATATATATATATATATATATATATATATATATATATATATATATATATATATATATATATATATATATATATATATATATATATATATATATATATATATATATATATATATATATATATATATATTGTCTGTCTATTATTTGGTCATCAGTCTCTAATTTCCTCTCTAATTCTTTATCATACTTCACTTTTAATTGATATGAAGTTTATTTTCCTTTACAATGTTATGATTATTTCTTTAAGAGATGATTTGTCTTTATTTTAGATTCTATTTTGTTGACTTTGCATTTAGTTGTTGCAACTAAATATCAAATTATATTGATTCAGTTAGAGAATATTATTAAACACAATGAAATATTATTTTTAAGTGTCTTTTTTTTTAAATCGTTTGGTCTTAAAGATAAAAATATAGGAATTTTTTATTTATGAATTGGTTCATTTGTATTTAATAGAATACTAATAGTATAAGAAAAAACCAACAAGAAATATTAAAAATTACACACACCTCCAAGATTATGCAGGGAAATGAGAATAAAAAAATAACAATAATTATAATAATATTAACTTTGTTTTGTTGAATTAACAAATCTACTTTAATATTATGAAAGCGTGTGTCTTATTATTGATGTTATTTTTTTTAGTATGTTTAATTTTTTATTGTTATTTATTGTTATTTATTATTGTAATCATCATTTATTATTGTTATTTAATATTATTTTTATTATTATTAAAAATAACAATAAATATATTTCTATGTATTTTCCTAGGATGATGTTATAGGCGACACGGTATCTACTATAAGATACTTTACTTTGATGGTCATAACGCTCGCCTTCGAGCCTATATATAGCAATCGGGCATCATACAAGTCAGCCGAAGACTAAGGAAAAATAAACTATAAACCTAACAGAATAATCACGAAAGTGGAAAGATGGTTAAGCTTCTAATATTTTTGTCTCCATGAGTTAACCACAGACATTTCAGTCTTTGACTCCAATAGGTTCCTTCTTGAATGAGAATCTTATTACGTTGGTCACCCACCCCTTTGATTTTTATTTTATTAATAGTGTACTAGCGTCTACACGGACACTCTCATGCCCGTTTATCTAATTTTTTTAGTATGTGCAGAGATTAATATATAAACAGGTATTTTTTATGTAAACTTTGTATATATATATTGTCTGTCTATTATTTGGTCATCAGTCTCTAATTCCCTCTCTAATTCTTTATCTTACTTCACTGTTAATTGATATGAAATTTCTTTTTCTTTACAATGTTATGATTATTTCTTTAAGAGATGATTTGTCTTTATTTTAGAATCTATTTTGTTGACTTTGCATTTGGTTGTTGCAACTAAATATCAAATTATATTGATTCGGTTAGAGAATATTATTAAACACAATGAAACATTATTTTTAAGTGTCTTTCTTTTTAAACCGTTTGGTCTTAAAGATAAGAAATATAAGAATTGTTTATTTATGAATTGGTTCATTTGTACTTAATACAATACTAATAATATAAGAAAAAACCAACAATAAATATTAAAAATTACACACACCTCCAAGATTATGCAGAGAAATGAGAATAAAAAAATAACAATAATTATAATAATATTAACTTTGTTTTGTTGAATTAACAAATCTACTTTAATATTATGAAAGCGTGTGTCTTATTATTGATGTTATTTTTTTTTAGTATGTTGAATTTTTTATTGTTGTTTATTGTTATTTATTATTATAATCATCATTTTATTATTATTATTTAATATTATTTTTATTATTATTAAAAATAATAATAAATATATTTTCAGATAATTTCCTAGGATGATGTTATAGTATCTACTATAAGATACTTTACTTTGATGGCCATAACGCTCGCCTTCGAGCCTATATATAGCAATTGGGCCTCATACAAGTCAGCCGAAGACTAAGGGAAAACAAACTATAAACCTAACAAAATAATCACGAAAGTGCAAAGATGGTTAAGCTTCTAATATTTTTGTCTCCATGAATTAACCACAGACATTTCAGTCTTTGACTCCAATAGGTTTCTTCTTGAATGAGAATCTTATCAAGTTGATCACCCAACCCTTTGATTTTGATTTTATTAATAGTGTACTAGCGTCTAGACGGACACTCTCATGCCCGTTTATCTAATTTTTTTAGTATGTGCAGAGATTAATATATAAACAGGTATTTTTTGTGTAAACTTTGTATATATATATATATATATATATATATATATATATATATATATATATATATATATATATATATATATATATATATATATATATATATATATATATATATATATATATATATATATATATATATATATATATATATATATATATATATATATATATATATATATATATATATATATATATATATATATATATATATATATATATATATATATATATATATATATATATATATATATATATATATATATTGTCTGTCTATTATTTGGTCATCAGTCTCTAATTTCCTCTCTAATTCTTTATCATACTTCACTTTTAATTGATATGAAGTTTATTTTCCTTTACAATGTTATGATTATTTCTTTAAGAGATGATTTGTCTTTATTTTAGATTCTATTTTGTTGACTTTGCATTTAGTTGTTGCAACTAAATATCAAATTATATTGATTCAGTTAGAGAATATTATTAAACACAATGAAATATTATTTTTAAGTGTCTTTTTTTTAAACCGTTTGGTCTTAAAGATAAGAAATATAGGAATTGTTTATTTATGAATTGGTTCATTTGTATTTAATACAATACTAATAATATAAGAAAAAACCAACAATAAATATTAAAAATTACACACACCTCCAAGATTATGCAGGGAAATAAGAATGAAAAAATAACAATAATTATAATAATATTAACTTTGTTTTGTTGAATTAACAAATCTACTTTAGTGTTATGAAAGTGTGTGTCTTATTATTGATGTTATTTTTTTTAGTATGTTGAATTTTTTTATTGTTATTTATTGTTATTTATTATTATAATCGTCATTTATTATTCTTATTTAATACTATTTTTATTATTATTAAAAATAACAATAAATATTTATCCATGTATTTTCCTAGGATGATGTTATAGGGGACACGGCATCTACTATAAGATACTTTACTTTGATGGCCATAACGCTCGCCTTCGAGTCTATATATAGCAATTGGGCATCATACAAGTCAGCCGAAGACTAAGGGAAAACAAACTATAAACCTAACAGAATAATCACGAAAGTGGAAAGATAGTTAAGCTTCTAATATTTTTGTCTCCATGAGTTAACCACAGACATTTCAGTCTTTGACTCCAATAGGTTTCTTCTTGAATGAGAATCTTATCAAGTTGGTCACCCACCCCTTTGATTTTGATTTTATTAATAGTGTACTAGCGTCTAGACGGACACTCTCATGTATGTTTATCTAATTTTTTAGTATGTGCAGAGATTAATATATAAACAGGTATTTTTTGTTTAAACTTTGTATATATATATATATATTGTCTGTCTATTACTTGGTCATCAGTCTCTAATTCCCTCTCTAATTCTTTATCATACTTCCCTGTTAATTGATATGAAGTTTCTTTTCCTTTACAATGTTATGATTATTTCTTTAAGAGATGATTTGTCTTTATTTTAGAATCTATTTTGTTGACTTTGCATTAAGTTGTTGCAACTAAATATCAAACTATATTGATTCGGGTAGAGAATATTATTAAACACAATGAAATATTATTTTTAAGTGTCTTTCTTTTTAAACCGTTTGGTCTTAAAGATAAGAAATATAGGAATTGTTTATTTATGAAGTGGTTCATTTGTATTTAATACAATACTAATAATATAAGAAAAAACCAACAATAAATATTAAAAATTACACACACCTCCAAGATTATGCAGGGAAATGAGAATAAAAAAATAACAATAATTATAATAATATTAACTTTGTTTTGTTGAATTAACAAATCTACTTTAATATTATGAAAGCGTGTGTCTTATTATTGATGTTATTTTTTTTAGTATGTTTAATTTTTTATTGTTATTTATTGTTATTTATTATTGTAATCATCATTTTATTATTATTATTTAATATTATTTTTATTATTATTAAAAATAACAATAAATATATTTCTATGTATTTTCCTAGGATGATGTTATAGGGGACACGGTATCTACTATAAGATACTTTACTTTGATGGCCATAACGCTCGCCTTCGAGCCTATATATAGCAATTGGGCCTCATACATGTCAGCCGAAGACTAAGGGAAAACAAACTATAAACCTAACAGAATAATCACGAAAGTGGAAAGATGGTTAAGCTTCTAATATTTTTGTCTCCATGAGTTAATCACAGATATTTCAGTCTTTGACTCCAATAGGTTTCTTCTTGAATGAGAATCTTATCAAGTTGGTCACCCACCCCTTTGATTTTGATTTTATTAATAGTGTACTAGCGTCTAGACGGACACTCTCATGCCCGTTTATCTAATTTTTTTAGTATGTGCAGAGATTAATATCTAAACAGTTATTTTTTGTGTAAACTTTGTATATATATATTGTCTGTCTATTATTTGGTCATCAGTCTCTAATTCCCTCTCTAATTCTTTATCTTACTTCACTGTTAATTGATATGAAGTTTCTTTTCCTTTACAATGTTATGATTATTTCTTTAAGAGATTATTTGTCTTTATTTTAGAATCTATTTTGTTGACTTTGCATTTGGTTGTTGCAACTAAATATCAAATTATATTGATTCGGTTAGAGAATATTATTAAACACAATGAAACATTATTTTTAAGTGTCTTTCTTTTTAAACTGTTTGGTCTTAAAGATAAGAAATATAAGAATTGTTTATTTATGAATTGGTTCATTTGTATTTAATACAATACTAATAATATAAGAGAAAACCAACAATAAATATTAAAAATTACACACACTTCCAAGATTATGCAGGGAAATGAGAATAAAAAATTAACAATAATTATAATAATATTAACTTTGTTTTGTTGAATTAACAAATCTACTTTAATATTATGAAAGTGTGTGTCTTATTATTGATGTTATTTTTTTTAGTATGTTGAATTTTTTATTGTTATTTATTGTTATTTATTATTATCATCATCATTTATTATTATTATTTAATATTATTTTTATTATTATTAAAAATAACAATAAATATATTTCCATGTATTTTCCTAGGATGATGTTATAAGGGACACGGCATCTACTATAAGATACTTTACTTTGATGGCCATAACGCTCGCCTTCGAGCCTATATATATCAATTGGGCCTCATACAAGTCAGCCGAAGACTAAGGGAAAACAAACTATAAACCTAACATAATAATTACGAAAGTGGAAAGATGGTTAAGCTTCTAATATTTTTGTCTCCATGAGTTAACCACAGACATTTCATTCTTTGACTCCAATAGGTTTCTTCTTGAATGAGAATCTTATCAAGTTGGTCACCCACCCCTTTGATTTTGATTTTATTAATAGTGTACTAGCGTCTAGACGGACACTCTCATGTCCGTTTATCTAATTTTTTAGTATGTGCAGAGATTAATATATAAACAGGTATTTTTTGTTTAAACTTTGTATATATATATATATTGTTTGTCTATTACTTGGTCATCAGTCTTTAATTCCCTCTCTAATTCTTTATCATACTTCCCTGTTAATTGATATGAAGTTTCTTTTCCTTTACAATGTTATGATTATTTCTTTAAGAGATGATTTGTCTTTATTTTAGAATCTATTTTGTTGACTTTGCATTTAGTTGTTGCAACTAAATATCAAACTATATTGATTCGGGTAGAGAATATTATTAAACACAATGAAATATTATTTTTAAGTGTCTTTCTTTTTAAACCGTTTGGTCTTAAAGATAAGAAATATAGGAATTGTTTATTTATGAATTGGTTCATTTGTATTTAATACAATACTAATAATATAAGAAAAAACAAACAATAAATATTAAAAATTACACACACCTCCAAGATTATGCAGGGAAATGAGAATAAAAAAATAACAATAATTATAATAATATTAACTTTGTTTTGTTGAATTAACAAATCTACTTTAATATTATGAAAGCGTGTGTCTTATTATTGATGTTATTTTTTTTTAGTATGTTGAATTTTTTATTGTTGTTTATTGTTATTTATTATTATAATCATCATTTTATTATTATTATTTAATATTATTTTTATTATTTTTAAAAATAATAATAAATATATTTCCATATATTTTCCTAGGATGATGTTATAGGGGACACGGTATTACTATAAGATACTTTACTTTGATGGCCATAACGCTCGCCTTCGAGCCTATATATAGCAATTGGGCCTCATACAAGTCAGCCGAAGACTAAGGGAAAACAAACTATAAACCTAAAAGAATAATCACGAAAGTGGAAAGATGGTTAAGCTTCTAATATTTTTGTCTCCATGAATTAACCACAGACATTTCAGTCTTTGACTCCAATAGGTTTCTTCTTGAATGAGAATCTTATCAAGTTGGTCACCCACCCCTTTGATTTTGATTTTATTAATAGTGTACTAGCGTCTAGACGGACACTCTCATGCCCGTTTATCTAATTTTTTTAGTATGTGCAGAGATTAATATATAAACAGGTATTTTTTGTGTAAACTTTGTATATATATTGTCTGTCTATTATTTGGTCATCAGTCTCTAATTCCCTCTCTAATTCTTTATCATACTTCACTGTTAATTGATATGAAGTTTATTTTCCTTTACAATGTTATGATTATTTCTTTAAGAGATGATTTGTCTTTATTTTAGATTCTATTTTGTTGACTTTACATTTAGTTGTTGCAACTAAATATCAAATTATATTCATTCAGTTAGAGAATATTATTAAACACAATGAAATATTATTTTTAAGTGTCTTTTTTTTTAAATCGTTTGGTCTTAAAGATAAAAATATAGGAATTGTTTATTTATGAATTGGTTCATTTGTATTTAATAGAATACTAATAGTATAAGAAAAAACCAACAAGAAATATTAAAAATTACACACACCTCCAAGATTATGCAGGGAAATGAGAATAAAAAAATAACAATAATTATAATAATATTAACTTTGTTTTGTTGAATTAACAAATCTACTTTAATATTATGAAAGCATGTGTCTTATTATTGATGTTATTTTTTTTAGTATGTTTAATTTTTTATTGTTATTTATTGTTATTTATTATTGTAATCATCATTTATTATTGTTATTTAATATTATTTTTATTATTATTAAAAATAACAATAAATATATTTCTATGTATTTTCCTAGGATGATGTTATAGGGGACACGGTATCTACTATAAGATACTTTACTTTGATGGTCATAACGCTCGCCTTCGAGCCTATATATAGCAATCGGGCATCATACAAGTCAGCCGAAGACTAAGGGAAAATAAACTATAAACCTAACAGAATAATCACGAAAGTGGAAAGATGGTTAAGCTTCTAATATTTTTGTCTCCATGAGTTAACCACAGACATTTCAGTCTTTGACTCCAATAGGTTTCTTCTTGAATGAGAATCTTATTAAGTTGGTCACCCACCCCTTTGATTTTGATTTTATTAATAGTGTACTAGCGTCTAGACGGACACTCTCATGCCCGTTTATCTAATTATTTTAGTATGTGCAGAGATTAATATATAAACAGGTATTTTTTATGTAAACTTTGTATATATATATTGTCTGTCTATTATTTGTTCATCAGTCTCTAATTCCCTCTCTAATTCTTTATCTTACTTCACTGTTAATTGATATGAAATTTCTTTTTCTTTACAATGTTATGATTATTTCTTTAAGAGATGATTTGTCTTTATTTTAGAATCTATTTTGTTGACTTTGCATTTGGTTGTTGCAACTAAATATCAAATTATATTGATTCGGTTAGAGAATATTATTAAACACAATGAAACATTATTTTTAAGTGTCTTTCTTTTTAAACCGTTTGGTCTTAAAGATTAGAAATATAAGAATTGTTTATTTATGAATTGGTTCATTTGTACTTAATACAATACTAATAATATAAGAGAAAACCAACCATAAATATTAAAAATTACATACACCTCCAAGATTATGCAGGGAAATGAGAATAAAAAAATAACAATAACTATAATAATATTAACTTTGTTATGTTGAATTAACAAATCTACTTTAATATTATGAAAGCGTGTGTCTTATTATTGATGTTATTTTTTTTAGTATGTTGAATTTTTTATTGTTATTTATTGTTATTTATTATTATCATCATCATTTATTATTCTTATTTAATATTATTTTTATTATTATTAAAAATAACAATAAATATATTTCCATGTATTTTCCTAGGATGATGTTATAGGGGACACGGTATCTACTATAAGATACTTTATTTTGATGGCCATAACGCTCGCCTTCGAGCCTATATATAGCAATTGGCCATCATACAAGTCCGCCGAAGACTAAGGGAAAACAAACTATAAACCTAACAGAATAATCACGAAAGTGGAAAGATAGTTAAGCTTCTAATATTTTTGTCTCCATGAGTTAACCACAGACATTTCAGTCTTTGACTCCAATAGGTTTCTTCTTGAATGAGAATCTTATCAAGTTGGTCACCCACCCCTTTGATTTTGATTTTATTAATAGTGTACTAGCGTCTAGACAGACACTCTCATGCCCGTTTATCTAATTTTTGTAGTATGTGCAGAGATTAATATATAAACAGGTATTTTTTGTGTAAACTTTGTATATATATATATATATATATATATATATATATATATATTGTCTGTCTATTACTTGGTCATCAGTCTCTAATTCCCTCTCTAATTCTTTATCTTACTTCACTTCACTGTTAATTGATATGAAGTTTCGTTTTCTTTACAATGTTATGATTATTTCTTTAAGAGATGATTTATCTTTATTTTATAATCTATTTTGTTGACTTTGCATTTGGTTGTTGCAACTAAATATCAAATTATATTGATTCGGTTAGAGAATATTATTAAACACAATGAAACATTATTTTTAAGTGTCTTTCTTTTTAAACCGTTTGGTCTTAAAGATAAGAAATATAGGAATTGTTTATTTATGAATTGGTTCATTTGTATTTAATACAATACTAATAATATAAGAAAAAACCAACAATAAATATTAAAAATTACACACACCTCCAAGATTATGCAGAGAAATGAGAATAAAAAAATAACAATAATTATAATAATATTAACTTTGTTTTGTTGAATTAACAAATCTACTTTAATATTATGAAAGCGTGTGTCTTATTATTGATGTTATTTTTTTTTAGTATGTTGAATTTTTTATTGTTATTTATTGTTATTTATTATTATAATCATCATTTTATTATTATTATTTAATATTATTTTTATTATTATTAAAAATAATAATAAATATATTTTCAGATATTTTCCTAGGATGATGTTATAGGGGGACACGATATCTACTATAAGATACTTTACTTTGATGGCCATAACGCTCGCCTTCGAGCCTATATATAGCAATTGGGCCTCATACAAGTCAGCCGAAGACTAAGGGAAAACAAACTATAAACCTAACAAAATAATCACGAAAGTGCAAAGATGGTTAAGCTTCTAATATTTTTGTCTCCATGAATTAACCACAGACATTTCAGTCTTTGACTCCAATAGGTTTCTTCTTGAATGAGAATCTTATCAAGTTGATCACCCAACCCTTTGATTTTGATTTTATTAATAGTGTACTAGCGTCTAGACGGACACTCTCATGCCCGTTTATCTAATTTTTTTAGTATGTGCAGAGATTAATATATAAACAGGTATTTTTTTTTGTAAACTTTGTATATATATATATATATATATATATATATATATATATATATATATATATATATATATATATATATATATATATATATATATATATATATATATATATATATATATATATATATATATATATATATATATATATATATATATATATATATATATATATATATATATTGTCTGTCTATTATTTGGTCATCAGTCTCTAATTTCCTCTCTAATTCTTTATCATACTTCACTTTTAATTGATATGAAGTTTATTTTCCTTTACAATGTTATGATTATTTCTGTAAGAGATGATTTGTCTTTATTTTAGATTCTATTTTGTTGACTTTGCATTTAGTTGTTGCAACTAAATATCAAATTATATTGATTCAGTTAGAGAATATTATTAAACACAATGAAATATTATTTTTAAGTGTCTTTTTTTTTAAACCGTTTGGTCTTAAAGATAAGAAATATAGGAATTGTTTATTTATGAATTGGTTCATTTGTATTTAATACAATACTAATAATATAAGAAAAAACCAACAATAAATATTAAAAATTACACACACCTCCAAGATTATGCAGGGAAATAAGAATGAAAAAATAACAATAATTATAATAATATTAACTTTGTTTTGTTGAATTAACAAATCTACTTTAGTGTTATGAAAGTGTGTGTCTTATTATTGATGTTATTTTTTTTAGTATGTTGAATTTTTTATTGTTATTTATTGTTATTTATTATTATAATCATCATTTATTATTCTTATTTAATACTATTTTTATTATTATTAAAAATAACAATAAATATTTATCCATGTATTTTCCTAGGATGATGTTATAGGGGACACGGTATCTACTATAAGATACTTTACTTTGATGGCCATAACGCTCGCCTTCGAGTCTATATATAGCAATTGGGCATCATACAAGTCAGCCGAAGACTAAGGGAAAACAAACTATAAACCTAACCGAATAATCACGAAAGTGGAAAGATAGTTAAGCTTCTAATATTTTTGTCTCCATGAGTTAACCACAGACATTTCAGTCTTTGACTCCAATAGGTTTCTTCTTGAATGAGAATCTTATCAAGTTGGTCACCCACCCCTTTGATTTTGATTTTATTAATAGTGTACTAGCGTCTAGACAGACACTCTCATGCCCGTTTATCTAATTTTTTTAGTATGTGCAGATATTAATATATAAACAGGTATTTTTTGTGTAAACTTTGTATATATATATATATATATATATATATTGTCTGTCTATTACTTGGTCATCAGTCTCTAATTCCCTCTCTAATTCTTTATCATACTTACCTGTTAATTGATATGAAGTTTCTTTTCCTTTACAATGTTATGATTATTTCTTTAAGAGATGATTTGTCTTTATTTTAGAATCTATTTTGTTGACTTTGCATTAAGTTGTTGCAACTAAATATCAAACTATATTGATTCGGGTAGAGAATATTATTAAACACAATGAAATATTATTTTTAAGTGTCTTTCTTTTTAAACCGTTTGGTCTTAAAGATAAGAAATATAGGAATTGTTTATTTATGAATTGGTTCATTTGTATTTAATACAATACTAATAATATAAGAAAAAACCAACAAGAAATATTAAAAATTACACACACCTCCAAGATTATGCAGGGAAATGAGAATAAAAAAATAACAATAATTATAATAATATTAACTTTGTTTTGTTGAGTTAACAAATCTACTTTAATATTATGAAAGCGTGTGTCTTATTATTGATGTTATTTTTTTTTAGTATGTTGAATTTTTTATTGTTGTTTATTGTTATTTATTATTATAATCATCATTTTATTATTATTATTTAATATTATTTTTATTATTATTAAAAATAACAATAAATATATTTCTATGTATTTTCCTAGGACGATGTTATAGGGGACACGGTATCTACTATAAGATACTTTACTTTGATGGCCATAACGCTCGCCTTCGAGCCTATATATAGCAATTGGGCCTCATACATGTCAGCCGAAGACTAAGGGAAAACAAACTATAAACCTAACAGAATAATCACGAAAGTGGAAAGATGGTTAAGCTTCTAATATTTTTGTCTCCATGAGTTAATCACAGATATTTCAGTCTTTGACTCCAATAGGTTTCTTCTTGAATGAGAATCTTATCAAGTTGGTCACCCACCCCTTTGATTTTGATTTTATTAATAGTGTACTAGCGTCTAGACGGACACTCTCATGCCCGTTTATCTAATTTTTTTAGTATGTGCAGAGATTAATATCTAAACAGTTATTTTTTGTGTAAACTTTGTATATATATATTGTCTGTCTATTATTTGGTCATCAGTCTCTAATTCCCTCTCTAATTCTTTATCTTACTTCACTGTTAATTGATATGAAGTTTCTTTTCCTTTACAATGTTATGATTATTTCTTTAAGAGATTATTTGTCTTTATTTTAGAATCTATTTTGTTGACTTTGCATTTGGTTGTTGCAACTAAATATCAAATTATATTGATTCGGTTAGAGAATATTATTAAACACAATGAAACATTATTTTTAAGTGTCTTTCTTTTTAAACTGTTTGGTCTTAAAGATAAGAAATATAAGAATTGTTTATTTATGAATTGGTTCATTTGTATTTAATACAATACTAATAATATAAGAGAAAACCAACAATAAATATTAAAAATTACACACACTTCCAAGATTATGCAGGGAAATGAGAATAAAAAATTAACAATAATTATAATAATATTAACTTTGTTTTGTTGAATTAGCAAATCTACTTTAATATTATGAAAGTGTGTGTCTTATTATTGATGTTATTTTTTTTAGTATGTTGAATTTTTTATTGTTATTTATTGTTATTTATTATTATCATCATCATTTATTATTATTATTTAATATTATTTTTATTATTATTAAAAATAACAATAAATATATTTCCATGTATTTTCCTAGGATGATGTTATAAGGGACACGGCATCTACTATAAGATACTTTACTTTGATGGCCATAACGCTCGCCTTCGAGCCTATATATATCAATTGGGCCTCATACAAGTCAGCCGAAGACTAAGGGAAAACAAACTATAAACCTAACATAATAATCACGAAAGTGGAAAGATGGTTAAGCTTCTAATATTTTTGTCTCCATGAGTTAACCACAGACATTTCATTCTTTGACTCCAATAGGTTTCTTCTTGAATGAGAATCTTATCAAGTTGGTCACCCACCCCTTTGATTTTGATTTTATTAATAGTGTACTAGCGTCTAGACGGACACTCTCATGTATGTTTATCTAATTTTTTAGTATGTGCAGAGATTAATATATAAACAGGTATTTTTTGTTTAAACTTTGTATATATATATATATATACATATATATATATATATATATATATATATATATATATATATATATATATATATATATATATATATATATATATATATATATATATATATATATATATATATATATATATATATATATATATATATATATATATATATATATATATATATATATATATATATATATATATATATATATATATATATATATATATATATATATTGTCTGTCTATTATTTGGTCATTAATCTCTAATTCCCTCTCTAATTCTTTATCATACTTCACTGTTAATTGATATAAAGTTTCTTTTCCGTTACAATGTTATGATTATTTCTTTAAGAGATGATTTGTCTTTATTTTAGAGTCTATTTTGTTGACTTTACATTTGGTTGTTGCAACTAAATATCAAATTATATTGATTCGGTTAGAGAATATTATTAAACACAATGAAACATTATTTTTAAGTGTCTTTCTTTTTAAACCGTTTGGTCTTAAAGATAAGAAATATAAGAATTGTTTATTTATGAATTGGTTCATTTGTATTTAATACAATACTAATAATATAAGAGAAAACCAACAATAAATATTAAAAATTACATACACCTCCAAGATTATGCAAGGAAATGAGAATAAAAAAATAACAATAATTATAATAATATTAACTTTGTTTTGTTGAATTAACAAATCTACTTTAATATTATGAAAGCGTGTGTCTTATTATTGATGTTATTTTTTTTAGTATGTTGAATATTTTATTGTTATTTATTGTTATTTATTATTATCATCATCATTTATTATTATTATTTAATATTATTTTTATTATTATTAAAAATAACAATAAATATATTTCCATGTATTTTCCTAGGATGATGTTATAGGGGACACGGTATCTACTATAAGATACTTTACTTTGATCGACATGTGGCGGCACGATGATTGGTTGGAAGACAGCTGGAATGTCGAAGCATTGGGCGGCGTCAAAGGTCGCATCGTCGGGGGAGGGAAAGGCGGTACGTCCGTCCCTGGCGTCGCCTTCCTCAACGTGAACGGTCACGTTGGGATCGTGGTCATCACTGTTGGTGAAGGTGGTGAAGGCAGTTTCATGGATGTTGTCGTCAGTTTTTAGGCTGGCCATGATCAATAGATATTGAAGTATGTTTTGGTTCTTGAATTTATTTTGATGGAAGAACGGGGAAGCAAGATTCCCACAGATGGTGCCACTGATTTTACCGGATTAGAAAAGGATCAGCCGCCAACAACATGTTTTGAGCTATTTAATTCACCGGTGGGGGAAAAGAGAAGAGGGTGTACCTGCAAGGCACTCCGATGCTAAAGTAAGTTTCAGTAGCAGAGAGAAGACAAGTACAGAAAAAAGGTGAGATAATAGAATAATTGACCCTCTAGTGAAAGAGGATATTTATAATGTGATCTCAGTGCTAGGTCAACTGTTGCTTTGCATTGGATTGGACCGCTAGGCCCAATATAAGTAACTGCCAGGGTCTATGTAGCGTAGGGAAGACCAACACGTGGTCTTCGCCCTGGGTCAACTGCCCCGTGATCTTCGAGAGGTGGGTAGTTGCCTGATAACGTGTCCCCGCGTGAGGGGTACGTGGAGTCCGTCAGAGAGACGTATGAACGCTCCCCGTGTGATGAGCTAGGCCCTACCCTCCATGATGCAGAGATGGATTATCCCATGCCCGACAGTGGGGCAGGCTCTGGCCCAATCTAGAATAATTTTAAACCATTGAAGACTGAAGTAGGTGCCTGCAAGGATGATAGCACCAAACCAGTATATCTCTCTCTGCATACTGCCCCTATCCCTTATCTCTTTTTAATTTTTTGCATTTATAATGTAATTGTTGCATCATATAGCTGTTTATATGTCATTTAGGTTATATCATGCTTATAGTAGTTTAGTATGTAAGCATAGGTTTGTGTTGTATCAAACCTATTAAATTGTCTTCGAGTCAATTATGATGAAAATCAGGTCTATGTTGAGATATTAAATTGCTTGAATCAAGCACCTTGAATTATCCTATTTTTTATTTCCTTGAAAGGATCATGAGTTTAGTGATAACATTGAAATATCTTGGTTATAAATCATATTGATGAGATTCTAAACTTCCATCTTATTTATTTTTTACTTCCCCTTATAAATTTATGATCATGTGTTAAATAGTTTTTAAAGGGGACCGGTCTATTGAAACCCCCTTATAAAGTTGTTGTTATTTATATTTCCAAACAACACCTCATTCTTCATTTCATTTCAGATTACTTATAACTAAAAATAGATAGCGAGAAAACTTGTCATCCATCATTTCATGTTGAAGCATTGGCTTCCGGAGTTCACAGGTCTCTTGCATTGTCCTCTCGAAGACATGAGTCCCCTACTCCTGTCCTTGATGCCTTAAAAGTCTAACCTCGTTCCTGAGATTTTCAAGAGACCCCTCAGACACCTCACTGCTTTATCTGTATGGAGACTATGTTGCCGAACACGTGTGAAATGGAGAGGTAAAATAAATTTTTATTTATTCTTTTAAATATGTGTATTATAAGATTTTAATAGTCTAAGTTGATGTATTTTTTATAGCATCATGATTTGTTGAAATGTATCAACCATAATAGGAAAAAGATTGAAAAGTGGCCTCAGCCTACTGAACCATGGTTTCAGAATGTCATGCATTTATATGGGCTTTAAGATTTATCCAAGTTTGGTTATATTTTTATCAATCATTGTTTTTGTCTTCTTTCATCGAGAGATGGCATTCAGAGACTTCTTCATTCCATGTTTTGATTGGTGAGATGTTCATCACACTTGATGATGTGTCATCCCTCATACATCTTTCGACCAATGGTAAATTTTCAAAATACTTTAAACTCACTAGACTTGAGGCACTATATATGATGTAATATTTGGGAGGTAACCTGGTGATGCCCGGGAGGATATGAATGGCATTAGAGGATGTCATGCCAGAAATAGAATTGTGGAAAATTTGTACAGATACCACTTGGATGTGGCATTTCAGGTTGATGGTGATGATGCATAGGCAGCACATCATAAAGTATATGCATTGAGGTCACACCTCTTGTATCTAGTTAGCATGTCCATATTCGTGGAAAAAAGTGCATACTATGTCAATGTCGCTTACTTGGGATACTTCACTGACTTGGAAAGGATTAATGAGTATAATTAGGGGGATTCTTGTTTGGTTTACATCTCTTTCAAGTTAGGTGATATTTGTCAATGGAAAACTAGATAGATGACAACAAAAAACACATTATTTATAGTAATATATTTTCACCTTCACTCTTACTAACGTTTCATAACACTTGTGCAACACCATTACTAATATTTCATCAAAACCATTTTCAGGCATGAATCCTCCATATTTTCCACGCTTCTTTGGCTGAGCATATGTGGATGACTACAACGAGGCTTTGCAACATGCTTGCTCATTCATCTCATTCCTAGGGAATTAGGCGATCGAGTCGTTCATAGTTTATCTTGACCATATCATGGCAGATGATATAAAATTTATAGTGTACGAAGATCATCGTGAGACACACCCCTTTAATGAGATATCCTTCTACTCCGAATGGCTAGATTGTGGGTCACGACTGACGTATTGAAATCAACCTAAGCGAGTCATTCTCCAGTTTAGGTACTTGTAAGGTATTCCTAGAGCCCTCGTCGTTGCTAATTCTTCCACAGTTTTCCACAGAGATACTGATGAGATATTTATAGAGTGCATTAATCATCTAGTCCTAGAGTACGTACGTAGTATACTAGCTCCTCAGCCATGGAGTTCTGCATTCAACTACATCTAATGGTTTTTCAAAGTGTCACATCCTTACATGACACCGGGTACAGAGGGATAACCAACTAAGCCAACTCATCAAGAGATATTAAAGGAGAGGCAGAGTATAACATATCATGTCATTGATGTGTTAATTGTATGTCATCATATTGTGGCTATTAGGCGAGCGGGTATAAAAAGATGAGAGTTTCACGAAGGAAATCTTGGGAGGGGCATTGTAGAGGTCATGATAGTTGAGGTAAAAAATGCCTTGCGTCACAAGAGGCAGAAGAGGAGCTCGAGAGGTTAGATATACCTAGTAGTTGACTTTTTTTTGGTATTTTGATAATTTGTATTTTGACTTAATATATGGTATTTTGGTTGAATTACATAATTATATGATTTGATTGAATCATACATAATATTTTTATTGTATTTTGGGATCAACGTATGGTTTGATTGAATTATATAAGGTATATTAAAAAATGTCAAATTTATAACAAAAATACTGTCCTTGAGGGAGATTTTATGTCCTAAGGATTAACACTGAACTTAACTTGTGTAATAAACACTAAGTTGTGAAATAAACACACAACCATAAGTTTAAAATGTGTCTTATGAGGTTAGTCTAAAACTTAACATACATACTCGTCTTTCTACTAATACGGAGGTTGACTTCCGTATTATTTTTTTGGCAAAATGGGAGTAACTTATTTACAAAATATTTTAGTGTGATTTTGGGGGTGTCCAAAATTTAACTTTTGTATTATTCTAAGATATTTTTGGATTTCCTAAAGATGGTTCTTCACCACTAAAAGTGGGAAGAATAATTCTCAAGTCTAATTTGTTAGTAGAATTGAAATATTCTTCATGTTGTGGGTCACCTAGGAGGAATTAATCTGTCATCCCCCACTTATACCTGGCACCCCCCTGAATTATGGCAAAATTCCATTTTTGCCTTTAAATTTTTTTGGAAATTATGAAATTTCTAGTTGGATACCGTAAATTTCTAAAAATTTACCATGGTTGAACGTGTATGTGAGACACAAACCGGAAATTTTGAAATTTCCGGTATTGTCTACCGAAAATTTTGAAATCCCCGGGAAGCTATGTCGTAAATTTCCAGTATATCAATAGAATATCCCAAAAATGAAAATTTTCAATGTTTTTGACACATTGCTCTGCATATATGGTTTCACATATAATAAATATATAATGTGCACAAGTTTACATAGAAAATTAAGATGACTTCCTAAGTTCTTCCTCCCAGTACCTAATTGGTCCTGCATATGCTGATTTCCATGCTTTTTGCATTTTTAGTACAACTCTGTCTCCAACGGTCAATGACGGGAGGCAATGGATTATCATTGTTTAATTTTACCTGAATCTAATGATTGTCATTGACAAAACCAACAACAATGATTTTATGCCTGCTCGTATACATAGGTGGAACTATGGTAAGAGGAAAAAAGGTAATGTTAAGTCTCAGTGATACAGAGACAAGTACGACGTTGTACCTACTTGAAATAGGGTAACCTGTATCAAGAATCGACATCCATTTCTCTATACCCTATATAACCAAGTTTTTTACTTTTAAGGAATTCCTAACTTCAACAACCGTGTCATAGAACAAATTGGAAAATAATTTTGGGTGTTGATGAACTTGAGTATTCAACTGCGTCTGAACCAACAATCATGACTCTTCGTCCCATCCAAGTAAAGCTGCAATAGCCCAAAAAAAATATAATTTCCATCGTCACCCACATCAACAATGTCATCAATGTATGGATGCAAGAAACCAGGAAACTGAGACAAGTAAAAATGTCTTAAAGATGCAGTGGACTGTTGACTTTAACCTGACATACTAGAAGGTTGACTTCCTGTTAGTTTTGTGCATGATCTCTTTGTAGTCTGACTCCCCTGTGAACCCTCACCATACTCTCACCGTGAGGGATCATGATGTATATCACTCTCTTCACCCTTTCTGCTCTTTTTAACTCCTCTCTTTGACTTGTACTTCACCGACGGTGGACACATAAAAGTTGTGGATGGATGTGTTAGTACATGAACCTTTTTCTTGAACACCATCTGTCCTACAATATCCAAATAATTGAAACATGTCTTCAACTCTTCACACTCTTCCTCTAAATCCAGTATTGTGCCACTATCGTCATGACCGTTAGCATGCTCTTGAACGTGTAACTTTTTCTAAAAAACATGAATTGGTTCTAAAGGAACAACCAAGCCTTGTATTTGGAAACCAGCAAGTTGACACACACAAGGTAACCCATGTGTAGTTCTAACGAAGCAACCACAAATATCCTTGCTTGTACCAACAAATTTTACACTTTCTAGCTAATTTCTTATATGTTGTATATACTGCCTTGAAACAAAACTATGCAAGTTGGCATATAATGCAGTGTTATACCGATGCTCAATATTGACAATAATTTTTTGAAATGACACTCTGATTGAACCTAGCTCACACTTCAACATGGTGTTCACAGCACCCCAACTTCGAAATAAATCTCCCCGACTTGTAGTCAACATGTTTTTCAGTCTCCAATGAGCAGACTCCGCCTTAAATCACAATAATTAAACCATAATGAGCCAACACGATAAATTATGCTTAGTAATAACATCGAAAAAGAAGTTTGTGTACCTGGTCTTTGTTGTGTTCCCTAAATGAGTGACTTTGTTAGCACAAGCAGCCATAAAGCTTTCTTTATAAGGTGTCAACCATTTTTCTTTGTTGTCTTATTATTGATGTTATTTTTTTTAGTATGTTTAATTTTTTATTGTTATTTATTGTTATTTATTATTGTAATCATCATTTATTATTGTTATTTAATATTATTTTTATTATTATTAAAAATAACAATAAATATATTTCTATGTATTTTCCTAGGATGATGTTATAGGCGACACGGTATCTACTATAAGATACTTTACTTTGATGGTCATAACGCTCGCCTTCGAGCCTATATATAGCAATCGGGCATCATACAAGTCAGCCGAAGACTAAGGGAAAATAAACTATAAACCTAACAGAATAATCACGAAAGTGGAAAGATGGTTAAGCTTCTAATATTTTTGTCTCCATGAGTTAACCACAGACATTTCAGTCTTTGACTCCAATAGGTTTCTTCTTGAATGAGAATCTTATTAAGTTGGTCACCCACCCCTTTGATTTTGATTTTATTAATAGTGTACTAGCGTCTAGACGGACACTCTCATGCCCGTTTATCTAATTTTTTTAGTATGTGCAGAGATTAATATATAAACAGGTATTTTTTATGTAAACTTTGTATATATATATTGTCTGTCTATTATTTGGTCATCAGTCTCTAATTCCCTCTCTAATTCTTTATCTTACTTCACTGTTAATTGATATGAAATTTCTTTTTCTTTACAATGTTATGATTATTTCTTTAAGAGATGATTTGTCTTTATTTTAGAATCTATTTTGTTGACTTTGCATTTGGTTGTTGCAACTAAATATCAAATTATATTGATTCGGTTAGAGAATATTATTAAACACAATGAAACATTATTTTTAAGTGTCTTTCTTTTTAAACCGTTTGGTCTTAAAGATAAGAAATATAAGAATTGTTTATTTATGAATTGGTTCATTTGTACTTAATACAATACTAATAATATAAGAAAAAACCAACAATAAATATTAAAAATTACACACACCTCCAAGATTATGCAGAGAAATGAGAATAAAAAAATAACAATAATTATAATAATATTAACTTTGTTTTGTTGAATTAACAAATCTACTTTAATATTATGAAAGCGTGTGTCTTATTATTGATGTTATTTTTTTTTAGTATGTTGAATTTTTTATTGTTGTTTATTGTTATTTATTATTATAATCATCATTTTATTATTATTATTTAATATTATTTTTATTATTATTAAAAATAATAATAAATATATTTTCAGATAATTTCCTAGGATGATGTTATAGTATCTACTATAAGATACTTTACTTTGATGGCCATAACGCTCGCCTTCGAGCCTATATATAGCAATTGGGCCTCATACAAGTCAGCCGAAGACTAAGGGAAAACAAACTATAAACCTAACAAAATAATCACGAAAGTGCAAAGATGGTTAAGCTTCTAATATTTTTGTCTCCATGAATTAACCACAGACATTTCAGTCTTTGACTCCAATAGGTTTCTTCTTGAATGAGAATCTTATCAAGTTGATCACCCAACCCTTTGATTTTGATTTTATTAATAGTGTACTAGCGTCTAGACGGACACTCTCATGCCCGTTTATCTAATTTTTTTAGTATGTGCAGAGATTAATATATAAACAGGTATTTTTTGTGTAAACTTTGTGTATATATATATATATATATATATATATATATATATATATATATATATATATATATATATATATATATATATATATATATATATATATATATATATATATATATATATATATATATATATATATATATATATATATATATATATATATATATATATATATATATATATATATATATATATATATATATATATATATATATATATATATATATATTGTCTGTCTATTATTTGGTCATCAGTCTCTAATTTCCTCTCTAATTCTTTATCATACTTCACTTTTAATTGATATGAAGTTTATTTTCCTTTACAATGTTATGATTATTTCTTTAAGAGATGATTTGTCTTTATTTTAGATTCTATTTTGTTGACTTTGCATTTAGTTGTTGCAACTAAATATCAAATTATATTGATTCAGTTAGAGAATATTATTAAACACAATGAAATATTATTTTTAAGTGTCTTTTTTTTAAACCGTTTGGTCTTAAAGATAAGAAATATAGGAATTGTTTATTTATGAATTGGTTCATTTGTATTTAATACAATACTAATAATATAAGAAAAAACCAACAATAAATATTAAAAATTACACACACCTCCAAGATTATGCAGGGAAATAAGAATGAAAAAATAACAATAATTATAATAATATTAACTTTGTTTTGTTGAATTAACAAATCTACTTTAGTGTTATGAAAGTGTGTGTCTTATTATTGATGTTATTTTTTTTAGTATGTTGAATTTTTTTATTGTTATTTATTGTTATTTATTATTATAATCATCATTTATTATTCTTATTTAATACTATTTTTATTATTATTAAAAATAACAATAAATATTTATCCATGTATTTTCCTAGGATGATGTTATAGGGGACACGGCATCTACTATAAGATACTTTACTTTGATGGCCATAACGCTCGCCTTCGAGTCTATATATAGCAATTGGGCATCATACAAGTCAGCCGAAGACTAAGGGAAAACAAACTATAAACCTAACAGAATAATCACGAAAGTGGAAAGATAGTTAAGCTTCTAATATTTTTGTCTCCATGAGTTAACCACAGACATTTCAGTCTTTGACTCCAATAGGTTTCTTCTTGAATGAGAATCTTATCAAGTTGGTCACCCACCCCTTTGATTTTGATTTTATTAATAGTGTACTAGCGTCTAGACGGACACTCTCATGTATGTTTATCTAATTTTTTAGTATGTGCAGAGATTAATATATAAACAGGTATTTTTTGTTTAAACTTTGTATATATATATATATTGTCTGTCTATTACTTGGTCATCAGTCTCTAATTCCCTCTCTAATTCTTTATCATACTTCCCTGTTAATTGATATGAAGTTTCTTTTCCTTTACAATGTTATGATTATTTCTTTAAGAGATGATTTGTCTTTATTTTAGAATCTATTTTGTTGACTTTGCATTAAGTTGTTGCAACTAAATATCAAACTATATTGATTCGGGTAGAGAATATTATTAAACACAATGAAATATTATTTTTAAGTGTCTTTCTTTTTAAACCGTTTGGTCTTAAAGATAAGAAATATAGGAATTGTTTATTTATGAAGTGGTTCATTTGTATTTAATACAATACTAATAATATAAGAAAAAACCAACAATAAATATTAAAAATTACACACACCTCCAAGATTATGCAGGGAAATGAGAATAAAAAAATAACAATAATTATAATAATATTAACTTTGTTTTGTTGAATTAACAAATCTACTTTAATATTATGAAAGCGTGTGTCTTATTATTGATGTTATTTTTTTTAGTATGTTTAATTTTTTATTGTTATTTATTGTTATTTATTATTGTAATCATCATTTTATTATTATTATTTAATATTATTTTTATTATTATTAAAAATAACAATAAATATATTTCTATGTATTTTCCTAGGATGATGTTATAGGGGACACGGTATCTACTATAAGATACTTTACTTTGATGGCCATAACGCTCGCCTTCGAGCCTATATATAGCAATTGGGCCTCATACATGTCAGCCGAAGACTAAGGGAAAACAAACTATAAACCTAACAGAATAATCACGAAAGTGGAAAGATGGTTAAGCTTCTAATATTTTTGTCTCCATGAGTTAATCACAGATATTTCAGTCTTTGACTCCAATAGGTTTCTTCTTGAATGAGAATCTTATCAAGTTGGTCACCCACCCCTTTGATTTTGATTTTATTAATAGTGTACTAGCGTCTAGACGGACACTCTCATGCCCGTTTATCTAATTTTTTTAGTATGTGCAGAGATTAATATCTAAACAGTTATTTTTTGTGTAAACTTTGTATATATATATTGTCTGTCTATTATTTGGTCATCAGTCTCTAATTCCCTCTCTAATTCTTTATCTTACTTCACTGTTAATTGATATGAAGTTTCTTTTCCTTTACAATGTTATGATTATTTCTTTAAGAGATTATTTGTCTTTATTTTAGAATCTATTTTGTTGACTTTGCATTTGGTTGTTGCAACTAAATATCAAATTATATTGATTCGGTTAGAGAATATTATTAAACACAATGAAACATTATTTTTAAGTGTCTTTCTTTTTAAACTGTTTGGTCTTAAAGATAAGAAATATAAGAATTGTTTATTTATGAATTGGTTCATTTGTATTTAATACAATACTAATAATATAAGAGAAAACCAACAATAAATATTAAAAATTACACACACTTCCAAGATTATGCAGGAAAATGAGAATAAAAAATTAACAATAATTATAATAATATTAACTTTGTTTTGTTGAATTAACAAATCTACTTTAATATTATGAAAGTGTGTGTCTTATTATTGATGTTATTTTTTTTAGTATGTTGAATTTTTTATTGTTATTTATTGTTATTTATTATTATCATCATCATTTATTATTATTATTTAATATTATTTTTATTATTATTAAAAATAACAATAAATATATTTCCATGTATTTTCCTAGGATGATGTTATAAGGGACACGGCATCTACTATAAGATACTTTACTTTGATGGCCATAACGCTCGCCTTCGAGCCTATATATATCAATTGGGCCTCATACAAGTCAGCCGAAGACTAAGGGAAAACAAACTATAAACCTAACATAATAATTACGAAAGTGGAAAGATGGTTAAGCTTCTAATATTTTTGTCTCCATGAGTTAACCACAGACATTTCATTCTTTGACTCCAATAGGTTTCTTCTTGAATGAGAATCTTATCAAGTTGGTCACCCACCCCTTTGATTTTGATTTTATTAATAGTGTACTAGCGTCTAGACGGACACTCTCATGTCCGTTTATCTAATTTTTTAGTATGTGCAGAGATTAATATATAAACAGGTATTTTTTGTTTAAACTTTGTATATATATATATTGTTTGTCTATTACTTGGTCATCAGTCTTTAATTCCCTCTCTAATTCTTTATCATACTTCCCTGTTAATTGATATGAAGTTTCTTTTCCTTTACAATGTTATGATTATTTCTTTAAGAGATGATTTGTCTTTATTTTAGAATCTATTTTGTTGACTTTGCATTTAGTTGTTGCAACTAAATATCAAACTATATTGATTCGGGTAGAGAATATTATTAAACACAATGAAATATTATTTTTAAGTGTCTTTCTTTTTAAACCGTTTGGTCTTAAAGATAAGAAATATAGGAATTGTTTATTTATGAATTGGTTCATTTGTATTTAATACAATACTAATAATATAAGAAAAAACCAACAATAAATATTAAAAATTACACACACCTCCAAGATTATGCAGGGAAATGAGAATAAAAAAATAACAATAATTATAATAATATTAACTTTGTTTTGTTGAATTAACAAATCTACTTTAATATTATGAAAGCGTGTGTCTTATTATTGATGTTATTTTTTTTTAGTATGTTGAATTTTTTATTGTGGTTTATTGTTATTTATTATTATAATCATCATTTTATTATTATTATTTAATATTATTTTTATTATTTTTAAAAATAATAATAAATATATTTCCATATATTTTCCTAGGATGATGTTATAGGGGACACGGTATTACTATAAGATACTTTACTTTGATGGCCATAACGCTCGCCTTCGAGCCTATATATAGCAATTGGGCCTCATACAAGTCAGCCGAAGACTAAGGGAAAACAAACTATAAACCTAAAAGAATAATCACGAAAGTGGAAAGATGGTTAAGCTTCTAATATTTTTGTCTCCATGAATTAACCACAGACATTTCAGTCTTTGACTCCAATAGGTTTCTTCTTGAATGAGAATCTTATCAAGTTGGTCACCCACCCCTTTGATTTTGATTTTATTAATAGTGTACTAGCGTCTAGACGGACACTCTCATGCCCGTTTATCTAATTTTTTTAGTATGTGCAGAGATTAATATATAAACAGGTATTTTTTGTGTAAACTTTGTATATATATTGTCTGTCTATTATTTGGTCATCAGTCTCTAATTCCCTCTCTAATTCTTTATCATACTTCACTGTTAATTGATATGAAGTTTATTTTCCTTTACAATGTTATGATTATTTCTTTAAGAGATGATTTGTCTTTATTTTAGATTCTATTTTGTTGACTTTACATTTAGTTGTTGCAACTAAATATCAAATTATATTCATTCAGTTAGAGAATATTATTAAACACAATGAAATATTATTTTTAAGTGTCTTTTTTTTTAAATCGTTTGGTCTTAAAGATAAAAATATAGGAATTGTTTATTTATGAATTGGTTCATTTGTATTTAATAGAATACTAATAGTATAAGAAAAAACCAACAAGAAATATTAAAAATTACACACACCTCCAAGATTATGCAGGGAAATGAGAATAAAAAAATAACAATAATTATAATAATATTAACTTTGTTTTGTTGAATTAACAAATCTACTTTAATATTATGAAAGCGTGTGTCTTATTATTGATGTTATTTTTTTTAGTATGTTTAATTTTTTATTGTTATTTATTGTTATTTATTATTGTAATCATCATTTATTATTGTTATTTAATATTATTTTTATTATTATTAAAAATAACAATAAATATATTTCTATGTATTTTCCTAGGATGATGTTATAGGGGACACGGTATCTACTATAAGATACTTTACTTTGATGGTCATAACGCTCGCCTTCGAGCCTATATATAGCAATCGGGCATCATACAAGTCAGCCGAAGACTAAGGGAAAATAAACTATAAACCTAACAGAATAATCACGAAAGTGGAAAGATGGTTAAGCTTCTAATATTTTTGTCTCCATGAGTTAACCACAGACATTTCAGTCTTTGACTCCAATAGGTTTCTTCTTGAATGAGAATCTTATTAAGTTGGTCACCCACCCCTTTGATTTTGATTTTATTAATAGTGTACTAGCGTCTAGACGGACACTCTCATGCCCGTTTATCTAATTATTTTAGTATGTGCAGAGATTAATATATAAACAGGTATTTTTTCTGTAAACTTTGTATATATATATTGTCTGTCTATTATTTGGTCATCAGTCTCTAATTCCCTCTCTAATTCTTTATCTTACTTCACTGTTAATTGATATGAAATTTCTTTTTCTTTACAATGTTATGATTATTTCTTTAAGAGATGATTTGTCTTTATTTTAGAATCTATTTTGTTGACTTTGCATTTGGTTGTTGCAACTAAATATCAAATTATATTGATTCGGTTAGAGAATATTATTAAACACAATGAAACATTATTTTTAAGTGTCTTTCTTTTTAAACCGTTTGGTCTTAAAGATTAGAAATATAAGAATTGTTTATTTATGAATTGGTTCATTTGTACTTAATACAATACTAATAATATAAGAGAAAACCAACCATAAATATTAAAAATTACATACACCTCCAAGATTATGCAGGGAAATGAGAATAAAAAAATAACAATAACTATAATAATATTAACTTTGTTATGTTGAATTAACAAATCTACTTTAATATTATGAAAGCGTGTGTCTTATTATTGATGTTATTTTTTTTAGTATGTTGAATTTTTTATTGTTATTTATTATTATCATCATCATTTATTATTCTTATTTAATATTATTTTTATTATTATTAAAAATAACAATAAATATATTTCCATGTATTTTCCTAGGATGATGTTATAGGGGACACGGTATCTACTATAAGATACTTTATTTTGATGGCCATAACGCTCGCCTTCGAGCCTATATATAGCAATTGGCCATCATACAAGTCCGCCGAAGACTAAGGGAAAACAAACTATAAACCTAACAGAATAATCACGAAAGTGGAAAGATAGTTAAGCTTCTAATATTTTTGTCTCCATGAGTTAACCACAGACATTTCAGTCTTTGACTCCAATAGGTTTCTTCTTGAATGAGAATCTTATCAAGTTGGTCACCCACCCCTTTGATTTTGATTTTATTAATAGTGTACTAGCGTCTAGACAGACACTCTCATGCCCGTTTATCTAATTTTTGTAGTATGTGCAGAGATTAATATATAAACAGGTATTTTTTGTGTAAACTTTGTATATATATATATTGTCTGTCTATTACTTGGTCATCAGTCTCTAATTCCCTCTCTAATTCTTTATCTTACTTCACTTCACTGTTAATTGATATGAAGTTTCGTTTTCTTTACAATGTTATGATTATTTCTTTAAGAGATGATTTGTCTTTATTTCATAATCTATTTTGTTGACTTTGCATTTGGTTGTTGCAACTAAATATCAAATTATATTGATTCGGTTAGAGAATATTATTAAACACAATGAAACATTATTTTTAAGTGTCTTTCTTTTTAAACCGTTTGGTCTTAAAGATAAGAAATATAGGAATTGTTTATTTATGAATTGGTTCATTTGTATTTAATACAATACTAATAATATAAGAAAAAACCAACAATAAATATTAAAAATTACACACACCTCCAAGATTATGCAGAGAAATGAGAATAAAAAAATAACAATAATTATAATAATATTAACTTTGTTTTGTTGAATTAACAAATCTACTTTAATATTATGAAAGCGTGTGTCTTATTATTGATGTTATTTTTTTTTAGTATGTTGAATTTTTTATTGTTATTTATTGTTATTTATTATTATAATCATCATTTTATTATTATTATTTAATATTATTTTTATTATTATTAAAAATAATAATAAATATATTTTCAGATATTTTCCTAGGATGATGTTATAGGGGGACACGATATCTACTATAAGATACTTTACTTTGATGGCCATAACGCTCGCCTTCGAGCCTATATATAGCAATTGGGCCTCATACAAGTCAGCCGAAGACTAAGGGAAAACAAACTATAAACCTAACAAAATAATCACGAAAGTGCAAAGATGGTTAAGCTTCTAATATTTTTGTCTCCATGAATTAACCACAGACATTTCAGTCTTTGACTCCAATAGGTTTCTTCTTGAATGAGAATCTTATCAAGTTGATCACCCAACCCTTTGATTTTGATTTTATTAATAGTGTACTAGCGTCTAGACGGACACTCTCATGCCCGTTTATCTAATTTTTTTAGTATGTGCAGAGATTAATATATAAACAGGTATTTTTTTTGTAAACTTTGTATATATATATATATATATATATATATATATATATATATATATATATATATATATATATATATATATATATATATATATATATATATATATATATATATATATATATATATATATATATATATATATATATATATATATATATATATATATATATATTGTCTGTCTATTATTTGGTCATCAGTCTCTAATTTCCTCTCTAATTCTTTATCATACTTCACTTTTAATTGATATGAAGTTTATTTTCCTTTACAATGTTATGATTATTTCTTTAAGAGATGATTTGTCTTTATTTTAGATTCTATTTTGTTGGCTTTGCATTTAGTTGTTGCAACTAAATATCAAATTATATTGATTCAGTTAGAGAATATTATTAAACACAATGAAATATTATTTTTAAGTGTCTTTTTTTTTTAAATCGTTTGGTCTTAAAGATAAAAATATAGGAATTTTTTATTTATGAATTGGTTCATTTGTATTTAATAGAATACTAATAGTATAAGAAAAAACCAACAAGAAATATTAAAAATTACACACACCTCCAAGATTATGCAGGGAAATGAGAATAAAAAAATAACAATAATTATAATAATATTAACTTTGTTTTGTTGAATTAACAAATCTACTTTAATATTATGAAAGCGTGTGTCTTATTATTGATGTTATTTTTTTTAGTATGTTTAATTTTTTATTGTTATTTATTGTTATTTATTATTGTAATCATCATTTATTATTGTTATTTAATATTATTTTTATTATTATTAAAAATAACAATAAATATATTTCTATGTATTTTCCTAGGATGATGTTATAGGGGACACGGTATCTACTATAAGATACTTTACTTTGATGGTCATAACGCTCGCCTTCGAGCCTATATATAGCAATCGGGCATCATACAAGTCAGCCGAAGACTAAGGGAAAATAAACTATAAACCTAACAGAATAATCACGAAAGTGGAAAGATGGTTAAGCTTCTAATATTTTTGTCTCCATGAGTTAACCACAGACATTTCAGTCTTTGACTCCAATAGGTTTCTTCTTGAATGAGAATCTTATTAAGTTGGTCACCCACCCCTTTGATTTTGATTTTATTAATAGTGTACTAGCGTCTAGACGGACACTCTCATGCCCGTTTATCTAATTATTTTAGTATGTGCAGAGATTAATATATAAACAGGTATTTTTTCTGTAAACTTTGTATATATATATTGTCTGTCTATTATTTGGTCATCAGTCTCTAATTCCCTCTCTAATTCTTTATCTTACTTCACTGTTAATTGATATGAAATTTCTTTTTCTTTACAATGTTATGATTATTTCTTTAAGAGATGATTTGTCTTTATTTTAGAATCTATTTTGTTGACTTTGCATTTGGTTGTTGCAACTAAATATCAAATTATATTGATTCGGTTAGAGAATATTATTAAACACAATGAAACATTATTTTTAAGTGTCTTTCTTTTTAAACCGTTTGGTCTTAAAGATTAGAAATATAAGAATTGTTTATTTATGAATTGGTTCATTTGTACTTAATACAATACTAATAATATAAGAGAAAACCAACCATAAATATTAAAAATTACATACACCTCCAAGATTATGCAGGGAAATGAGAATAAAAAAATAACAATAACTATAATAATATTAACTTTGTTATGTTGAATTAACAAATCTACTTTAATATTATGAAAGCGTGTGTCTTATTATTGATGTTATTTTTTTTAGTATGTTGAATTTTTTATTGTTATTTATTATTATCATCATCATTTATTATTCTTATTTAATATTATTTTTATTATTATTAAAAATAACAATAAATATATTTCCATGTATTTTCCTAGGATGATGTTATAGGGGACACGGTATCTACTATAAGATACTTTATTTTGATGGCCATAACGCTCGCCTTCGAGCCTATATATAGCAATTGGCCATCATACAAGTCCGCCGAAGACTAAGGGAAAACAAACTATAAACCTAACAGAATAATCACGAAAGTGGAAAGATAGTTAAGCTTCTAATATTTTTGTCTCCATGAGTTAACCACAGACATTTCAGTCTTTGACTCCAATAGGTTTCTTCTTGAATGAGAATCTTATCAAGTTGGTCACCCACCCCTTTGATTTTGATTTTATTAATAGTGTACTAGCGTCTAGACAGACACTCTCATGCCCGTTTATCTAATTTTTGTAGTATGTGCAGAGATTAATATATAAACAGGTATTTTTTGTGTAAACTTTGTATATATATATATTGTCTGTCTATTACTTGGTCATCAGTCTCTAATTCCCTCTCTAATTCTTTATCTTACTTCACTTCACTGTTAATTGATATGAAGTTTCGTTTTCTTTACAATGTTATGATTATTTCTTTAAGAGATGATTTGTCTTTATTTCATAATCTATTTTGTTGACTTTGCATTTGGTTGTTGCAACTAAATATCAAATTATATTGATTCGGTTAGAGAATATTATTAAACACAATGAAACATTATTTTTAAGTGTCTTTCTTTTTAAACCGTTTGGTCTTAAAGATAAGAAATATAGGAATTGTTTATTTATGAATTGGTTCATTTGTATTTAATACAATACTAATAATATAAGAAAAAACCAACAATAAATATTAAAAATTACACACACCTCCAAGATTATGCAGAGAAATGAGAATAAAAAAATAACAATAATTATAATAATATTAACTTTGTTTTGTTGAATTAACAAATCTACTTTAATATTATGAAAGCGTGTGTCTTATTATTGATGTTATTTTTTTTTAGTATGTTGAATTTTTTATTGTTATTTATTGTTATTTATTATTATAATCATCATTTTATTATTATTATTTAATATTATTTTTATTATTATTAAAAATAATAATAAATATATTTTCAGATATTTTCCTAGGATGATGTTATAGGGGGACACGATATCTACTATAAGATACTTTACTTTGATGGCCATAACGCTCGCCTTCGAGCCTATATATAGCAATTGGGCCTCATACAAGTCAGCCGAAGACTAAGGGAAAACAAACTATAAACCTAACAAAATAATCACGAAAGTGCAAAGATGGTTAAGCTTCTAATATTTTTGTCTCCATGAATTAACCACAGACATTTCAGTCTTTGACTCCAATAGGTTTCTTCTTGAATGAGAATCTTATCAAGTTGATCACCCAACCCTTTGATTTTGATTTTATTAATAGTGTACTAGCGTCTAGACGGACACTCTCATGCCCGTTTATCTAATTTTTTTAGTATGTGCAGAGATTAATATATAAACAGGTATTTTTTTTGTAAACTTTGTATATATATATATATATATATATATATATATATATATATATATATATATATATATATATATATATATATATATATATATATATATATATATATATATATATATATATATATATATATATATATATATATATATATTGTCTGTCTATTATTTGGTCATCAGTCTCTAATTTCCTCTCTAATTCTTTATCATACTTCACTTTTAATTGATATGAAGTTTATTTTCCTTTACAATGTTATGATTATTTCTTTAAGAGATGATTTGTCTTTATTTTAGATTCTATTTTGTTGGCTTTGCATTTAGTTGTTGCAACTAAATATCAAATTATATTGATTCAGTTAGAGAATATTATTAAACACAATGAAATATTATTTTTAAGTGTCTTTTTTTTTTAAATCGTTTGGTCTTAAAGATAAAAATATAGGAATTTTTTATTTATGAATTGGTTCATTTGTATTTAATAGAATACTAATAGTATAAGAAAAAACCAACAAGAAATATTAAAAATTACACACACCTCCAAGATTATGCAGGGAAATGAGAATAAAAAAATAACAATAATTATAATAATATTAACTTTGTTTTGTTGAATTAACAAATCTACTTTAATATTATGAAAGCGTGTGTCTTATTATTGATGTTATTTTTTTTAGTATGTTTAATTTTTTATTGTTATTTATTGTTATTTATTATTGTAATCATCATTTATTATTGTTATTTAATATTATTTTTATTATTATTAAAAATAACAATAAATATATTTCTATGTATTTTCCTAGGATGATGTTATAGGCGACACGGTATCTACTATAAGATACTTTACTTTGATGGTCATAACGCTCGCCTTCGAGCCTATATATAGCAATTGAGCATCATACAAGTCAGCCGAAGACTAAGGGAAAATAAACTATAAACCTAACAGAATAATCACGAAAGTGGAAAGATGGTTAAGCTTCTAATATTTTTGTCTCCATGAGTTAACCACAGACATTTCAGTCTTTGACTCCAATAGGTTTCTTCTTGAATGAAATCTTATTAAGTTGGTCACCCACCCCTTTGATTTTGATTTTATTAATAGTGTACTAGCGTCTAGACGGACACTCTCATGCCCGTTTATCTAATTTTTTTAGTATGTGCAGAGATTAATATATAAACAGGTATTTTTTATGTAAACTTTGTATATATATATTGTCTGTCTATTATTTGGTCATCAGTCTCTAATTCCCTCTCTAATTCTTTATCTTACTTCACTGTTAATTGATATGAAATTTCTTTTTCTTTACAATGTTATGATTATTTCTTTAAGAGATGATTTGTCTTTATTTTAGAATCTATTTTGTTGACTTTGCATTTGGTTGTTGCAACTAAATATCAAATTATATTGATTCGGTTAGAGAATATTATTAAACACAATGAAACATTATTTTTAAGTGTCTTTCTTTTTAAACCGTTTGGTCTTAAAGATAAGAAATATAAGAATTGTTTATTTATGAATTGGTTCATTTGTACTTAATACAATACTAATAATATAAGAAAAAACCAACAATAAATATTAAAAATTACACACACCTCCAAGATTATGCAGAGAAATGAGAATAAAAAAATAACAATAATTATAATAATATTAACTTTGTTTTGTTGAATTAACAAATCTACTTTAATATTATGAAAGCGTGTGTCTTATTATTGATGTTATTTTTTTTTAGTATGTTGAATTTTTTATTGTTGTTTATTGTTATTTATTATTATAATCATCATTTTATTATTATTATTTAATATCATTTTTATTATTATTAAAAATAATAATAAATATATTTTCAGATAATTTCCTAGGATGATGTTATAGTATCTACTATAAGATACTTTACTTTGATGGCCATAACGCTCGCCTTCGAGCCTATATATAGCAATTGGGCCTCATACAAGTCAGCCGAAGACTAAGGGAAAACAAACTATAAACCTAACAAAATAATCACGAAAGTGCAAAGATGGTTAAGCTTCTAATATTTTTGTCTCCATGAATTAACCACAGACATTTCAGTCTTTGACTCCAATAGGTTTCTTCTTGAATGAGAATCTTATCAAGTTGATCACCCAACCCTTTGATTTTGATTTTATTAATAGTGTACTAGCGTCTAGACGGACACTCTCATGCCCGTTTATCTAATTTTTTTAGTATGTGCAGAGATTAATATATAAACAGGTATTTTTTGTGTAAACTTTGTATATATATATATATATATATATATATATATATATATATATATATATATATATATATATATATATATATATATATATATATATATATATATATATATATATATATATATATATATATATATATATATATATATATATATATATATATATATATATATATATATATATATATATATATATATATATATATATATATATATATATATATATATATATATATATATATATATATATATATATTGTCTGTCTATTATTTGGTCATCAGTCTCTAATTTCCTCTCTAATTCTTTATCATACTTCACTTTTAATTGATATGAAGTTTATTTTCCTTTACAATGTTATGATTATTTCTTTAAGAGATGATTTGTCTTTATTTTAGATTCTATTTTGTTGACTTTGCATTTAGTTGTTGCAACTAAATATCAAATTATATTGATTCAGTTAGAGAATATTATTAAACACAATGAAATATTATTTTTAAGTGTCTTTTTTTTAAACCGTTTGGTCTTAAAGATAAGAAATATAGGAATTGTTTATTTATGAATTGGTTCATTTGTATTTAATACAATACTAATAATATAAGAAAAAACCAACAATAAATATTAAAAATTACACACACCTCCAAGATTATGCAGGGAAATAAGAATGAAAAAATAACAATAATTATAATAATATTAACTTTGTTTTGTTGAATTAACAAATCTACTTTAGTGTTATGAAAGTGTGTGTCTTATTATTGATGTTATTTTTTTTAGTATGTTGAATTTTTTTATTGTTATTTATTGTTATTTATTATTATAATCATCATTTATTATTCTTATTTAATACTATTTTTATTATTATTAAAAATAACAATAAATATTTATCCATGTATTTTCCTAGGATGATGTTATAGGGGACACGACATCTACTATAAGATACTTTACTTTGATGGCCATAACGCTCGCCTTCGAGTCTATATATAGCAATTGGGCATCATACAAGTCAGCCGAAGACTAAGGCAAAACAAACTATAAACCTAACAGAATAATCACGAAAGTGGAAAGATAGTTAAGCTTCTAATATTTTTGTCTCCATGAGTTAACCACAGACATTTCAGTCTTTGACTCCAATAGGTTTCTTCTTGAATGAGAATCTTATCAAGTTGGTCACCCACCCCTTTGATTTTGATTTTATTAATAGTGTACTAGCGTCTAGACGGACACTCTCATGTATGTTTATCTAATTTTTTAGTATGTGCAGAGATTAATATATAAACAGGTATTTTTTGTTTAAACTTTGTATATATATATATATTGTCTGTCTATTACTTGGTCATCAGTCTCTAATTCCCTCTCTAATTCTTTATCATACTTCCCTGTTAATTGATATGAAGTTTCTTTTCCTTTACAATGTTATGATTATTTCTTTAAGAGATGATTTGTCTTTATTTTAGAATCTATTTTGTTGACTTTGCATTAAGTTGTTGCAACTAAATATCAAACTATATTGATTCGGGTAGAGAATATTATTAAACACAATGAAATATTATTTTTAAGTGTCTTTCTTTTTAAACCGTTTGGTCTTAAAGATAAGAAATATAGGAATTGTTTATTTATGAAGTGGTTCATTTGTATTTAATACAATACTAATAATATAAGAAAAAACCAACAATAAATATTAAAAATTACACACACCTCCAAGATTATGCAGGGAAATGAGAATAAAAAAATAACAATAATTATAATAATATTAACTTTGTTTTGTTGAATTAACAAATCTACTTTAATATTATGAAAGCGTGTGTCTTATTATTGATGTTATTTTTTTTAGTATGTTTAATTTTTTATTGTTATTTATTGTTATTTATTATTGTAATCATCATTTTATTATTATTATTTAATATTATTTTTATTATTATTAAAAATAACAATAAATATATTTCTATGTATTTTCCTAGGATGATGTTATAGGGGACACGGTATCTACTATAAGATACTTTACTTTGATGGCCATAACGCTCGCCTTCGAGCCTATATATAGCAATTGGGCCTCATACATGTCAGCCGAAGACTAAGGGAAAACAAACTATAAACCTAACAGAATAATCACGAAAGTGGAAAGATGGTTAAGCTTCTAATATTTTTGTCTCCATGAGTTAATCACAGATATTTCAGTCTTTGACTCCAATAGGTTTCTTCTTGAATGAGAATCTTATCAAGTTGGTCACCCACCCCTTTGATTTTGATTTTATTAATAGTGTACTAGCGTCTAGACGGACACTCTCATGCCCGTTTATCTAATTTTTTTAGTATGTGAAGAGATTAATATCTAAACAGTTATTTTTTGTGTAAACTTTGTATATATATATTGTCTGTCTATTATTTGGTCATCAGTCTCTAATTCCCTCTCTAATTCTTTATCTTACTTCACTGTTAATTGATATGAAGTTTCTTTTCCTTTACAATGTTATGATTATTTCTTTAAGAGATTATTTGTCTTTATTTTAGAATCTATTTTGTTGACTTTGCATTTGGTTGTTGCAACTAAATATCAAATTATATTGATTCGGTTAGAGAATATTATTAAACACAATGAAACATTATTTTTAAGTGTCTTTCTTTTTAAACTGTTTGGTCTTAAAGATAAGAAATATAAGAATTATTTATTTATGAATTGGTTCATTTGTATTTAATACAATACTAATAATATAAGAGAAAACCAACAATAAATATTAAAAATTACACACACTTCCAAGATTATGCAGGGAAATGAGAATAAAAAATTAACAATAATTATAATAATATTAACTTTGTTTTGTTGAATTAACAAATCTACTTTAATATTATGAAAGTGTGTGTCTTATTATTGATGTTATTTTTTTTAGTATGTTGAATTTTTTATTGTTATTTATTGTTATTTATTATTATCATCATCATTTATTATTATTATTTAATATTATTTTTATTATTATTAAAAATAACAATAAATATATTTCCATGTATTTTCCTAGGATGATGTTATAAGGGACACGGCATCTACTATAAGATACTTTACTTTGATGGCCATAACGCTCGCCTTCGAGCCTATATATATCAATTGGGCCTCATACAAGTCAGCCGAAGACTAAGGGAAAACAAACTATAAACCTAACATAATAATTACGAAAGTGGAAAGATGGTTAAGCTTCTAATATTTTTGTCTCCATGAGTTAACCACAGACATTTCATTCTTTGACTCCAATAGGTTTCTTCTTGAATGAGAATCTTATCAAGTTGGTCACCCACCCCTTTGATTTTGATTTTATTAATAGTGTACTAGCGTCTAGACGGACACTCTCATGTCCGTTTATCTAATTTTTTAGTATGTGCAGAGATTAATATATAAACAGGTATTTTTTGTTTAAACTTTGTATATATATATATTGTTTGTCTATTACTTGGTCATCAGTCTTTAATTCCCTCTCTAATTCTTTATCATACTTCCCTGTTAATTGATATGAAGTTTCTTTTCCTTTACAATGTTATGATTATTTCTTTAAGAGATGATTTGTCTTTATTTTAGAATCTATTTTGTTGACTTTGCATTTAGTTGTTGCAACTAAATATCAAACTATATTGATTCGGGTAGAGAATATTATTAAACACAATGAAATATTATTTTTAAGTGTCTTTCTTTTTAAACCGTTTGGTCTTAAAGATAAGAAATATAGGAATTGTTTATTTATGAATTGGTTCATTTGTATTTAATACAATACTAATAATATAAGAAAAAACAAACAATAAATATTAAAAATTACACACACCTCCAAGATTATGCAGGGAAATGAGAATAAAAAAATAACAATAATTATAATAATATTAACTTTGTTTTGTTGAATTAACAAATCTACTTTAATATTATGAAAGCGTGTGTCTTATTATTGATGTTATTTTTTTTTAGTATGTTGAATTTTTTATTGTTGTTTATTGTTATTTATTATTATAATCATCATTTTATTATTATTATTTAATATTATTTTTATTATTTTTAAAAATAATAATAAATATATTTCCATATATTTTCCTAGGATGATGTTATAGGGGACACGGTATTACTATAAGATACTTTACTTTGATGGCCATAACGCTCGCCTTCGAGCCTATATATAGCAATTGGGCCTCATACAAGTCAGCCGAAGACTAAGGGAAAACAAACTATAAACCTAAAAGAATAATCACGAAAGTGGAAAGATGGTTAAGCTTCTAATATTTTTGTCTCCATGAATTAACCACAGACATTTCAGTCTTTGACTCCAATAGGTTTCTTCTTGAATGAGAATCTTATCAAGTTGGTCACCCACCCCTTTGATTTTGATTTTATTAATAGTGTACTAGCGTCTAGACGGACACTCTCATGCCCGTTTATCTAATTTTTTTAGTATGTGCAGAGATTAATATATAAACAGGTATTTTTTGTGTAAACTTTGTATATATATTGTCTGTCTATTATTTGGTCATCAGTCTCTAATTCCCTCTCTAATTCTTTATCATACTTCACTGTTAATTGATATGAAGTTTATTTTCCTTTACAATGTTATGATTATTTCTTTAAGAGATGATTTGTCTTTATTTTAGATTCTATTTTGTTGACTTTACATTTAGTTGTTGCAACTAAATATCAAATTATATTCATTCAGTTAGAGAATATTATTAAACACAATGAAATATTATTTTTAAGTGTCTTTTTTTTTAAATCGTTTGGTCTTAAAGATAAAAATATAGGAATTGTTTATTTATGAATTGGTTCATTTGTATTTAATAGAATACTAATAGTATAAGAAAAAACCAACAAGAAATATTAAAAATTACACACACCTCCAAGATTATGCAGGGAAATGAGAATAAAAAAATAACAATAATTATAATAATATTAACTTTGTTTTGTTGAATTAACAAATCTACTTTAATATTATGAAAGCGTGTGTCTTATTATTGATGTTATTTTTTTTAGTATGTTTAATTTTTTATTGTTATTTATTGTTATTTATTATTGTAATCATCATTTATTATTGTTATTTAATATTATTTTTATTATTATTAAAAATAACAATAAATATATTTCTATGTATTTTCCTAGGATGATGTTATAGGGGACACGGTATCTACTATAAGATACTTTACTTTGATGGTCATAACGCTCGCCTTCGAGCCTATATATAGCAATCGGGCATCATACAAGTCAGCCGAAGACTAAGGGAAAATAAACTATAAACCTAACAGAATAATCACGAAAGTGGAAAGATGGTTAAGCTTCTAATATTTTTGTCTCCATGAGTTAACCACAGACATTTCAGTCTTTGACTCCAATAGGTTTCTTCTTGAATGAGAATCTTATTAAGTTGGTCACCCACCCCTTTGATTTTAATTTTATTAATAGTGTACTAGCGTCTAGACGGACACTCTCATGCCCGTTTATCTAATTATTTTAGTATGTGCAGAGATTAATATATAAACAGGTATTTTTTATGTAAACTTTGTATATATATATATTGTCTGTCTATTATTTGGTCATCAGTCTCTAATTCCCTCTCTAATTCTTTATCTTACTTCACTGTTAATTGATATGAAATTTCTTTTTCTTTACAATGTTATGATTATTTCTTTAAGAGATGATTTGTCTTTATTTTAGAATCTATTTTGTTGACTTTGCATTTGGTTGTTGCAACTAAATATCAAATTATATTGATTCGGTTAGAGAATATTATTAAACACAATGAAACATTATTTTTAAGTGTCTTTCTTTTTAAACCGTTTGGTCTTAAAGATTAGAAATATAAGAATTGTTTATTTATGAATTGGTTCATTTGTACTTAATACAATACTAATAATATAAGAGAAAACCAACCATAAATATTAAAAATTACATACACCTCCAAGATTATGCAGGGAAATGAGAATAAAAAAATAACAATAACTATAATAATATTAACTTTGTTATGTTGAATTAACAAATCTACTTTAATATTATGAAAGCGTGTGTCTTATTATTGATGTTATTTTTTTTAGTATGTTGAATTTTTTATTGTTATTTATTGTTATTTATTATTATCATCATCATTTATTATTCTTATTTAATATTATTTTTATTATTATTAAAATTAACAATAAATATATTTCCATGTATTTTCCTAGGATGATGTTATAGGGGACACGGTATCTACTATAAGATACTTTATTTTGATGGCCATAACGCTCGCCTTCGAGCCTATATATAGCAATTGGCCATCATACAAGTCCGCCGAAGACTAAGGGAAAACAAACTATAAACCTAACAGAATAATCACGAAAGTGGAAAGATAGTTAAGCTTCTAATATTTTTGTCTCCATGAGTTAACCACAGACATTTCAGTCTTTGACTCCAATAGGTTTCTTCTTGAATGAGAATCTTATCAAGTTGGTCACCCACCCCTTTGATTTTGATTTTATTAATAGTGTACTAGCGTCTAGACAGACACTCTCATGCCCGTTTATCTAATTTTTGTAGTATGTGCAGAGATTAATATATAAACAGGTATTTTTTGTGTAAACTTTGTATATATATATATTGTCTGTCTATTACTTGGTCATCAGTCTCTAATTCCCTCTCTAATTCTTTATCTTACTTCACTTCACTGTTAATTGATATGAAGTTTCGTTTTCTTTACAATGTTATGATTATTTCTTTAAGAGATGATTTGTCTTTATTTCATAATCTATTTTGTTGACTTTGCATTTGGTTGTTGCAACTAAATATCAAATTATATTGATTCGGTTAGAGAATATTATTAAACACAATGAAACATTATTTTTAAGTGTCTTTCTTTTTAAACCGTTTGGTCTTAAAGATAAGAAATATAGGAATTGTTTATTTATGAATTGGTTCATTTGTATTTAATACAATACTAATAATATAAGAAAAAACCAACAATAAATATTAAAAATTACACACACCTCCAAGATTATGCAGAGAAATGAGAATAAAAAAATAACAATAATTATAATAATATTAACTTTGTTTTGTTGAATTAACAAATCTACTTTAATATTATGAAAGCGTGTGTCTTATTATTGATGTTATTTTTTTTAGTATGTTGAATTTTTTATTGTTATTTATTGTTATTTATTATTATAATCATCATTTTATTATTATTATTTAATATTATTTTTATTATTATTAAAAATAATAATAAATATATTTTCAGATATTTTCCTAGGATGATGTTATAGGGGGACACGATATCTACTATAAGATACTTTACTTTGATGGCCATAACGCTCGCCTTCGAGCCTATATATAGCAATTGGGCCTCATACAAGTCAGCCGAAGACTAAGGGAAAACAAACTATAAACCTAACAAAATAATCACGAAAGTGCAAAGATGGTTAAGCTTCTAATATTTTTGTCTCCATGAATTAACCACAGACATTTCAGTCTTTGACTCCAATAGGTTTCTTCTTGAATGAGAATCTTATCAAGTTGATCACCCAACCCTTTGATTTTGATTTTATTAATAGTGTACTAGCGTCTAGACGGACACTCTCATGCCCGTTTATCTAATTTTTTTAGTATGTGCAGAGATTAATATATAAACAGGTATTTTTTTTGTAAACTTTGTATATATATATATATATATATATATATATATATATATATATATATATATATATATATATATATATATATATATATATATATATATATATATATATATATATATATATATTGTCTGTCTATTATTTGGTCATCAGTCTCTAATTTCCTCTCTAATTCTTTATCATACTTCACTTTTAATTGATATGAAGTTTATTTTCCTTTACAATGTTATGATTATTTCTTTAAGAGATGATTTGTCTTTATTTTAGATTCTATTTTGTTGACTTTGCATTTAGTTGTTGCAACTAAATATCAAATTATATTGATTCAGTTAGAGAATATTATTAAACACAATGAAATATTATTTTTAAGTGTCTTTTTTTTTAAACCGTTTGGTCTTAAAGATAAGAAATATAGGAATTGTTTATTTATGAATTGGTTCATTTGTATTTAATACAATACTAATAATATAAGAAAAAACCAACAATAAATATTAAAAATTACACACACCTCCAAGATTATGCAGGGAAATAAGAATGAAAAAATAACAATAATTATAATAATATTAACTTTGTTTTGTTGAATTAACAAATCTACTTTAGTGTTATGAAAGTGTGTGTCTTATTATTGATGTTATTTTTTTTAGTATGTTGAATTTTTTATTGTTATTTATTGTTATTTATTATTATAATCATCATTTATTATTCTTATTTAATACTATTTTTATTATTATTAAAAATAACAATAAATATTTATCCATGTATTTTCCTAGGATGATGTTATAGGGGACACGGTATCTACTATAAGATACTTTACTTTGATGGCCATAACGCTCGCCTTCGAGTCTATATATAGCAATTGGGCATCATACAAGTCAGCCGAAGACTAAGGGAAAACAAACTATAAACCTAACCGAATAATCACGAAAGTGGAAAGATAGTTAAGCTTCTAATATTTTTGTCTCCATGAGTTAACCACAGACATTTCAGTCTTTGACTCCAATAGGTTTCTTCTTGAATGAGAATCTTATCAAGTTGGTCACCCACCCCTTTGATTTTGATTTTATTAATAGTGTACTAGCGTCTAGACAGACACTCTCATGCCCGTTTATCTAATTTTTTTAGTATGTGCAGATATTAATATATAAACAGGTATTTTTTGTGTAAACTTTGTATATATATATATATATATATTGTCTGTCTATTACTTGGTCATCAGTCTCTAATTCCCTCTCTAATTCTTTATCATACTTACCTGTTAATTGATATGAAGTTTCTTTTCCTTTACAATGTTATGATTATTTCTTTAAGAGATGATTTGTCTTTATTTTAGAATCTATTTTGTTGACTTTGCATTAAGTTGTTGCAACTAAATATCAAACTATATTGATTCGGGTAGAGAATATTATTAAACACAATGAAATATTATTTTTAAGTGTCTTTCTTTTTAAACCGTTTGGTCTTAAAGATAAGAAATATAGGAATTGTTTATTTATGAATTGGTTCATTTGTATTTAATACAATACTAATAATATAAGAAAAAACCAACAAGAAATATTAAAAATTACACACACCTCCAAGATTATGCAGGGAAATGAGAATAAAAAAATAACAATAATTATAATAATATTAACTTTGTTTTGTTGAGTTAACAAATCTACTTTAATATTATGAAAGCGTGTGTCTTATTATTGATGTTATTTTTTTTTAGTATGTTGAATTTTTTATTGTTGTTTATTGTTATTTATTATTATAATCATCATTTTATTATTATTATTTAATATTATTTTTATTATTATTAAAAATAACAATAAATATATTTCTATGTATTTTCCTAGGATGATGTTATAGGGGACACGGTATCTACTATAAGATACTTTACTTTGATGGCCATAACGCTCGCCTTCGAGCCTATATATAGCAATTGGGCCTCATACATGTCAGCCGAAGACTAAGGGAAAACAAACTATAAACCTAACAGAATAATCACGAAAGTGGAAAGATGGTTAAGCTTCTAATATTTTTGTCTCCATGAGTTAATCACAGATATTTCAGTCTTTGACTCCAATAGGTTTCTTCTTGAATGAGAATCTTATCAAGTTGGTCACCCACCCCTTTGATTTTGATTTTATTAATAGTGTACTAGCGTCTAGACGGACACTCTCATGCCCGTTTATCTAATTTTTTTAGTATGTGCAGAGATTAATATCTAAACAGTTATTTTTTGTGTAAACTTTGTATATATATATTGTCTGTCTATTATTTGGTCATCAGTCTCTAATTCCCTCTCTAATTCTTTATCTTACTTCACTGTTAATTGATATGAAGTTTCTTTTCCTTTACAATGTTATGATTATTTCTTTAAGAGATTATTTGTCTTTATTTTAGAATCTATTTTGTTGACTTTGCATTTGGTTGTTGCAACTAAATATCAAATTATATTGATTCGGTTAGAGAATATTATTAAACACAATGAAACATTATTTTTAAGTGTCTTTCTTTTTAAACTGTTTGGTCTTAAAGATAAGAAATATAAGAATTATTTATTTATGAATTGGTTCATTTGTATTTAATACAATACTAATAATATAAAAGAAAACCAACAATAAATATTAAAAATTACACACACTTCCAAGATTATGCAGGGAAATGAGAATAAAAAATTAACAATAATTATAATAATATTAACTTTGTTTTGTTGAATTAACAAATCTACTTTAATATTATGAAAGTGTGTGTCTTATTATTGATGTTATTTTTTTTAGTATGTTGAATTTTTTATTGTTATTTATTGTTATTTATTATTATCATCATCATTTATTATTATTATTTAATATTATTTTTATTATTATTAAAAATAACAATAAATATATTTCCATGTATTTTCCTAGGATGATGTTATAAGGGACACGGCATCTACTATAAGATACTTTACTTTGATGGCCATAACGCTCGCCTTCGAGCCTATATATATCAATTGGGCCTCATACAAGTCAGCCGAAGACTAAGGGAAAACAAACTATAAACCTAACATAATAATTACGAAAGTGGAAAGATGGTTAAGCTTCTAATATTTTTGTCTCCATGAGTTAACCACAGACATTTCATTCTTTGACTCCAATAGGTTTCTTCTTGAATGAGAATCTTATCAAGTTGGTCACCCACCCCTTTGATTTTGATTTTATTAATAGTGTACTAGCGTCTAGACGGACACTCTCATGTCCGTTTATCTAATTTTTTAGTATGTGCAGAGATTAATATATAAACAGGTATTTTTTGTTTAAACTTTGTATATATATATATTGTTTGTCTATTACTTGGTCATCAGTCTTTAATTCCCTCTCTAATTCTTTATCATACTTCCCTGTTAATTGATATGAAGTTTCTTTTCCTTTACAATGTTATGATTATTTCTTTAAGAGATGATTTGTCTTTATTTTAGAATCTATTTTGTTGACTTTGCATTTAGTTGTTGCAACTAAATATCAAACTATATTGATTCGGGTAGAGAATATTATTAAACACAATGAAATATTATTTTTAAGTGTCTTTCTTTTTAAACCGTTTGGTCTTAAAGATAAGAAATATAGGAATTGTTTATTTATGAATTGGTTCATTTGTATTTAATACAATACTAATAATATAAGAAAAAACAAACAATAAATATTAAAAATTACACACACCTCCAAGATTATGCAGGGAAATGAGAATAAAAAAATAACAATAATTATAATAATATTAACTTTGTTTTGTTGAATTAACAAATCTACTTTAATATTATGAAAGCGTGTGTCTTATTATTGATGTTATTTTTTTTTAGTATGTTGAATTTTTTATTGTTGTTTATTGTTATTTATTATTATAATCATCATTTTATTATTATTATTTAATATTATTTTTATTATTTTTAAAAATAATAATAAATATATTTCCATATATTTTCCTAGGATGATGTTATAGGGGACACGGTATTACTATAAGATACTTTACTTTGATGGCCATAACGCTCGCCTTCGAGCCTATATATAGCAATTGGGCCTCATACAAGTCAGCCGAAGACTAAGGGAAAACAAACTATAAACCTAAAAGAATAATCACGAAAGTGGAAAGATGGTTAAGCTTCTAATATTTTTGTCTCCATGAATTAACCACAGACATTTCAGTCTTTGACTCCAATAGGTTTCTTCTTGAATGAGAATCTTATCAAGTTGGTCACCCACCCCTTTGATTTTGATTTTATTAATAGTGTACTAGCGTCTAGACGGACACTCTCATGCCCGTTTATCTAATTTTTTTAGTATGTGCAGAGATTAATATATAAACAGGTATTTTTTGTGTAAACTTTGTATATATATTGTCTGTCTATTATTTGGTCATCAGTCTCTAATTCCCTCTCTAATTCTTTATCATACTTCACTGTTAATTGATATGAAGTTTATTTTCCTTTACAATGTTATGATTATTTCTTTAAGAGATGATTTGTCTTTATTTTAGATTCTATTTTGTTGACTTTACATTTAGTTGTTGCAACTAAATATCAAATTATATTCATTCAGTTAGAGAATATTATTAAACACAATGAAATATTATTTTTAAGTGTCTTTTTTTTTAAATCGTTTGGTCTTAAAGATAAAAATATAGGAATTGTTTATTTATGAATTGGTTCATTTGTATTTAATAGAATACTAATAGTATAAGAAAAAACCAACAAGAAATATTAAAAATTACACACACCTCCAAGATTATGCAGGGAAATGAGAATAAAAAAATAACAATAATTATAATAATATTAACTTTGTTTTGTTGAATTAACAAATCTACTTTAATATTATGAAAGCGTGTGTCTTATTATTGATGTTATTTTTTTTAGTATGTTTAATTTTTTATTGTTATTTATTGTTATTTATTATTGTAATCATGATTTATTATTGTTATTTAATATTATTTTTATTATTATTAAAAATAACAATAAATATAATTCTATGTATTTTCCTAGGATGATGTTATAGGGGACACGGTATCTACTATAAGATACTTTACTTTGATGGTCATAACGCTCGCCTTCGAGCCTATATATAGCAATCGGGCATCATACAAGTCAGCCGAAGACTAAGGGAAAATAAACTATAAACCTAACAGAATAATCACGAAAGTGGAAAGATGGTTAAGCTTCTAATATTTTTGTCTCCATGAGTTAACCACAGACATTTCAGTCTTTGACTCCAATAGGTTTCTTCTTGAATGAGAATCTTATTAAGTTGGTCACCCACCCCTTTGATTTTAATTTTATTAATAGTGTACTAGCGTCTAGACGGACACTCTCATGCCCGTTTATCTAATTATTTTAGTATGTGCAGAGATTAATATATAAACAGGTATTTTTTATGTAAACTTTGTATATATATATTGTCTGTCTATTATTTGGTCATCAGTCTCTAATTCCCTCTCTAATTCTTTATCTTACTTCACTGTTAATTGATATGAAATTTCTTTTTCTTTACAATGTTATGATTATTTCTTTAAGAGATGATTTGTCTTTATTTTAGAATCTATTTTGTTGACTTTGCATTTGGTTGTTGCAACTAAATATCAAATTATATTGATTCGGTTAGAGAATATTATTAAACACAATGAAACATTATTTTTAAGTGTCTTTCTTTTTAAACCGTTTGGTCTTAAAGATTAGAAATATAAGAATTGTTTATTTATGAATTGGTTCATTTGTACTTAATACAATACTAATAATATAAGAGAAAACCAACCATAAATATTAAAAATTACATACACCTCCAAGATTATGCAGGGAAATGAGAATAAAAAAATAACAATAACTATAATAATATTAACTTTGTTATGTTGAATTAACAAATCTACTTTAATATTATGAAAGCGTGTGTCTTATTATTGATGTTATTTTTTTTAGTATGTTGAATTTTTTATTGTTATTTATTGTTATTTATTATTATCATCATCATTTATTATTCTTATTTAATATTATTTTTATTATTATTAAAAATAACAATAAATATATTTCCATGTATTTTCCTAGGATGATGTTATAGGGGACACGGTATCTACTATAAGATACTTTATTTTGATGGCCATAACGCTCGCCTTCGAGCCTATATATAGCAATTGGCCATCATACAAGTCCGCCGAAGACTAAGGGAAAACAAACTATAAACCTAACAGAATAATCACGAAAGTGGAAAGATAGTTAAGCTTCTAATATTTTTGTCTCCATGAGTTAACCACAGACATTTCAGTCTTTGACTCCAATAGGTTTCTTCTTGAATGAGAATCTTATCAAGTTGGTCACCCACCCCTTTGATTTTGATTTTATTAATAGTGTACTAGCGTCTAGACAGACACTCTCATGCCCGTTTATCTAATTTTTGTAGTATGTGCAGAGATTAATATATAAACAGGTATTTTTTGTGTAAACTTTGTATATATATATATTGTCTGTCTATTACTTGGTCATCAGTCTCTAATTCCCTCTCTAATTCTTTATCTTACTTCACTTCACTGTTAATTGATATGAAGTTTCGTTTTCTTTACAATGTTATGATTATTTCTTTAAGAGATGATTTGTCTTTATTTCATAATCTATTTTGTTGACTTTGCATTTGGTTGTTGCAACTAAATATCAAATTATATTGATTCGGTTAGAGAATATTATTAAACACAATGAAACATTATTTTTAAGTGTCTTTCTTTTTAAACCGTTTGGTCTTAAAGATAAGAAATATAGGAATTGTTTATTTATGAATTGGTTCATTTGTATTTAATACAATACTAATAATATAAGAAAAAACCAACAATAAATATTAAAAATTACACACACCTCCAAGATTATGCAGAGAAATGAGAATAAAAAAATAACAATAATTATAATAATATTAACTTTGTTTTGTTGAATTAACAAATCTACTTTAATATTATGAAAGCGTGTGTCTTATTATTGATGTTATTTTTTTTAGTATGTTGAATTTTTTATTGTTATTTATTGTTATTTATTATTATAATCATCATTTTATTATTATTATTTAATATTATTTTTATTATTATTAAAAATAATAATAAATATATTTTCAGATATTTTCCTAGGATGATGTTATAGGGGGACACGATATCTACTATAAGATACTTTACTTTGATGGCCATAACGCTCGCCTTCGAGCCTATATATAGCAATTGGGCCTCATACAAGTCAGCCGAAGACTAAGGGAAAACAAACTATAAACCTAACAAAATAATCACGAAAGTGCAAAGATGGTTAAGCTTCTAATATTTTTGTCTCCATGAATTAACCACAGACATTTCAGTCTTTGACTCCAATAGGTTTCTTCTTGAATGAGAATCTTATCAAGTTGATCACCCAACCCTTTGATTTTGATTTTATTAATAGTGTACTAGCGTCTAGACGGACACTCTCATGCCCGTTTATCTAATTTTTTTAGTATGTGCAGAGATTAATATATAAACAGGTATTTTTTTTGTAAACTTTGTGTATATATATATATATATATATATATATATATATATATATATATATATATATATATATATATATATATATATATATATATATATATATATATATATATATATATATATATATATATATATATATATATATATATATATATATATATATATATATATATATATATATATATATATATATATATATATATATATATATATATATTGTCTGTCTATTATTTGCTAATCAGTCTCTAATTTCCTCTCTAATTCTTTATCATACTTCACTTTTAATTGATATGAAGTTTATTTTCCTTTACAATGTTATGATTATTTCTTTAAGAGATGATTTGTCTTTATTTTAGATTCTATTTTGTTGACTTTGCATTTAGTTGTTGCAACTAAATATCAAATTATATTGATTCAGTTAGAGAATATTATTAAACACAATGAAATATTATTTTTAAGTGTCTTTTTTTTTTAAACCGTTTGGTCTTAAAGATAAGAAATATAGGAATTGTTTATTTATGAATTGGTTCATTTGTATTTAATACAATACTAATAATATAAGAAAAAACCAACAATAAATATTAAAAATTACACACACCTCCAAGATTATGCAGGGAAATAAGAATGAAAAAATAACAATAATTATAATAATATTAACTTTGTTTTGTTGAATTAACAAATCTACTTTAGTGTTATGAAAGTGTGTGTCTTATTATTGATGTTATTTTTTTTAGTATGTTGAATTTTTTATTGTTATTTATTGTTATTTATTATTATAATCATCATTTATTATTCTTATTTAATACTATTTTTATTATTATTAAAAATAACAATAAATATTTATCCATGTATTTTCCTAGGATGATGTTATAGGGGACACGGTATCTACTATAAGATACTTTACTTTGATGGCCATAACGCTCGCCTTCGAGTCTATATATAGCAATTGGGCATCATACAAGTCAGCCGAAGACTAAGGGAAAACAAACTATAAACCTAACCGAATAATCACGAAAGTGGAAAGATAGTTAAGCTTCTAATATTTTTGTCTCCATGAGTTAACCACAGACATTTCAGTCTTTGACTCCAATAGGTTTCTTCTTGAATGAGAATCTTATCAAGTTGGTCACCCACCCCTTTGATTTTGATTTTATTAATAGTGTACTAGCGTCTAGACAGACACTCTCATGCCCGTTTATCTAATTTTTTTAGTATGTGCAGATATTAATATATAAACAGGTATTTTTTGTGTAAACTTTGTATATATATATATATATATTGTCTGTCTATTACTTGGTCATCAGTCTCTAATTCCCTCTCTAATTCTTTATCATACTTACCTGTTAATTGATATGAAGTTTCTTTTCCTTTACAATGTTATGATTATTTCTTTAAGAGATGATTTGTCTTTATTTTAGAATCTATTTTGTTGACTTTGCATTAAGTTGTTGCAACTAAATATCAAACTATATTGATTCGGGTAGAGAATATTATTAAACACAATGAAATATTATTTTTAAGTGTCTTTCTTTTTAAACCGTTTGGTCTTAAAGATAAGAAATATAGGAATTGTTTATTTATGAATTGGTTCATTTGTATTTAATACAATACTAATAATATAAGAAAAAACCAACAAGAAATATTAAAAATTACACACACACCTCCAAGATTATGCAGGGAAATGAGAATAAAAAAATAACAATAATTATAATAATATTAACTTTGTTTTGTTGAGTTAACAAATCTACTTTAATATTATGAAAGCGTGTGTCTTATTATTGATGTTATTTTTTTTTAGTATGTTGAATTTTTTATTGTTGTTTATTGTTATTTATTATTATAATCATCATTTTATTATTATTATTTAATATTATTTTTATTATTATTAAAAATAACAATAAATATATTTCTATGTATTTTTCTAGGATGATGTTATAGGGGACACGGTATCTACTATAAGATACTTTACTTTGATGGCCATAACGCTCGCCTTCGAGCCTATATATAGCAATTGGGCCTCATACATGTCAGCCGAAGACTAAGGGAAAACAAACTATAAACCTAACAGAATAATCACGAAAGTGGAAAGATGGTTAAGCTTCTAATATTTTTGTCTCCATGAGTTAATCACAGATATTTCAGTCTTTGACTCCAATAGGTTTCTTCTTGAATGAGAATCTTATCAAGTTGGTCACCCACCCCTTTGATTTTGATTTTATTAATAGTGTACTAGCGTCTAGACGGACACTCTCATGCCCGTTTATCTAATTTTTTTAGTATGTGCAGAGATTAATATCTAAACAGTTATTTTTTGTGTAAACTTTGTATATATATATTGTCTGTCTATTATTTGGTCATCAGTCTCTAATTCCCTCTCTAATTCTTTATCTTACTTCACTGTTAATTGATATGAAGTTTCTTTTCCTTTTTAATGTTATGATTATTTCTTTAAGAGATTATTTGTCTTTATTTTAGAATCTATTTTGTTGACTTTGCATTTGGTTGTTGCAACTAAATATCAAATTATATTGATTCGGTTAGAGAATATTATTAAACACAATGAAACATTATTTTTAAGTGTCTTTCTTTTTAAACTGTTTGGTCTTAAAGATAAGAAATATAAGAATTGTTTATTTATGAATTGGTTCATTTGTATTTAATACAATACTAATAATATAAGAGAAAACCAACAATAAATATTAAAAATTACACACACTTCCAAGATTATGCAGGGAAATGAGAATAAAAAATTAACAATAATTATAATAATATTAACTTTGTTTTGTTGAATTAACAAATCTACTTTAATATTATGAAAGTGTGTGTCTTATTATTGATGTTATTTTTTTTAGTATGTTGAATTTTTTATTGTTATTTATTGTTATTTATTATTATCATCATCATTTATTATTATTATTTAATATTATTTTTATTATTATTAAAAATAACAATAAATATATTTCCATGTATTTTCCTAGGATGATGTTATAAGGGACACGGCATCTACTATAAGATACTTTACTTTGATGGCCATAACGCTCGCCTTCGAGCCTATATATATCAATTGGGCCTCATACAAGTCAGCCGAAGACTAAGGGAAAACAAACTATAAACCTAACATAATAATCACGAAAGTGGAAAGATGGTTAAGCTTCTAATATTTTTGTCTCCATGAGTTAACCACAGACATTTCATTCTTTGACTCCAATAGGTTTCTTCTTGAATGAGAATCTTATCAAGTTGGTCACCCACCCCTTTGATTTTGATTTTATTAATAGTGTACTAGCGTCTAGACGGACACTCTCATGTATGTTTATCTAATTTTTTAGTATGTGCAGAGATTAATATATAAACAGGTATTTTTTGTTTAAATTTTGTATATATATATATATATATATATATATATATATATATATATATATATATATATATATATATATATATATATATATATATATATATATATATATATATATATATATATATATATATATATATATATATATATATATATATATATATATATATATATATATATATATATATATATATATATATATATATATATATATATATATATATATATATATATATATATATATATATATATATATATATATATATATATATATATATATATATATATATATATATATATATATATATATATATATATATATATATATATATATATATATATATTGTCTGTCTATTATTTGGTCATTAATCTCTAATTCCCTCTCTAATTCTTTATCATACTTCACTGTTAATTGATATAAAGTTTCTTTTCCGTTACAATGTTATGATTATTTCTTTAAGAGATGATTTGTCTTTATTTTAGAGTCTATTTTGTTGACTTTACATTTGGTTGTTGCAACTAAATATCAAATTATATTGATTCGGTTAGAGAATATTATTAAACACAATGAAACATTATTTTTAAGTGTCTTTCTTTTTAAACCGTTTGGTCTTAAAGATAAGAAATATAAGAATTGTTTATTTATGAATTGGTTCATTTGTATTTAATACAATACTAATAATATAAGAGAAAACCAACAATAAATATTAAAAATTACATACACCTCCAAGATTATGCAAGGAAATGAGAATAAAAAAATAACAATAATTATAATAATATTAACTTTGTTTTGTTGAATTAACAAATCTACTTTAATATTATGAAAGCGTGTGTCTTATTATTGATGTTATTTTTTTTAGTATGTTGAATATTTTATTGTTATTTATTGTTATTTATTATTATCATCATCATTTATTATTATTATTTAATATTATTTTTATTATTATTAAAAATAACAATAAATATATTTCCATGTATTTTCCTAGGATGATGTTATAGGGGACACGGTATCTACTATAAGATACTTTACTTTGATCGACATGTGGCGGCACGATGATTGGTTGGAAGACAGCTGGAATGTCGAAGCATTGGGCGGCGTCAAAGGTCGCATCGTCGGGGGAGGGAAAGGCGGTACGTCCGTCCCTGGCGTCGCCTTCCTCAACGTGAACGGTCACGTTGGGATCGTGGTCATCACTGTTGGTGAAGGTGGTGAAGGCAGTTTCATGGATGTTGTCGTCAGTTTTTAGGCTGGCCATGATCAATAGATATTGAAGTATGTTTTGGTTCTTGAATTTATTTTGATGGAAGAACGGGGAAGCAAGATTCCCACAGATGGTGCCACTGATTTTACCGGATTAGAAAAGGATCAGCCGCCAACAACACGTTTTGAGCTATTTAATTCACCGGTGGGGGAAAAGAGAAGAGGGTGTACCTGCAAGGCACTCCGATGCTAAAGTAAGTTTCAGTAGCAGAGAGAAGACAAGTACAGAAAAAAGGTGAGATAATAGAATAATTGACCCTCTAGTGAAAGAGGATATTTATAATGTGATCTCAGTGCTAGGTCAACTGTTGCTTTGCATTGGATTGGACCGCTAGGCCCAATATAAGTAACTGCCAGGGTCTATGTAGCGTAGGGAAGACCAACACGTGGTCTTCGCCCTGGGTCAACTGCCCCGTGATCTTCGAGAGGTGGGTAGTTGCCTGATAACGTGTCCCCGCGTGAGGGGTACGTGGAGTCCGTCAGAGAGACGTATGAACGCTCCCCGTGTGATGAGCTAGGCCCTACCCTCCATGATGCAGAGATGGATTATCCCATGCCCGACAGTGGGGCAGGCTCTGGCCCAATCTAGAATAATTTTAAACCATTGAAGACTGAAGTAGGTGCCTGCAAGGATGATAGCACCAAACCAGTATATCTCTCTCTGCATACTGCCCCTATCCCTTATCTCTTTTTAATTTTTTGCATTTATAATGTAATTGTTGCATCATATAGCTGTTTATATGTCATTTAGGTTATATCATGCTTATAGTAGTTTAGTATGTAAGCATAGGTTTGTGTTGTATCAAACCTATTAAATTGTCTTCGAGTCAATTATGATGAAAATCAGGTCTATGTTGAGATATTAAATTGCTTGAATCAAGCACCTTGAATTATCCTATTTTTTATTTCCTTGAAAGGATCATGAGTTTAGTGATAACATTGAAATATCTTGGTTATAAATCATATTGATGAGATTCTAAACTTCCATCTTATTTATTTTTTACTTCCCCTTATAAATTTATGATCATGTGTTAAATAGTTTTTAAAGGGGACCGGTCTATTGAAACCCCCTTATAAAGTTGTTGTTATTTATATTTCCAAACAACACCTCATTCTTCATTTCATTTCAGATTACTTATAACTAAAAATAGATAGCGAGAAAACTTGTCATCCATCATTTCATGTTGAAGCATTGGCTTCCGGAGTTCACAGGTCTCTTGCATTGTCCTCTCGAAGACATGAGTCCCCTACTCCTGTCCTTGATGCCTTAAAAGTCTAACCTCGTTCCTGAGATTTTCAAGAGACCCCTCAGACACCTCACTGCTTTATCTGTATGGAGACTATGTTGCCGAACACGTGTGAAATGGAGAGGTAAAATAAATTTTTATTTATTCTTTTAAATATGTGTATTATAAGATTTTAATAGTCTAAGTTGATGTATTTTTTATAGCATCATGATTTGTTGAAATGTATCAACCATAATAGGAAAAAGATTGAAAAGTGGCCTCAGCCTACTGAACCATGGTTTCAGAATGTCATGCATTTATATGGGCTTTAAGATTTATCCAAGTTTGGTTATATTTTTATCAATCATTGTTTTTGTCTTCTTTCATCGAGAGATGGCATTCAGAGACTTCTTCATTCCATGTTTTGATTGGTGAGATGTTCATCACACTTGATGATGTGTCATCCCTCATACATCTTTCGACCAATGGTAAATTTTCAAAATACTTTAAACTCACTAGACTTGAGGCACTATATATGATGTAATATTTGGGAGGTAACCTGGTGATGCCCGGGAGGATATGAATGGCATTAGAGGATGTCATGCCAGAAATAGAATTGTGGAAAATTTGTACAGATACCACTTGGATGTGGCATTTCAGGTTGATGGTGATGATGCATAGGCAGCACATCATAAAGTATATGCATTGAGGTCACACCTCTTGTATCTAGTTAGCATGTCCATATTCGTGGAAAAAAGTGCATACTATGTCAATGTCGCTTACTTGGGATACTTCACTGACTTGGAAAGGATTAATGAGTATAATTAGGGGGATTCTTGTTTGGTTTACATCTCTTTCAAGTTAGGTGATATTTGTCAATGGAAAACTAGATAGATGACAACAAAAAACACATTATTTATAGTAATATATTTTCACCTTCACTCTTACTAACGTTTCATAACACTTGTGCAACACCATTACTAATATTTCATCAAAACCATTTTCAGGCATGAATCCTCCATATTTTCCACGCTTCTTTGGCTGAGCATATGTGGATGACTACAACGAGGCTTTGCAACATGCTTGCTCATTCATCTCATTCCTAGGGAATTAGGCGATCGAGTCGTTCATAGTTTATCTTGACCATATCATGGCAGATGATATAAAATTTATAGTGTACGAAGATCATCGTGAGACACACCCCTTTAATGAGATATCCTTCTACTCCGAATGGCTAGATTGTGGGTCACGACTGACGTATTGAAATCAACCTAAGCGAGTCATTCTCCAGTTTAGGTACTTGTAAGGTATTCCTAGAGCCCTCGTCGTTGCTAATTCTTCCACAGTTTTCCACAGAGATACTGATGAGATATTTATAGAGTGCATTAATCATCTAGTCCTAGAGTACGTACGTAGTATACTAGCTCCTCAGCCATGGAGTTCTGCATTCAACTACATCTAATGGTTTTTCAAAGTGTCACATCCTTACATGACACCGGGTACAGAGGGATAACCAACTAAGCCAACTCATCAAGAGATATTAAAGGAGAGGCAGAGTATAACATATCATGTCATTGATGTGTTAATTGTATGTCATCATATTGTGGCTATTAGGCGAGCGGGTATAAAAAGATGAGAGTTTCACGAAGGAAATCTTGGGAGGGGCATTGTAGAGGTCATGATAGTTGAGGTAAAAAATGCCTTGCGTCACAAGAGGCAGAAGAGGAGCTCGAGAGGTTAGATATACCTAGTAGTTGACTTTTTTTTGGTATTTTGATAATTTGTATTTTGACTTAATATATGGTATTTTGGTTGAATTACATAATTATATGATTTGATTGAATCATACATAATATTTTTATTGTATTTTGGGATCAACGTATGGTTTGATTGAATTATATAAGGTATATTAAAAAATGTCAAATTTATAACAAAAATACTGTCCTTGAGGGAGATTTTATGTCCTAAGGATTAACACTGAACTTAACTTGTGTAATAAACACTAAGTTGTGAAATAAACACACAACCATAAGTTTAAAATGTGTCTTATGAGGTTAGTCTAAAACTTAACATACATACTCGTCTTTCTACTAATACGGAGGTTGACTTCCGTATTATTTTTTTGGCAAAATGGGAGTAACTTATTTACAAAATATTTTAGTGTGATTTTGGGGGTGTCCAAAATTTAACTTTTGTATTATTCTAAGATATTTTTGGATTTCCTAAAGATGGTTCTTCACCACTAAAAGTGGGAAGAATAATTCTCAAGTCTAATTTGTTAGTAGAATTGAAATATTCTTCATGTTGTGGGTCACCTAGGAGGAATTAATCTGTCATCCCCCACTTATACCTGGCACCCCCCTGAATTATGGCAAAATTCCATTTTTGCCTTTAAAATTTTTTGGAAATCATGAAATTTCTAGTTGGATACCGTAAATTTCTAAAAATTTACCATGGTTGAACGTGTATGTGAGACACAAACCGGAAATTTTGAAATTTCCGGTATTGTCTACCGAAAATTTTGAAATCCCCGGGAAGCTATGTCGTAAATTTCCAGTATATCAATAGAATATCCCAAAAATGAAAATTTTCAATGTTTTTGACACATTGCTCTGCATATATGGTTTCACATATAATAAATATATAATGTGCACAAGTTTACATAGAAAATTAAGATGACTTCCTAAGTTCTTCCTCCCAGTACCTAATTGGTCCTGCATATGCTGATTTCCATGCTTTTTGCATTTTTAGTACAACTCTGTCTCCAACGGTCAATGACGGGAGGCAATGGATTATCATTGTTTAATTTTACCTGAATCTAATGATTGTCATTGACAAAACCAACAACAATGATTTTATGCCTGCTCGTATACATAGGTGGAACTATGGTAAGAGGAAAAAAGGTAATGTTAAGTCTCAGTGATACAGAGACAAGTACGACGTTGTACCTACTTGAAATAGGGTAACCTGTATCAAGAATCGACATCCATTTCTCTATACCCTATATAACCAAGTTTTTTACTTTTAAGGAATTCCTAACTTCAACAACCGTGTCATAGAACAAATTGGAAAATAATTTTGGGTGTTGATGAACTTGAGTATTCAACTGCGTCTGAACCAACAATCATGACTCTTCGTCCCATCCAAGTAAAGCTGCAATAGCCCAAAAAAAATATAATTTCCATCGTCACCCACATCAACAATGTCATCAATGTATGGATGCAAGAAACCAGGAAACTGAGACAAGTAAAAATGTCTTAAAGATGCAGTGGACTGTTGACTTTAACCTGACATACTAGAAGGTTGACTTCCTGTTAGTTTTGTGCATGATCTCTTTGTAGTCTGACTCCCCTGTGAACCCTCACCATACTCTCACCGTGAGGGATCATGATGTATATCACTCTCTTCACCCTTTCTGCTCTTTTTAACTCCTCTCTTTGACTTGTACTTCACCGACGGTGGACACATAAAAGTTGTGGATGGATGTGTTAGTACATGAACCTTTTTCTTGAACACCATCTGTCCTACAATATCCAAATAATTGAAACATGTCTTCAACTCTTCACACTCTTCCTCTAAATCCAGTATTGTGCCACTATCGTCATGACCGTTAGCATGCTCTTGAACGTGTAACTTTTTCTAAAAAACATGAATTGGTTCTAAAGGAACAACCAAGCCTTGTATTTGGAAACCAGCAAGTTGACACACACAAGGTAACCCATGTGTAGTTCTAACGAAGCAACCACAAATATCCTTGCTTGTACCAACAAATTTTACACTTTCTAGCTAATTTCTTATATGTTGTATATACTGCCTTGAAACAAAACTATGCAAGTTGGCATATAATGCAGTGTTATACCGATGCTCAATATTGACAATACTTTTTTGAAATGACACTCTGATTGAACCTAGCTCACACTTCAACATGGTGTTCACAGCACCCCAACTTCGAAATAAATCTCCCCGACTTGTAGTCAACATGTTTTTCAGTCTCCAATGAGCAGACTCCGCCTTAAATCACAATAATTAAACCATAATGAGCCAACACGATAAATTATGCTTAGTAATAACATCGAAAAAGAAGTTTCTGTACCTGGTCTTTGTTGTGTTCCCTAAATGAGTGACTTTGTTAGCACAAGCAGCCATAAAGCTTTCTTTATAAGGTGTCAACCATTTTTCTTTCACATACTTAACAAACAAAGGAATATCAACACAAACAATTTTAAAGTGCTTCAAGTTTGCGAGATACTCAGTTTCTCTATTAGCATATATGACGTTGTTTCATAGATCCATGATATGTTCATGTCTTTCTGATTTAACATACTCCTTACATTTCATGCTAAATTTTTTGGTAATATAGAACGAATATAACCTATGTGTTGAATTTGGAAACACAATTTCAATTGGATTCATCATTGCAAGTTCTAGGTCCATAACAACAACATTCAATAGCAATTTCTCAGAACAAAATAACTCTTTGAGCTTCTCCAGTGTCCATGTGAAGTTCTCATCCCTTTCATGTTCCAAATAGGCAAACCCTACCGAAAACGTCAACTTTGTTTATGTAACGCCAACAAACTTAAGCAGGGGTAATCGGTATCTGTATTATCACGATTCAAATAATAAAAAATATGATAAATCAAAGTATGTCGAAATGTTATTAAGGTATGATCAAGATACACATTACCAATTATTTCTTGTATGTACAATAAAAAGTCAACACCAAGTGAAAGATATTCAACAAATTCACTGAATAAAGATGTGCCCAGAAGATATCAGCAATAACATTTGAGTCTTTCCTATTTCTTGTCCAGCACATATATTTTTCTTTATGAATAAGAGTCAGCCATATTTTCATTTCCGTCAATGTACCTTTCTTATTCGCATTGTATGTAGCTCTAACTTTATACACTTGGGTAACACTGATGAGATTTTCTGGATCTTTCTCTTTCAACGCAGAAACTATGCACCATGAAGCCATGTTGTACTTCGTCATCTCATTCACAAACTGTCTCTCATGATCTTTTAGATGACCTAATATATCATGACCATTTGTGGTATTAGAACAATCAGTCACAACTATAATACCGTGTTGCTTGCTAATACGTTGTGCTCAGGCTAATACTTCAGCTTGACCCTCAAATATACATCGTTTACGTTACATAAAAAGTATAATATCAATATCATATAACGCAACGAAAATATTAAATTTTAACTTGTTACATAGAAAACATACTTTGTCTGTGGTGAAAAACTGCGTGCAATCGCTACACGAATCCGTAGATTACCCTGCCAGCTCCGGACCGCATAAAGAAAGCATTTTTTTGACTTACTCTATGTTACCGGAAATTTCAGTTGCAGGTGAAATTTCCGGCATATCAGAAATTTCAATTTTTTTAGTATTGTTAACAAAAGTCTATGTTATCAAAATTTCCTGTATAAAATATTAGATATTTACAACTTCCCGGTAATGTATATCGAATTTTCTGAAATTTCCAATGAATATACGTGAAATTTTAAAATTTACGCAACAACACATATCGGATATTTCAAACTATTGCCGAAAATTTGAAATCTTAAGTAAAGAAAAGTGAAATTTTTGAAAAAAAAAAGTTCTATTTTTTTACGTAAATATTAACAAAGATATTTTTGAAATATTAAAAATACGAAAGATCGGGTATGAAATGAGGGGTAGCATGTAATTTCTCATCACGTAGTCATGTTACGGCCCATCTATCCATTAGGAGCCCAAATTATTTTTTGAAAAACTTTGTTTTTACGTGTCTTTCCATTTCAAATTATATCATTATTTAAAGGTTTGAATATTTCAAACATATTAAAAATTATAATTATTTTTATATAATTTTAATCTTTATAAATACCTTTTTACTTTAATTCGTTTAATATTAATGCAATAAATATTTAAATAAAATATCATACAAAAAAATATTTCAATATAAACAAAATTTGCAAGACTAAAATAAAAGAATAGACAACATAAAAATATTTGTAAAAATCAAAATCAAATAAAAAATTACAAGATTAAAACAAAAAATAAATATATTTACATATATCAACTATATATATATATATATGTAAATCTTTAAAGAATTAGAAGAGGCAAGTAATACATAAAAAAAGTATCATAAAAAAATAAACACTAATATTTTATTGAAAATTTAAATAAAATTATAATTTAGGTTATATAAAAGTAATTTGAAAAAGCAAAAAAAAAAAATCCATTATTAAAAGAGAAAAGTTAAAACAATTTTACCCACCCTTGTTTAAAAAAAGATATTCCAACCTTTACCACCTCGCATCCTCACATCACTTATATGATCATTTCGTTTTGGCGTAACGTTCTTTCCTTTTCCTTCTCCTCTACGAATTCAACCTTCACATTCTTCCCCGAATTCCATTTCCTCAAATAATTAATATTTTCCTCAAAAACTATTCAATTTTCATATAAATTCCTCATCAAACTAATACAAACCTTTTCTTTTATTCTTCTATATGGGAAGAACTGGATTATTTGATCTTGAAAAGCATTTCGCTTTCTATGGAGCTTATCATAGCAATCCAATTAACATAGCGATTCATGTGTTATTCGTTTGGCCAATTTTCTTCTCAGCCCTTGTTTTTCTCTACTTCTCCCCTCCCTTTTTTAATCTGCCAAATTTTGAATTTTTATTATTTGGGAACAATTTTGTATTAGTTTGGAATTTAGGGTTCTTGTTTACTTTAGTTTACTCAGTTTTTTATGCTAGTTTGGATCTGAAAGCGGGTTCTTTGGCTGCTTTGCTTTGTGTTGTTTGTTGGGTTGGGAGCTGTTTTGTTGCTAATCAACTTGGATGGCATCTAGCTTGGAAGGTAACGTTGTTACTTTTGTGCATTGTATTTTTTTTTTTCAAACACCGGAAACACGATACCAGACACTTACACAGAGACACTTTTTTTTTAAGGTGTGGATGCTACATTGCTTTGCTTGATGCAAGTTTTATTTTCTTTCCCCTTTGGAGAAAGGAACATGTTTTATGTTTTCTTGTTCTCATCGTCGGTATCCGACACTCGTATGACATCAGTACGACACATGTCAGAAAAGTCAGACACAGACAAGTGTGCACTAAAAAAATAGTTTTTTTCTTTGGTTAACACCCTTAAGACATTCATATCACATATATAAGACAATTTAGAGAAGTGTTTCAAACAAAAATTTGTTTTTTTTAAGCAATGATATCAATAAAGAATTAAAGACATTAATTTTCATTAGAATTTTTTAAAAATTTTAAATCATAAATGGATAAATAAAGGTGAAATACTCTCGTATATATAGCGGTATCGGTGTCCTACGTTTTGAAATTATCAGTGTCGGAGTGTCCGTGTCGTGTCGTGTCCTGGTGTCCATGTCCGAGTCTGCGCTTCATAGGAAACAACTATTTTCTTTTCTAATAGGCAAACGTCAGTATATGAGATGTTAAGTCATGTAAGAGAGGGTGTTGTGTACATTCCTCTAATCCTTAGGTTTGTATTTTCTCCTTCATCGAATTTGTTTGAACCTGTTAAGAGTCCTACATAGACAATAAGTGGTCTTAACATGTGTTTATAAGTTAGAGCAATTGTCACGAGGTTTTATAGGGTTGCATATGCTATAGGTGAGATAGTGATTAGAGAGATGGTTGGTATTTTGCCGATTCCTAGCAAGAGAGTCGAAAATGACTGCAAGATAGAGTGAGAGAGGAGAAGTTTAACTTGTGCTAGTCTTTTTTTAATGGTAAAATTACTAAAACACTCCCGGAAAAAAGGCATAACATTTGAATTTTAGCGTTTCTTTTAAATTTAACTCATTTCTGAGGTATGACGTTATAGTGCCGAATCATCCTCTATTTTTTGCTTCTCTAGTGGCGGTTACCGTTCTGCTCCGCTAAGCCGCTACATTGCAATAGCATGCTATTGATAACACTAATGTTGCAATAAAGAAATATAGTCTTTGGAACTTTATATTCTTACAGTTACTATTATAATGCAAAAATATTTGGTCTTCTTCTCTAATGACCGTGTCTATAAAGTAAAAGTAGAACTTCTGATCTACACACAGTATTGCCGTTATATGATTTTCATGTCTGCTTGTTCATCGGTCATACTTTTGCTCTCTATTACTTAACTCACATTCTTTCATCTTTTCAATTTCGGGTGCTTATGTCTGTTTCCACCATTCGCATTCTTGATGTTAAGAAAATTATAGCATCGGTTTTGGAAAATTTGGTTTCTATAAATTCAGATGAAGGAAAAAGGGAGTGAAAATACAAAACTCATGGTACTATTATGTTATATCATGCTGAAAATGCACAATACCAAACGTGGATAAGAAAATATTTTTTTGATTCTTGCATAAATATTGACACAACATTTGACATTTTTGCTCTTTGATCTTGATTCTCAAACAATCTCATGTGTAGGTTGTTCTGGTTGTTCAGCTGGTATGTTGGATAGGACAGTTCATCGGTCATGGAGTATTTGAGGTAAGCTTCTGCTAAAATAACTCAATTCCTGACTTACCCTTTCATATATAAATCAGAGATTCCTTTACCTACAGAAACGGGCACCCGCTCTTTTGGATAACCTCACCCAGGCTTTAATAATGGCTCCTTTCTTTGTATTGCTCGAGGTATTATTACACATAAATTTTTTATAAATGTCCTAACATAGTTTTATTGCTTGAAAGTATTCACTACTGACACTTCAGATCGAAGACATGTATGACATTCAACACGTGTTGGTGTCAGACATAGTCATACAAAGATACATGTCAAAGTTGTATCTGTGTCAATGTTTCATAATGATGTCTGAATGTGAGGCCATTTGTTTGCTGTAGATTCTCCAGACTGTATTTGGTTATGAACCATATCCAGGATTTCATTCAACTGTGCAAGCAAAAGTTGAAGCTAACATTGAGGAATGGCAAGAAAGAAAGCAGAGACTAATTTCATAGCTTCTGCTTGGATTTGTATATCTCTAATGGTTTGATGTTAAATAATCTTTACATCAACAAAAGAAGAATAAAAATCCTTAGATGATCTTGTATATATGCTTATAATTCCTTATCTTTGTGATGAAAAACCGCAATACCATGCGACTTATTCAAATAATTGATTTGCTTAGCTTCTACTCTAAAATAAGTTAATTAATGGTATTAAGTAGCACTTTGGTGAGAAAGCAAAAACATAGGATTCGTTTTAGTCTTACTAGATGTGTAAGGCTCAGCCGCAATACACAACAACGCATGCGCATATAATAACTTCCTCAACACGTCTCTCCCTAATGGTGACAATTTGTATTTTGTTTTATTCGTACATATATAACTATTATTATTACTATTATTGTTTTTAATGTACTTAGCCGTCATCATTTTGGATAAGCAACAACAAAGTACCAACATAAAATTTAAGTAGTATTTTTTATAACTCTTTCTTGCTTCAATTATTTGACTAATAATAGTTGCAATTGTTTCCTCTCATTTTGGTCAATTGTCAATTGTTTCGTTTATCACATTAAATAATTATTTGTTTTTTTAATGTTAAAATAAATATATTAATAAAAGGGTAATAACTACCTATATACCCAAAAAAAAAAAAAAATTCAAAGTACAAGCAATGCCTAAGAGAATACTAAGGAAGGATTAAGAAAATCATTAAGAAAAAAAAAACACACCACAACCTGCTAAAACAAGCAAAGTTGTTTATGAAAAGCGTCCAAATCGAAGAATTCATGTTAGAGTTCAAATTACTAAAACACTAGCATTATTGTTTATGAAAAGCGTCCAAATCGAAGAATTCATGTTAGAGTTCAAACTACTAAAACACTAGCATTATTGTTTATGAAAAGCGTCCAAATCGAAGAATTCATGTTAGAGTTCAAACTACTAAAACACTAGCATTATCATATTAGAATCTACTAAGAGAATAATATCACAAGGTAGTACCAACCTTAAAATTAAGGTAAATACACGATTTACTATTGGTTGAAACAGATGATAGGATTCTAAAGGTTGTTAGAGTAATTGGTTGAGACAAAGAATATGATTTTTAAGATTGTCAGGGTAACTATCTTTGATGTACCTAAAAATCTTTTTTCGATCAAAAAACTGCTATTCTCACCACCATCTTTCACAAGTTTTGAAACTCTAGTAAATATGACATTATAATGGACTCTCCAAATAATCTAGACTGCAACGTGTCAGATCATAATAAAATCATTCGTAAACTTGATCCTACCTCCTAAAGAAACGGAAAATTTTAAAAGAAGTCTATGCTCATTAGGGAGAGCCACATGTCAACCCAACCACTAGAAAAATTTATACCACACAGATGGAACTAACTCACAAGTGAAAAAGTGTGGGAGATCGACTTGACCAAAACCCCCTTAGAAATATTAATAAATCACACTAGAATCAGAAATCATTCCCCTTTTTAGATAGGTTCTCTCTAAAAGGGAATCTATAATGCAAAATCTACCGTGAGAAGACTATGACTTTAGAAGGAACCCAACTAACTCAAATAAGTGGAAGCGTCAAGGTCTCAATCGTAAGGGACAACAATGAATCTGTCAAGTGCAACAAAGCAAATGCAACAAAGAAAAAGCATTCTCTTGTATGCTTCAAAATCCACTTATCTCTCCACACACACAGAGAAGAGAGAGCATAAATAGGAGATTATCAATAAAAAAAACTCTTAGAGAAAGAAAGATCTCTTTTATCTGAGATTTCAAACAAGATCCTTGTTATCCACCAGATCTCTCTCTCCCACTAATCCATTTGATTGAATGGAGGTAGAGAAGAGTTCGAACGTGTCATAATCAAAGATCTTTTCAAAAAGAAATTTGGAGACTCAACCTACTTTCATAAAGATACCATCAACAACCCAATCAAAAAGATTATTCTTTTGGACCCAATAAAAGATACTCCTAAAGATAAGTAGTTCAGAACTCCAATGTTATCCCTTTCAAGAAAAAAAAAACTAAAATATCATATCTAACTACAAAAATATTAGAGAACTAAAGCACCAATAAGTAACTTTCATCTACATTTATCTTATCTAGAAGTACCTAATTCCTAATTTCCGACTTACACTCATATTTAACGTATTGTATAACTTATGGGTGGCTAAACCGTAAATTAATGACTAAGCATGATATAAGCATTTACTTATATATAATACTATACAAATCACTTTTTAAATTTATTGAATAATCAATATATTTAGTCTATAAATTGATCAAATACATTAATTATTTAATGAATTTAAAAAATAAGTTGTCTTTTATATATAAAAACGAATGAAGTAATAAAGAACTGATTAAGTTTTAGATAAAATTTATCATTTTGTATCTGATTTTTTTTAATGAATTTTTAGTTTATGAGATGGATTCTGAACAAATTTTAAGATTTAAAAACTCTGACAAAAAAATTTAGAAAAAAATGGATCACTAATATTCTGAGGGACCTATCAGTTTGAATATAACTGAAAATTCATTCATTGGGTGATGTAATATATAAATATTTCTACAAAGAATCTTCATGACTATTATAATGATAATCCTTATCGTCATACCTAAAAATCCATTAATGTCATTATCTATTCTTTTGTTATTATTCTCTCTAATCACATACTTGGTTCCCACGGTACTTCCCTGAATCAGCTCCATAAGGGTTGTTAGTAGTATCCATTTCAACCATTATTCCATCATTTGCAGTATTAATTTGATATTCAAAAGTTGAATTATATGATCCATCTGATAATATTTGTGATATAGGTCCCATGTAATCCATCTCCAAAAGATTAGTAAGGGAACATGTCCTTGGAAATTTCACCAATTCTTGTTCATTATCATCTTTTCTTTGTGTCATGTTGTTTTGGTTTGATGAGTAATCATGGTTTGTCTCCAATGATTTTGTGTTGTTCTTCTTCTTGTAGATTCTACATAACACCCAATCATCTAGCTGTGTTGACACATACAAACACAAAACTAAGGTCAATTCAAGCAAAACAACTAGACCGTCTTTCAGTGTGTGCAAAATGGACTACAGCACAGATCTAAAGTACATAACCTCAAAAATTTAAGACGGTTCTGAGAAAAAAAATGAGAAAAGAGCTTACCCTCATGGATCCAATTTGTCTATTGGTTTGTTTTCTTGATCCGATTAACCTATATTCGTGCATAATCCAATCCGTTTTGATTCCTTTTGGTGGCCTACCCTTGTAAAAAACCAAAGCTTTCTTAACCCCAATATGCTTAGATCCACTAAAGATTGATTTGTCTGTTCCAGTAGCTTTCCAATAACCTGAAACTGTTGCTCTATTAGGCCTCACCCCATTTGGATATTTTCTCTCCCTTGGACTAAAAAAATACCATTCATTTTCTCCGAACTCTGATTTATCTGCATGTCATCGTAAAAGAAGTTACTAAATACAGGATCGTCTTAAGTTTTCAGAAGCTATGTGAACTATGGTTAATCCGTGCCAAAATAGAATCTTATACGGTAAAAATATTTATATATACCTGGTAATTGCCACGGATCGAATTTATAGATATCGACTTCGGGGATGATAGATGCGGGACATGGTTGTGAAGTTGCTTGATTACAAAGATAATACACAATTAACTCTTCATCAGTTGGATGAAACCTGAAGCCAGGTGGAAGTTCAAAGCATGTTGTTCTTTCCATTATAGACTAATAGTTTTCTTGTGAAGGAGGGTTGAAGAGAAACCAAGGTGTTTGAAATGTTTGCAAAGAGATTAATGTCCTTTTTATCTTTGAAGTTTTTTGTCATTTTGTGTAGTGTTGCATGGATTTGATTGGTTCATGGAATGACTTTTTATGTTAACTTAGAATATGCGTCACTAAACTCTTGCCATGCTCCAATCAGTGACTACAATTTCTTCACCTATCTATTAACTCACTTTTTAAAAAAAATTTCTTTTGAATAATAATAATAATAACACTTGGGCGTCTTTATCCACATTGAGGTTGCATTCAATGGTTTGGAGGAATATTATTGGTATATTGCAAATAATATATTGTTTGGCATAATTGTTAAGTTGATGTCAGCAAAACTAGCTATTAACTTGAAGTGAAGGTTGTTATTGTGAAATTTGTAATTCTTTATGCCGAAATCAAAATAGTATATTTGTATTTTACGGGTCGAAACGTGTCTTAGTGTATATCGAAATAATATGTGTCGAACCGAGTCAGTATTTAATATATTCAATAGAATGTTAATATAATCTGTCAAATTATGCCTTAGTAGTTGTCAAAAAAATCGACAGAGTCGAAGAAGATTGACTTAGATTAATTTTAGTTAAGGTAACTAATTATTTGGAATACAACACCAATAAATATATAGCAGTTCTATTTCATTTATAACACGAATGAATAACAAATTTTATAATATCTTTACTAATTTTCGAAATCATAGATATCATTAATACACATTATATCATATACTTAGAATGTAGTTTCTACAACAATACATTCATTTTACTCTCTCAGAATTTCTATTTTTTCTAATTTTTAATTGTATTGTTTTTTCTTTCAATTCTATATATATAGTGTATATATAATCATTTTGCAACAAATAAACATATATTATACCGGAGTAAATGATCAAGAACAAGCGAGATCAATAAAAAAATTAATTATTTATTTATCAAAATTAATTCAATTAACTTTAAAATTAGAGTTTTTTCAACAATTATACTTCTATAATATTTTGAAGTCAATTTTATAAAAATGAAATAATCAAAATTTGATTGATAAGCTTATATATCAATCGGATTATCGATCATTTTCTGTTTATATTTATGCATCATGCTTAGTAATATATTGAAAAAATCATAGAAATAATGGGTATAAAAATTAATATTTAGCATAAAATTCTAGCTTTTGTGGTCATGATTGTTTGCTATGATAATTATAATTTGTTGTCAACACCTCAACCATATCATTTAATCAATATCATATAAGTAAATTGTGAGCTACTATTGTCTTCGTTATTATAACTCATTTTTAAAACATTGACTATAACGTTTGAATGTATCGTCTCTAAACCTACTTTTTTTCTCTTCTAAGTTCCATACCTACTTTTGTTTATAAGCTCCATTACCTTTGTTTAAAAGATTATCAAATATATTGTTGATAAATATATTTGTTTGTGAAATGTTAATTTAGTGGTAAGGTTTTGATAATAATTAGATTCTTGCTAATTTATAGAATACATGTTAAAGACTTTAAGAATAAAAATTTGTAATAAAAATAACAATGGAAAGAAACTAGTACTAACATATTAAAGTTGATTAGGCAACAAGTTAGTGAATAATTTTGGTACTAGATAAGTTAGATAAATCAATGGAAAGAAACTTTTAATATAATTTTTTAGTTTTTTAGTTTATATAAACATTAATGGAATTTCCATGTTAAAATAATATAAGTTTTTAAGTAGAATAACATGTAAGCTAAACCTTCAAAAATGTCATGTTTAGGTCAAAAATATAAGCATATGATAAACTATAGATCAAATTTAAACTTTAATATTTTTAACATATCAGACTTATGTTTGATAAAGTCTAACTCAACTCGTTTTATTTTCACCCTAATAATTATTAAGATTCATTTAAGTTGGGGGTAATACTCATCAGATGAAACTTGGCCTCACGTTCTCACTCCCCCACTTCACATTCTCACACTCTCTCTATCCTTCTGATCGAATGCAACCATAGTCACCAACATATCCACCATCTCTTTATACCATTTTCACTACCACCAACATTTCAGCATCCACCACCACCGTTGCTCACCATAACTCACCTTCGTTCATTCCCTTCTCTCTCTCTCTCTCTCTCTCTCTCTCTCTCTCTCTCTCTCTCTCTCTCTCTCTCACACACACACACACTCTCTCTCTCTCTCTCTCTCTCTCTCTCACACACACACACACACACACACACACACACACACACACACATACACACACGCGCGTGCGCACAAATACACACACATACACTCTCTCTATCTCTATCTTTTTCTCTCTCTGATCAAACAAACCTCCAATTCACTGATTCTTTTCTGATGAAACAAAACCCTCGCTCTCTTCTTCTCACTCACTGCTCATGTTTGCAAGGTTGAATCTTTTGATTCAGTAAAATTTATTATTTGCTAAGTTTTTTGGTTGGTTTGTTTTCTGTCATTTTTGTCTTGTGATTTATTTGGATGCATGTTTCCAGATCCGTGAGCTGAAGGTTTGTTGAAATTATATTTTTTAACTTCTTTTGTGATAGTTCTTAATTTTTGTTTTGGTTGTTGTTGGGTTTTTTTTTTTAAATTGTTGTTATGATTTATTATGTAGGGTCCTTTTGTTTTCGACAAGTAACTAAAACAAAGTTGTTCTTCAGTTCAGGTTTACATTTACATCATATTATTTTCACCTTTTGACATAAATCGTTGTTGGTGGTGGTTGATCAATGTATTTTAATTCACCAAATTTAACTTTGTGCTAAGAGATTTTTTATGACTTGTTGTTGTTATTTTACTATTTTGAGTGTAGTTCCTAATTTTAGCTTATTTATCCTTTTATTTTAATTCGATTATTTATTTTCTGAATAAATGGTAATTTGTCACCTTCTCGCTCTGCAGTTCATAACATGAGCTATGAGAATCGGATTGATGCGTTCTAATATGAGTTGAAAACTGAGAGGATAAGATACAAGTTTAGTGTTGAAGTCATAAGCTAATTCGAAATGCAGAAGGGTCGAATAATTCGTTTTAATTCCAGACGTAAGAAAATAATTAGTTTGGGCCAATTTTTATGCTTTTTCGGGTCGGGTTCCATTAGGGTCTGAATTCCCTTGTAATACTTAAAACTAAAATCGCAACTTATGTTTTTATTATGTTTTCTTGTCACTAAATAACAATTAGACGCACAAATTTCAAGAAAGGGTAAACCTCTTATTGATCTACTATTCTAGGATTCTGTAAAACTTTGAGGTTATAATATTTCCCTATTCAATTTCTTTCCTTTCAATTCTGTTATGTGATTTTTCATTTTCTTAATTCGTAATTTATAGAGTAGAGTTGATTAATTTTGATTAATGCATGTTCTCAACTTTAATCACGATTAAACTTAGTTTTTTCGTTTATTGCTCTATATGTAACTGTTTGCATAATTCAGTAAATAGAAATGTAATTCATATATTATCGATTACACTTATTTGATCGGTACTAGAATTAAAAGAAATTCGAATCCGCTTAGGAAATTGGTAAAATAGCAATCAATGATAAGTAGGAAACTGAACCGATAGATTAACTCGTTAATCATATTCGTTTCTTTTAATCATAAACTTAATCAAAAACTTAAACTCCATTATTTTTATTTAGTTGGTTAATTTAACAAAGAGTCTATGCGATACGACTCGAGTGTCGCTTCCATATACTACATTTTATTAACTCGTATTTTTACCCGTGTGCGCCAGCGGACGAAATCGGCGCCATTGTCGGGGACTTTTTGATAATATTAACTAACTTTAGAATACTAGTTTAGAGTTTTGTTAGAATTTTTTTTTGTTTTTTGTTTTTGTTTGTTGAATTTCAGGGTTGCAGTATAATGGTAAGTATTTCAGTGTATCAGGTGACTCTGTAAGTATTCCTTGTTTTTCTATTTTTTGTTATTTATTTACCATTTTCATATTATCAAAAAAAATCTGGAAAGAAATTGTAGTGCCTTATTTTGATTTAATTTGATTTTTAGTGATATTTCCATATTTTATTTTAATAATTTTTGTTTTTATTTTTTTACAATTGTTTTTCTCATTAGGGATGTTCTTGGTATTTTCATAATTATTGCATTCCTGGTTCATGATGCATGACTACTAGTGATTTTAATTATGTGTTCTCCCATTCATTGTTTGATTTTGATTTTGAGTTTAAATATCATAATATGGCTGAACAAAGAACCTTAAGAGAATTTTCTCCACCTTATTCACTTTTTGTTGATTTCCCTTATTTGTTTGATTTTAATGACACTTGTATTTGTGATGTTTGTACTATTAGTCATTTATGTTCAATTTGTACTTAAGTTGAAGTTGCTTTACAAGGTGATATTTATACTAATATTTATTATGAGATTTCTACTGACAAAGTTGATGTTGTAGATGTAAATGTAGTTAATGCTGTCAAAATTTTGTCATCTATTGAGCAACCATCTACTTTAGAGCTTAAGTCACTCCCTTCAAATTTAAAATATACATTATTCGAATTTGAAGAAAATTTGACTATAAAATTTTATCTAAACTTGAATGTGAACATGAACAAAAAGTGTTGCAGGTATTAAATAAACATAAGAAGGCAATTGGGTGGACCTTGCTGATATTCGTGGTATTAGCTCATCAATGTGTATGCATCAGATCTTACTTGAAGATGGAGCAAAAGCAGTGAAGCAGTCCCAAAGGCGACTTAACCCCTTGATTTCCGATGTTGTGAAAATTGAGATCTATATTGAACTAGAGGATAAAGAGAAGACCACTTTCACTTGTCCATTAAACACTTTTACCTATAGAAGAATGTTATTTGATCCAGGTATAAAAAGTGAAGGTACTGATAAAAAATTCAAAGTCAATGGACACCGTCTTAAGCTATTCCATGAGAGCCCCACATTGGAAGAGAAAATTGTAGAAGCGCTCTTATTGGGAAATGCTACTTATGCAATCATCTATCTGCCTTGACTATCAGATGTGTTCTTCTCTCTCTCTCTCTCTCTCTCTCTCTCTCTCTCTCTCTCTCTCTCTCTCTCTCTCCTCTCTCTCTCTCTCCCTTCTCTTATTTTATGTTTATTTCTTTCATTGAGAACAATGTGCGTTTTAAGTATGGAGAGATGTCATTTATTTTTGTTGTTTTGTTTTCTCATTTAAAATTAAAATTCTAAAACAAAAATACATGCTTTTTCGTTGGTTTTTGGGATTATGTTTTGTAAGTAATTTCTCCCTTCTTTTGACAAAAAATTTGTGGTGTGATGTTAGTGATTTGTTGTGCATTCTTAGTATGTAAAGTAAGACTAAATTCTGAATTGTGCATCATTTGTGGTAGATTATTAACCTTTGATATTTTTAGTCTAATAAGGGATAACATTAAAAAAAAAATAATCTTTTTCTTTCTTGTGTGATTCACTCATATATGTTAGTCTCTAGATTTTGATCTGACTCTTTTTGAAACTATTTGATTACTTGTGTACACAGATATGATAAATGCAAAGTTGTTTTTGTTTTATTTTTAGCCAGTTAGCCGAAAAGCTAACCTTAAAAATATTATCCCTTTTTTGAAACTCCTTTGAGCCTATTTATCTCATTCATTGGTTGAAACTCATTACAAATCTAAAAGTGAAAAACAATGATATCACCATATTTAAGAGAATCAAATAGTCTTGTTTGGAGTTGTGTGGAGTTAAATTAGCATAGGTTTGATGTTTTAAAGTTGACAGGAAAAAAAAGAAGAAAAAAACAAATAGAAAGAAAAGAAAACAATGAAGAATATTCATGTTCATATCATATTCCTTCCAAAAAAAAGAAGAAAAAAAAGATAAAAAGAGAAAAATAAAAAGCAAAGAGAAAAGAAATTGGTTATAAGAAATGATGTTGTTGGAAAATAATTAAAATATTGTGTAGTTCAACTCCCACAATTACTTTCAATTCTATTTTGTTTCTTTAAATTTTAGCCTAGTATCCCTTAGGATTATCTTACCCATACCTTATGTAACAGCCCAATTTTCAATAATTGATTAATTATACTAATTAATTGGTTTATGTGATTTATTTGATTTAAATGAATTATTGGATTTAACTGATTTATTCTATTTGGTAGAATAATGTGGGTTTACTAGATATTTTCTAATTAATGATGAGATGAGATATTTTATGAGAAAATGAATTGGTAAATATTTTGAGAGAAGAAATATATTGGAGAGAAATAGAAGGGAAAGACATATAAGAAAAAGTGGAAGGAAAAGGAAAGAATAGAAAACATAAGAGAAAGAGAAGAGAAAGAAAGAGGAAGAAGAGAAAAGAGAAGGAAAAAGAGGGGAAAACTTGGAAAGCTCAAGAACAACTCATAGCTTCAATTTAATCAAGGTAAGGGTGTGAAATATTGTTATTCTATCAATGTTTATGATTATGTATGTGTTTGTTGGTTTGATTGAGATTGTTGGAGAGTTTCTACCATTTTCCCATTCTAGGGCATAAATGAGTTTAATCGGTAGAATCGAAGTTTTAACGGTTAAAATCGAGAATAAATTTCGTAGTTTAGTCGGATAATGCTTAGCCGTGATTATTGGACTTCGTTTGATCGAATTTAGTTGAGTTTGTGAGTTTTGACATTTTTGGACAATCGGAGGTTAAGATTTTGGATGAAAATCGAAAGTCGTAGAATTTGCGTTTTATGATCCTAAAAAGTTACTATATGATTGGTAATGATGAGTAGGTATTTAATCGGGAGAAAAGAATTAAATCGGTCGGATTTTCGGGCGAAAATGCAAAATTCCGTAGCCGTGTTTAGGCAAAATTCTGGTTTTTCGGAAAACTTCGAAAATTCATATCTCTTGATCCGTAAGTCGGTTTTAGTCCCCGTTCGAAGCGTTGGAAAGCTAAAGAGATGTTGTTTCTAGGAAAAATGGTTTTGATGTTAGTATATGATCCAATTATAGCAGAATATTCGAAATGTGTCATTTTGTCAACTTTTACCGTCGTGAACGGGTGCATTTGATGTGTTATCATACTGTATGCTTTCGATATATAACGTATAGCTTATGTGATGTTATATGTTATGCTGTGGGTAGCCATAAGGCGTGAATCCTAGATTGTGGAATTCGATTGTGAAATGTGGCCTTTTGGCAAATATATTTCATTGTTTAAATTGATTAAAAATGCGTGATGAATGTGATTGAGTTCGTTACCGTTGGCACGATATTGTGAATGCATATTGTTTGTATGCGATTGTATGAGAAAAATGCATGAGAACATATTGTGAATATGTGTGCATTGCTTGATAAATGTGGTGATGATATTAATTGTGAATGCATATTGTTTGTATGCGATTGTATGTGAAGAATGCATGAGAATATATTGTGGATATATGTGCATTGTTTGGTAAAGGTGATGATGATGTTGAAAATATGTGTATGTGTAAGGTCGTACTCACTGGGGTAGAATGATAAGATATCGTTCCTAGTGGAGTAATCACTGGGGTAGAATGACTATGTGCCGTTCCTAGTGAAATGATCACCGGGGTAGAATGACAAATGTTGTTCCTGGTGAGGTATAGTGACATGGTCGTATACACTGTGGTAGAATGACTAAGATGTCGTTCCTAGTGGAATAATCACCGGGGTAGAATAACTGAGATGTTATTCCTGGTGGGGTGCTCCCTGGGGTAGAATAACTGAGATGTTGTTCCTAGTGGAGTATACGTGATACAGTCGTACGCACTGGGGTAGAATGACTATGATGTTGTTCCTAGTGTTGGTGTTCACTGGGGTAGAATGACTATGATGTTATTCCTAGTGGGGTATAAGTGATGTACCCATAATTTTGAATAGGAATTGATGAGTTGCATTGAGTTGTATTGAGTCACATGGCATAGAGATAAATGTTGTGTGAACATATGCAATTGTGTATAACTTGTGGAATTGAGAGTTGTGAATGAACATGATTGTATATGTTTATATGAATTATGGTGAATTAATATAATGCGTATGTTTATGTGGATTGATTGAAACTATGGATATGTGCATGATGAATATGCTTGGTGATTATCCATATTTGTTTTTATATATATAGAGCTGCTTGTAGTTGCGAAGTCGCTATTGGGGTAGCTGTTTAGTAATTTAATTATGTTGGGTCGAGTCATGCTCTGGTCATGTAACACTAGGATCGTTTGGTGTATATTTTAGAGATATATTATGTATTCTATTTTATGTTTTTATATTCATTGGAATATTGTGATGTTAGCCTTAGTGCCTAAGAAATGTTGAAGTATGTGATGCATCTGATTATTCTGTTCAGAGAATTATGTTATAAAATGAATCCGCTGCTACATGCAAAGTGAAATTGTGAAAAACATGATTATTTATTAAAGTGTTAATGAGTATGACAGGTGTTGTGATGTTTTGAAAGTGATGTGTGACGCCCTTTTGTAAATGTATGAGAATTTAATCTGATTATTCATATGTTTTCACTGGGGTTTAGAAGGGTGTTACATTAGTGGTATCAGAGCCTGGTTGGTCCGTCTGGCCAAGTTGTCTAATGTTAGTTGTTCCCCTGTATGCGACATGTGTGTGAAAACACTGTCGATATGCGTTTGTTTTTCTAACCTTTGTTTGCAGGAAGTGGGAATGATTCAAGTGGGGGAGAAACTTGTGCTTCTTCAGGATGCTACAAGTGTGGAGTTGTAGCTTAGTGTGTGGTTGAACGCTCTTATAGTTGGGATTATGTTGGATGGGATAGACGTGTCTTGCAAGCTTAGATGGCGGGATGCAGTGAATTTTCTCGAGTTAAGCTAAGTGTTTCAGAATTGTTGTTTTTTGTGATGCTTTGTTGATATGATTGAGAGGTATGTTAAGTGCAACATCAACGAGTTTTAGTTATGCTGTAAGGAAACTTAAAGTACATAAAAGGGAATTATCTGACAAGTGATTTAGAATTGGTTGTTGTGTGTCTGTGCCGGAGTTTGGAGGCCTCAATTGGCTAGTGTGAGAATTGAGATGGTTGGTGATCTTACGAGCTTAAGGTATTTGTCTGATTTGAAAGAGTTGGATATGAGGCAGAGGAAATAATTGGAAATCTCTGTATATATCGATGATGATGGTAATGAAGTTATAACTGAATAAGCAAATTCGGGATATGAGTTTGGTCTGTGAAGAGACTTCTTATGGAGTTGAGCTTTGTATGTTGAGACCGACTATTGGTATTCTTGATGAGATGCGAGGAGGTCGGAATTCTAATATGAGTTAATAGATTGATTGAATTTTATGAATTAAAGTCGAAGAGCTTATTTTCGGATTGATGGGAATGTGATAGGAATGGATCGGATCCCACAAATGATGATGGGAATGTGTTATTTAATAGAGATATTATTGGACCTAAAAAATGGAGGGTATATGTGAGAAAGAATAGGAAACTCCACAAATAAATAGGAGTTAGTTTATGTATTATTCTCCATATAAATAGGAGTTAGTTTAGGTATTATTCTCCATATAAAAAGGAGTGTATGAGGCAGTAGTTAGGCATTGATTGATTTTCTGTTTTTGATATTAGGGTTTGGGCAGTGAGAGAATTGTTTCTCTGACTGAGGAGCAGTAGCTCTGGAATTTATTTTACTTTCGCATTCATTAATAAAATACTTTTCTTTATCATATTATATCATACCTCTGTTCTATCAATTGGTCCGACCTACCATTGTTCATGCCCAAAGCTCCTAAGATGGCTGACCGTGTTTCTGCAGTGGAAGAAAGGTTGGAAGGTGTTGAGGCTAGCATTGCTGTGTTACGAGAGTTCATTGGTGCTGAGATTCAACGTGCAATGGCTCATCGTGAAGTGCCGCAGCCAAGCAGTGCGATAGTTTCCTCACCATTGGATGAGTTTCGTTTATCGGTGAAGAAGGTGGAGTTGCCGACATTTACCGGTGACGATCCGGTTGCATGGATCACTCAGGCAGAGACATACTTTGAGGTACAACGAATTTCGCAGGATGTTCGGATTCAGTTGACCAAATTGAGTATGGAAGGCCCTACTATCCATTGGTTTAACCTATGGCATGATTCAACAGAGGAATTGTCATGGGAGAACCTCTGTGAGGCGATGATGGTTCGATTTAGAGGTGGGCGTTTGGAGAATCAGTTTGAGGAATTAAAGGACCTAAAACAATCGAGATCAGTAGAGGAATATATTGCTGAATTCGAACTGTATTCTTCACAATGTGGTCGTTTTCCAGAACAACAGTTTCTAGGTTATTTCATTGGTGGTTTACGCCATGATATTCGTTCTCGTGTGCGTACCTTCAAGCCTCGCAACCGTTACCTAGCAATGCAATTGGCTCGTGATGTTGAAAGAGAATTTGCAGTGGCTTCTGGACAGGGTTCTGGAGCACGTTACAAACTGGGTCATGGTTCTTGGACAAAATCTCAAAAGCCTACTTGGGCTTTTCGCGAAGGGGAAGGGAACGGATCTGCAACTCAGGCCCAGCCTAATAATTCTTTGGGAAAAACGCAGACTGGTTCAGATTCTGGATCTCAAACCGTCTCAACACGTCCTACCAATTCTACAGCATCTTCTCGCCCAAATTTAGGTGAAAATTCACGCCGTCAATCTCATGGTGTTCGCCATCTACCAAGTGAAGAGGTTAATGAGCGTCGTGCGAAAGGACTCTGTTTTCGTTGCAACGAACGATGGGATCCTCTCCATCAATGTCCAACAAGACAGTTACGATTGATTATCTTGGGGGATGACGAAATTGTTAACGATGCAGGAGTGATTGTGGTGTTGGAGGCTGCGACGGAAGAAGAGCTCACACCAGAGGAATTAGAATGTAAAACCATGGGGCTGTTTGGTGTATCCACTAATCCAAATCAGGTCTGGACGATGAAATTGGAGGGATGTTTACAAGGTGCATTAATTCTGGTACTTATTGACAATGGAGTCACACATAATTTCATATCACCTAAGGTGGTTGAAGCCCTGGGATTGTCTATGGTGCCTTCTAATCCTTTGGGTGTTAAGTTAGGAGATGGTCATCGTGTCCTAACTAGGGGTAGATGCAATGGAATTCAGATGAAAGTGGGATCAATGCAGATTTGCTTTGATGCTTATGTGTTGGAGTTAGGAGGTGTAGATTTGATTTTAGGAGTTGTGTGGCTAGAAACGTTGGGGAAGGTGACCATGGATTAGAAAGAAATGTCTATGGAGTTCAACCATAAAGGTAGGATGGTGAAACTACTTGGTTAGGCTGTAAATGATAAGATGGCTACTTTCCAAAGCATTATCACTCCTTCTCGAATGATAGCAGGCTGTGAATAGCCTACCTTGATGGAGGTGTTAGGGTCACCGGTGTCGTGTGTCTCTGATCAACAGACTAAGGAGTTGGAAGGATTGCTGGAGCATTTTGTTATTGTGTTTAAAGAAATCCAAGGTCTTCCTCCGTCAAGAAACACTAGTCATTCAATTGACCTTTTCCAGGGTGCGGGTCCGGTAAGTGTGCGACCTTACAGATATCCTCATTTACACAAGGGTGAAATTGAAAAACAGATTCAGAGCCTATTGCAACAAGGGGTGGTTAGAAACAACACCGGCGTGTTCTCTAGTCCCATCATTTTGGTCAAGAAGAAGGATCAATCGTGGTGTATGTGTGTAGATTACCGTGCACTCAACAAGGTAACAATTCAGGACAAGTATCCTATTCCGATTGTAGATGAATTGTTAGATGAGTTACATGACTGTAGTTATTTCTCTAAGCTTGATCTTAAATCCGGTTATCATCAAATTCGTATGAAGGAAGAGGATATTCATAAAACTGCTTTTCGGACTCATGAGGATCACCATGAGTTTTTGGTAATGTCGTTTGGCCTCACCAACGCTCCTGCAACTTTTCAATCGGTGATGAATGCAATTTTCAAGCCCTTTCTAAGGAAGTTTGTCCTGTTTTTTTTATGATATCCTAGTATACAGTAGTAGTTGAGCTGAACATTTACAGCACTTGAAGGTGGTTCTTAATATTCTGAAGCTGCATTAGTTTGTGGCAAATCGGAAGAAATGCACTTTCGGTCAGCACCAAGTAGAATATTTGGGCCGTGTCATTTCCAAAGTAGGGGTTGCTGTTGATCATGCCAAGGTCAGTAGTGTGTTACAATGGCCTATTCCTAGGAATGTCAAAGGAGTGCGAGGTTTTTTGGGGTTGATGGGATATTACCGAAAGTTTATAGCGAATTATGGAAAAATTGCTAAACCCTTAACAAAATTGACAAAGAAGGATGGTTTTAGCTGGAATCCGGCAGCTGCCGAAGCTTTTGAGAAATTGAAAGTAGCTGTTACAACTGCCCCAGTTTTAGCCCTGCCTAATTTCAAGTTCCCCTTTGAAATTGAATGTGATGCCTCGGGAAAAGGAGTTGGTGCAGTATTGTTACAATCGAAGCATCCCATTGCATATTTTAGCAAGGCTTTTGAATCATCTAGGTTATCCAAATCTTTGTATGATAAGGAGTTGATGGCTTTAGTGTTAGCTATTCAACATTTGCGACATTATTTGTTAGGCAGGAGGTTTGTGGTTTATTCTGATCAAAAGAGCCTAAAACACTTGTTGCAACAACGTATTACCACAGCAAATCAGCAAGAATGGATGGCTAAGTTATTGGGTTTTGAATTTGAGGTGGTGTACAAGGTGGGAGTGTAAAATAAAGTGGCTGATGCTTTATCTAGACAGCACGAGAATGCTGAAATGCAAGCGATTAAATCCTAATCTATTTGGCAGCAGAGCAGCCAACTACAACAAGAAGTATCAAATGATCCATTGCTTAAAAATATTATGGAAGCTATTCAAAAGGATCCTAATGCTAAACCTGGTTTTGCTTTAAAAGGTGGCATCTTATTCTACAAAAATAGGTTAGTTATACCAGCTAACTCGCCACTTATTGAGGAGTTACTCAAAGATTTTCATTCTTCTCCAAGTGGGGGTCACTCCGGCTACCTACGCACTTATAGGAGAATGGCAGGAACTTTACATTGGCAAGGGATGATGCGGAGGGTGCAAGATTTTGAGAAAGCTTGTGATACTTGTCAACGACCAAAATATGCGGCAACGACTCCTAATGGATTACTACAACCTCTTCCCATTCTGGTTATGGTATGGAGTGAGATATCCATGGATTTCATTACTTGTTTGCCAAAAAGTAATGGATTTGAAGCTATATTGGTTGTGGTGGACCGTCTCTCCAAATACAGCCATTTCATTCCTCTTAAACATCCATTTACTGCTCGCTCAATAGTTGTTGTTTTTGTGAAGGAAGTGGTTAGATTACATGGCATTCCGGAGTCTATTCTTAGTGATTGTGACCCCTTGTTTGTGAGTATTTTTTGGAAAGAGTTGTTCAAATTAGTAGGTACGGTGCTTAAAATGTCCTCGGCATACCATCCCCAAACGGATGGTCAAACAGAAGTAATTAATCGTTGTTTAGAGGCCTATCTACGTTGTTTTATTGCAGATCAACCTAAGACATGGGCATATTGGATTCCATGGGCAGAACTGTGGTACAATACCATATTTCACGTGTCTACCGGGTTCACCCCTTTCGAGGTGGTATATGGTAGAAAGCCTCCAGTGTTTGTGCATTTTTTGGAGGGTGAAACCAGAGTGGAAGCTGTAGCACAGGAGTTAAGGGACAAAGATGAGGCGTTGCGTCAATTGAAAACTAATTTACTCAAAGCCCGAGAGGACATGAAATTCCAAGCTGACAAGAAACGCAAGGCAGTTCAATTTGAGGTGGATGATTGGGTTTTCCTCAAATTACGTCCTCATCGACAATAATCGGTTGTGCAAAGAATCCATCAAAAACTGGCCCCTAGATTTTTCGGTCCGTATCAAATCCTAAAGAAGATAGGGCAGGTTGCTTATAAGTTGAAGTTACCACCAACATCTAAAATACATCCTACCTTTCATGTGTCGCAATTGAAGAAAGCGGTGGGCAACTATACTACTACAATTCAACTACCTATCAGTTTAGAGTCAGAAAAAGAGGACATTACTCCGACTAAGGTTGTGTCATGGAGGGATAAATTTGATGGTGGACAACATAAGAGAGAATGGTTGATTCAATGGGAAGGGATGGATGTTGGAGATGCTACCTGAGAAGAGGAACTGTTGCTGAAGAGTCAATTCCCTGATCTGCGCCTTGAGGACAAGGCTAATATTGTAGGTGGGGGTGATGATAGGAATGGATCGGATCCCACAAATGATGATGGGAATGTGTTAGTTAATAGAGATATTATTGGACCTAAACAATGGAGGGTATATGTGAGAAAGAATAGGAAACTCCACAAATAAATAGGATTTAGTTTAGGTATTATTCTCCATATAAATAGGAGTTAGTTTAGGGATTATTATCCATATAAAAAGGAGTGTATGTGGCAGTAGTTAGGCATTGATTGATTTTTTGTTTTTGATATTAGGGTTTGGGCAGTGAGAGAATTGTTTCTCTGACTGAGGAGCAGTAGCTCTGGAATTTATTTTACTTTCACATTCGTTAATAAAATACTTTTCTTTATCATATTATATCATACCTCTGTTCTATCAGAATGACACCAGGAGATGTCGTGGTAGGAGGTGTAGGACTTCTTTGTGTTGATGTGTGTCCGGCGAGAGTGTTGTACTCGGACCTGATATTGTGTAAGAGACGACTGAAAAGATCAAAAAGATCCAAGAAAAGACGTGTTTTGAGAGTTACGATAGTAACTGGTGTTGGTCGAGCTTGAGGTCTCGGAAGCACCTACTGTGTTTTGTTGATCTGTATCAGAGTGGCACAGCGGAAGCGTGGGAAAAATAGCGTGTTAGACTGTTTTACTGCTGTCGCTTGTGGGAATTGCATGATGTGTTCATGTGTCTAAGCTGAGGAGGTACATTGATTCAGATGGATAGTGTACAAGTGAGAGATGATTTGACTGTTGAGGCATTGCTAGTCCATGTTGATGAACGAGAAGCAACTTCGAGGTAAAGAAATTCCTTTGGTGGAGGTAATTTGGGAGATTAGGATGCGAGAGTCGTATCTAGAGTTTTTTGAATCAGGTGACATTTTCGAGGACGAAAATTTCTAAAGTGGGGGAGGGTTGTAACAACCCAATTTTCAACAATTGATTAATTATACTAATTAATTGGTTTATGTGGTTTATTTGATTTAAATGAATTATTGGATTTAACTGATTTATTCTATTTGATAGAATAATGTGGGTTTACTAGATATTCGATATATAACGTGTAGCTTGTGTGCTGTTATATGTTATGCTGTGGGTAGCCGTAAGGCGTGAATCCTAGATTGTGGAATTCAATTGTGAAATGTGGCCTTTTGGCAAATATATTTCATTCTTTAAATTGATTAAAAATGCGTGATGAATGTGATTGAGTTCGTTGCCGTTGGCGCGATATTGTGAATTCATATTGTTTGTATACGATTGTATGAGAAGAATGCATGAGAACATATTGTGAATATGTGTGCATTGCTTGATAAATGTGGTGATGATATTAATTGTGAATGCATATTGTTTGTATGCGATTGTATGTGAAGAATGCATGGGAATATATTATGGATATATGTGCATTGTTTGGTAAAGGTGATGATGATGTTGAAAATATGTGTATGTGTAAGGTCGTACTCACTGGGGTAGAATGATAAGATATCGTTCCTAGTGAAGTAATCATTGGGGTAGAATGACTATGTGTCGTTCCTAGTGAAATGATCACCGGGGTAGAATGACAAATGTTGTTCCTGGTGAAGTATAGTGACATGGTCGTATACACTAGGGTAGAATGACTAAGATGTCGTTCCTAGTGGAATAATCACCGGGGTAGAATAACTGAGATGTTATTCCTGGTGGGGTGCTCCCTGGGGTACAATAACTGAGATGTTGTTCCTAGTGGAGTATACATGATACAGTCGTACGCACTGGGGTAGAATGACTATGATGTTGTTCCTAGTGTTGGTGTTCACTGGGGTAGAATGACTATGATGTTGTTCCTAGTTGGGTATAAGTGATGTACCCATAATTTTGAATAGGAATTGATGAGTTACATTGAGTTGTATTGAGTCACATGGCATAGAGATAAATGTTGTGTGAACATATGCAATTGTGTATAACTTGTGGAATTGAGAGTTGTGAATGAACATGATTGTATATGTTTATATGAATTGTGGTGAATTAATATAATGTGTATGTTTATGTGGATTGATTGAAACTATGGATATGTGCATGATGAATATGCTTGGTGATTATCCATATTTGTTTTTATATATATATATATATATATATATATATATATATATATATATATATATATATATATATATATATATATATATATATATATATATATATATATATATATATATATATATATATATATATATATATATATATATATATATATATATATATATATATATATATATATATATATATATATATATATATATATATATATATATATATATATATATATATATATATATATATATATATATATATATATATGCATTTTTATTATGATAATATTTCTCATCCTTCTGCTGGAATGATGTCCTATCTGGCATCGTGCAGGTATCAAGAGTAGAGCTGCTTGTAGTTGCGAAGTCGCTATTGGGTAGCTGTTTAGTAATTTAATTATGTTGGGTCGAGTCATGCTCTGGTCATGTAACACTGTGATCGTTTGGTGTATATTTTAGAGATACATTTTGTATTCTATGTTATGTTTTTATATTCATTGGAATATTGTGATGTTGGCCTTAGTGCCTAAGAAATGTTGAAGTATGTGATGCATTTGATTATTCTGTTAAGAGAATTATGTTATAAAATGAATCCGCTGCTACATGCAAAGTGAAATTGTGAAAAGGATGATTATTTATTAAAGTGTTAATGAGTATGACAGGTGTTGTGATGTTTTGAAAGTGATGTGTGACGCCCTTTTGTATATGCATGAGAATTTACTCTGATTATTCATATGTTTTCACTGGGGTTTAGAAGGGCGTTACACCTTAGCCACGTTACAACCTGGATAAAGCACTTTTGATCTTTGTGTGTATGTAATTCAAGTGTGGATGTTAGAGTCTTTTCAAACTTATGGTAGTGCTAATTTTCATGATGTGCTTTGAGTGTAAACACTTAACCTAAACACTTGAGAGTTGAGAGAGTTTTATCCTTGTAGGATCTTGCTACGTATGATGTACTATTCAGTAAATTATCTTTTTACTTGCTTTGAATATCACAAAAAATTGCTCACTTACATTATATTACTTGAAACTTAGAATGAAGGTTTTACTTACCTTTTTTGATTCCGAAATGTGTTGAAATTGCATGTTACATATGTTCTTGTTTTTCTTGTTTTTACTCTGTTTTAAATTTTGAGTTTTGCTCGAGGTGCAAAAGTTTAAATGTAGGGAAACTTGATCAGTGTATTTTAATACACCACATTTAAATTTGTGCTAAGGTATTTTTTATGACTTGTTGCTGTTATTTTACTATTTTGAGTGTGTTTCGTAAGTTTAGCTTATTTATTCTTTTATTTTAATTCGTTTATTTATTTTTTGAATAAGCGGTAATTTAACACATTTTCACTCTGCAGGTCATAACTTGAGCTACATGAATCGGATTGGCGTGTTTTAATATGCGTTGGAAATATGAAAGGATAAGTTACAAGTTTTGTGTTGAAGTCAAAAGTTGTTTCGAAGTGCAGAAGGGTGAATAATTTGTTTTAGTTTCAGACATAAGAAAATAATTAGTTTGGGCCGATTTTTATGTTTTTTCGAGTTGGGTTCCATTACGGCCCGAATTTCCTTGTAGTACTTAAACTAACATCGCAAATTATGTTATTCATTCTAATTTTTTTTTCTTCACGAAATAACACTTAGAGGCATAAATTACATGGAAGGCTAAACCTCCAGTTGATCTGTTGTTTCATGATCTGTAAAACTTTGAGGTTATATATTTTCCAATTCAATTTCTTTTCCTTTCAATTCTATTCTCTGATTTTTCATTTTCTTAATTCGTAATTCATAGAGTATGGTTGATTAATTTCGATTGATGCATGTTCCTAACTTTAATCGCAATTAAACTTAGCTTTTTTGTTTATTCGCTCTATCTGTAATTGTCTGCTTAATTCAGTAAATAGGAACGTAATTCACATAGTATCAATTGCACTTGTTTGACTGATATTGTAATCGAAAAGGAATAAAATTCGCTTAGGTAATTGGTAAAATAGTAATCGATGATAAGTAGGAAACTGAATCTGTAGATTAACTCGTTAATCATATTTGTTTCTTTTAATCATAAACTTAATTGAAAACCTAAACCCCATTCTTTTCATTTAGTTGGTTAATTTAACAAAGATTCCTTGCAATACGAATCGAGTGTTGCTTCTGTATACTACATTTTAATAACTCGTGTTTGACCCGTGTGCGACAGTGAATCAGTGGCTCATTTAGCAGAGTGTGTAATGTGTTTATCTACATTTGATAATGTTAATTGGTGGACTCTTATTTGCTTGTAATCTGGAACTTTGATAGCATTGCTTGTGCTTTATTTCATAATAAATTTGGCTTTTCCAAAAACAATATTAATTATTATTTTTTCCCATTTTTCATGTCATGACAATGCACTCATCATTTTTAATAGAGCATTTGGAAGTTTGACATAGTTTCAAGGTTTGTAAGGTTTATCTTTTTTATTTGGGACTTTGTTGTTCTTATTTGTGAATTGTTGTTTAGATATCTAATTTTTCTATTTTGTTTTTTTCGATAGGTTAACATTTTCTTGAGTTCAAGGGTGATTTGGAGTTGGATAGACGAATCAAGGTCAAAATGGCATGGAAAAAGTCTTAGGTCATGGTAAGTGTATTCAAATGTTTTCAAGTTGCATGCAAAGTGTTTTGCAAATTTATTAAAATGTTTACGAATGTTTTTAAATTGTATGCAAAGTGTTGAATGGTCTAAGATTCACTCCATCCTTTGCTATATCAATTTATCAATTCTAGTAATCTTAAGAGTTGAATAGATTATTTTATGGTAGTTGTTGATTATGGCTCCTTTATTTTTTTAAGCCTAATCAAAATCTACCTAATTAAAATCTATCTAATCAAAATGTCATTAATGAAGTTGGATCAACATTAATAACTAAATTTGATGAACCGTAGAGGAAAGCTAGTGCAAGTGGTTCTAGGCAATCATCTTCTTGCTTGGAATACTTCATTAGATTACCTGATGACTTAGTTGATACACCAACTGTAGCTTGTAAACACTACCATAAAAAATGCTTATGTGATCCTAGGACTCATGACACCACCAACATGAATCATCACATTTTAAAATAGGAAAAGAAGCCTCTTGTTGTGTTAATTGATACCACCTAAACTATTCTTACACACTCAAATGTAGAAGGATCTAGTTTGATTCATGTTAGCTCCAAATTTGATAAGCAAGTTTGTATAAAAGTTTTGTCAATTAATGTGGTTCTAGATGAGCAACCATTTAATGTAGTTAAGGGTTAAAGTTTCAAATACTATTCTAAAGCAATGTAGGCCTAATTTACGATCCAATCTAGGCGGACAATAGGTAGAGACTATTTTCAGCTACACTTGGTTGAGAAACTAAAGTTAAAAGCCTTCTTTAAGTTTGAATGCAATAAAGTAGAGCTTAGTACTAATTATTAGACTTCTATCCAAAATCAAAATTACTTGACCCTTATGGCGCACTTTGTGGATAACGAGTGGAACTATCAAAAAAGAATTATAAGCTCCACAGTAATTTCAAACCACAAGGGTGACACTGTATGTAGGAAGATTGAAGAGGTGTTAAGGGATTAAGGAATTAGGAATATGTCTACCATAATTTTTGGTAATGCAACAAAAAATGATGTAGTTGTAGCATATATGTAGAGAAAAACATCAACACTAAATGGGATGATGGGGAATGAAAAGTGTTTTCATATGAGGAATGCTGCTCACATATTGAACTTGGTGATAAATGAGGGTTTGAAAAATAAACATTTATCTATAATTAGTGTTAAGGATGTTGTTATATTTTTCAAGTCCTCACCTCATAGGGCATCCAAGTTTAAAGAATGCATTGAATTTACTAGAAAAACTTGTAAAAAACTAGTATGTCTTGATGTTTTAACTCGTTGGAATGTGAAATATTTGATGCTTGAGGTTACAGAGAAGTTTCAAGATGCTTTTGATAAGCTTGAAGATGAAGAGTCGGGTTATAGGGAGTTCTTTAGAAAATTTAGTCCCCCTAGTAGTGATGATTGGGACATTGTTAGAGCTTTTATCTCTTTTCTAAAGTTATTCTATGAATCAAGTAATGTTTTTTCCACCTCTTAAAGTGTGAGTTTGCATAATGCTTTTCACCAAGTGTCTACGATCTATGGTGAGATGAAGCAAACTACTATGAACTTGAATGGTGTTTTTGCATGTTTGGGTGGGGAGATGATGGAAAAGTATAATTGATATTGATGGTGTGCTACTAATATGAACAAGTTGATTTAGTTTGGAATTATTTTTAATCCAAGATACAAGTTGAGTTATATTGAGTGGATTTTTAAGGATGTGTATGGAGTTGGATCTGTGTTTGCTACCGGGTTTATAAATTCTAAAAAAGAGAGCTTACAAAAATATTATGATTAGTATAAGCAAGAGTATGACCAAAATCATAATAGACAACCTCTTGGTAGTGGTGGAAACAATGTTTTTAATGATGAAACAAATGTTGATCTTCCTTCACTAATGGCTAGAACTTACGCTTTTGAAAACATTTATAGGAACATGACTCGATTGATCAACAAAATGAGCTTAAAGGTTTTTACTCCGGTAAGTGTATCAAAAGGGATCCTAATTTTGATATTCTTGTGTGACAGAAACACAATTCAACATAATATCCTATTTTATCTACAGTAGCTAAAGATAGTTTTTCCACGCCAGTATTCAGTTAATCTGACTACACATCCATATTACAAGATAAAGCATCCCATATGGGGATCGACCACATGATATTCTTAGCACGTATTGAAGTGTCCAAAGAATCATGCAAACCCAAAATTTGTGACAGTTGTTCTTCAATGACCAATGGAAAGATTCAAGGAGGTTCTAGCAGTCAAGCTGGAGTAAAAAATCATTTCAATGGATTCAAGAAAAAAGAGGGTGAAACAAATGGTATCTCCTCTCAAAGGGGGAAAACACCATAGAGGTTGCCTGCTCAAATACTTTACTTTTAGTACCTATATGTCGCAGTTGCGCAATATGCTCTTATGCCTTATCATCAGACTGTGCCACTCAGATACCTCAGCAATGCACTCCATAACAACACGGTCCACATCAGCGTCAACCTAATCATCAAAGGATGAGAAGGCCAAAAATAAATTTTGATCCTCTGTCTGTGTCATATGCTCATATATTTCCTTATCTGCTGAAGGATGGATCAATTACCTTGAGAGATCTAGCTCCTCTAACTGTTATCCCTCCAGACTATGATGACAATGCTCACTACGAGTATCATAAGGGTGCCCCAGGGCATACAATTCAGAATTGCAGAGCTTTCAAGCACAAAGTTCAAGACTTGGTTGATTTTAAAGCTCTCACATTCACCCCAAGAGTCTCAAATGTCACAACAAATCCCATGCCACCACCAAGCTAGTTCAGTAGCAAATTAATAAAGGGGAAGTTCATTCCTTAAACAAGGCAGTCATTATGCCATCCCATCATTTTGCATTCTTGTATTTTGTCTTGTTTGGATAAGAACTGTTTGCTTTAAACATTGTTGTTTGTATTTGATTTTATTAATGAAGTGATTATGCATGTTCTGAATTAGTCTTGTCATATTCACTCATTTTTCCCATTTATTGCAAAGCACATACGCATACTTCTTCAGTTCACTTTCTTTATCAAACTGTTGTTTTAGAAAAGATTGGAGGGAGGATGACGAAAATAAAATACCCATAATTATAAACTGTATGCTTTCGGATAAAATCTTGTTGATGATGTACAAGCATTGTTTCAAACCCCCAAACACTGGAGAGATAAGGAGTTAATGCCTAGTTAGCCATTTTGAGCCTAGAAGTAGGAGTTTCTTTCGGATCTACAACCCTTACGCTTAACCTTGGGCAGGGTAGTATTCAGTTAATCTGACTACACATCCATATTACAAGATGAAGCATCCCATATGGGGATAGACCACATGATATTCTCAGCACGTATTGAAGTGTCCAAAGAATCATGCAAACCCAAAATTTGTGACAGTTGTTCTTCAATGACCAATGGAAAGATTCAAGGAGGTTCTAGCAGTCAAGCTGGAGTAAAAAATCATTTTAATGGATTCAAGATAAAAGAGGGCGAAACAAATGTTATCTCCTCTCAAAGGGGGAAAACACCATAGAGGTCGCCTGCTCAAATACTTTACTTTTAGTACCTATATGTCGCAGTTGCGCAATATGCTCTTATGCCTTATCATCAGACTGTGCCACTCAGATACCTCAGCACTTCACTCCATAACAACACGGTCCACATTAGCGTCAACCTAATCAGCAAAGGATGAGAAGGCCAAAAAGAAATTTTGATCATCTGCCTGTGTCGTATGCTCATATATTTCCTTATCTGTTGAAGGATGGATCAATTACCTTGAGAGATCTAGCTCCTCTAACTGTTATCCCTCCAGACTATGATGACAATGCTCACTGCGAGTAAGGGCGCCCCAGGGCATACAATTCCGAATTGCAGAGCTTTCAAGCACAAAGTTCAAGACTTGGTTGATTTTAAAGCTCTCACATTCACCCCAAGAGTCCCAAATGTCACAACAAATCCCATGCCACCACCAAGCTAGTTCAGTAGCAAATTAATAAAGGGGAAGTTCATTCCTTAAACAAGGCAGTCATTATGCCATCCCATCATTTTGCATTCTTGTATTTTGTCTTGTTTGGATAAGAACTGTTTGCTTTAAACATTGTTATTTGTATTTGATTTTATTAATGAAGTGATTATGCATGTTCTGAATTAGTCTTGTCATATTCACTCATTCTTCCCATTTATTGCAAAGCACATACGCATACTTCTTCAGTTCACTTTCTTTATCAAACTGTTGTTTTAGCAAAGATTGAAGGGAGGATGACGAAAATAAAATACCCATAATTATAAACTGTATGCTTTCGGATAAAATCTTGTTGATGATGTACAAGCATTATTTCAAACCCCCAAACACTGGAGAGATAAGGAGTTAATGCCTAGTTAGCCACTTCGAGCCTAGAAGTAGGAGTTTCTTTCGGATCTACAACCCTTACGTTTAACCTTGGGTAGGGTAGTATTCAGTTAATCTGACTACACATCCATATTACAAGATGAAGCATCCCATATGGGGATCGACCACATGATATTCTCATCACGTACTAAAGTGTCCAAAGAATTATGCAAACCCAAAATTTGTGACAGTTGTTCTTCAACGACCAATGACTCAACAGTCACAATCCTGTAACAAAATAAAAATAAAAATAAAAGGAAAAACCTGCTAAGTCAAACACCCAAAGAGGAAACTTAGGAAAAAATCATGGAAATCCTAATAGACTAAAAGATTCAAAAGCAGTCCCGTAAAAAATTATGGATCAAAAGAAATATAAAAAAAACAAGATTAAGTGACCACCATGTTAAAGTCAAAGGGTCATTGACATCCACGAAAAAACAAAATAAGGTCACTGTCATTTCAAGCGAATCTTAAATCATCGCCCTTACACTGTTAATCCCTTTTGGGAAGATTAATGTGTGTAGAATTAACTGAACGTAGAACCGAAGATCATCACGAAGAAGAGGTGGGTACAAACCAAGTTTTGAGCCTTATTTCCTTTGTTTCAAAAACTGTGAACCAGACCACGTAACAACCCTCAAAAGACCTAATTAAGGTGGGGTTTATCATGAAAGCATGCTAGTGCAAGGCTGCGTAAACTGACTCCTAGAGATTTTCCATTCTTCAATGTTGGTGTCATATTCTCGCTGCATCTTTCACACACTAGATAAATCAGCGCTACATTTGGACTGATGGTCCATTCATCTCACACTATCACATCATTCCAATAAATGAAAATTTCAAAACTTGCTTGAGCATCGCATTACGATTACCATTTGTGAATGAACAATTTTAACTGAAAATTAGTACTTGACAATAAGGAAATTCCAACAAGAGGCAATCAAAGAGGAACTTGAATTTTCGTTGGTGTTGACCTGAATCAAGACTACCTCGAGACCCTATGAATTTGGTGCAAATCTCTCACAAGATCAATCTGGGGCAAGTCCCTCAAAAGCTCAATCAGGGGCAAGTCATCTTAAAAGTGCATTAAAGCCTAACTTCCAAAGATTAGACCATTTCAAAATTGGTTAATCAGGGGCAGACTAATACCATATTCAGACACAGGGGAAAATCATGTCTTGGTAACTCCTGAAAACTACCATTCAAGAAGGATCCTTTCATGAACCCTATAGACTGGGGCAAAGCAAGTTGTAAGAGGGAAGGTCCTTTCTGTACCTTTAAGTTGGACAAACAGAACTTGCCAGATACTAGTAATCATTAAGTTCCGAACAAAAGCATAATCTTCATGCGTTGATCACGTCGCTATGCTCATTTTTAGGCCACCCTGACCATCAAGTATAAAAGTTGTGGTTCTCTCAGGAACGAACACCACGAATTATCAACAAGTGATCAAATTTAGGGATCGAGAGCATCTTCGTCTTCTTTGATCATAGCATCGTCAGAGATTTTGTGTCGGGAAATCAAACCTTTTCTGCCAACCAAAGTCCAATCCGCATTGGCAACTACCAAAATAAAATTCCACCTTGTCGAAACCTTCATATAACCTATCCAATCACCTATCTGCATTCAAATATGCATCATATACATCACGTACACCATATGCATCACATACATCATTGCATACATGAACCAAATTACATACATATCCCCAACACTTGCATCTCAATGCTTCAACACTTGCATCGTATTTCCATCCACAGTGGAATACCTTTTCAAAATCAAAATATGCATACATGCATAAGTCAGGATCCATGATCAATCATGAGATTCCAATTCGATCCTCAACCCAGCCATATGCATTTCTCCGAGTCAGTGGGCATTCCCCATTAAGTTATTGTCTTCAACCTTTTGTTTATGAAGCTGCCGATCCTCAACCCAGTCAGTGGCATTTTTCCAAGTCAGCGGGTGTTCCCCATGGAGTTATTTTCTTCAACCTTTTATCGATGAAGTTACGATCCTTAGCTCATCTAGTGGTATTTCTCTAAAGAGTTCTTACCATGCTTTGTTCAGTGGGCGTTCCCTATTAAGTTGTTTTCTTCAACCTTTTATTAGTGAAGCTTTTATTCTCACACCAGTCAGTGGTTTTTCTCCAAATGGGTTCTTACCTTCTCTTAGGTGTTCCTCAGTGAGCTGGTTCCTTTCAACCTTTTGTTGATAAAAATGGTGCTCCTTGATAACTTCTTTGCTTAAACATTTTGTTGATGTCCACAAACAAGTCTTATTCATTGATGTACCGATATTCCTCCAACAAGTTTGCTCTTTGACTTTTTGTCAATAGTCTTACTATCATCCTTATGGTGATAACAAGTGTTGTGTTGATCTTACCTTCATCCTTTTGGTGAGTATGACCATTGAAGTTGTGGAGTTACTATAATCCTTTTGGTGGTAGCAAATGGTGTTTCAATCTTACTTTCATCCTTTTGGTAATCGTGACTATTAAAGTTGAGAATTACTATCATCCTTTGGTGGTAGCGATTTGTGTTATTTGATCTTACCGTCATCCTTTTGGTGTTGGCAATCCTTGGAGCCTTGGTCTGTGTATCATCCTTTTGGTGATGGCAACCTCTGAAGCTATTGTGTACTTACTATGATCCTTTTGGTGATAGCAAGTTATGTTTCACCTTCATCTTTTTGGTGATGGTGGTCATTGAATTGTGTGCTTACTATCATCCTTTTGGTGATAGCAAGTTGTGTGTGTTCTCTAGCATTATTTTGGTTTTGGAAATTTGTGTGTGTTCACTATCATTATTTTGGTGATAGGTGTTGCACCCCAAATTTTGACCCCTTTAGATCTTCAAATTTAGTTTAGGATCATATTCATTTGTTTATCTAACCATAACCTATTTCAAGTTTGTCTTTGTTAAGATACAAGTGAATTAGGGTTCCGTACAGTCAGGAATTGAGGTTTCGATGGTTTAATTCGTCAATGTATTGGATTTATTCTCCATGAAAAAATTATCCACATCATCAAATATACTACATTGGGTCAAGTATGAGTCCAATTTGAGTTTGTCACCCAAAGATCAAGAACAGTGCAATCCAGGACACCCGATTAGGGTTTCTATTTAGGAAAAGTCAACTGTAATTTGAATTTTGATTTAAAGGTGTTCCAATGATGTAATTATAGTCCATGAAGCTCATATGACTTATTCAAGTCCCCTCAAGAAGTTTCAAGGGCTCAGAAGACCCAGAACAACAACAGTCGATCCGATCGTCATCGATCGATCGTTTCGTTGACCAAAAAGTCAACTCTCCAACTATAAGGAATTTGACCTCAAAGTTTGAATCAAAAATGTTCCTAATGTCATATTACACCTATCCATGAAGTTTCACGACCATTGGATCAAGGATTGGGGAGTCAACGCAAAAATCGGGAATTAGGGTTTTGAAAGGGGCAAGACCATAACTTCCTAACCACACATCCAAATGATGTGGTTCAAAGCTTGTTGGAAAGATCTTTACAATTCCTACAAAAGTCTCACAGATGTCCATGTGCAAAAAATTAGTAGATTGGGAGTTATGATCAAAAACATCACAAGAAGGGAAAACACTTAAAAAATTTCTAAGTCTTTTGGCCTTGCAAATCATGTTTTCAGCCAACTTTGAAGGGCTTTTTAACCTAGTTCCACTTAGATTCTGAAATTTCAGTGAACATGAAAGTTTTAGAGCTCCATGAGGGCTTTCCAAAAGGTTATAGAACTCTTCCATAGCCCTTGTGAGCTGAGAGTTATGAAGTGAGAAAGTTAGGCATGTGTACTAGTTTGTCGACTTGCCAAAACCCCAACATGAACTTGATTTCCAACTATGAACTTCATCTCTAACCATGTAATGACCTCTGATATGAAGTGTTAAAGGGTGAAGTTAACTAATTCAGAATAGAAATCAAGCAAATCCAAAGAATCATCCAAGATCTATTTGTTTATTAAGGAAAAGTACACAAGGTACCATGAGAGAGAAGATTGGTGGCTGCAGCATGGGAGGGGGTCTTGCTCACTCAAATGTCACTTATCACATCTCATTTCTAGCTAGCTTTTGAGGGAAAAAATCCTTGCAAGCAAGCTAAGTCAGCAGAACCAAAACCATTACATGGATTCATGAGATTTTCATTAAAAACCATCTTTGAATACCACAAATCCAAATCTGCCCAAACCCCTTCATGGCCTATAAATAGAGGTTTCCTCCCAGTCTATTTTTCACACCAGAGCTATCAAGAATATCACAAATACACAGCTCTCACTCTTTCCCTCTTTGCTTGAAAGTGAAGAAATTCACAAAATTACCAAAAATGACCACTTTGCATTTTTCACACCAGCATCATTTCTAGCCATGAAACCATCATAAAAACCATCCACACACCTTTAAAATCATTATTTGAAGTTATTCCAATAGTTAGTTTCATCAAAAAAACCATGGATGAAAAAGTCAATTGTCCACACACCATAGTTTGACTTTTATGCACATTTCAAGCCAAATCACTAAACAAACCATTTTTCATCATTGTGACACTTTGAACACCTTCCTTATATGATATTTTAACTGTCCAAAACCTCAAACCACAACTGGAAGTTTATTTGTGAGATCTGTCTACAAGATTGCCTCTTTTTCTTCAAGAAGAAGCAACAATCTCAAAGCTTGCATATAAGGAATGAATTCTTGCTTTTATTTAGCATTAAGTGTGGGAAGACTACAAAAGGTATGTAGTTTTGAACTTGCTCATCATTATATATCATGTATGTGTGGATTGTGTTTTGAAATTGTCATGCTAGAGTTTGTTAATTATGTTGTCCAAAGTTATGTGAGATTTGGTTTTGTCAAAGCCATGTGTGTTTGCTGCTAGACTGCCATCATGATAAGAGGTACATTGTTACTTTGGTGGAAGTTTGATTTTAAAGTACATGGTAGGTTTAGGCTGTGACATTGTGATGCTGAGTTTATGTAAATTAACACCAAAACTGTTGTGAATCTTAAAATCTGTCAATTATCAAGAGGCATAGAGTTAGTGACTTGAACTTAGCAATGTCATGCCTATTGCTTGTGAACCTCCATCTTGGTGCATACTTGGTTTAGTCTAGTATTTGCTAATGTATAAAGGACTGTCATTAGGTGTAGACTGTTCTAGAGTTTGTGATAGGGTTGGATCTGTTGAATTTATAATGTGCATTATGAACTGTCTTTAGGTTCTTGCTTTAGAGGCTGCTGTTAGAGTTGGTGTTTAGGTCCATCCTTCACCTCTGTTGAGTGTGCCTAGGATTCTTAACCCTTTAGGTTGGTTTGCATATGGCCTTGGCTTTACAATGTTAGGTTTTTGACCCTACCTTGTGCCAGTTTGGTTCCTTCAGGCTTTTAGATCTTGGATGGTTGGTTTAAGTCAGATTTTGACATGTTCAAGTTGTTCTTTGTTGTCAGTGTCTAAACTGAGTTGGTCAACTCATGGTTATCAGATTGGTTTCTTACGCTAGGAGGCATGTTTATTTCTATGGTTTCAGTCTAAAGGTGTTTAGAACACAGATGGTGTAGAACAGGTTGGCTGTCTTAAAGTTTATGAACTTGCATTTGTGATTAAAGTTTTAGACTGATGGTTATTGCAGTCAGCATTCTCTGTATGTTTAGGTTGGTTGTTTTGGCATTGGTAAGGTTGTGTTTTAGATAGGCTAATGGAGGCTGGTAAGTTTTCTCTGCTGTTTTGCTTTAATGCATTATGGTTTCGGGGATGCTACCATAATTCTGTTGGAATCCATGATAGTTTGGATTGTCATTTTTGTTGGACATAGTGTAGTATTATTTGGCACTGTTACCTGCTGTCCTGCCACTGTTAAGGATTCATATTTGGCTACTCTTCCTAGATCAATTAGCTTACATGATTTAAAACTTTGCAAAAGAACTTTGGCTGTTTAGGAACTGCATTTTTGATTTTCTAAACCAAGTACCTCTCGAACTCACAACCATTGTGGTAGAGCTGTCTTGATTTGAATATGTTCGACCTATTTTACTCATACTGTTTGGAGATGGTATTTACATTGGTGCCATGTTTAGTCTTTTCTTCTATTCTAAGCAAGGCTGTTTTTGCTTTAAGTTTGAGATTATGTAGTTGGCATTGCTTTGTGCTAAGAGGTTGTATTCACTACTGAGGGATTTGGCAGCCACTTTAATGCTTGTTGTTTGCTTTGAGTTTGAAATCAGTTGGTCTCCCTTGTCTTGAGAGAACCATAGTTCAGCTGGTGTGAATCAGTCCACATTATGAATCACTGCCTGGTTCAGTTGGATTTAGGTTGGTATGTATGACCAATTGTAGTTTGGTTTATGAACTTTGTGCTAACATTGAATCATTGGCTTCAACTTTGTTTGGGCACAAGGTTGGTTTTGAAGAACACAATCCCACCAACTTATAACTCATATGCCAATTTCTCATTCTAATGTCTTTTGATCAAACTTTCTGTTAGAATTCAGTCTACATCAGGTTTACAACTTGCTCAGACCCTTATTTGCTCTAAACTCATCAGTTTTGATCATTAAAGTTTCAAAATGCATTTCAAGCTTCTATTGCACTTTCCTTCGAATTTCATTTTATAGACATCATTTGGAAAAATAGATTACACCATCATAGTCCTCATGAAAAAAACAATCAACTTTGGTTTAAATTTCATTGAATTTGGTTAAGTATTAAGGGTTTTAGGATCAAACCATTTTGGAGAAGTTTTCACATTCTTGCCGTGTTCTTACTTTGCCTTGCCCAGAAAAATATGCGCCATTTTGGTATATGTTTTATTGGGGTGGCTTGATACATTGGATGTATCGCCACCCCAGTGGTTAACGCCTTGCCTTTAAGTATCTTGTAATGCCAGTGACCTCTGTTCGAGCCTCAACGAGGCCACTTTTTATTAAATTTTGTGATTTCTTATGTTTCTTAATATTTTATCTTCTTTTCCCATTCCATACTACACGCATGAGTTGGTAAAATTGATCATATTTTGAGCCTATAACCCCAAGGTCTTGGGTTCAAGCCTTGGGTGAGGCACTTCTTTATTTTTTTAGCACTTATTTTATTTTATTTTATTTAATTCCATTTAAATTTCAAATTTCCATAACTTCTCCATTTTTAATTATTTTCAGGTGATTCTTTTTGCATAAATATTATTTTATTGCATACTTTCATAAAATGTTTAAAGAATTCTTAAATCCCATTTTTTAGAAACCACTTTACATTAAAGAAAGTTGTGATTCATTTTAGGGTTTTCACCCTCCTACCTCTCATCCCGTCATTCCAAGACTGTGACCTTATTTCTCTTTGAGTTTTTAATTTGAGATTATGAACTTGGCTTGTTGTTTTTCTTGTGTATTTAAGTTTGAATCGTCAACTTTGTTTGTACGCATTTAAGTGGTTCACCTTTAAAAAACTTTTGATTATTCCCATGAGGTTTTGAACCTTTTGTTTACATTGTTGTGACATTGATGGTTTACATATGATATCCTTTACCTTTACCCCTTTATCCTAACCTTAGGATTGGGTCGCCGTGCTCTATTTAGCGTCCTGCCGTGGACATTCTTTACCCTTTTATCCTAACCTTAGGATTGGAGTCGCCGTGCTCTATTTAGCGTCCCACCGTGGACATCCTTTACCCTAATCTTAGGATTTGAGTCGCCGCACTCACTTTTAGCTTCCCGCTGTGGACATTCTTACACCTTCCTAACCTTAGGATTGGATTCGCCGTGCTCTATTTAGCGTCCCTCCGTGAACATCTTTTCCCCGTTATCCTAACCTTAGGATCTGAGTCGCCGTACTCATGTTTAGCGTCCCGCCGTGGACATTCTTTACCATAACAATCTCAACATAGATTTAGGAGTCACCGCACTCCATGTAAGTACTTCCCTATGAATGCTTACATCTCCTTGGAACTTTGACCACAATCAAGAGTTCCTCCCCCCTAACCAGGGGAACTACGAATGCTCTTATTTTTCGTTGAGAATACGTAGGCATAAGATGCGATTTCTTAGCGAGCCAACCTTTTCTTTCTCCCTCACTAACAACTAACTTCCTGTTAACATTTACAATTTAGAATTAGAGTCGTCGTGCTCTATTTAGTCGTCCCGCCGTGGACATTCCCTTTGTTTACCCTTGCAACTTAGGCTTGGAGTCGCCGTGTACTATTTAATCGTCCAACCATGGACAGTCCCTTCTTTTCTAACTTAACCTTAGTTTAGAGTCACCGCACTCTATGTAGGTGTCTCGCCGCAGACATTTACTTTCCCTTTGGAACCTTGACCACAGTCAAGAGTTCCTTACCCTAACCAGGGGAACTACGGTTACTCTGATTCTATTCCCGTCAGGATACGTAGGCACGAGATGTGATGTCTTTGCGAGCATACTTTACATACTTTACCAAACTTTGTACATACTTTATATATTTACCCTTAGCACATTTCCTTTAGAAAGCAAACTTTAGCAAACACAAATATTAACAAGAGGTTCCTATAGAGTACTACAGATGTTTAGGATGTGAAATACCTACCCTAGGCATAACCAACCCCCGAACCTTTAGATCTCTCTTTGCTTAGCTTTAGGCCTTGCCTTTTGCTTTGCATTTTAATAGGTTTTTCTTTCTTTAAACCTTTCCTTTTTGGATAAATTAAAGTCCGGTTATGAATTTAAGAATTAAGATTCAAGTTAATCAATAGCTTGGTATCACGATTCTCACCGCAACAGAAATGGCGACTTCACTGGGGACATCCCCTAAGAGGGTTAAGCCCACCTTGTTTATATTTGTGTTGACTATATGTTTGCTTGCTTGTATATTTGTCAATATATCCATTTGTTTTGGGTGCCTTGAATGGTGAGATAAATCCTAACCCGGATTTGAGTGACACATGAGATAGGATTGTGATATGATCAATAGTTGGGCTATTGGGAGTAGTCCCAACATGCTTGACATATGATGTAATCATGCTTAGTAGAGACTCTTTGAAATGGTTAGTAATGCATGAGTAGTCGTGTATTCACTAATTGTTTCAACATGAGCCTGCGAAGCTGAGGACCTTTAGTAACACTTTTAACCCACTTGGCCTTTTAGGACGTAGCGCGGAAATTGTTAGGGAGTAGTCCCTCAATAGTTGTCACGCGATGCTACACTCAGACGAGTTTATCTTGAGAATATTGTTGACTCACGTAAGTAGTTGCGTTAGTTGGCAATATCCGAATGATTTACTATGACTCCGGAAACTTTGTTAGAACCCGTTATGCAGGTGCTTTACCCATAGTACACACTCCGTGGTTGGTTCTTTACCCAGACCTCATGATGTGATCTTGAACCTTTGATCCTGTTATGGGTGTTTTTGCATCTTGTCTTGCATAGCTTTGCATTGCATTTTCATCTTTACATGGTTCATTGCATACATCTGTTTGTCCAGTCGCTCATCTCCAACTGTCTTCATCATTCTGTGTACCTTTGAGTCGTCAAGATGATTCCTCGACACCGATATCAGACTAGAGCTAATTGTAGACGCAAGATGTTCAGAACAATCCCTTACCAGTACATCAAAAGTGAAGCTCCAGACTGACTTCAGCAGGCTTTCATCCTAGACGTCAGTGTTTCAGACAAGACGACTCATCCTTGTCCTGATCTAGTCACTAGGTCTTTTGTTTCTCGTTGTTTGTACTTTCCTTCATTTTTTTAAGCTGTTTGCCTTCAAATTACGTTTGTACTTTTGTGTTAATGAAATAAGCATTGCAACTTTTGATTCAATTCAGTTTGTCCAGTATTGGCATCTTTATGCTTTATCTTTTAAAATATGCGTCTTTTGTTTAAACTTTTGATATGTAATTATTTGATGGAGGATGATGAAAATGTTATACCCATAACTGTTGTCAGTATGCTTTCAATGAAACTTTGTTGACGATGTAAGGCATTGTTTCAATCCCCAAACACTGGAGAAATAAGGAAGATAATCCCTCGTCAACCCCTTCGAGCCTAGAAGTTGGAGTTTCTTTCTTTACAAAAACCCGCAATTTTAACCTTGGGGTGGGTAGTTCTCAGTTAACTCGGTTGTATGTTCATGTAAGACACCTTTCATATAAAGGTTGCATCCACAATTTTTCCTTCGCACACAACAAACAAGTGTCGAAGATATTTTTCAAGTCAAAAGTCGATGATGGTTCACCGTAATCATTAAGCCAGGCAGTCATTTTCTTTCCAAAAGAAATCAAAAGAAAAGCCCGCTAAGTCAAAACCTATGAATGAGACTTAGGCAAAACTGGGGCATCCCGCTGACTATAATCTTCGCAAGAAACAGTTCAGGCAAAAGTTAGGGATAATAGAAGAGGATATCTTTAAATCTTTACCATGAAAATCCTCAATGTCAAAACAACCAAATGTTGTAGAGATGTAGTGATTGTCGTCTAAAGAGTCCTTGGACTTCTGAACCATCATCATGGCTATAATCAGTGCAATTCCTATAGGAACCTGAGTGTATATTCTGAGTTAGCTGAGCATAGGACTGAAGATCATCAAGTAGATTGGGTGGGCACAAATAAACTTTGAGCTTTTATCCTTTGTTTCTTAAAACCGTGAACCAAGCCACGCTACAACCCTCAAAAGACCTAACTGAAACAAGGTTATTTTGAAAGCATACTACAATAAGGTTGCGTAAATTGACTCCAAAAGATCTTTGCAAATCAATTATTCTGGTAGTACACCCGTGCTTTAAACTTTGAGTGTCTTGAACCACCGTGTTCTAACCAATGACTCTTTTATTTTGCTCTTTCAAAAATGATTTTGATTTCAAAAGTTGCATGAACTTTGCATTACCGTGTTTGTATGAACACTTTTGTTTGCAAACTAGCTTTCCTCTCAAGAAATTTTCAAACAGTTGAGAAACTTGGTTGGTGATCCTATCAGGGGCAAGTTCTTTTCACGTCCTGTCAAAGAATCAATTCAAGATTTGTTCAAAGCAAGGTCTTCTCAGATTGGGTTTATCCAGAAGATATTTCAAGACTCGGACTGGGGCAAGCCTTCCAAGCACCCATCGGATCAGTCATTTTCAACATCAGACAAGTTGAAGCAATTATCAGTTCATCTACAACAGACAGCTAAATTGGGGCAGTTTACTTGAAGAATCCCTAGGAAACTCTTCATCCTTCATACAAGGATCATCAACTTGACACAGTTTACCATTGTGGCAGGGATGTGCCCTGCAGTAGCATCTTTAGTCCCCAAGCAGAATGACAGTGATATCCGTGTTGAGGAATCAGTTCTCCAGTCTTGTCATCTCACCAAAAGAGACGAGCTTTGTCGCCGGAGTTTGCATTTACATTTTGATCATCTATCATCTACATAATTCATATATATATGCATAACATGAGTGTTTCATCCTCATTTGCATTTCTCCCGAGGTCGTGTCGTTAACAAACTCTTACCTTGTGGTCAAAGTTCAACTCACTTGGCACCTACCAAACAGATTTTTGTGTTGTGTCTATCTGATTTTCTTCTAGATATAACATTTCTTATCCGATTGTCCTTCCAGATATGTCTGTTCCTATATATATCCAATACTATTCTCAGATACTATGTTTATACCTTTCATTCAAAGCCATTATTGGATGTCTGGTTTCCTTTTATCCAACGCTATTCTTGAATGTTACCTTTGTTTGTCTCTGTCTGATGTTTTTCCAGAATCTATCCGATGTTTTTCCGGATATATTTCTCTATCTGATGTTTTTCCAGATTGAGTCTTTGTTCTGATATTTTTCCAGAACTTATCTGATGGTTTTCCAGATATTTACCTTGATTCTGATGTTTTTCCAGAATCTATCCGATGTTTTTCCGGATATGTTTCTCTCTCTGATGTTTTTCCAGTTTGAGTCTTTAAATTCTGATGTTTTTCCAGAATCTTTTCGATGTTTTTCCGGATATATATATATATATATATATATATATATATATATATATATATATATATATATATATATATATATATATATATATATATATATATATATATATATATATATATATATATATATATATATATATATATATATATATATATATATATATATATATATATATATATCTTTGTTCTGATGTTCTTCCAGAACTCCTTTGCTGCTTATCTGATGTTCTCCCAGATATGTCTTCAAACCATTTCCCGCACATTTAAATACCCTTCTAAAATGTTTCAGATGAACCTTCAAAATATATGTCTTCAATGTGCTTATTTAGATATGTTCTAGAGTTTATTCGATGTTTTTCCGAGTATCTCTGGTATATTTCAGAGTTCATTCAATGTTCTTCCGAATGTCTCTGATGTTTGTTTCTGTGTGCCTGTTATATTTCTCAGATTTCTCCTCACCTCATTCATTGATATTTTGAATGTTGTGACTCTTTTCCATCCAGTTCCGTTCATGGATGATGTCTGTTGTTTCCCCAGTGTGTCGGGTCCCCTGTGAGTAATTACTCGTCGTATTGTCGTTCTTTTATTTTTGCTCGTGTGTCTGCATTTGTCTTGCATCCAAGCATCATAAAGCATCATTTAGTTGTCATTTCATTTCAACATTTTTCCTTTTGCATACCATCCGATCTAAGGGACAAAAGTTTTGATTTGCTATATTTAAATACCTTTCACTACGATTCTATGAGGATTATCATCTCACATTGCCATCTGGTGAAGATATTTAAATAGGGGAAACTATTGCACCCCAAATTTTGACCCCCTTATATCTTCATCATCAGTTTAGGATCATATTCATTTGTTTATCTAACCATAACCTATTTCAAGTTTGTCTTTGTTAAGATATAGGTGAATTAGGGTTCCGTACAGTCAGGAATTGAGGTTTCGATGGTTTAATCAGTCAATGTATTGGATTTATTCTCCATGAAACAATTCTCCACATCATCAAAGATACTACATGGGTCAAGTATGAGTCCAATTTGAGTTTGTCACCCAAAGATCAAGAACAGTGCAATCCAGGACACCCGATTAGGGTTTCTATTCAGGAAAAGTCAACTGTTGTTTTACTTTTGATTTAAAGGTGTTCCAATGATGGAATTATGTTCCATGAAGCTCATATGACTTATTCAAGTCCCCTCAAGAAGTTTCAAGGGCTCAGAAGACCCAGAACAACAACAGTCGATCCGAACGTCATCGATCGATCGTTTCGTTGACCAAAAAGTCAACTCTCCAACTATAAGGAATCTGACCTCAAAGTTTGAATCAAAAATGTTCCTAATGTCATATTACACCTATATATGAAGTTTCATGACCATTGGATCAAGGATTGGGGAGTAATCGCAAAAATCGGGAATTAGGGTTTTGAAAGGGGCAAAACCATAACTTCCTAACCACGCATCCAAATGATGTGGTTCAAAGCTTGTTGGAAAGATCTTTACAATTCCTATAAAATTCTCACCGATGTACATGTGCAAAAGATGAGTAGATTGGGAGTTATGATCAAAAACATCACAAGAAGGGAAAACACTTAGAAAATTTCTAAGTTTTTGGCCTTGCAAATCATGTTTTCAGTCAACTTTGAAGGAATTTTTAACCTAGTTCCACTTGGATTCTAAAATTTCAGTGAACATGAAAGTTTTAGAGCTCCATGAGGGATTTCCAAAAACTTATAGAACTCTTCCATAGCTCTTGTGAGCTGAGAGTTATAAAGTGAGAAAGTTAGGCCTGTGTACTAGTTTGTCAACTTGCCAAAACCCCAACATGAACTTGATTTCCAACTATGAACTTCATCTCTAACCATGGAATGACCTCTGATATGATATGTTAGAGGGTGAAGTTAAATAATTCGGAATAGAAATCAAGAGAATCCAAAGAATCATCCAAGATCCATTTGTTTATTATGGAAAAGTACAAAAGGTACCATGAGAGAGAAGATTGGTGGCAGCAGCATGGGAGGGGGTCTTGCTCATATAAATGTCACTTATCACATCTCATTTCTAGCTAGATTTTGAGGGCAAAACTCCTTGCAAGCAAGCTAAGTCAGCAGAACCAAAACCATTACATGGACTCATGAGATTTTCATTAAAAACCATCTTTGAATACCACAAATCCAAATCTGCCCAAACCCCTTCATGGTCTATAAATAGAGGTTTACTCCCACTCTATTTTTCACACCAGAGCTATCAAGAATATCACAAATACACAACTCTCACTCTTTCCCTCTTTGCTTGAAAGTGAAGAAATTCACAAAATCACCAAAAATGACCACTTTGCATTTTTTACACCAGCATCATTTCTAGCCATGAAACCATCATAAAAACCATCCACACACCTTTAAAATCATCATTTGAAGTTATTCCAAAAGTTAGTTTCATCAAAAAAACCATGGATCAAAAAGTCAACTGTCCAAACACCATAGTTTGACTTTCATGCACATTTCAAGCCAAATCACTACACAAACCATTTTTCATCATTGTGACACTTTGAACACATTCCCTTTATGATATTTTAACTGTTCAAAACCTCAAACCACAGCTGGAAGTTTATTTGTGAGATCTGTCTACAAGATTGCCTCTTTTTCTTCAAGAAGAAGCAACAATCTCAAAGCTTGCATATAAGGAAGAAATTCTTGCTTTTATTTAGCATTAAGTGTGGGAAGACTACAAAAGGTATGTATTTTTGAACTTGCTCATCATTATATATCATGTATGTGTGGATTTTGTTTTGACATTGTCATGCTAGAGTTTGTTAATTATGTTGTCCAAAGTTATGTGAGATTTGGTTTTGTCAAAGCCATGTGTGTTTGCTGCTAGACTGCCATCATGATAAGAGGTACATTGTTACTTTGGTGGAAGTTTGATTTTGAAGTACATGGTAGGTTTAGGCTGTGACATTGTGATGCTAAGTTTATGTACATTAACACCAAAAACTGTTGTGAATCTTAAAATCTGTCAATTATCAAGAGGCATAGAGTTAGTGACTTGAACTTAGCAATGTCATGCCTGTTGCTTGTGAACCTCCATCTTGGTGCATACTTGGTTTAGTCTAGGTGTAGGCTGTTCTAGAGTTTGTGATAGGGCTGGATCTGTTGAATTTATAATGTGCATTATGAACTGTCTTTAGGTTCTTGCTTTAGAGGCTGCTGTTAGAGTTGGTGTTTAGGTCTATCCTTCACCTCTGTTGAGTGTGCCTAGGATTCTTAACCCTTTAGGTTGGTTTGCATATGGCCTTGGCTTTACAATTTTAGGTTCTTAACCCTACCTTGTGCCAGTTTGGTTCCTTCAGGCTGTTAGATCTTGGATGGTTGGTTTAAGTCAGATTTTGACATGTTCAAGTTGTTCTTTGTTGTCAGTGTCTAAACTGAGTTGGTCAACTTATGGTTATCAGATTGGTTTCTTATGCTAGGAGACATGTTTATTACTATGGTTTCAGTTTGAAGGTGTTTAGAACACAGATTGTGTAGAACAGGTTGGGTGTCTTAAAGTTTATGAACTTGCATTTGTGATTAAAGTTTTAGACTGATGGTTATTGCAGTCAACATTCTCTGTATGTTTAGGTTGGTTGTTTTTGGCATTAGTAAGGTTGTGTTTTAGATAGGCTAGTGGAGGCTGGTAAGTTTTCTCTGCTGTTTTGCTTTGATGCATTATAGTTTGGGGGATGCTACCATAATTTTGTTGGAATCCATGACAATTTGGATTGTCATTTTTGTTGGACATAGTGTAGTATTATTTGGCACTGTTACCTGCTATCTAGCCACTGTTAAGGATTCATATTTGGCTGCTCTTCCTAGATCAATTAGCTTACATGATTTAAAACTTTGCAAAAGAACTTTGGCTGTTTAGGAACTACATTATTGATTTTCTAAACCAAGTACCTCTTGAACTCACAGCCATTGTGGTAGAGTTGTCTTGATTTGAATTTGTTTGACCTATTTTACTCATACTGTTTGGAGATGGTATTTGCATTGATGCCAAGTTTAGTCTTTGCTTCTATTCTAAGCAAGGCTGTTTGCTTTAAGTTTGAGATTATGTAGTTGACATTGCTTTGTGCTAAGAGGTTGTATTCACTACTGAGGGATTCGGCAGCCACTTTAATGCTTGTTGTTTGCTTTGAGTTTGAAATCAGTTGGTCTCCTTTGTCTTGTGAGAACCATAGTTCAGCTGGTGTGAATCAGTCCATATTATGAATCACTTCCTAGTTCAGTTGGATTTAGGTTGGTATGTATGACCAGTTGTAGTTTGGTTTATGAACTTTGTGCTAACATTGAATCATTGGCTTCAACTTTGTTTGGGCACAGAGTTGGTTTTGAATAACACAATCCCACCAACTTATAACTCATATGCCAATTTCTCATTCTAATGTCTTTTGATCAAACTTTCTGTTGGAATTCAGTCTACATCAGGTTTACAACTTGCTCAGACCCTTATTTGCTCTAAACTCATCAATTTTGATCATTAAAGTTTCAAAATGCATTTCAAGCTTCTATTGCACTTTCCTTCGAATTTCATTTTGTAGACATCATTTGGAAAAATATATTGCACCATCATAGTCCTCATGAAAAAACAATCAACTTTGGTTTAAATTTCATTGAATTTGGTTAAGTATTAAGGGTTTTAGGATCAAACCGTTTTGGAGAAGTTTTCACATTCTTGCCTTGTTCTTACTTTGCCTTGCCCAGAAAAATATGCGCCATTTTGGTATATGTTTTATTGGGGTGGCTTGATACATTGGATGTATCGTTACCCCAGTGGTTAACGCCTTGCCTTTAAGTATCTTGTAATGCCAGTGACCTCAGCGAGGCCACTTTTTATTAAATTTTGTGATTTCTTATGTTTCTTAATATTTTATCTTCTTTTCCCATTCCATACTACACGCATGAGTTGGTAAAACTGTTCATATTTTGAGCCTATGACCCCAAGGTCTTGGGTGAGGCACTGCTTTATTTTTTAGCACTTGTTTTATTTTATTTTATTTTATTCCATTTAAATTTCAAATTTCCATAACTTCTCCATTTTTAATTATTTTCAGGTGATTCTTTTTGCATAATTATTATTTTATTGCATACTTTCATAAAATGTTTAAAGAATTCTTAAATCCCATTTTTTAGAAACCACTTTACATTAAAGAAAGTTGTGATTCATTTTAGGATTTTCACCCTCCTACCTCTCATTCCGTCATTCCAAGACTGTGACCTTATTTCTCTTTGAGTTTTTAATTTGAGATTATGAACTTGGCTTGTTGTCTTTCTTGTGCATTTAAGTTTGAATCGTCAACTTTGCTTTTACGCATTTAAGTGGTTCACCTTTAAATAAATTTTGATTATCCCCATGAGGTTTTGACCTTTTGTTTACATTGTTGTGACATTGATGGTTTACATATGATATCCTTTACCTTTACCCCTTTATCCTAACCTTAGGATTGGAGTCTCCGTGCTCTATTTAGCGTCCCGCCATGGACATTCTTTACCCTTTTATCCTAACCTTAGGATTGGAGTCGCCGTGCTCTATTTAGCGTCTCGCTGTGGACATCCTTTACCCTAATCTTAGGATTTGAGTCGTCGTACTCACTTTTAGCATCCCGCCGTGGACATTCTTACACCTTCCTAACCTTAGGATTGGAGTCGTCGTGCTATATTTAGCGTCCCTCCATGGACATTCTCTCCCCTTTATCCTAACCTTAGGATTGGAGTCGCCGTGCTCTATTTAGTGTCCCGCCGTGGACATCTTTTCCCCATTATCCTAACCTTAGGATCTGAGTCGCCGTACTCATGTTTAGCATCCCGCCGTGGACATTCTTTACCATAACAATCTCAACGTAGATTTAGGAGTCACCGCACTCCATGTAAGTACTTCCCTATGAATGCTTACATCCCCTTGGAACCTTGACCACAATCAAGAGTTCCTCCCCCCTAACCAGGGGAATTACAAACGCTCTGATTTCTCGTTGAGAATACATTGGCATAAGATGCAATTTCTTAGCGAACCAACCTTTTCTTTCTCCCTCACTAACAACTAACTTCCTGTTAACATTTACAATTTAGAATTAGAGTCGTCGTGCTCTATTTAGTCGTCCCGCCATGGACATTCCCTTCTTTTCTAACTTAACCTTAGTTTAGAGTCGCTGCACTCTATGTAGGTGTCTCGCCGCAGACATTTACTTTCCCTTTGGAACCTTGACCACAATCAAGAGTTCCTTACCCTAATCAGGGGAACTATGGTTGCTCTGATTCTATTCCCGTCAGGATACGTAGGCACGGGATGCGATGTCTTCGCGAGCATACTTTACATACTTTACTAAACTTTGTACATGCTTTATATATTTACCTTTAGCACATTTCCTTTAGCAAGCAAACTTTAGCAAACACAAATATTGACAAGAGGTTCCTGTAGAGTACTACAAATGTTTAGGATGTGAAATACCTACCCTAGGCATAACCAACCGCCGAACCTTTAGATCTCTCTTTGCTTAGCTTTAGGCCTTGCCTTTTGCTTTGCATTTTAATAGGTTTTTCTTTCTTTAAACCTTTCCTTTTTGGATAAATTAAAGTCCGGTTGTGAATTTAAGAATTAAGATTCAAGTTAATCAATAGCTTGGTATCACGATTCTCACCACAATAATAGGTTCGTCATCATTTTGGTGTCGGATATCTTTACGTGTGTTCTCTATAATCCTTTTGGTGATAGATTCTTCATCCTTTTGGTGTCGGAAATCTGTATGTACTTACTATCATCCTTTTAGTGTTAGCATGTTGTGGGTGTTCTCTATCATCCTTTTGGTGATAGATTTATCATCCTTTTGGTTTCAGAAATCTTTGTGTGTGTTCACTATCATCCTTTTGGTGATAGATCCATCATCCTTTTGGTGTCAGAGATCTTTGTGAGCTTATTATCATCCTTTTGATGTCAGAGATCCATAATCCTTTTGGTATCGGAGATATTTGTAGTTATGGTACCACCATTGTCCTTTTAGCAATGACGATCTTTGCAATTCATATGCTTGCTATCACCATTTTAACGATAACAACTTGTGTTGTTGGCCTTACCTTCATCCTTTTGGTGATGGCAAGTGTTATTTTGATCTACTCATCATCCTTTTGGTGATGACGATCTTTTTCATTGTGTTTAATTTCATCCTTTTGGTGTTGGTAATCATTTAATACATTGATCTTACTTTTATCCTTTTGGTAATAGCAAGAATCATTAATAACTATCATCCTTTTAGTGGTAGTGATTCCTTAATATTGAATTATTCATCATCCTTTTAGGGATGTTGATCCTGGTCTTGATGCCTGATCATCATCCTTTTGGTAATGACAGTCGTTAAGGTTTGATTTAACCAACATCCTTTTGATGTTGTAAAATTTTGAAGTCATTGTGAGCTTAGTATCATCCTTTTGGTGATAGCCAGCTTTGTCGATCTCCCTAATATCTTTTTGGTGTCAGCGATCTTTGCAGTTTTGAGCTTACTGTCATCCTTTTGGTGTCAGTAACTTCTCTCATTGTGATTTCATCATTGTTCTTTTGCCAATGGCAGTCTTTACAAGTTATTTAGTGTCCACTTGAGGGTCGACATTGATCTGGTATCTTGCTTCCCAAACATCTTTCTTTCTTTGGAGACAAATTCAGAGTCTTCTGAAGGTGAGAAAATACACAAGAAGGGGGGTTGAATTGTGTTTTGAAAATGTTAGATTCACTTCTAAACCAGAGTTCAGATTCTAAAACTGAGTTTAGAATCTGATAAGGTGCAGCAGAAATAAAGATATAAGTAAAGTAAAATAGCAAAGAACACACAGTAGTTATCCTAGTTCCTCTCCCAACTGAGAGTACTCTAGTCCCCTTGCCAAGCAAGAGATTTTCCACTATAATCAACCAGACTACACTTGCTTATACAAACTTGTATAAGATTTTTCCTTTTTCTCAGACCTCTTGTCCAAGAATTTCCTTGCTTAGAGTTCGTGTCTAAGACTTAATTTTGCTCAATCAGCTCCTGACTGAGGCTTCTCTTGCTTAGATCACCTGCCTAAGACTTCACCTTGCTTAGATCTCGTGTCTAAGACTTTAACCTTGCTTAGAGCTCGTGTATAAGACTTTACCCTTAGAGCTCGTGTCTAAGACTTTACCCTTGCTTAGAGCTCGTGTCTAAGACTTTAATCTAAACAACTAGTTTAGATAAAGAATAACTTACAAAAGAAAAACACTTGATAAAATATCAGAGTGTTCAAATAATACAAAACACTTACAAAAACTCTTAATAGACTTAGCTTTTTCTGAAGGTAGTGCATGTATATCTTTAGTTATATTTGCAGCGTTATTTCTTGAGAGATCTTCAAATCTTCAGCTCCTTTTTATAGCCAAGGAAAATAAAGACGTTGGAGATCTTCAACGGCTACAAACATAACTGAATCTTCTATTACATCTTCTTTTCAAATGAAGCAAGTGTTGGGACTTTCAGTCACAAGAGTATCCTCAAAACAAGGCCTTTTTCCAGAGGATACAACACTGATTCAAGTACAACACAACTTGTAGAAAATAATGTCAATAAATCTTGAGTCCTATGTTAGCAGAACTAATATGACATTACTCAGCATCAGAAGCAGCACAACACGCTTCTGAGCTGAAGTGTACTAGCAACAACTTTTCTGATCATATGTCCTTGATGGAGTGTGACCAGAACCGAACCAAAGCCATTTCAGTGTCAGAACAGTTCTATCAAGTAAATGTAATCATGCACACACAAACTAGCTAGTTAGAGATCCTAATTGTTTTTTCAAATACTTTGTTATCATCAAAACGTTGGAGGATTCACGGCATAAACCAAACTTGTTTCAACATCTTCTTCATATCTAATTGACTTCTACCTTGAAAGTATGAACACCATGGCAATTCATCTTACTAGGTTTAAGGAAATTAGATAAGGCCATTGTGTCATACCCCAATTTATCCTACCTGTATAATATCATCCTCATTTGTGTTTCTGTTTACTATCCACTATTCAAAAATTCTAAAAAAAATGAAGTTGCTTTCAATTTTTCTTATTTCCTAAGTCCAAATTGTTGCAGGGTTGAATCGAGGTTCAGACAAGGATATCAGAACAAGTGTGTCTGTAATGATGGTTGAAGTTCAGTTGGGTCTCACCTAATCTTGGTCAAACAAGAGTTTGTTTCATGATCAAGGCCAGGGTGTGCATAATTCAAGTGATTTGTGTTTAAGGTTCCAATTAAGATTTTTGTGGAAATTCAAACTATCGGATGAAGTCAAGTTACAGAGCCATCAAAAGTCAAGGCATTTGATCAATATTTCAAGTCATATGCAAGTCCTGATTATGTGGTTCTTGTGTTTGCCATTAATCCAAGGAGAAGTCAAGTTTGTTGTCCAGTTCAAGGGTCTAATTTCAAGGCATTGGTTCAAGAAACGTTTAAAGATGTTTGGAAGTTGGTTTTAAGTGAATTGTTAGATTCAAGTCAATTGGCATCAACATGAAAACTCAAGAATATTACAAGCCCATTCAAGAAAGTTGTTTGAAAAATAAAAAATGTGAGGTACAAATTACAAGTCCAAAATGTTCTTCAAAGCCTGTCTAGTTCTCAATTACAAAAAAAAAAAAGGATAAGTCAATTACACAAAAATCTTGTTCATGTTCATAAGCCCAAGTTACAAAACTCATCAAGTCCATTGCAAAAATAAGGCATATGCATTCTCAAAGACAAATTCAGCAAAGTCCAATACAAGAAAAAACATGCAAGTTACACTAAGAAATATCAAGAGGATGTCAATAGTATTACAATCCAACCCAAATTACATGCCACTCAAAAAGGCCCATTGCAAATTGGAAGTGAAAAAGGATTGGGAAAAGTTAATATGCTAAAAACATCATCAGACATTTCTGCACATTAGTATCAAGCAACTACCAACATTCTCGCCTGCTACTACACTTCCAAGCAATGATACAAGCCTGCACGCCAAGCCTTCCAAAATGTACACTAGCCAAACCATACCACCCTAAACATTTCCTATCCATGTACATGTATACACAACAATACCAACTTCCACAACTTCAGCCAACCCTTACAAGCTACATAATATGATAAGAGGCCCATTCGTATTAGAGCCCAACCCAAATGGATGTAAGACTTTATTTCTAAATAATGTTTATTTTATTTTATTGAATGTTGTTAGTACTATTTTATGGTTGGGTTGTCCCTTAACCCATTTTATTTAGGGTTACCTTTGTATTTAAAGACTTGTGTTTGTTGAGATGAAATAGAGAATTAATTCACAAGTTATATTTTTTTCTTCCTTTAGCTTATTTTATGTGTGTTCTTAGTGAAACCCTAGATCTAAGAAAATATTGTAGAACCCTTCTTATCAATTTGGTGCTTTCATCATGGCTCCTCCTCCCAAACCTCCTAATCCTAAAGATATAATTGAAGAGGCTGTCCACACAGCCCACCTCCATCTAGATAATGCAATGCAAGAGACACAACAACAAATGGATGAGAGATTAACAAAACCACAGCAGATCTAGAACTCCTCCACACAAGAATGGACAACGAAAAGCAAATTTTAAACTCTAGATATGACATCATCATGGGACTCCTCACAAAAATTGCTACTCAAAAGGAACAACAAGCTACTCCTACTCACACAGCAACAGCTTCATCTTCTTCAGGTATTACTCACACTCCCCACACCATACCCATGACCGCAACCCACCTCACCCCTATTTTTTCAAATATTTCCACTCCTTATAGTTCCCCTACTTCACAATAGCAACCACCCTATTTTCATTCAACAACAACAATCCCACAATTTCCCATAACAACCACCACCATCAGACCTACCCCAACACACATTCCTAGATTCACATCTTCACCTTTTCTCACCCAAACCAGCAACATACCCATCCCTCAAAACTATAATGTACCTATTTTTAAGAATCTTCCACCACCCCCATTGCATCCTCGAACACCACCGCCCCTATTTCGCACCCCAAAATTATAACTACCTATGTTTGATGGGTCTAACCCCCTTGAGTGGTTGTTTCAAGCTGGCCAATATTTTGATTTTTACCAACTACCACTTGAAAATAGATTATCAATGATGTCATTTTATATGAAGGGTGAAGCACTTTGTTGGTATAAACGGATGTACCAAAGCCATCTTTTAATCGATTGGCCCTCATTTACAAGAGCCTTGGAGCTTCGATTTGGACCTTCAACCTACACTAATCACCAAGTTGAGTTGTTTAAGTTGAAACAAGTAGGTTCAGTTGTTGAATATCAAGCAGCTTTTGAGAAACTTGGTACTCAAGTGGTGGGTTTACAACCAAATGCTATTCTAAATTGTTTTATTTATGGTTTGACAGCAGATATATAAAATGAAATTGCTATTCACAAACCCACTTCAATTTCGCAAGCAATTGGACTTGCAAAGCCGATTGAATCCAAAATCAAGGATTAAAAACCCAAATTTTTGAAAACCTTTCACAAACCCCCCACACAGCCCCAGCCAACAGCCCCAAGCACTTTAGCCCCAAAACCCCAAACTACCCCTCAACCTTCCAAATTCCCTATTCACAAATTATCTAGTGCTCAAATGCAGGAGCGTCACGCTCAAGGACTATGCTTTAATTGCGACGAAAAATTTATACCGGGTCATCGATGCAGCACAGGAAAATTTTTGTTACTATTAGAAGAAGATGATGACACAACCACAATTCAATTTTCGGAAAACTTAGAAGTCCAATCGGGGACAATGCCCGAAACTACAGAATCAGACGATACTTACTTTCAACTATCACCTCAAGCAGCAATTGGACACTTTTCCCCCAAAACCCTTAAATTCACTGGTTTACTGAATGGTATGACAGTGACTATCCTAATTGATACATGAAGTACTCATAACATCCTACAACCCCGAATTGCCCAACACCTCAAACTTCCCACCACACCCATTCCCAATTTTTCTGTCATGGTGGGAAACAGATCTAAACTTTCCTGCACTGGACTTTGCCCAAAAGTTCCATTAATCTTACAAAACAACTTATTCAACATTCAATTTAACTTGTTACATATTGAAGGGGCAGATGCGGTACTCGGTATGGAATGGTTGCGAACATTGGGCCCAATTATGGCAGATTTTTCAATTCCCAAGATCTCCTTCACATACCAAAAAAATGACATAACAATCAAGGGAGATCAAAAATCAGTAGCCGAACAGTCCTCTTTCAGCCAATTTCGCCAGCTTCTACACACATACTCCATTGCCTCATTACACCTCCTACTTTACCAACCTTTTTCTAACAACCAGTCCTCAACCCCTATAAATTAACCCAATCTTCTTGACATCCTTCCACAAAACCTCCCAAGTCAAATAACGACAATACTCACCTCACATGCCACTGTTTTTAACCAACCTCACGACTTACCACCATCACGCCCTCATGATCACCATATTCCCATTCTCCCTAACACAAACCCCATAAACGTAAAACCTTACCGCTACCCACATTCACAAAAAGACGCAATGACAAATATCATTCAAGATATGCTTCAAGAAGGTATTATTAAACCCAGTAATATCCCTTTTTCTTCCCCCGTTTTGTTGGTTAGAAAAAAAGACGGGTCGTGGCAATTTTGTGTTGACTATCGCACTTTAAACGCCATAACAGTTCGAGTCTAATTTCCTATCCCTACCATTTATGAACTTTTTGATGAGTTGGGGTCTGCTACTATTTTCTCTAAGATCGAATTACGATCTGGTTATCACCATATTCGGGTAACACCAAAAAACACACATAAAATAGCTTTTCGCACATTTGATGGTCATTATGAATTCTTAGTTATGCCATTTGGTTTAAATAATGCTCCTAGCTCATTTCAGGCAACAATGAATGATTTGCTTCGTCCGTATTTACGTAAATTTGTTTTAGTTTTTTTTTATGATATCTTGATTTAGAGTTCTAGCCTTACTCAACATGCACACCATTTACAGTTGGTTTTAGACTTACTTTTATCTAACCAATTTTATGCCAAACTTTCCAAGTGTGTTTTTGCTGTTTCAAGTGTTGATTATTTAGGTCATATCATCTCAAGTAAAGGTGTAATCCCAGATCCATCAAAAATTCAGGCGATTCTCGACTGGCCGAAGCCTCGTTCTCTCACGTCTCTCAGGGGTTTTTTAGGCCTCACCGGATTTTATCGACGATTTATCCGTCATTACGCCTCACTCGCCGCTCCTCTCACCGATCTTTTAAAATCCACTAAGTTAGTTTGGAGTACATCTGCTGATACAGCTTTTACATGTTTAAAAAAGAAAATGACAGAAACCCCAGTGCTTTTTCTTCCTGACTTCTCTAAAACCTTTGTCCTCGAAATAGACGCATCTGCAGTGGCCATTGGCACGGTTCTTTCACAGCAAGGTCATCCATTATCTTTTTTCAGCAAAAAGTTGTGTAACAGACTTCAAGCTTCATCTGTGTATGTTCGTGAGATGTACGCCATTACAGAATCTGTAAAAAATGGCATCAATATCTAATCGGTAGACATTTTCACATATATACAGATCAAAAGAGTTTAAAAAATCTGTTAGTTCAAACAATCCAGACCCCTGAACAACAAAAGTGGGTAGCTAAATTGCAAGGGTTTCAATTTGACATATTCTACAAACCTGGGAAGTCTAACAAGGTCGTCGATGCCTTGAGTCGCATTGAGGCGGAGTCAGAGGCAGTGTTCTTCTCAATCTCATCTCCAATTCCATTACTGATATCTCAACTTCAGCAGTTCTACAAAGCAAAACCAGAAGGTCATGACTTTATGAGCAAGATAGTAGCTGATCAGAATGCAAGTCCATTATTTCAAATCAAAGAGGGTCTAGTATTCTACAAAGATAAGACTTATATACCTCCAGAGACAGAATTGTGACACCATATTCTACACGAATTCTACTCTACTCCTGCAGCAGGTGACTCAGGACTCAAACCAACACTCGCTCGTTTGTCAACTTCGTTTCTTTAGCCAGGGATCTACAAGGATACCATGTTGTTTGTTCAGAACTGCTCAACATGTCAAAAAAATAAATACTCGACTCAGAAGAAGCAGGGCCTGCTACAACCACTTCCCACACCAAATCAAGTATGGGAAGACTTAAGCATGGACTTTATCACACACTTACCAGTATCTTTTGGTCACACGGTCATCTGGGTCGTCTGCGATAGGCTGACGAAGTTCTGTCACTTTATCGGTCTTCCCACCAAATTCTCAGCAAAAGATCTCGCTCTAAGATTTTCAGTCGAGATCTGCCGACTCCACGACATCCCAAGAATGATCATCTCGGACCGTGACCCACTTTTCCTTAGCACCTTTTGGAAAGAACTCTTTCGCGCTCACGGAACTACCTTAAAGTATAGCACCGCCTATCACCCTGAAACAGACGATCAAACAAAAGTGGTTAACAGATGTCTCGAAACCTATCTAAGGTGTTTTACAAGCGACCATCCTAAATAATGGTTCAAATACTTACACTTAGCAGAGTTTTGGCATAAATCCGCTTACCATAGTGCGATCATGATGACGCCCTTTGAAGCTCTATATGGTCGTCCACCTCCTTCCTTATTGCAATACAATCCAAGATCGTCCACTCTCGCTACGGAAGATGCATCACTTCAACAAAGAGATGAAATACTCAGAGTTTTGAAGCAAAATTTAGACAAAAGCAGGAAAAAACATGCAAAAAGAAGCCAACAGACATAGACAAGATATCACCTTTCCAGAAGGCGACCTCGTGCTTTTGAAACTCCAACCATATCGTCAAATGTAAGTGGAACGTTGTCCCTCTCACAAGCTGTCCAAACGATTTTTTCGACCTTTCAAGGTGCTACGACGGATCAGACAGGTGGCATACCTACTTGATCTTCCTGAGTCCTCCAAAATACACCTGGTTTTTCACATCTCACAGCTTCGCTTGTTCCATGGTTCAGATCCAACCTCCGATTTTGTTCCGCTTCCACATGAACTTAAGCAAGACATCAACCAAGACCAGGACACATAACAACAACACGCCACAACCTTGCATGTCCCAAACGAAGTTCAGGACCAAGAGATCATACTTGATAAAGTTTCACAAGGGTCAAACGTTGAGGGTGTTCCCAAGTTTGAAGAAAAGAAACCACAGTTTAATGTTTCTAAGTGCTTTGAGACACAGAACCAAAGAAGGGTGGATGAAAATGTTGAAATGTTGGAGAAAGAAGAAAGGAAAGAAGGAGTAGTGGATGAAAACCTTGAAGTGTGGGAGAAAATGAAGAAGGATTCTGACTTTTCTAAATCAATTGTGAGTAATGAATCTCAAAGCCTTTTCCCAAAGCACTTAGTACTTGGTGAAACTGACCTCGAGACACACACTTCTGCCGTTTCACGTGCTCCTTTTGCGTATCCCCACATCTACCCGCCTAACCCTTCCACGATGCTGCCACATGTCCCGCATGCAGACTGTCAGCCGAATGGAAGCACTTTTTCATCCTCTACTCTTTCACATGTTCCCAAGCCTATATTATGGACTACAACTAATAAACTTTGGAAACCAAACGCCATTTCTACTGCTGATCCATGGGAAACCACTGGGCCCGCGGGTTGTAATATCAATTCTCCTTGCATTGGGCCTGAAATTTCAGAAGTAAACCAGCCCAATCCTTTTAGTCCACAAGTTGTTTCCTCTACATCTAACCTTGAGGACAAGGTTGCTAATGGGCAGGATAGTAGTGATAAGAGGCCCATTCGTATTCGAGCCCAACCCAAATGGATGCAAGACTTTATTTCTAAATAATGTTTATTTTATTTTGTTGAATGTTGTTAGTACTATTTTATGGTTGGGCTGATCCATTAACCCACTTTATTTAGGGTTACCTTTGTATTTAAAGACTTGTGTTTGTTGAGATGAAATAGAGAATTAATTCACAAGCTATATTTTTTTTCTTCCTTTAGCTTCTTTTATGTGTGTTCTTAGTGAAACCCTATATCTAAGAAAATATTGTAGAACCCTTCTTATCATAATACATCAACCATGACTCCAAAACACGCTGCCACCATAAAGCCATATACGGATTCAAGTTATAACAAAGCCAAGCTTCTCCACACGCCAGATACCTCAATTCATCACACACACAAAGCAAGCCTCAAAACCATACATCAGTATGCAAGCCAAATGAAACAATGCTGCAAATATCATAGACCCCACCTTAAACCTTTCCACAAGCAATTCCACGCACGCCCTGCTCACAAAATACGGAACAAAATTACAGCTGCAAAACAACAATTCCAACTTCGTTCCAATCCAAAACATAATCAAATCCACAAAATGACAACTGAACAAAAATTTCAAAACTCACCACTCTACTATAAATACAACATTCCCTCTTTATTAACACAAACCTCACCTCAATCTCCACCAATCTTCAACCCGCAACAAACCAACCTTCAATAATATTCTTAAACTCAAAACATTTTCCACCCACAAATCAACAATCACAAAACCAAAACAAGAAAGACGAGAAATAGATTGAGAATTCAAACAGAGATGAGATTTAGAAATTGAAAGAGGAGAGTGAAGTCGAGGAACTAAGATTTACATAACAATAAGGTTGGAAAATGAACATAGCGCTGATGGTGGTGTTGTTTCATTTCATGACCTGGTTTTTTTTCTTTTTTTTAAAAAAGAAGAGTCTAATCTTTTTTTATGTTATCCATAGCCTTGTGTGGTTGGTCTTTGTAAAGCCCGTTTTCATTTCAGTATCATACCCATCTGATTTTGCACCACCCCTTTCGATTTCTTTAGTTGTTTTTATTTTTCTTTATTTTTTTTTGTATTTCATCTTTTATTTTTCTAAAGCTCTTTTTATTATTTTATATATTTTTGTTTATCTTTTTGATTGGATCTCCCTTGATCTATTATTTCATTATTGCTTTCATTTCCATTTTGTGCATTTTCTTTTTTCATTCTGGTCAATGAAGCATGGTTACCATAGAATGTTGGTTATTGAAGTTGTTCAACCTTCACTATTTCAAATCTATGGGAAATGATAATTTGGATCGTTCTCTACACTTTGGGATAGAGATAGGTTGTCTTTGATTAATCGATAGAAGTTCTTGATTAAGATGAAACTGTTCTCTTTTTCTTTTTGTGTGGTATGACTTTAGGAGGATGATCTACATATCATTCATCTAGCGTGTTTTAACATGAACATTGTTATTGACCGACCTCCCATAATAGTATCTTCCTCATAGATTATGCTATGATTGCTCAACATAGCGCTAAATTGGTCCCGATTCGAAAATCCGATCAATAATAATTAACAACTAACATGTAACTTTTATATTTCCGCTCTTTATCTTTCTGTTATTTACTTTCCAAAACTTTTATCATTGTTCATTTATCTTATTGTTCATATATATCATTGTCATCTTCATATTTATTTGTTCATCTCATTAAGAAACACAAAAACATGATAAAAGATCAAAACCCTAAAAAACTTTCAAGCTTGGACTATGGTTACTATCCCTAGCATCTTGGAGTTATGAACCTTGTAAATAAACTCTACCAAAGAAGATTTGGATTGGATTTTTCTACTTGTATTGATTTGTCTTAGGACAACATTCCACATCATTCATAGCTTACTCTTGGGCATTCTTACAATGAGACTTATTCGATCAATTACTTCTAGTTGGTCGTCTATAAGACTAGCTCACTTTTCTAGTACACATGTAGTTTATTGTTTGGGTTGTATGCTTATTCCATCCCCGTTTGGAAAAATGTATCCCCACTCCCATGACGTGTAATAACTTTACCGTTTTCTCTTTGCTTGCTAGTTGCTTAGGCTTTCCTTAATTCAAGAATAAATTCAATCAACCTCTTTTCAAAAGAACACAAATAAGCTTGATCCAACGTCAAGCATTTTCCATAATAAATCTAATTCAATAGGGTTTCCATCACCATCAACCCCTAACCAATAACACTCCACTTTGCATTCACCCTTTGTAAGTCAATTGCCTTGTTCATCACCATCAACCTTCACTTTGACCAAAACATTTTCTTAATCAATCCAACAAACCCTTGATCCAACATCAAGTGGCTTTTTCTCAAGAAAACTTAAAACACAATAAGATGTGATTGGGATTGTGCGCCATGAGCCTTAAATGGTGGAGAAGGAGTGAGAATGGAGGTTTCTTACACTCACTCTGATGATTTTGACACAAGGCGTTCGGCTTGGTAGCTCGAAATGATCACTTCTACCCATAGTCTTTAGTGCAATCTTAATCAAGAAAAATATTTCTCAAAATCATAAAAACAACAACAACTCATCAAACTTCTCTTTTTTGCGCCTTAGGGCCTCACTCCGAAAATCCTTTTTCAAGATAAAATCAACCAACAAACACTCATTTTATAGGCTGAACTACAAAGTTGTGACTTCCTCATTGCACCATGAGGACATGTAGGCACGAGGCCAATGCCGAGGCGAGCAACCTAATAAAAAACCATTTATCTTTAGCTGATAAACCTTTTGATAAACGACACCCTTTCATGCGTAGACAACCTAGATGGTTCCCGTTGAGTACAACAAATTTTGGGGGTGTTAATACCTTCCCCTTACATAGCCGACTTCTGAACCCCGACATTGGTTGCGACGACCATGTTTTATCATTTTTCCTTCTGTGGGTTTTATCGATATTTTCCTTTTCCCTCTTTTGGAAATAAATAAAGTTCGGTTGCGACTCTTTTATCTGTCTAATCTGTGAGCTTTCCTTGCGAGGTCGTATTCTCTTCTTTTCGAGGTGCGACACAATGGATTTAGGGAAATTATTAATGCACCCTATGTATGACTAGTGCAACATGTGAAAAATACTTAAATACCCCCAAGTTATGAAGATGCATCTCCGGGCGCACCCTGAGTAAATAGAATTTAGACTTAATGTTAAGAAACTCTGAAGATGTATCTTCGTATACATTACGGAGATACATCTCTGGACGATATTACTTCAAAAACACTCCAGAATCCTTCTCCTTCCTCATTTCTAAAAAAATCAAAATCTTCTCAAACTCTTTCAACTCACATTCTCTCAAAATCAATCATCCAAGTTCGAAGTTTCTTCCATTAATATCAAGTACATCAAAGACATCATTCAACACTGAAGTAAACTCTCAATTTGTAATTTTTAAATTTTTGTACTTTTTTGAGTTTTTGTATAAATGGGTAGAAATTGATGATTAGGTTAAGATATAGATAGTTTTTGCATGATTGGTAGGTTATACATACTGTAAAACTTGTTTGATGGTTAAAAATAATGATCAAAACATTATTTTGGGGGGTTTGGTGGTCTGCATTATCGCCATTGACGGACCTGAAAAGTTGCAGGAAATTCCAGAGATGAATCTCCAAAAAATTTCAACGTTTGGATTCCCAAGAATCGAAGATGCATCTCCGTAATTTATGTGTTTGTTTTTTTATACTTTTTTTGCTTATAGTAATTGTATGACACTTATATAGTTTACTTATAGGAAATATGGCTGATAGAGACGACAAACTGAGCCACAAAAGGATTGCACGACATGCATCAATCTAGAGGGAGAAGAGTCGGGTTTTGAAGGCTCATGTTCACTCTAGCCAAGTTCATGCGGAGGCATTAACTTTTGGGGCTACTGATTTAGGGCCATCTCAGGCTGATGAGTGTCATACCCTAAATTTGTCCTACCCTTTTTGTATATATTTTCGCATTTATTGTTTCATGCAGTTTAGACACGTGTCCACCTGAAATTGGGCGTTTTCCAAACTTTATCTTCTTGATTAATTAAGACGTGACACGTGGCCTAAGTTTTTGTGAATATTATTTTCATTTTCAATTTTCTAACCTTTTTTTCGTTTTTATATATTGCTAATAATGATGATTATTTAGTACATATATTTTATTTTGTTAATATTGCCTTTTTATTAAATATAAATTTTAGTTAGTTTTTATACATTGTTAATATTCATTTAATAGTCACTATTATTATTATCATTTTATTTATTAATTAGTTGTGTTAATTAATATTGTAAGGTTTAATTTATATTAACAGTTTTGAGTTTTTATTATTAATTTAAAAATTAAAGAAAAAACGGATGGAGAGAAAGTTGAAGTGGGATTGAAGGCCCATATTTGGAAGGAGCCCATTAGGGTTTTGGTCTGCGGTGTATTTAAGTGGAAGAAATTTTAGAGTAGAAGAAAAGCAGATTACTGTTCACGGCCTTTCCAATTCCCCTTTCAGCAGACCCTACTCTCTCCCCTCTCGAAACCTAATCCATCCCCATAGAAAACCCTAAAAAAATTTCTGAACGGCGGAACATCTTCAACCCTAGATCTGCGCCGCTGACCAATCCTAGAAAACCCTAATGGTAGCTAGTTCGCCGTTTCCCTCCTCCCTCAAACCGTTCCTCTTCACGAAACCCCTACCACGATTCTCTTCTTCTTCGTATGACTGTCGCCGTTTACAAGTTTCAGTCACAAATCCTTCACCGCCACCATCATAAAACCCTCAACCCCTCCGCAATAATCTCATCAACAACAACGGCGCCCATTCGGTGATGTCATTTTTATCGGGTCTAATCACCGCTAAAGCAGGAGCTTTCATTTGTTAGCTTCAAATTCGTAATGGCGACGATGTTTTCTTGTACAGACACTTGACTTTATCTTTTTTTTTTCGTTTTTAATTTGTGTGCTGGTGTCCCTCTATTTCTGTATTGGTTTCCCTTTTGTTTGATTGTGTTCATTGCAAATAGGATATGGTAGAAGCAAATACAGGGATAACGTCATTTCGCGAAGAGTTCTGTCTTTATCTGCGATTTGGTTGTTATACAGGTGTGAAGGTTATGCATTCAAGATAAGCTTTGGATTGAAACGCGTTCTCGGTGCGTCGCCGAACTCATATTCCAAACACCAAGATAACCGCATATAGCGGAGATGCATATCGCAACGATTTTGTTCTGCTATGGAAGCATGAGCTCGCAGCTAACACTAATCACACTTATCATGATGGATTGAGGACATTCGAACCAAAAGCAAATTGTGGCGGAAGCTCTGATTTAGATTATGTGCGTTACTTCAACAGCAGCCGCGACTTCAGAATCTTACCCGGTCTGACAACAACGTGACTCGATGGCAGCGGGAATCACATACTCAATCTCGCGCTGACACCCTCAACAGCTCTACACAGCCTTGACTTACGTTGTGGTAAAAATATTCAATTTTAAGATTACTATCACCTTGCATACCGCATTGCTCATGTCTGATTGTTGCTCAACGCTGTTTTTTGCAAATGACTCAATTCACGTAAATCTCGGTTTGGTTTTTATTGTTGTTGGTTGAGGATGACAGGTTATATTCTTTTGTGGTTTAGTAAAAATCTGTAACATAATTGTAAGCATTGTATGGGTTGTGTTTCATCGGTTGCAAATTCGATGCGTTTACGTTAAAATTGCGGCTTATTTGTCTAAATTTTGGACGTTGCTGCTATTATGTCGCCACTAGGATTTATCACTTATGATTTGTTGATGCGGCACACCGTTATTTCGAAGCACTTATACCCGACAGCCTCCATAATAGGATTTCATAATAGGATTTCATCATGTTGTTTCACACCATTTTGGTAATGTTTTCGTTTCTGCGTTTTGAATATCAAACTTTTGCGGTGAATATGTACGTATTGGAGGTTTCGTTTCAAACCCCTGGGTTTCGTTCTCAAAGAGTAAATATGTATATATACTCCAGTTTATACTGTTTAGTTTAGTTCTTTCTAAAGGTAAAAATAAGTTTTAATTTAATTTATAATGTTTGTTTAGCTTTTTTCTTAACAGTAAATATATGTATTTCAGTAGTAGATTCAAAATTTAGATTAATTTGTTTGTTCTTCACGTATATACATACCACGCGCCATGCCATATATATATATTCCAGTTCATACTGTTTAGTTCAGTTCTTTCTAAAAGTAAAAATAAGTTTTAATTTAATTTATAATGTTTGTTTAGCTTTTTCTTAACGGTAAATATCTGTATTTCAGTGGTAGATTAAAATTTAGATATTAATTTGTTTGTTCTTCACGTATATGCATACCTCGCGCCGTGCCATAACGCGCACCCATTTGAGTAAATTCAATTTATCTGTTTCGCTATATCCTATCCTCATTAGATAACAGTGTGCCCCAACTCCCTCAAATATAATAGTTTTTATAGCTCTTTTTTAATTATGTTTTAACACCTCAGAACATTTTTAAGAAATAAAATTCTCGATTTATCGAGTCCCTGTCCACCCATGTAAGTCGAGTGCTTTCAAGGCCTCGCCATCGACCTTTGATCACCATACACAACAATTTAAAGCTTAATCCTGGGCTTCCTTACAGTGATACCTATTTGATCAGTTACTTCTAATTGGTCACTTAGAAGACTAGCCCACTTTGCTAGTGTACACGCTTAAAATTTAAGTTCAAACCTCGACTCACCTCGAGTACTTTTTCAAAGCAAATTAAATCTTTGAAGTCTAGCACTTCTTGGATTTTTGAATGATCATTAGCGAGGTGTACACCTTAAATAATGTATTATTCAACTTTTCGTATTTAATACACTCTTTTTGAACAAAGAGATATCATAGGAATCCAGCATTCTGTGTGATATTTCTGTCGTTCCTTCAAACATTCTCCAAATGAAAAAGGTGTCGTCGAGATCCAGCATTTCGATAATACCCCAATTAATTGGTTGTGAGGCCTACGTCTCATTTATCAAATAATTGTCATTTCTCTCTTTTTCAAATCCAATCTCACGTCCTCACATCTCGTACTTCAAATTATTTTCATACCCCATTTCGCTTCAAATCTTTTTTAAAATATTTTTTCTCGATCAAACTTCGAAAGAAGGAGGTTATTGGAGTCTAGCATTCCTTGAATCTTCGAGTGAATAATTCTCGAGGCACGCCCTTTGAGTTATTATTCATTCAATCTTTTGACCTTTTTAAATATCTTTTTTCGATTCACACCTCGAAAGAAGGAGGTTCTTGGAGTCTAGCATTCCTTGAATTTTCGAGTGAGTAGCTCTCGAGGCACGCCCTTTGGGTTGTTATTCACTCAACCTTTCGACTTTTTCAATCATTCTCAAACATTCTCCTAAGACGAATGTTCGTAGGCATTCGCAAACCAACCCATTTCTTTCACAATTCCTCGTGGCCTCGATATTAGGAGCACCCTCAGGGACTAATATCGTTTCTCACAACCTTAACCCTTGACACGTCGTCAAGCCGGTTCCATCTTCAATCAAATCTTCGACTCGTCGTCAGGCCAGTTCAAAACAACTTCCTTTTGGCCTCGCATGCCATTCTTCGATTCAATCCTTTCGCAAACTTACGAAAGAGGGATATTCTTAGGATCTAGCATTCTTTGAATATTCGAATGAGTAACTCTTGGGCACGCCCCCGAGTTGTTATTAGTTCATTCTTTCGTTTTCAAAATATCCAACTCTTATCTTCAACTCATTCAACCCAATTTCCGAAAGAACTGAGTTCTTGGGATCTCGCATTCCTTGAATTCTTGAGTGACAAGCTCTTGAGGCACGCCCTTAGGTTGTTTGTCAGTCACTCTTTCGTCTCTCAACTCAACGTCAAACCAATTCAAACCTCATCTTTTCGTGGTCGTCTCCACGAACTACGACTGCTCTGATTCTTCATTCTCGTTCGAATGTAAGATACGTAGGCACAAGATTGCGATAATCTTGGCGAGCACATTTCCCGTTTTCTCCCCTATTCCACAATCCCCTCCATCTTCCATTTCCCCATATCCTTTCCCGTAGTCGAACTACGACGCTCTGATTTCTCATTCTCGTCCGAATGAGCATACGTAGGCACAAGGGCCCCAATCCTTGGCGAGCACCCTATCCTATAACCACCCACCTCTCCTTAGCATTTTTACCCGTTAACCTACCAATTCTACCTTTATCAACAAGAAGAAAACCAATAAACTTAGACAACACTCTCCACAAAATACCTTAAGAGGTTCCCGTCGAGTACGACGGACGTGAGGGGTGCTAATACCTTCCCCTCGCGTAACCGACTCCCGAACCCGGAACTTGGTTGCGACAGCCTGGTTCCTATCCTTTCGTTTTTAGGAGGTTTTCTCGATATTTTCCTCTCCCGTCTATTCGGGAAAAATAAAGTTCGGTGGCGACTCTGTCGAACCACATTTCCGCGCCTTTCGCGCGAGGGTCGCGTTCTCCGAAATGTCTCCGTGATTTTTCGAGGTGCGACAATGAGCCAGTACCACCTCATGCATTTAGAGGAGTGTCGCTACTGCGAAAATCGGCGCCGGCTGAACAGAAGAGTCGCCACCGTGCGTTATTTATCCCACGGGAGGGAAAGGAAACGCTCAGAGTAAACCTCGCACAACACGGGAAAGGTATGGTCATCGCAACCAAAACCTGGGTTCGGGAGTCGGTTACGCAAGGGGAAGGTATTAGCACCCCTCACGTCCGTCGTACTCGACGGGATCCACGCTTGTTTTCGGGTATGGATTGTTATTCTATCTAAACTATAGGTCAAGGGTGAAAAAGAAAATAAAATGAAAATAAAAATGACTCGGCAAAGTATCGCACTTTATGCCTACGTATTCCCGTCTGGAACGAGAAATCAGAGTCAACGTAGTTCGCCTACCTACAGGAAAGGAGGGGAAGGTTGCTCGCTAGGATATCGCATCCTATGCCTACGTACTTCCATACAGCATGGAAGATCAGAGCAAACGTAGTTCGGGCCACGTACGACACAAGCTTGTCTTGGTTGATTTTATTCCTTCTGAAAAAGGGTTTCTTGATTAGCAGTCCCGGCGGACAAAAATGACGCTTTGATGAGTTCACATTCTTTTACGGAAGAAGTGTCTTTTATTGTGTTTGAAATCTTTATGTGTTTTTCTGTTTGTTTTGAGAAAGAAGAGACAGAACTCTAACCTACGGTTGCGAAGGGAATCAAACTAACCTAATGTTATCATGCATGGGTTAAGACCTAGTGTCTATCATGCTCCTCTCTTGCACAGAGAGAAACAGAGATCCTACGGGATAGGCAGAAACAGAAACAATATCAGATATATACAGTAAAGCAGTAAAATGCATGGATGCAGCAATACAAGCGAGGCAAGGGAGTCCCACTCAACCTCGAACCTAGAAAACAATAGGCAAAAGTGAACAGGCTTCACTTTCAACCCAACAGGGTAAACAGCAAACAATACAGTTCAGAAAACCAAACAATACATCGGCAAATGAAATACAGCAATAAAACAAACAGCTTCAGCAGCTCTGAATCAACATCTGGCTTCAAGTAATCTCCAATCAGCTACAGGCTTCAACAAGCATCAATCTCCATCTTCGTGACCTTCAGGCAAGGGCTTTGATCATCAGTCTTCTATCTGCAATGGCTTTTCTTCAAGCTCAAACCTCCAGGATGAGGGATCAGTTACAAGAGTGAAGTGCATGAATGTTATACAGTTAATTACCTACCAAGGGTGGTTCATCAACAGTTAACATTAAACAGAAAGTTTCCTCTCAAAAGTTCTATCTTTCAAATACATTCACTGATCCTTCCAAAGGAAGGAGGTGGATATTTGAAAGAGACTTTGAATCATAGAGGAAGGATGGATGCAGACAAGGCATTCCATGTTTGAGAAACAAGCTTTCTAACCTAGAGCTCTGCCTAGCTCCTAAACCCTAATCTCCTCAGCATCTGCTAGCAAGAACCTCCTCTTCAACTCTGGAAGTTGATCTTCAATCTCTGGATCTCCAATGGTCTTCATCTTCACAAGTCTTCAGCTCCCCAGGCCCCAGACAAACCCAATACCCAAGCAAGCAAGCAATAATCCCCAGAGGGCACACCACACCAGACAAACAGATATACAGACAGTAATAATAGCAGTAGGGGAATCCTAACTTTTCTCTAAGGGGATCTAATAACTACCCATAGCCCCTATAGTCCCATAACTAATCTAGTCAAATCCTAAGTCCTAAGGGAAAGAATTGAACTTCCTAAGTCATCACCTAAAAAACCCTAATTTGTTCATGATGTTCAAACCTATTTTAATCATCTAAAATTAATTCCTAAAAATGGGAACTAAAAGGAATCTACAAGCTTAACATCTAATCTAAACAATATAAAAAGAATGAACAAAAAATATTAAAGCATGTGATAGAACAAAAATTAGTAAAATTATGCATGAAATGAAGCTATTTAATATGACATTTATTTAGAAAATATGGAAAAAATATGAAATAAAAATAAAAATGCAATTTTATTTTCCTATAATATTCTAGACATCCTAAAGAAAATAGTGTAAAAAGAATGAAGTAAAAATGATTTTTTATGAATTTGTTATGAATTTATGAAAATGCATAAAAAATTAAGAGAAATAAAAAACAAAATGCAAGAAATAAATGGGAGAGGGGTGTATTTAGTAGGCGCGCTTAGTTCAATTCAGGATGGGCCACACAGACAGGGGTGTGAATAGCACAATAGTTAAGGCCCAGCAACACTCAGAATTAGTGAAAAATAAAAAAGGATGCTGGGGGGTGAGAATAGAAGCAGAATCATGTTCAAATTGGAATGGGCCTATGCACTGGGGGTGGGGATAGCAACACAATCTGAGGCCCGCCCGTTTCAATTAATGAAACGGTGCGTTTTGGCCAACTCACTTCCCTCCAACACAGAATTAAACATGAGCCATAAGATCTCCCTCCAAGTCAAAGGTCCAACGTGAGATGAAAGGCTCAAATTACGTCTTCCTCCTTGGACCAACTGAATTAGGGTTTGGACTCCATGGCCACCATGCACGAGCAAACTTCCATCCCTCTGTTCTCCATCACCAGTCCATGAAACGCCACGCCATAAACACGAAAAATATTCTAAATTCCTCCCTCTACAATCCTATGGCATCAGATTGATTTGAAACTCACTAGAACTCTCAACCCGATCGAAGCAACATCTGGTCACCATGGAATTACTCTGAGATGCACCATCACAATTCTCCATCAAACTTGCACTAATCTAATCTACAACTAATGGTTATCATTCTGATCTATCAAGCTAACATTCTAATGCATTCTACTACAAGTTCTACCTCCTAACAGTTTCTACCACCTGCTAACAATGGTCTCTATTCAGCCTCAAATTCATCCTAATCACTCTACTAACCACCTAGATCATATCTAAACTAACAACAACATGCTAAACCAACTAGATCAAGCTGTATGAATGAAAACATACCTGGTGCAAAAGCTTGAAGACAGCTATGGAAACTTGAGGATCTGAGGCTTCCAAGGCTTGGATCTTGATCAATTAACTCAGGGATTGATTCTGTATGCAATGCTGTGATGATTCTTGACCTGAATTGTGCTGTCCAATGGAAACTTCAATTTTGATGTTGATGAAGAAAGTGCTCGAAAATGGATTCTAACCACCTTGTTCTTGATTGAATTCTACTCTATGATGATGAATCAATAGAATGAAGTTGATTTTGATGATAATTGGTGAAGATTTTTGAGAGATTGAAGTGAAATTGCCAAGAGAAAGAATGAGAAAGTTTGTGAAATTCTTGGTGAGAATGAAGCCAACCCTTGATCAATCTCCATTTCATGAATATATAGACCTCATATGAACATTCTAGATCCATCTTGCACATTCCCTTGCTTTCCAACTTTGATCCATTTTGGTTATGTTTCTTCAATTACAAGTAACCAAAGATAACTTTCTTTTTTCCTTCTAAACTCAAAAAAGTGTTTGAACCATTGTTCTTATAATTGCTTTTCCATTCAAAATCATATATTGGAAGTCTCCATTTGGACTCATAAATCTCCCAAACCATTTTTCACTTTGAATTTCCTTGAATTATAAGCCATTTTAGTTCAACTTTTGACCAATTATGCAACTTCATGTTATGAGCTTTTCCAACAATTTGTGACCTTCTTTCTAGACTTAAAATCCCATTTGGAGCAAGTTTGATGTTGTAAGTTTTTCCATTTGAGGCCTCCTTGTATGAGTTTTGGACATAAGTTAAAATGACCTGTAATTCACAAATGCCCAAAATACCCTTTGCTTGCCAAGACCATAAGTTGAGTTCCACACATCATATGAAGGCATGCCATACCATTCTAGAAAGCTAAGACAATGAGGAATAATTCTTATGTTGACCAAGAATTCATTTGAAATCTCCTTGAGGGGTAAAAATTTCTTGGAAGTCAAGTCACTTTCACAGACAAAAATTCAGACACCTCAGATGACCTGTAACTTGCAAGGACCATAACTTGAGTTCTATAAATCTCCTTGATGTCTTCCACCACTAAAATTAAAGGTCTTGAGATCCTCTACAAGTTTCATGTTGGCCAAGAAGCCATTTGAAGCTAGCATTTTGACTTATCTTGCTTGGAAATTTGACCTAAACTAGGGGATTTTACAGAGAAACCCTAATTTAGTAACTCCTCTTCTCCTTGATTTCTCTTGGATTCTCCTTGGCATATCTCCATATCCATCTTCATATGTCCAATGATGAACCCCACATCTCTCCAATAGACTTGAATGCCCCTTTAAGTCAGTCAATTGACCTAGGGTTGACCTAGGGTTGACCCAGATGAAACCCTAGTTGACTGTCTTCAACTATAGCTCTTGTGCTCTCATCAATGACTTGTCTCCTTCTCCAAATGACTTTCTAAGTCTCTCATAAGGTCTAGACACTCTCCATGCCTTCAACTCACAGCTCACAACCCTCTTGTTGATCCTCAGATACCCTCAGCTAGGAGATGGACTCAAGGCTTGATCTGCTGAACTCTTTGCTTTCAAATTCTTTCCTGATGACTTGAATGAGATTGAATTATGATGATAACCTCTTGATAGGCTTCTAGAGATGAAAATAATGATTGGTCCCCTGTTGAATGACTTGCTATGCTCATGCTATGCAGATGGTTAGTCTATGTACATGACTCTATATGCAAATGCTAATGATATTGAAACATAAACCAAGTGAATAAGGTTGGGCAAATTTTAGGGTGCAACAGCTGCCCCTATTCAAGCGACTTGGACCCGATTGGATGAAGAGCCCGGCGCCTTCAGACATTCGTGGTACGAGACGGTTGAATACTAGTGAAACCAGAAATTTGCCAACCGCAAAACTAAATTGCGCTCATGCTTGAGGAACGACATTCATCAGCTGAATCGACTGCTACAGCAACCCACTGATCTCGCGCGACCGTGCTGGGGATTGTCTTCATCGTTCTGAAGAGGACTCTGTCATCACAGATTGCTTGCTTGTCCACATTAGGACTCCGTCTGTCATCAATACGAAGAAATCTCGACTCGAACCTGTCCACGTTAGGACTCCACTTGCTGTTAACCCAGAAAAACCTCGGCAACTTCGCTGGGGATAATTCGTCTGCGTTTCCATAAACTGAATCGTCCACGTTAGGGATAAAACTCTTCCACGTTAGGAGTAACATCGTCCACGTTAGGAATCAACTCTTCAGCGTCTGTCCACGTCAGGACTAACCCTTTCATCTTTCCACGTCAGGAAGCAATCTTCTTTCCACATGAGGAGAACTATATCCATCTGTCCACGTAAGGACTTCAATACCACTTGACATGTCCGCGTCAGGACTCCAATCTTTCCCCGTAAGGAATTCAACTTTGATTCTGAATCTGTCCCCGTCAGGACTTAACTTTTCTTGAATCTGTCCACGTAAGGACTAAACTCTTTCCACGTCAGGAATAACTTCTTTGATCTGTCCGCGTCAGGACTCAATCTTTTCCACATCAGGAATAATCCATTTCTTTCCACGTCAGGAATCAATCTTGATACGTCCGCGTGAGGACTCAATCTTTCCACATAAGGAATAAGCTCGTCTTTCCACGTAAGGAAACCATTTTTCTTCCACTTAAGGAATGCTCTTGATATGTCCACGTGAGGACTCTGATCTTTCCACGTAAGGAATACCAACTTCTTTCCGATTTGTCCGCGTCAGGACTCATTTGTCCATGTAAGGAAATGCCATCTTAATATGTCCGCGTTAGGACTCCGCTCTTCTGATACGTCCGTGCAAGGACTAAACTTTTCCACGTAAGGAATGCCATCTCAATCCACATCAGGAATCAACATTTTTCCACGTGAGGAATCACCATTTTTCCACGTGAGGAATCACCATTTTTGATATGCCCGCGTAAGGACTACATCGTCCACGTTAGGACCCACTTCTCCACGTTAGGAACAACAATTTCTTTGATTTGTCCATGTCAGGACGCTGATCTCGCCCACGTTAGGACTCAGGCGTCTTCGACCCGCTGAGGAAATAAGACTTGTCCACGTAAGGACTCACACACTGGTCTGATCTGTCCGCGTAAGGACACCAACATAAAGAGTAATCACTTTTTTTTCCAACGTCATGACCTCCCATTCCACCAATACTGAGAACCTGAATCTGCCCGCGATAGGATTAATACACCTCACCGATCCAGGGAAATAAACCTGTCCACGTTAGGACGCCCACTTCTGAAGGAATCACGTCAATCTAGGAGTAAATTGTCCGCGTCAGGACTTAGTTCTCCACTGATCCCAACCCACAAACTTCTTAGCACTGACGTGACAGCGACTTTGAGACGGACTCTCCTGGGGATGTCTGGAAACCAACTATCGGACGCCTGCTCTGATAACCGGCGGTGGCCTCTGAAATTCTGATTCATGGGACCCGTTGATGACAAACAAACTCTGCTTGGGGATAAGGAGAAACTTATCCTGGTAACTCTGCGGGGAAAATAAGAGACATTTGCATAAACGACTCTGTTAGAGACAAAGAGAATCTCATCATGCTAACTCTGTGGGGGGAATACCGCCGAGACTGACATTATCATTGGATGTCTCATACCGAAATCTTGACTGTTTATTAATTCATTTGAGCAAAAGTTCTCTCCACCTGAACTGCTAGAATACAGGAACTGTTTCAGCAAAATAAACGCTGGAAGGATAATGCCGACTCCGCCGGGGATAGCCAGATGCTACAGAATTATTCCAGCAAAATAAATGCTGGAAAGGTGAAGTCGACCCTGCTGGGAAATTGGGAACTCAAACCACACGTCTTGTTGAAGTAACCCCCTGCTGGGGAATATAACTTTGCTGGGGAATAGCAGATGTGCATAGTACGATTGAACTTTCTGCTGGAACGTGAACTGATATCACCAGTATCTCTGACAAAATAAATGACAGGTACCACCACCAACTCTGCTGGGGAGAGTCTTGATCTTCGAGTTCCACTGGAAGGAATGAAAACACTTGCAAAGAGAATTCCGCTGGGGATGGGATGATTCTCTTGGGGAAAATTAACTGACTCCGCTGGGGGCGAGTGCCTGACCCTGCGGGGAAAGATGAACCTGTCTAAATACAGCCTTACGATCTTAGAATCGCCAAACTCTGCTGAGGACGAATAACCTTTCTGCTCCCTTTGAGGAAGCTACGGCTAGCTGGGGAATTCCATCCTTCTTCAGGAAGAACATGCATGACCTACGTGGGGATCAAGTCTTTCGTTATCGCCATCTTTTGATCATCTTCTTCGTATGGTTATGAAACCTGCAACAACACAAACAAGACACGACAAGCCTATGCAATCAAATCAATTCAGGTTAGTGACGTTACACTCAGTTAATTCAAAGCTTTAACAACTGTTGGCAAGGGCCAGTGATGTTATACTCATGCTAGCTTCACTAAACTTAGGCGTTTTATCATACACAAAACAGTAAAGAACCGACATCAAGTACTGAATAACACATTTTATTGATCGGGCCCCTGAATGGGCGGAGTTTTTGTACACGGGATGTAACTCCTGAAAAGAGGAAGCTACGCAAAGCAAATACATAAATATGCACAAGAAGCATGAATATCTTGACAAATTAAATTTTGTACACATGTCGGCAACGGGATGCAGATGAACACCACGAACTGATCCTCCTATGACTCGTCCGACTCTAATACTTTCCCGGTATCCCCACTTCTGAAGAGGTTGTATCCGATAACTGACTCCTCAAATGTATTCTCCCGCATTGATGCTCATTGCAATATCAAATTCGGACCGCAGTCATTTGCTCTTCACATCCCTAACTTTTGCGTGAATCGCCCTTTACGGGTTTTCAGTTCACCGGGATACCCCTTTTTGCCGAAGTCGCCCAGTGTAGGTTTTCAACTTCGCGGGTGTACATTTTTTTCAATTTTATCCCTAACTTTTGCCCGAACCTTTTATTCTGTTTTTGGTTCGCCAGGATGCCCCATTTTTGCCGGGACTCTCTTTTTTTTTTTTTTTTTTTTTTTTTTTTTTTGTCCAGCGGGTCTATTTCAAGCAAAGTATTTTTTAACTGCGTCCGAATTCACAGGGGACGCAAAGTCTTCTCCGTCCATGGTGGACAACAACAACGCTCCTCCTGAAAAGACCTTACTGACAACGTATGGCCCTTCGTAGTTGGGGGTCCACTTGCCCCTGTGATCTGCTTGCGGCGGGAGAATCCTTTTCAGCACAAGGTCGCCCGTCTGAAAGCTTCGCGGAAGTATCCTCTTGTCGTACGCTTTCTTCATTCGTCTTTGGTACAAACGACCGTATGCCAGAGAAGCTAGCCTCTTCTCATCCATCAAACTCAGTTGGTTCAATCTATTCGTTACCCATTCTGCCTCGTCCAGCTGAACGTCTCGCAATACCCTCAGAGAAGGGATCTCAACTTCCAATGGTAATACCGCTTCCATTCCGTATACCAACGAGAACGGAGTTGCCCCGGTTGATGTGCGTACCGTCGTACGATAACCGTGCAAAGCGAAAGGTAGCATTTCATGCCAATCTTTATAAGTCACCACCATTTTTTGAACAATTTTCTTGATATTCTTATTGGCCGCTTCGACAGCGCCATTCATCTTGGGTCGGTAAGGGGAGGAGTTGTGATGTTCGATCTTGAAATTCTGACAGAGCTCCTTCATCATTTTGTTGTTCAGATTAGAACCATTATCCGTGATTATCCGCTCGGGAATCCCATATCGGCAAATGATATCTCTCTTGATGAATCTAGCCACCACTTGCTTCGTTACACTTGCGTAAGACGCCGCTTCCACCCACTTGGTGAAGTAATCGATTGCTACTAGAATGAACCGGTGCCCATTAGAAGTCGTCGGCTCGATCTTTCCAATCATATCAATTCCCCACATCGAAAATGGCCATGGAGAGGACATCACATTTAGAGGACTCGGAGGCACGTGTATCTTGTCAGCATATATTTGGCACTTGTGGCACTTCCTCGCGAACTTGAAACAATCAGTTTCCATCGTCAGCCAAAAATAACCTGCCCTCAGCAGTTTTCTCGTCATAGCATGTCCACCAGCATGCGTACCAAAGGTACCTTCGTGAATTTCCTCCATGAGAAGCTTTGCCTCTTTCTCGTCTACACAACGCAACAACACCAAATCGTGGTTTCTTCTGTATAAGACGCCATCCGGGTTCAAGTAGAAATTACCCGCTAATCTCCTGAGAGTCTTCTGATCTTGACTGGATGCCCCAGCCGGATACTCTTTATTCTTCAGGAAATTAAGGATATCGAAATACCACGGTTTGTCATCAGATGCTTCATCAATAGCAAATACATAAGCTGGCCTGTCCAACCGAGAGATAGTGATTTGGGGAGCTTCGTTCCAGAAGTTGACCTTGTACATGGAAGACAAAGTGGCAAGGGCGTCAGCCATTTGATTTTCTGCCCGCGGTACGTGATGCAATTCAACCTTGTCGAAGAAAGGCAACAATCTCCTTGCATAATTCATGTAATGTATCAAATTAGGCTGACGTGTCTCCCATTCCCCTTTGATTTGATTCACCACCAGAGCTGAGTCTCCGTATACGTCTAGATGTTTGATTCGCAAATCAATGGCTTCTTCAAGCCCCATTATACAAGCTTCGTATTCGGCCTCATTGTTGGTAACGGCAAAGGTCAATCGGGCAGTAAACGGGATGTGCGACCCGTGTGGCGTAGTAATAATTGCCCCTATTCCGCTACCGTAAGCATTCACAGCTCCGTCAAATATCATCTTCCACTGGGACCCCAACTCTGGTCCTTCGTCTGGTAACGGCTCTTCACAATCTTTCATCTTGAGATACATGATATCCTCGTCAGGAAAATCAAATCTCATCGATTGGTAATCTTCAATAGGCTGCTCCGCCAGATACTCAGACAGCACACTCCCCTTTATAGCCTTTTGCGAGACGTATTGAATGTCATATTCAGTCAAGACCATCTGCCAACGGGCAATTCTACCTGACAACGCCTGCTTTTCGAATACATATTTGATAGGATCCATCTTCGAGATGAGCATGGTTGTATGATTCAGCATGTACTGCCTCAAACGCTTGGCGGCCCAGGCTAGCGCGTAACAAGTTTTCTCCAGCATTGTGTATCGAGATTCACAGTCTGTAAATTTCTTACTCAAGTAATAGATCGCATGCTCTTTTCTCCCCGTCTCGTCGTGTTGACCGAGAACACAACCCATGCTTCCCTCAAGAACCGTCAAATACATTATCAAGGGTCTCCCTGCCACTGGGGGTATCAAAATAGGAGGCTCCTGCAGATACTTCTTTATTTTATCGAACGCCTTTTGACAGTTTTCGTTCCACGTTACAGCTTGATCTTTCTTCAACAGCTTGAATAATGGTTCACACGTGGCCGTTAGGTGAGATATGAACCGGGCAATGTAGTTCAATCTCCCTAAAAACCCGCGCACCTCTTTCTCTGTTTTAGGCGTCGGCATTTCTTGAATCGCTTTTATTTTAGCAGGATCGACCTCTATTCCTCTTTCGCTTACGATAAACCCCAGCAGTTTACCCGATCTCACCCCGAAGGTGCATTTATTAGGGTTCAGCCTCAGCCTGAACTTCCTAAGTCTTTTAAACAACTTCAACAGATTCACCAGATGCTCTTCCTCCGTCTGGGATTTGGCAATCATATCGTCAACGTAAACTTCGATCTCTTTATGCATCATGTCATGGAAGAGAGTCGTCATCGCACGCTGATATGTTGCCCCAGCATTTTTCAAACCAAAGGGCATCACTTTGTAGCAAAATGTTCCCCACGGCGTTATGAAAGTAGTCTTCTCCATATCCTCTGGCGCCATTTTAATTTGGTTATAGCCTGAAAAGCCATCCATGAAGGAGAATACGGAGTATTGAGCGGTATTATCGACTAACACGTCAATGTGAGGAAGTGGAAAATCGTCTTTTGGGCTTGCTTTATTCAAATCTCTATAATCCACGCACATTCGAACCTTGCCATCTTTCTTTGGCACTGGTACGATGTTGGCAACCCATGAAGGATACTTCGTCATAGCCAGGAAACCAGCGTCCCACTGTTTCTGTACTTCCTCTTTGATCTTCATTGCCATATCTGGTCGAGTTCTGCGAAGCTTTTGCTTGACAGGCGGGCAACCTTCTTTCAGTGGCAGGCGATGCACAACCATATCTGTATCGAGCCCCGGTATATCTTCATATGACCAAGCGAATACATCACTATACTCTTGAAGCATTTCAACCAGTTTTCGCTTGATATCACTCTGCAGTGCGGCTCCGATACGAATATTTTTCTCAACCCCTTCCGACCCCAAGTTGATAATTTCGATAACCTCGTCGTGAGGCAGAATGGCTCTTTCCTCTTGCTTCACCAACCAAGACAGCTCTTCAGGAACGTCGCTATCTTCGACAACCTCTTCTTCGGTCTGGAATACCGGGTGCTCGAAGTCGGGACGAGTCATAGGTGGCTCAAGGATGTCATCTGAAAATGTTATCCTGCAAAAGGAATGGTTAAGTGCTTCAAAATGCGTATAAAGCGAATAACCACATTGCCATTTTATTGAAAAATACAAAACAGGAAAGACAGAGATTACAGTATTTGCACATGAAAAAACGCCATTTATTTAATGATTAACACGCAATGTTTATAACAACACAGCCCTAAGCAAATCCTGATGCCCCGGGCACGACATCAGATTATTCAACAATTAATAAAGCAAAGCATTACTGTTTAAAAGTCACAGGAACAAGCTCCTGAATAGACCAGTTGCACAGTCCTTGTCCTGGCGTGCTTGGCTGAATCCAGGCATCCATATCACAGTCGCTGTCTCCTTCATCAGACTCTGAAGCAGCATTGACAGCTTCATGACATACTCCACTGGCAGAGATGGTGATTGACTTTCTGAAATGGGGGGCCCCCACGGAAGGAGTTGATGACGACGAACGGTACCCCAGTCCGAACCGGTCCATTTTCACAGGAATGTCCAGCACTTTGCCCCAGCCCTTGGCTTCTCCTGCTTCTACTAGCGCTTGAGCTTCCTTATACGATGAGACAGCTATCTCTGGCACTTTGCTCGGCCTGGGACCTTTGTCCTTGATGCGCAAACCTTCGAATGCCTGGCATGGCGTCTCGTGGATCTCCCCGTCGACTTCCACATATTTAAACGAAGATAGATGGCTGACCAGGATGTCTTCTTCTCCGCATACGGTGACTACGCTGTCTCCGACCATGTACTTTAACTTCTGATGCAGGGTAGACGTGACTGCCCCTGCCCCATGAATCCAGGGTCTTCCCAGCAAGCAGCTGTACGCAGGCTGTATATCCATGATATAAAACTCAGTTGCAAACACTTCCGGCCCCACTTGCAGAGGCAAGGTAATCGATCCGAAGACTGTTCTCCGCGTGCCGTCAAACGCTCTGACTACCAAATCACTGGGTGTGCACAAAATTCCTCGAACATCCAGCTTCATCATCGCCTTCTTGGGCAGCACATTCAAAGATGATCCGGTGTCAACCAATACGTGCGACATTGTCGATCCTCTGCACTCAACCGATACATGTAAGGCCATATTATGATCTCTCCCTTTCGGAGTCAAGTCAAAATCAGTAAAGCCCAGACTGTGGCCTGCATTTACATGTGCCAATACTCCTTCTAGCTGGTTTACGGAGACGTCCTGGGGTACAAAAGAAGTGTCCAAGACTTTCAGCAAAGCGTTTCTGTGAGCTTCCGAACACAACAGCAATGACAAGATAGATATTTTGGACGGCGTCTGCTGCAGATGCTCCACGATCTTATAATCACTTTTTCGAATTAAGCGCATGAATTCCTCTACATCTTTCGATGCTGCTTCTTTTTCATTTGCTTGTACCGGAACATTTTCAACCGCTTTCCCTTTTCCTTTCGCTAGTCTTTCAGCCTCCACTTCAGGAGATATAAAGATCCTGCCACTCCTCGTCATGCCTCCTGAGCCCACAACATTATCCACAATCTCCACTGGCTGCTTGTTAACATCGATCTTAATCCCATCACAATACACCTCTAGCCCATATGACCATGGGACTGCTTTCGTGTTCTCATACGGGATTGGCCCAACTTTAGTTATGGTAATCGGTGGTCACTGAGCTGGTGCTGCAATAGTGATCGTCTTCCGAGGAATCGTCACTGTGGCCACATCACTCTGATTATCCACTACTGCCCATGCAGGCTCATCAGTTGCCGCTCGATCAAACTGCAATATACCTTCATCAATCAAAGCCTGGATGCCTTTCTTCAAATCCTCACACCCCCCAGCTAGGGTCCAACAGTCTAAACAGTACTCATTACATCCCGGGTAAACACCTCCTTGTAACAGTCGGCTCTTTATCTCGCTCAGCGGCGTCTTTAAATCCTCAACATTCATGATAAGATTCAGACCCTCCTCAGCCAGCACGGCGTTCGCCCCATGATTAGGCATGGGTTTCTGGACTATATTCGGACCTGCCGTTCCGAAATTGATAGTCTTGTTGTCCAAAAGATCCTGCACAACGTGCTTAAAAGCGTGGCAACCTTCTATATCGTGACCCGGGGCCCCGGAATGAAACTCACAGTGCCTATTTGCATCGTAGCCGAACGGGGGAGCTCCCGTTATCGGTGCCAGAGTTCTTTTCTCTACCAGATTCAATCCCAACAATGTCTGCAATAGATCGGCATATGTCGAGGGAGGCTTCTCAAACACTCTTCTCGGCTTACTACCCTGGAATCTTCGTTGAGCTTGCTGTGCCCCCTGCTGAGGCTGCTGCTGCTGTGGCATTGGTTGCTGCTGAACCGGTTGTTGTTGCTGGATTGGTTGTTGCTGATATGGAATCGTAACACTCGACACCTGCTGCGGCTGACGATATTGACCTCTTCCCCTGCCTCGGCCTCGGCCTCCAAATACCGCGCTAGCTTCGCCCTGACGGCGCCCACCATAAGCTTTCCTATTACTGCCAGATGCAGTTGATTCTTCGACTTGGAACTTTCCTTGCTTAATATTACGCTCAATCTTTTCCCCCATCAGGATCAGGTCTGAAAAACTGGCCAGAGAAGTATGAAACAGCATATCATGAAACAGCCCGGTGAATGTGCCGACAAACATATCATTCATTTCTTTATCTTCTACCGGAGGACGGACCCTGGCAGCCATATCGCGCCACCTTTGCGCGTATTCCTTAAAACTCTCCCCCTTCTTCTGCGAAAGCCCGGCCAACTGGACCCGATTGGGTGCCAGGTCGCTGTTATACTTGTAATGGGCTACAAACGCCTCCGCCAATTGCTTCCATGTCTTGATATCAGTTGGCTCCAACCCCATGTACCACTCTAGGGAAGGACCCGATAGACTATCCTGAAAGAAATGCATTAGCATTCTTTCATCAGTGGAGTATGCAGACATCTTTCTGTAATAAGCTCGTACATGCACTTTCGGACATGTGTCTCCTTTGTACTTATCGAACACAGGCGCTTTGAATTTAATTGGCACCCTCAAGCCAGGTACCAAGCCCATTGTTGCCATGTCCAAACCCACAGCACTCTGATTCAGGACTCCCTTCATCTGCTCTTCCAGCATTCTTATCTTTTGGGAATCATCCATCGGCCCTTCAAAACCTCCTCCGGAGAAGGCGTCATCCTGCTGATCCTCTTGCCACAGACCGTTTCCAGCTCCGTACCCATCATACGCATTATTACGTCCAGCTCTGATCTGATTCATTCCCGGACCTCGGCCTCTGTTGCCGTACCCTTGAACACCTCCAGCAGGACCAACAGCCATAAATCCAGCACCGTTTCCGTTTCCAAAGCCTCCGTAACCCTGATTGACCATACCATAACCATCTTGCCCAAAGCCATACTTGCCAGTGTTGTCGAATCCCTGATCGTTGAATCCGAACCCAGTGTTGACAAAGCCATTGCCTCCTAGATTATCTCCCAAATTGACATCACCCAGCCCAACATTATGGACAGCAGTCTCATTCCCCACTCCGACGTTACCATTCACAGCAGCGGTAGCGTTGTTGACGTTAGCAGCAGGTATATTGACCACGGGCGGAGCCACTGGCGTGGGAGTGTCGTCTCCATGAGCAGTATCAACCCGGACAGACTGATGATCGTCATTACCATGACCAGCATTGCGAGCCAACAGAGGCTGGACCATGGCCTGCAAATTCTCTTGCCCTTTTGCTATAGCTTCCATGGTCTGCATGAAGAGAGCGAGCTTCTCGCGCACATCCTGCATCTCGTTCTGAATCTGGCCCATGACTTTTCGACAGTTGGAGCGTGTAGAATAGCGGTGTGGATGTTGATCTGGAATCCTGTTAAGTACCTGGTACAGAGCAGGAGATAAGACACCATTCAAAGATTACCTGTAATGCAATATGAATATGAATGCAATGCAATGTGTCTGTGCCTTAGGGAAGTTCATTCCCCCAGTTCTAGTGCGAAGGTGCCGGTGCAGTGACAGTGCTGACAATAGGAATATCGGAGCTGAATCATAGAAAGCCTCATATATTGCTGAGAGAATCAATAATCCCAGGGTACAAAATCACTGAGAGTACAAAGAAGGCATGACCTCAACCAACAATCCTGGTGATGGTCAGCCCTATGCAAATAAAGCATACAAGTTACTACATGAAATGATCAAATCCTCCCAAAAGTCTGGTACTCTTCTATCAACTTCTTGGTCTCCGGATGGCTTGGTCGATCAAGCAGCCCTTCAACAAGCTGGTTTCTCCTCTTAAGGACACGGCGTACGTCTTCAGCAGTTTCTTCCCATGTTGCTTCTCTGAAGCAATCTTCTAGCTTTCGCTTCTGAGACACTGCTTCATCTCTGGATTTGATTGCCTTGTTCAGCGCATGCTGGACACTATACCGGGTCATCACTTCCTCCTCATACTTCTTAATGCTAGACTTCAACTTCTCTTCGAGGTCGGAGATTTGCTGCTTCAGCTTATCTTCCCTCATCTTGTTATTAGTGAGTGTAGCATTCCAAGTCTTATTACAAGAAGATATCTCTCGGTGTGCTGCGTCAAGCGCCTTCTTTTTGGCTTCCAGCATGTCATGGGAACTTCTGAACTCTTGCCCCAGACGTTCACGCTTTTTCTTTTCCTCGGTCAACTCAGCTCCTAACCTGTTTACCAGCTCAATCTGTTGTTGGAAAGCATATACGGCCTTGTTTTTCTCGCTGCGTACTTGGGCTAACTCTTGCTCTAACCCTTCATTAATCCTCATCAAGGCTTCTTTTTCCTTCACAACTTGCTCATAGACTTCTCTAGAAACAGTAGTCGGTTCTGCTACCGGAATGGGAGCAAGAATTGGTGCGTCTGGAAACGGCATCCTCAACTGACTAGCCCTCTCCTGAATCCAAACTCTATAAGGTGCATAGGCCTGACAGTCATTCTTTCCTAACAAAGGCTTCCCTCTGCGGTTAATACGTGTCCAGGCATGTTGCAACTTGGCTAATAACTCCCCTTTCACGTCTCCGGTGAAGTACAGAGATTCCTGTACTTCTTCCTCCTGAGGTGGATTCTTCAGCGCATATCCGAACTGGAGAATGAATAGAGAAGGGTTGTAATTGATACACCCTTTTCTTCCTATCAGCGGCACATTAGGGTACCCAGAACAGCTGTAAATGAGCTCAGATCCCAACAGGTCTCGATCAAACCACTCCATGTCTTCCGACGATAGCCTCATCAGGCGCTCTGGCCAACCAACTGGAACTGTAGTCTCTGCAGCAGATCCTCTCTTAGGAAGGTGACTCTCAAACCACATACTCAACAAGGGCACACACAGGTGAACATTCTTTCCTCTTCCCTTCTCATTCTTATAATGCAGTGAGTGGTAGAGATCTCCGAGTAAGGTAGGTACAGGATTACCAGCGGCAAACAAGTAGAAAGCATCGAAGTCCACAAAATCCGGTATGTTGGGGAACAGTACTATGCCATAAATGCACAAAGCCAACACAGCATTGAAAGCAACCCAGCACCCGCTCTTGGCATACTCTTGGGCTTTACCAACTAAGAACTGAAGTGAGAAGCCTGGAACTCCACGGGAAACAGTAGTCACAAGTTCAGAAGCATCAATATGCAAGGCTTTTGCCAAATCCTCAGGCTTGGGTTTGGCATCATAATGAATGAATGGAACCTGGTTCTGCACGGGCAGCTCAACATACTCAGCGTATTCCTCCAAGGTTGGTCCCATAATAAAGTCAGAGAACGTGAAACACCTCAAAGCAGGGTCGTAGAATTGCATCAAAGCATACAGCCCATCTAACTCTACCTCTGTAGGTTTGCACACTAATCTCAGTAATCTACCATAGCTCATCCGGAAGCTCCTACGAACACCCTCATCAGCAAGAGAGATCAACCCAAGTAGAGGAACAATATCAGGCGTAGGCAATTTGTAGGCAACTGTTCTCCTTAAGCTAGTCATGATCAAACACTCAGAAGTCTGGGCACTAGAACTAGGGAAATGCAAATGCACCTGCAGCACAGACACACGTTAGTGAAATGCAAATGGTAATGGATATGCAAGCAATGCAATGCAAGTAACATGCAACAGGGACCAAAGCTGTAGCTGAATAGCCTGAACCCAATCAAGAAAGGTCTCAGATAGACCATCCAGAAGTCATCAAACCCTGGTCTCAGATAGACCTAAAATAAAACTCCAACACTGGTCTCTGACAGACCTCAAACCATAACTCCAACTGGTCTCTGATAGACCTCAAATCACATCTATAATTGGTCTCTGACAGACCTCAGAACTCTCCTACTGGTCTCTGACAGACCTCAGAACACATCTCCAAATGGCCTCTGACAGACCTCAGAACACATCTCCAAATGGTCTCTGACAGACCTCATAACTCTCCATAAATAACCAGGATCTCTGATCAAGAAATAACCGGTATCTGAAGGTCTAGTTACCTGCATAACCCCAAATCCCCTCACAGGTGGGTGGCCCTATAGCTGGCACAAGGTACGGCATCCTATGCGGTCGTCGGCGTCACAGACTTTCAGGGTTGATGATACGATTCCCAGAAGGAGTGGCATCATCAATTCCTGAAGAGGCCTCACTCAGCCAACTTCCAAATGATCGGTTCCCGGAGTCGACAATTCAGCTGACCAACAACCCCTTCGTCCCAAAGGGCAGAAAAAGAAGCCAACCAGAAGAACCTCGTCCGAGTGTAGATTTCATGAGACACTAATGCAAGCAAAGCCGGCACGCGCCCACTACTTTCTACGCTAATTCTAGGTGCACTCAAGCCCAGGTCCGGCTTATCTCTCAATATCAGAACACCCGTCACACCCCAAATACAGCAATAATAATCAATATACAAAGCTGAAAATACAAGGTTAGAAATATACAATAACTCCATACAAAATCCTCGACGGGAAAACAAGCGCTAGGATTGACTCTCTCAAAGGGACGTTGGATCCCAAATGCATAAGAACCATCGCAGTTCTTAGCAGCCAGGGGACGTTGGATCCCCAGCAGAGTCGCCAGCTGTCGCTACTGCGAAAATCGGCGCCGGCTGAACAGAAGAGTTGCCACCGTGCGTTATTTATCCCACGGGAGGGAAAGGAAACGCTCAGAGTAAACCTCGCACAACACGGGAAAGGTATGGTCATCGCAACCAAAACCTGGGTTCGGGAGTCGGTTACGCAAGGGGAAGGTATTAGCACCCCTCACGTCCGTCGTACTCGACGGGATCCACGCTTGTTTTCGGGTATGGATTGTTATTCTATCTAAACTATAGGTCAAGGGTGAAAAAGAAAATAAAATGAAAATAAAAATGACTCGGCAAAGTATCGCACTTTATGCCTACGTATTCCCGTCTGGAACGAGAAATCAGAGTCAACGTAGTTCGCCTACCTACAGGAAAGGAGGGGAAGGTTGCTCGCTAGGATATCGCATCCTATGCCTACGTACTTCCATACAGCATGGAAGATCAGAGCAAACGTAGTTCGGGCCACGTACGACACAAGCTTGTCTTGGTTGATTTTATTCCTTCTGAAAAAGGGTTTCTTGATTAGCAGTCCCGGCGGACAAAAATGACGCTTTGATGAGTTCACATTCTTTTACGGAAGAAGTGTCTTTTATTGTGTTTGAAATCTTTATGTGTTTTTCTGTTTGTTTTGAGAAAGAAGAGACAGAACTCTAACCTACGGTTGCGAAGGGAATCAAACTAACCTAATGTTATCATGCATGGGTTAAGACCTAGTGTCTATCATGCTCCTCTCTTGCACAGAGAGAAACAGAGATCCTACGGGATAGGCAGAAACAGAAACAATATCAGATATATACAGTAAAGCAGTAAAATGCATGGATGCAGCAATACAAGCGAGGCAAGGGAGTCCCACTCAACCTCGAACCTAGAAAACAATAGGCAAAAGTGAACAGGCTTCACTTTCAACCCAACAGGGTAAACAGCAAACAATACAGTTCAGAAAACCAAACAATACATCAGCAAATGAAATACAGCAATAAAACAAACAGCTTCAGCAGCTCTGAATCAACATCTGGCTTCAAGTAATCTCCAATCAGCTACAGGCTTCAACAAGCATCAATCTCCATCTTCGTGACCTTCAGGCAAGGGCTTTGATCATCAGTCTTCTATCTGCAATGGCTTTTCTTCAAGCTCAAACCTCCAGGATGAGGGATCAGTTACAAGAGTGAAGTGCATGAATGTTATACAGTTAATTACCTACCAAGGGTGGTTCATCAACAGTTAACATTAAACAGAAAGTTTCCTCTCAAAAGTTCTATCTTTCAAATACATTCACTGATCCTTCCAAAGGAAGGAGGTGGATATTTGAAAGAGACTTTGAATCATAGAGGAAGGATGGATGCAGACAAGGCATTCCATGTTTGAGAAACAAGCTTTCTAACCTAGAGCTCTGCCTAGCTCCTAAACCCTAATCTCCTCAGCATCTGCTAGCAAGAACCTCCTCTTCAACTCTGGAAGTTGATCTTCAATCTCTGGATCTCCAATGGTCTTCATCTTCACAAGTCTTCAGCTCCCCAGGCCCCAGACAAACCCAATACCCAAGCAAGCAAGCAATAATCCCCAGAGGGCACACCACACCAGACAAACAGATATACAGACAGTAATAATAGCAGTAGGGGAATCCTAACTTTTCTCTAAGGGGATCTAATAACTACCCATAGCCCCTATAGTCCCATAACTAATCTAGTCAAATCCTAAGTCCTAAGGGAAAGAATTGAACTTCCTAAGTCATCACCTAAAAAACCCTAATTTGTTCATGATGTTCAAACCTATTTTAATCATCTAAAATTAATTCCTAAAAATGGGAACTAAAAGGAATCTACAAGCTTAACATCTAATCTAAACAATATAAAAAGAATGAACAAAAAATATTAAAGCATGTGATAGAACAAAAATTAGTAAAATTATGCATGAAATGAAGCTATTTAATATGACATTTATTTAGAAAATATGGAAAAAATATGAAATAAAAATAAAAATGCAATTTTATTTTCCTATAATATTCTAGACATCCTAAAGAAAATAGTGTAAAAAGAATGAAGTAAAAATGATTTTTTATGAATTTGTTATGAATTTATGAAAATGCATAAAAAATTAAGAGAAATAAAAAACAAAATGCAAGAAATAAATGGGAGAGGGGTGTATTTAGTAGGCGCGCTTAGTTCAATTCAGGATGGGCCACACAGACAGGGGTGTGAATAGCACAATAGTTAAGGCCCAGCAACACTCAGAATTAGTGAAAAATAAAAAAGGACGCTGGGGGGTGAGAATAGAAGCAGAATCATGTTCAAATTGGAATGGGCCTATGCACTGGGGGTGGGGATAGCAACACAATCTGAGGCCCGCCCGTTTCAATTAATGAAACGGTGCGTTTTGGCCAACTCACTTCCCTCCAACACAGAATTAAACATGAGCCATAAGATCTCCCTCCAAGTCAAAGGTCCAACGTGAGATGAAAGGCTCAGATTACGTCTTCCTCCTTGGACCAACTGAATTAGGGTTTGGACTCCATGGCCACCATGCACGAGCAAACTTCCATCCCTCTGTTCTCCATCACCAGTCCATGAAACGCCACGCCATAAACACGAAAAATATTCTAAATTCCTCCCTCTACAATCCTATGGCATCAGATTGATTTGAAACTCACTAGAACTCTCAACCCGATCGAAGCAACATCTGGTCACCATGGAATTACTCTGAGATGCACCATCACAATTCTCCATCAAACTTGCACTAATCTAATCTACAACTAATGGTTATCATTCTGATCTATCAAGCTAACATTCTAATGCATTCTACTACAAGTTCTACCTCCTAACAGTTTCTACCACCTGCTAACAATGGTCTCTATTCAGCCTCAAATTCATCCTAATCACTCTACTAACCACCTAGATCATATCTAAACTAACAACAACATGCTAAACCAACTAGATCAAGCTGTATGAATGAAAACATACCTGGTGCAAAAGCTTGAAGACAGCTATGGAAACTTGAGGATCTGAGGCTTCCAAGGCTTGGATCTTGATCAATTAACTCAGGGATTGATTCTGTATGCAATGCTGTGATGATTCTTGACCTGAATTGTGCTGTCCAATGGAAACTTCAATTTTGATGTTGATGAAGAAAGTGCTCGAAAATGGATTCTAACCACCTTGTTCTTGATTGAATTCTACTCTATGATGATGAATCAATAGAATGAAGTTGATTTTGATGATAATTGGTGAAGATTTTTGAGAGATTGAAGTGAAATTGCCAAGAGAAAGAATGAGAAAGTTTGTGAAATTCTTGGTGAGAATGAAGCCAACCCTTGATCAATCTCCATTTCATGAATATATAGACCTCATATGAACATTCTAGATCCATCTTGCACATTCCCTTGCTTTCCAACTTTGATCCATTTTGGTTATGTTTCTTCAATTACAAGTAACCAAAGATAACTTTCTTTTTTCCTTCTAAACTCAAAAAAGTGTTTGAACCATTGTTCTTAGAATTGCTTTTCCATTCAAAATCATATATTGGAAGTCTCCATTTGGACTCATAAATCTCCCAAACCATTTTTCACTTTGAATTTCCTTGAATTATAAGCCATTTTAGTTCAACTTTTGACCAATTATGCAACTTCATGTTATGAGCTTTTCCAACAATTTGTGACCTTCTTTCTAGACTTAAAATCCCATTTGGAGCAAGTTTGATGTTGTAAGTTGTTCCATTTGAGGCCTCCTTGTATGAGTTTTGGACATAAGTTAAAATGACCTGTAATTCACAAATGCCCAAAATACCCTTTGCTTGCCAAGACCATAAGTTGAGTTCCACACATCATATGAAGGCATGCCATACCATTCTAGAAAGCTAAGACAATGAGGAATAATTCTTATGTTGACCAAGAATTCATTTGAAATCTCCTTGAGGGGTAAAAATTGCTTGGAAGTCAAGTCACTTTCACAGACAAAAATTCAGACACCTCAGATGACCTGTAACTTGCAAGGACCATAACTTGAGTTCTATAAATCTCCTTGATGTCTTCCACCACTCAAATTAAAGGTCTTGAGATCCTCTACAAGTTTCATGTTGGCCAAGAAGCCATTTGAAGCTAGCATTTTGACTTATCTTGCTTGGAAATTTGACCTAAACTAGGGGATTTTACAGAGAAACCCTAATTTAGTAACTCCTCTTCTCCTTGATTTCTCTTGGATTCTCCTTGGCATATCTCCATATCCCTCTTCATATGTCCAATGATGAACCCCACATCTCTCCAATAGACTTGAATGCCCCTTTAAGTCAGTCAATTGACCTAGGGTTGACCTAGGGTTGACCCAGATGAAACCCTAGTTGACTGTCTTCAACTATAGCTCTTGTGCTCTCATCAATGACTTGTCTCCTTCTCCAAATGACTTTCTAAGTCTCTCATAAGGTCTAGACACTCTCCATGCCTTCAACTCACAGCTCACAACCCTCTTGTTGATCCTCAGATACCCTCAGCTAGGAGATGGACTCAAGGCTTGATCTGCTGAACTCTTTGCTTTCAAATTCTTTCCTGATGACTTGAATGAGATTGAATTATGATGATAACCTCTTGATAGGCTTCTAGAGATGAAAATAATGATTGGTCCCCTGTTGAATGACTTGCTATGCTCATGCTATGCAGATGGTTAGTCTATGTACATGACTCTATATGCAAATGCTAATGATATTGAAACATAAACCAAGTGAATAAGGTTGGGCAAATTTTAGGGTGCAACAAGGAGGTCCTGTAGAGTTGTCAAAGTTGCCTATGCGCCCATACCATACTTCCAAATATGTATGGGACAAAGAGATAAAATTAGCTGGATTCATTCTTTTTAAATTAAGTATATTATTATATTACAAGTTTCTGACATAGATTTATTTTTCTACAGGACCGTGATCATTGCCTCAGCCTAATGACAAGTGCTTTCAGGCTATTTGTCCTTATTGGGATGAAGGACTTGTGCAAGACCGATTATGTTACAGTCAACTACGAGATGGTTAATGCATTCGTGGAGAGATAGAACACTGAGACATCATCATTTTATTTACCGCTTGGTGAGATGTTTATAACACTCAACGATGTGTCATGTTTGCTACATCTTCTGATTAGGGGGAAACTTCTAGATCATGGGAGGATTAGCAAAGACGAGGTTCTCGATTTGATGGTAGACTATCTGAGAGTTGACCCAGAGGATGTCATGAGGGATTTTAAAAACTAGAGGGGCTCATGATAGGTTTCAATTCTTGAAAGAGGTATATACATATGAGTTCCTTATAGCAGAGCAGGCTAGAGGTGACGACGAACAGGTGGGGCTTCATAGAGCATATGTTATCCGATTATACCTATTATATTTGGTTGGCACTATGATTTTTATGAACAAGAGTGCCACTTATGTGGATGTCGTCTACCTACAATACTTCGAGGACTTCGAGCAGATTGATGAGTAGAACTGAGGGCCGCTTGTTTGGTCTACTTGTACTTGAACTTTTTAGAGGGTTGTAGGTGTAAGACAAAGCAAGTCACATGCAACATCACACTACTAACAGTAATATTTAATGGTGTTTGTCGTACCTCGAAAAATATGGTCCTCGTGAAGGACGCGGAAAAATATGTTCGAACAGAGTCACCATCGAACTTTAATTTATTCCAACGAAGGAATAGGAAAATATTGAGAAAACCTTTTTATAATGGAAAATGGTCATCGCAACCATATCCGGGTTTGGGAGTCGGTTATGTGAGGGGAAGGTATTGGCACCCTCTCACATCCGTTGTACTAAACGGGAACCTCTTAGTCTAATTAGTGATTTTAAGTGTCAACTACGCTTATTTGCATTCTTTAAATGATAAAGATATTTGCAAAATGGTTAATTAGGGTACAAAAAGAATGATTAATTGTATTATTAGGTTGGATTGTTCAACGAAAATAGGAAGTTTTTTTATTAAGGTGCTCGCCAAGGATTGGGGCCCTTGTGCCTATGTATTCCCTCGTACAATGAAAAAGTCAGAGCAATCGTAGTTCGGCACTATGATTTGTTGAGAAATGGTCTCGATCGCGCGGGGAAAAAAGTTTGGTTAGTTGTTAGTGGGCTCGCCAAGGAAATGGATCCTTGTGCTTACGTATCCTCTTTAGGAAATACAGAATCAGAGCGTACATAGTTCGGGGCTACAGGTCGTTGGTTTGTGTCTTTTAATAAACGGGTGTTTATATCGCATTCTAACTGCTAAATATTGACTTGTCTGCTCACTAGAGGAGGCTGAAGCACTAGTTTATACTCTGGATGATTGACATGCAGTTTATGTCTCACATTTTCTCATCTGCCTGAGTGCTTCATGCAGCATTTCGGCTACACTCAGACTATTCTCGGACACTGTGTTATCTCTACTCTTCTTGTTATGACACATAGAGATATGGATGTCATGTTTGATGATTATCTTAGTCATCTAGTACTGGAGAAGACACAGAGTACCATAGCTGAGAGTGACTGAAGCTAGGTTGAATGGTACATCAGGTAGTTCTTTAGGGTGTCACATCCATATATGGTGCAGGCTTCTCCAAGAAATCCACCATGGCCAGCTTATCAAAAGATACTAGAGGAGAAGAAGACACAATTAGATCATGCTCATGATGTTTTACCCAGATGTCATCACATTGTGGATATTGTGCAGACAGACATTAACAGAGGTATCTTCCTTGATGGATCAGAAGTGAGGCAAGTCCTAGATTCCATTATGATAGAGACACAATAGACATTAATGTATCGAAAACAACGTCGGAGAACTGTGGTAGAAGAGCCCAGTGAGATGTAGTCCAGCATACACAGTAGTATATAGTATTTGAACTTTTGATTTATTATCGATTGTATTTTTATTAACTTATTTTTACTTTATTGTGTATTTTGACTTCATTTATATATCGATTGTCATTTTTTGCATATCAAATGTATGATTTAATGTTTATCAGATAACATGGCCCTTAACATTTATAAATCATCATTTTCATCTGAATAACCATAAAACAAACATAACATGCACTGTTCTAATAGGTTACGGAGATGCATCTCCGCAAACCCTAAACCCAGATGCATCTCCGGAACAATAAACATGTAAAATGGGCCTTTTAGAGAGGCATGCATGGTATATATGTTAAAATATTTTGAAGATGCATCTCCAAACCAATTAACATTTTGAGTTAAGACAAGGTGCATCCAAAGATGCATCTTCGAAATCTGAGAGGCATTTTGAGTTTTTCTATATAGTGTTTTTCCACCCCATTGAACGGGATAAGAAATTCCCATGGATTTATGTCTCATTTAAGTTCTTGGTAATTTTGATTTATGTTGAATTTAAGATGTAGTAATTTAGGTAATTCAAAATGTGTTATTTGGCTCAACGAAAAATCAGCTCAATAATACGATTAAATTGCTTGTACTAACTCGCGGCATATCATAACTCAAGTTGGCCAAACTGATTTAAAAAAATAGGCAGAAATTAACTTATATTATTCAACTTCGAATTCAATTGGATAAGGCTTTTGGATCCGAAACCATACAATCTGACCCGTTATTCAATCCTAATCATCATGATTCATGAGAATATGAAGATGCAGTGGGTCCTCTTCCATTAGATGAATTTGAATACGGCCTCTATTCCTCCACATGAGTCAAATACCACTTGAATTTTTTTTGGTAACATAAATGTATATACTTATTTATAGATATTTTGTTTTTTATTATATATCACCATACATCCTCTTAAATATTGTTTTTCAATAAAATTGCATTGAATATTACATACAGTTGAATAAAGCAATAAAAGCACACTGAACACAATTCAATCATGTGTTTAGTTAATTAGTACTACTTAGGGATGTTTTTGGACCTATGGAACCTAAAAACCACATGAGAATCGTCCATTGGAGTCGAACCATTGGACCGACCGAAATGCCTCTTGGTCTGATAATGGATATAATTTTAATCCATATCCAAGCTAAAGAACCGGACCAATTATCCAACGGGTACCCGATAAGCCTTGATATAAATTCTAATTTTTTTTCATTTCCTCATTTTTTCCCTCTCTCCTTTCAATTACTCTCTCTCGTCTCTCACACTCTTCCTCTTCCGTTCCGTCTCTCTCCCTTAGGGCTTAGTCTTCCTTCTAATCAAGCCATAATATTTACTTTCATGAGTGTTATCTGTTTGAGTCATTTATGTTAGACGTTTAGTGTTAATTGTTCAAGCCTACAACAATCGTGTAATGTATCCAAACTCTATTCTTTTTTATTTCTGTTATAATATTGTTTACAATGTTTGCATGTTTGAGTTGTTGAATAGTTCTCTACCTGGTATCAATTTTGATCTAAATTTTGATATAAAATGTTGGGATTTTGGATTCGTTCGTGACCCTGTTTCAATTCTGAATAAAATTTTGACCTAAACTATTTAAGCATTTGATTTGTTGTTTATATTGCTTGAGTTTTGATAAAAAATGTTTGAGTATTTGATTCTGTTGCTGAATTTTATTCTTCATTAGGGTTCTGCCTAGGGTTTTGAATTGAGGTTGTATTGTGTAATTTGTGTTGCTGAGGTTGTATTTTGGCCTAATAATAATGGTTTGTCTTATGTTCTTAATAAAGAGGTTGTATTGTGTTACTCAGTTTTGTTCATATTTCGTATTACATTATTGTTTGATTGATATTGAATTTTATGCCATGTCTTTTCAAGATTCTTCATTGACTCCAACCATGGATGATCTTATTGACATTAATATGTTGCTTGATGGGACTGGGGAAGAAGAGACAAAAGATAGAGAAAATATAGAGATTGGTGAGATGATTGATTTGGAACTTCCAGTTCCACTTCCAACTGACAAGACTACTCAAAATACTACTTTTACTCAAAATACAACTACTGCTGATGATGGGGCAACCCCTCCAGTTGACCCAAATCAGAGTTCTCATAGCCAGATAGATGCCTTTGGTAAAGCTGCTTGTCCCAAGAAATCTGTTTTTCATACTGAAATGGTACTTATTGAAATTCCTAATGGTACTAAGAAGTGGAAATGCAGATGGTGTGGCAAGCTTTAAACTTATGATGTGAAATGGAAAAGTACTTCTAATGGTAAGAAATATTTAGAAAATTGCATTAAGAGAAAGTTGAGGCTGAAAGGTAATACTGACAAAGAGATTGCACATTCTAGGTTAAATGTAGATAGTTAACTAAGTTGCAATTGTATTGTACATTAGGTAGCTACTATTCTGCTTGGTATGTTGCCTTGTGATTAAACCTTGGCCTATGATGAACTATGTTTCCCATGAAATAGTATTTGAGGCCACTTCTGTCTGAACTGCTTGTGAATTCTGTTTGATCAATTGTTCATATGTTTCCTATGATGAATTATGTTGCCTTGTTGTGAGTTGTGATGAAATTGTGCCTATGATGAATTTTGTTGCCTTGTTGTGAGTTGTGATGCAATTGTGCCTATGATGAATTATGTTTAATCTAAAGTCAATTCTGTTTGATCTGCTTGTGAAATGATTCAATTATCTTAGCTTGTGAGTTGTGACTCAATTGTGCCTAGGATTAAATTATGTTGCCTTGTGAGTTGTGATTTAATTGTGCCTATGATGAATTATGTTTGATTTGCTTGATATGATTATAGTAGCCTCTGAGGCCAATTATGTTACCTCCTTGTGACTTTAGTTGTGTCTAAGGCCAATTCTGTGACCTCCTTGTGACTTTAGTTGCCTATTATGAAATCAAATTCTGAGGCCAAACATGTTGAAAATAAATTATGCAAATAGGTATAGATGAATTTAAGTTGGTTGACAACTCTACTTGTTCAAATAAGTATAAAATGATCTTCATCAAATGGGTATATCCCTTCTTGCATCCAAATCCTACTCAAGCCACTGCCTATGAACAAGAGTTGGCAACCAACTTTAAATCTCTCTTCCAATTGTATCAAGATATATATGGAACCAATGATGAGAATGTCCCTGTATTTGAAACTCCAGAAGTAGGATCTAGTTATGAGTTGGGAAGGAGGAGTTTTGAGATGTTTTTAGAAAATGTTGTTGGTAATACTAATTCAAAATCTGATCTTGAATTATATCTTGAGGAGCCTCCCTTGAAAGTTCCCTCTAAAGCTAAGTTTGATGTTTTAATGTGGTGGATGGGGAATGAAGCCAAGTATCCTGTTCTTAGTAAATTAACAAAGGATATCCTAACTGTTCTAGTTACAACTGTTGCTTCAGAAGCAACTTTTAGTGTTGGTAAAAGGGTTATTGATCCGAAACGGTCTTCTATGAAAAACAAGACAGTTGAAATGGTACTTTGTGGGGGTGATTGGGTGAAGGAGAAGTATGAAATTAAAAAGGGCTGCACTGTTAGTATTGTAAGTAACTTTAGCTTATGGTTTATTTTAATTGAATATTTATATGACTTTTGCTTTTACATTTGTTGTGCTTATGAAGTTATCCTTTTACTTTTGTAGCTTGAAGAACCACAAGATGAACCTTTAACATATCATTTTTGTGAGAATCCGGTTGTCGCTTCTTTGACAACAGCAACTTGAACATATATAATTTCAATGTCAATAATGAGATTGTTCTGAGGCATCATTAAGAAATGTAATGATATTTTGTGTTTCTTTAAAAACATAAATTTCATAACTTATGTTTGAACAAGGTTTAATTTTTTACATTAACTTCTCTTTGAACATGTGATGTGATTATGTGAATGGTATTTAAAATGTAATGTCAAATGGCAATGAGAATCTGAAAAATTAATGTAATGAAAATTTATTGTGAATTTTGAAAATGAAATATTTTATTTTATTTTTCCTCTCTAATTCGGGTGGTCTGGATACCCGGACCAAAAATTATGGATCCGATCTCGATTCTCCATTAACCAAATCATCTATTATCTGGTTCGGTTTCGGTTTACCCGAATGTACCGGATCGGTTTCGATCCAAAAAATTAACCAATATTATTATGATCCGGTCCTAGTTTACCCAGTTAGGGTTTCGGTCCAACTCTTGGGACCTTGGATACCCGGACCGCTCCGGATCGAAAACAGCCCTAGTACTACTCCATCTCCCTAAGTCCAAATTATAAGTTATTTTATAAATAAAAAAATTATTTTAAATCATAAGTCTTCTTAAATTTTTAATATGATAGTAATAATATTTTCTCTAATATATCTTTAAATATTTATTATTATTTATTCTTTCAACTCTTTTAATGTCCTTATTAAATAATTATCAGAAATATTAATATAAAATATTCAAACATCACGTAGAAATTATTGATTAGCAAGATTCCCTCTATTGTATAGGCTCTATGCACCCTAACGACATTCATGCATCTTGAATGAATAAATGAAATCTACCAAATCAGCAATGACGCATTTTATTTGCTGAAAAGATGCCTAACTGCGTGGTCACCACCCTACATTTTTTTATATCTCATTGTCTTGGCAAATATGTGAAATCAAAAATTCATTTTTTTAAATATCAAACATTTCAAATAATCTATATATTATGGGGGCTAGAAAATAATCTATATATTTTAACTAAGAATATTATAAACATTTACAAAATTACATAATGAAGTGGCAAAACAAATTTAAAATACATAAAAGTTTTTATAAACTATAGTTGTACTCTATTTGATAATTAGTAGATAACCCGTATAGATATATCTAGTTATGTATTGAAAGTGGCATTGTCACTTTTTTTTTATAGAAATAAGTTGATATTGATTTATCATGGAATTATTAATTTATAATTTGATTGATTGGTTAAATTTAAATTAATTTCTATTGATTTATAAATCAATACTAAAGAAGTTTTAAGTAATTCAATTTATGAATTTCGTTTAAAATAATTGTTTAAAAATCAAATATAAATATTTTTTGAAATAAGTCATAATAATTTGTTTATTAGCAAGAGTAATATTTGTTAGTAAAACTACTTAAATAATTGTTAATCAAACTCTTTGAATATTAGTTATTGAAAGATGAAGTGAAAATTTATTAATCATTTGTTTAGTTAAAAAAAAATGACAATTAAATAACACAAAGTAATGCACAAATGAAATGAATATTAACATGGTAACCAAAGTATTAGTGGATGAATTTTATATACGAAACACTTGTTTGTTGAATTAACATAAACTTTGAAATGAATTTTATGTTCTGCTCTTAATAGATTTAATTCACAAAACTCGTCTTATTTGTATGTCAATTTTGTTCTGTACGAATCTTCGATGTTTAATAAAATAAGTAATTTTTCTTGTCGTTATCACCACACAGTGATAGTTATGATCTATTAATATTGTTGTAAATGTTAGACAAGTAACTTCAAACACAAGAAGGTATTCAAAATTCGTGATTAACTTTAACATTCTCTTATTTAAGACCGTATTAGTGATTTTATGTGAATAATTGCAGCGGAAAATTAAATAATGAAAGTAAATTGTAGAAAAGTAAAAGGATAAGGTCAGAAAATTTGCACCAGAAATTTACACATGTTTGTACGAACGTTTGCCTAGTCTTTTCTTCAAGAGGTTTTCTTGATAGTTTCACTATAAACTTTGAGCTTTTGAAAGTTATACCCACGAACCTTTAATACAGACTTATTTTCAGTCAAATGACAGCTTTTAACCCAGGCTACTTATCAAATCGTTTAGAGATTTATGGTTTATCTTAATAACCAAAACAAAACTTAATAAACCAATAGCAGAGACTTTATCTCAAGTCCCAAATTCAATCTCTTAAAGGTATAAAACTCTTAAGAATATAAACGGCTAGTACGACCACTTGCAAAAGTATCTTCCTCATAAGTAAAGCTTTACTTAGTAGCACTAATGCAATTTGAAGGGAATATGAATATTTTCCTAATGGAGAGAAAAAGATAAATTTCAAAGAAATATAAAAACTTTGAAAAGTGATGTGATTTGAAGTGACGAAAACCCTCCCTCATATAGTCGTTGGAAACACCAAGAAAGAAAACGATCCATGAGCTGAATTTATTATCTAATTGATTAGCAAAATGCTCTAACCGATTAAACAACTCAAATATAATTAATTATAAAGCTCAATTTGGAAAGTTTGGATATAGAGTCGTTACAAGTCATTAATGTGCTATCCTTGTTGATTGTATAGTCGATTATCATCCTTCTAATTGATTCCACAAGTGTTCTAATTGATTGGATAGGTCAAAAAGTTTTGCCAATCGATTTGGACATTTTTCCAATCAATTAGATGGTTAAGAAAATGTTTGGATATATTTTTAATCACTTGGTCCTGGATTAGAAAATTATTTTTAAGGTAGAAAAATATTTTAAAGTGTGTGTGTGTGTGTGTGTGTGTGAGAGAGAGTTTCCTTAATACTCTTAAAATACTACCTTAATTTTAAAGTACTTGGTTCACTCAGACAAACCGACCTACATGACTTGGCGAGCTTTCACACCTTTCATCAAAGTGCCTTCAAGACTTTGCTAGATAATATTTGATTGTACAGACACTTTGATCTTGAGTCTTTTTGTTGATGATTCATAAGATACTTTCTTTGGTTATATTATCATCATTGAGGTTGAAAGTTATTACCATGCATTGTCATCATCAAAACTTCAAATGCATATCTTCATCACCTGCAAGCACATAAACCCACAACAAAGTCTACCTCCAATTTCTATATAAATAAACAAAAGATGAAAAAAAGTCCAAAAGTAAGTTTTCAAACCAAAATGTATGAGGAAAAAAAATCAAAATGTAACATCAAATGAAAAAAAATTGATGGTAGAAGTATCGATTGTGATAACGTGGTAAATTTTGTTTAGATGATACTATTTTGCAGTCTTTGATTCCAAAAATGTTCTCACCATAATATCCTACTTGAACAAAAATGTTATCCAAGAAATTATAGTATTCAACAATAGAAATCCAACAATTGATTATAAGGGGATGATCATTGTCTTTGTTATATGTAGTAAAATGATGAATTCCTTCATTGTTTAAGAAGGTACATGTTTTTATCATGTTTGTAGTGGTAAAAAATTATAGGTGACTGTGGTATACCTACAAGGGTAGGAGATACTTAGAGGCCTTAGTGGGTTTATAACAGTTTAGGGTGATAGGGACTTGCCCGCAGCAGCGAGAAGCCATGTGTGATGGTGTTACGTGTTTACGAGTATTTGAAAAGTCAGGTCACGTGAGGTGAGAGGCTCTGTATGCAAGCATGTTGCTTTAGGTATTATATGTAAGTTATGATGTGTTCCTTTCTCCTATTAAAGGATAAATATTCATAGAGGACCTTGGGCCTAGGACTTAGGAAATCCTAAGAGATGGTAACTACTCCCTTTTGACTGAGGAGACTATTGACCGCCTTTTTTCCAAAGAGTCATGGTCAGACTTATTCTTGTATGGTTAATGAGGAGAAACAATAATGTACATATCACATGCCCTAAAGGAGATACCCCATACTCCGTAGTGGTAGCACATGGGTGGTACCCTAATAGGAAGGGGCCCTGGCGTCGCCCCTATTCGGGACTCTCACAAATATAACATTATACAATCCCTCAAGCACGAGGGATTATAAAAAGGTGAAGTATTTTATGGTTTATTTCAAGTTTTTCTCTATGGTATGGGCTGAGCTTTTTAATATGATGCACGTTCTTTGTTTGGGGAGTGAGGCCCTTTCGAATGGAGGGACGAGTCCTTCAGCTGAAGGTGACCTTTTTAAATGGGAGGCGAGTCCCTCAGCTTGGGGAGACTCCCTCAGCTGAAGGTGTCCTTTTTTAAATGGGAGGCGAGTCCATCGGCTGAAGGTTGATTTTTTTAAATGGGAGGAGATTCTCTCACCTCAGGGTGAATCCACCAACTGAAGGTGGCCTTTTTTAAATGGGAGGCAAGTCCCTTAACTTGGGGCAAGTATCCATATTTTGCCAAGTGTTTGTGTGATGTCAAAGTTTCTTTTGATATAACTATGAGACATTAAAACATTAATCTATTATGAAAGCTTGAGTGCTGTAATGTAAAAAGAATGTGAGTAGAATTTAATGCAACTCATGATGACCTTCTCGGGAAAACCAACATATCCTCTTTCTCTCACACGCTTCTTCCATGTGTAAGACCTTTTCCAATTCTCTCAGCAGTTATTATATTACTTGTGATATTGGATTGCTATAAATAAATTGATACACCACTCTAGAATTTTTGTCCTCTTCACTCTCTTCTTTTCTCCTTTTCAGAAGAACATCCAGACTTGAGACAACTTTAGACGAGGAAAAGGAGGGTGGGTAATTAGTTCTCTTTCTTAGGGTAAAGGCACCATTATCCCTGATTTTACACATGAACACCAAACATATTTATAGTATTTTATTTGTGAGAATCCCAATGGTGGCTCGGGCATCCTCACCTAAGAGTGATGTTACCTAGGCGATATCCTCACAAAACATAGGGATTCACCCTTGGCACCGATGATGTGTATAATACCGTTGGTCAAATGAGAGGAAGTCTACCATGATTCCTTAAAGATTAGGTGGTCAATAATTTCCCTTAGTCATAAGGGAACGGTTGTCACCTTTGATGGTTTCCTAAACTCTAGGCCCAAAAATCCTCAATATATACCTTTCTCCCAAGGGATAGGGAGAAAGATCCAAATTGAAATGCACATTAACCAAAGCATAATGGTTCACACCTAGCCTCTCACCTCATGTGAGAAGGTTCTCTAATGCCACCAAAAACACCACCATATAGGGATTCTCGCCACCGTGGGCAAGCCCTAACCACCATAAAACATATTATACCTATTAAGGCTTGTAAACATCCCTATCATTTGCAGGAATGACATGAACATCTGTACCTTTTGACCACTAGAATGACACCTATCGTGGGGCACTGGTAAAACTAACATGGGTCACACCTTTATATTCACCATCACCCTACACATTGTCACCCTCCACTCCTACACCTAGACATTTCCGACCATGGTTAGCAGGAGAGCTACATCCCCAGAAAGTACCAATGGTAGTGGTGATATTGACGCCATGGCAAAGATGTGTGCCTCCGTGGATGAATTATGCTGCCATAATCAGACATTAGAGAACAACATCCACATCATTAGACAATTACAACAAAAATCCAATCCTCCAGAGGAGATAGAAGTGTTGGATCCCTAGCCACTCTAGCACAAGATATGGGGAGCGCCTACCCCTGGGGGATTCAAACCTCCTTCTTTGGCCAAGTTTGATGGGTGCATTTATCCATATGAACACATCACCACGATCAACACACATATGGCCAACATCGGAGCGTATGATTTTGTGAAGTGAAAATCAATCTCTAGAACTTTCAGGGACTCCCCCTGCGATGGTATATGTGTCTACCATGTACCTTTATTGCCAGCTATTAAAAGCTGGTAAGGAAACTCGTGCACCAGTTTGTTGCCAACCGCCACAGGAAAATGCCTACCATGTGCGTGTTCAATATGCACCAGGATCCATCAGAGTTGCTGAGGGACTACCTTACCTTATTTAATGAAGTCACCATCAGGGTTGTCCCACCAAACCAAGAAATATTTATGGGGGTGTTCCGAAATGGACTCAATGAGGGACACTTCAAGGAGTCTCTTGACTAGAAGCAAATGTTCTCGCTAAGAGAAGTAGTCACCAAAGCAAAATGTTACATAAAGGGCAGGGATAACAACGCTGAAAAGAAGGTGTGTGATGTCAAGGAGCATGTTCCCAATGTCGAGGGTTTACACCACTAGAGGAAGAGAAATTACACCTCTCCCATAAAGGACAAGATTGCGTTCAAGAGAGTGGGAAAGGTGACGGAGAACTTCACGCCCCTGAACATCCTCCGTAAACAAATATGGTACAAGGTTCTCCATCTGCACAACATCCCTACACCGCCCACTCCAAAGGCAGATGTAATGGATCTTAAACCCAGAAGATGGTGCATGTTTCATAGAATCAAGGGGCACCACACTAAATATTGTTACCAACTATAGAAAGAAATGGAAAAACTAATACATGAAGGACACCTCAAGAAATATGTAAAAGGTGGTCCTTCTCATGTGTCAGATAAGTATAACTCATGAGGACGAGATGACGTAGAAATCCCTAGGCCCAATAAAGTAAAAGAAGCGTCCTAAGTAGAGGGAAATAAAGTAATGCGCCACATACTTAACAACATAGATGGAGGATTTGCTGGGGTATGGAGACTAGATTTTCCCGTAGAAGGTACGCTCGCCAAATCCTGAATATACAAACCTCCCCAAAATCGAAGGCGTAGGCTATGCTCTAGTTCCAAAAACCATATCGCCTTCTCAAAGAAAGATGCAGCGACATCTGAAGGTGAGAAAATACTTAGAAGGGGGGAGTTGAATAAGGGTTTTCAAAATATTATGGCAATACAAACACAAAGATTTCTATCCTGGTTCGTTGAACTCAACTACTCCAGTCCACCCTATCAAGAGTGATTTGTCTTTCTCCACAAGGACTTAATCCACTATAATCAAACGGATTACAATGTCAACCACTAAGAACAACTGTCTTAGTCTTCTCAAGAACTACTGACCACAACTTGGTCTTCTTAAGGAACTTTTACAATCAAATGTAAACTAAACAAGTGTTTAAAATGCTTCTAAGAAAGCTATATCACAACTGTGATTGATACACTTAAGATTAAGAACGTATGAAACTATTCAACAAAGATATATAATTTGTGTGAGAGCTTTGAGAGAGTTTTCAATAGTTTTATCAATACTCGTCAACTGTAGAAAGTTGTTGAAGACTTGCTTTTATAGACAAAGTAGTCCAAGGCGTTGCAAGCTTGAAGACCGTGTACTGCAAAGTAGCTGTAGCCTTTTGTCTTCACATGACATGACCTTTCCTAGAAGTAGAACGTTCAGAGAAATCCTTTTTGCCTGAGTTCTTGTGTCTAGCATAAAAGAGGAAAGAGTCGTTTGGAATATGCCAACGGATATAACTTGAATAATCTTCTTCAACAAGCTTCTATCTTGTAGCAATCAACATCAGAGCCTTGAGTGATCAGAGTCTTGATGTCATCAGAGTTTGCTGTATCAGAGTGTTACAGCAAGTGTGCTTCAGCGTGAGTAATAATTAGAGCATAGTTTGGAGATCAGATCCTCAGTACTTGTAGTGAACAGTACTATCAAAGTCTTCTGAAAAACAGTGCTTGAAACTCTTCATACAAAGTCTTCAGTCTACGCTTCATATGCTTCTGTAGCTTCTGCTTCAGATTCTTCTGTAGGCAGCGCTCAGAGTCTTCTAATGAGATGCTTCTGATGCTCAGAGCCTTGCATAGTTCAATGTTCATATTCATTTTTGCTTTCAGAAGAATATTAAATTTAATATCTGCAGCAAAAATACTTGAACAAATTTAGAGTATATAATTTCTTAATACAAAATTTCATTAGTGTTATCATCAAAACATAGAGATATAACTAAGAACCAATATGTGTTCTAACAATCTCCCCCTTTTTGATGATGACAAAAACATAGAAAATTTTGTTCAATAAAGAGATAAATATAACTCCCCCTGAGATTATGAATCTCCCCCTGAATTGAATACTAAGAAAGAATAGAAACTTCCCTTTTTGCATGAGTATTCTTTTTAGAATCAGAGCCTGATTGGTTAAAACTTGATCTGGGGATCTCAGAGTTACTTTAAAGAATTTTTTCAGATTTATCATTAGTTCTGAAAGACTAAAAATTCATGTTAGTTATGATTTGATATGTCTGAATTCCATTCAGGTAAAGTTTATTTGAACAGTCAGAATTTCATTTTCTCCCCCTTTTTGTCATAATCAAAAAGAAACTTTTTAAAGACAAATAAAAGGAAACAGAGAGAAAAGACATAATCATATCCAGAAAACATTCATAGATTCATTCATTCAAATATTCAGATAAGAAAGACATCAGATAAGAAATGCAAACAAGTGCTCAAACATCACATAAAAACATAAAACTAAGATTGTTTGGAGAGAAGCATCTTCAGAAGGTTGGTAATTTCAGATGAAGATTCTTCTTGCTTGGACATCCATTTCTCAATGTTGTCAGTCTTCTGATCTTGCCTTGCCATCCAGGATTTTATCTCAGATTGACCAGCTTCTAGCACATCAATCTTGTCTTCTAAGTTTGGGTTCTCTTTCTTAATTTCAGAAGAAGTAAAGGGAGCAGATTCAGAAGCAGGAGTAGGAGCAGAGTTAATATCCATTGGAGTTGCAGATTCTGGAGCCACAAATTCAGATGGTTTGTCCATAATCATCAGAGCTAAAGGATTTTCTTCCAGAATGACTTCAGAAGCAGATCCTTCAATAGTCTCAGATGTATTAGACACTCCAGAAGATGAAGGTTCATCCTCAAGAAGTAAAGTAGGAGATCTGTTCATATTCCAAAGTGTATGTCTGGCAACTTCAGCAAATCTGACCTTTGCGTCATCAGAGCAAATGGTCTTCAGATTAGAAGCCACAGAGTTGAATCTGGCAATGAACTTAGTTTAACATTCTTCAGAATCTTCTGGATTGATGCTTGAGAGACATTTCTCCTCCACAGAGTTTAGACTTATTCTGATTTCCTTCTTGAAACTAGCAAACAGAGTATTAACATCTAATCTGGATTTAGGTTTAAGGTAGGTTTCCAGAGTGGGTGGTTGAGGTTGGTCAAATGAGGATGGTATAGTAAAAGTTGGAATAATGATCAGAGGACTGGGATATGATGGTTTCTTTTGAGCAGGCATGAGACGAAAGAATGGTTTTATTCTGCGTATGGATGGAATAACAACTCTTGGATCATCAAAGTATGGAACAATAGCTGATTGTTTTGGTTTGAAAAAGAAGTGTTTGAGTTTGAGTCCAGAGGGAAGGGGATCCGATGGAAAAGGTTTCAAGGATGCAACTGAAACAAAATCAGATGTTCTTGGTTTAGGTTTTGGAGTGGGTTTAGGAATGATAGCATCAGATGAAATAGATGTATCTGGTTGTTTAGGTTCATAGCCACGAAGAGATGGTGGTGCGTTTACTTCTGGGTGAACATCATATTCAGATGAATCAGATGAAGTAGATGAAGGACAAGATGTGGAAGATACGTCAAACAGAGTTTTGAGGGGTTGGATGTCCAGAACCTCAGAATCAGATATGTATGATTCAATAGGTTTGGGTTGTTATGGTTGAGGATTAGGTTGTGGATTAGAAGGGATAGATTTTGGTGGTTCAGATACAATAGGTTCAGAGGGTAGTGGTTCAGGTACTGAAGGTTGTTGAGGTTCAGGTTATTATGGAGAAGGTTCTTGTGTTTAGAAGATTCTTCTTTAGCAACCTTTCTCTTCTTCTTGTGTCTGGCCTCATAAAGATCTGGAGCAGGTTCACCTGCCTTCTGAACCAGATTTGCTGGTAGTGGAATTCCATCATTCAGACACTCTGTAATGTAATCCAGAATAATCTCCATTGGTTCATTAGCAAAGAACATAGGAAAATTTTCAACTGGAACTCTTCTTTGAGTGACCTCTTCAGCATTGATTTTCTTTGGAGCAGAAGTAACTTCATCTACAACTTTCATCCTCTGAAGACTCTTCCCATTCAGAGGTTTTCCAATCACAGAAGTTAACTCTTCCTCCAGTCCAGCTGCAACCAGATGACCAACAAGACCATTCTCAATCAGAATGTCTGAGATAAGTCTTCCCATTGGAATCCAGTTCCTTAGCTTCTAATTTTTGGTTCTGACCTCTTCCCTTGACTGCTTAACATATGTCCATAGATGATTAAACAGAAGATATGGCAGATCCACCTTGGTGCTCTGACTCAGACAATACATGAAGTATAGCTGATCAGTGTTAACATAATTTGGAGAATTGGAAGATTTTCTGTGATGAATGCAACTCATGAAAATCTTAGCCCAGATCTTGTAAACTGGCTTCAAATCCTTAACCTTGTTAGAAGCCTCTCCAGATGAGCAAACTTCTCTATATACATCAGACATATCCACACGCCCATATGGCATATTGGTGACTCCATCAGTTTCCTCATATCCAATGAGTTTCCTTATCAAATCTTCAGTAATCACAATTTCTTTACCCAGAACGTAAGAAACTATGAACTTAGGGCAAGTAGAAGCATGTATCCAAAATTCCTTTACCAAAACAGGATAAACTGGTCCCATTAATCTGTCAAAGAACTTGGTTCAACACTGTGCATCAACAATGGGACGAAGATCATACCCATTTTCAGCAAACGATTCAAAGTTGATAATAGATTCACACAAGACTTCCAACTTGTCAACAGGCGTGAGTAAAGTTCTTATAGGTTCCTTAAAAGGGACATCACCCAAGTTTGAAGAAGAAACAACAGCCATTGAAGATTGGAACTGAGCAGACGTTGATGATGAAGTTGCCATTGAAGTTCTTGAAGATTTAGGGTTTTTGAGAAGTTTGTGTTTGAGAGAGAGATGGAAGCAATGGAATAAGAAGAAATGCATACAAGGTGTTCGTGAGAGTGAAAAGTGTGAAATGTGTAAAGTTGTGGCATTTATAGAAGAAATTAGGGCACACAAGAATCACACGTTCAGCACACTTACCACTTAGCATTTAATGAAGAGAATATAATCATTTTAAACAATTAATGATTCTGAAAAATTAGGGGGAAAATCAAGAAACTCAATGTTCAAAACAGTACCTCAAACGTCAATTCATTATTGTGCACTCCACCTTTTCAGATCTAGAGTGACACGTGTTTGTTTGCATGTGCTTCTGAAAACTCTTTGAGAAATGAAACGTTAGCCAACGTTCAGATCCTCTGAGATTTGTTAGTTCAGATACACACGGAAATAATAATTCAAGAAATTAAATAAATGACAGATGAAATACTTCAGAGTTTAAACATTTTGCATCTGAGAAAGTTACTTTTGATAAATATTATTCTGGACAGGATTCCATACCAATATTTTTCAAAATAAACTTAAACCTATCTTCAGCAAGGGGTTTTGTGAAAATATCAGCCCATTGATGATCTGTATCAACAAAGTCTAAGTTTATAATACCCTTCTGAACATAGTCTCTAGTGAAGTGATTTTAATTTCTATATGCTTAGCTTTAGAGTGTAAAATTGGATTTTTAGACAAGCATATAGCAGAAGTATTATCACAGAATATAGAAATATTACTCTCAAAGATCTGATAATCTTCTAGCTGACTCTTCATCCAGAGCATTTGTGTGCTACATCCAGCAGCAACAATATATTCTGCTTCTGTAGTTGATAAAGCAATTGTAGGTTGTTTCTTGCTGTACCAGGAGATTAAATTTCTTCCCAAAAATTGGCAACTTCCAGAAGTACTTTTTCTTTCAACTCTGTCTCCAGCGTAATCAGCATCACAGAATCCAACTAGTTTAAATTCATCAGATTTTCTGTAACACAAACCCACATTAGTAGTTGTCGCTACTGCGAAAATCGACGCCGACTGAACAGAAGAGTCGCCACCGTGCGTTATTTATCCCAATGGAGGGAAAGGAAACGCTCGAAGAAAACCTCGCGAAAACGGGAAAAGGTATGGTCATTGCAACCAAAACCTGGATTCGGGAGTCGGTTACGCAAGGGGAAGGTATTAGCACCCCTCACGTCCATCGTACTCGATGGGATCCACGCTTGCTTGTTTGTACGGATTACACTTCTATCTAAACTAAAGGATGAGGTCTGAAAAGAAAAGAAAAGATGACTCGGCAAAGCATCGCACTTTATGCCTACGTATTCCCGTCTGGAACGAGAAATCAGATTCAACGTAGTTCGCCTAACTACAGGGGAAGATGGGTGAAGGTTGCTCGCTAGGATATCGCATCCTATGCCTACGTACTTCCACACTGCATGGAAGATCAGAGCAAACGTAGTTCGGGCTACGCACGACACAAGCTGTTCAAATGTCTTTTATGAAAAATCTCACCTTAAACAAGGATTTTCTTATTGCAAAAAGGTTGATGTTTGTTCAAATCTTTTGACGGAAGAAATGAATTAATCTCTGTTATAACCTTTATTAGTGTTTTTCTGTTGTTTTGAAGGAAGAAGAGATGACACTCTACAAATCCTAGGGTTAAAAAGGGGATAAAAAATCTACCCTAATGTTATCATGCATGGGTTAACACCTAATGTCTATCATGCTCCTCTCTTGCGCAGAGAGAAACAGAGATCCTAAGGGAATAGACGGAAACAGAAACAGCAGATATATACAATAAAGCAGTAAAATGCATGGATGCAACAATACAAGCGAGGCAAGGGAGTCCCACTCAACCTCGAACCTAGAATACAATAGGCAAAAGTGAACAGGATTCACTTTCAACCCAGCAAGCTAAACAGCAAACAATACAATCCGGGAAATCACACAATACATCAAAAATTAAAACAGCAAAAGCTAAACAGCAAAGCAGTCTTCATCAGCATCTGACTTCATCTTCAGGCTTCAAGCAAGCATCAGTCTTTATCTTCAATCTCCCAATGGCTTTTCTTCAAGTCCTAACCTTCAAGCTGAGGAATCAATCACAAGAGTGAACGAATGTTAAACAGTAAACTGCCTACCAAGGGTGGCTCATTAACTGTTAACATTATACAGACAATTTTCCCTCAAAAGTTCTATCTTTCAAATATATTCACTAATCCTTCCAAAGGAAGGAGGTGGATATTTGAAAGAGACTTTGAATCATAGAGAAAGGATGGAGGCAGACAAGACCTTCCATGTTTGAGAATCAAGTTTACTACTCTAGGGCTCTGCCTAACTCCTAGATCTTGCAAACTTCAACAGCTGCCAGCAAAAGATAACCCTCATCAACTCTGGAAGTTGGTCTTCATTATATGGTCTTCAAATGGGCTTCATCTTCACAGGTCTTCAGCTCTCCCCCAAGTCCCAAACAAACCCAATACCCCACACAGACAAAACAATAACCCTACAGAGGGCACACCAGACAATTAATCACATATAAGCAATATACTAGTAGCAGTAGGGGAATCCTAATTTTTTTTAAGGGATCTATCTTATACCCATAACCCCTATAGTCCCATACCCCAAAAATCAAATGAAAATTCCTAAAAGAATTAATCTATCTCACCTATGCTCACTTAAAACCCTAATTTCATCACACTAGTCACACTTAACCAAATCACCTAAAAATTAATCCTAAAATTGCGAATTAAATCTTATGTACAAGTTGAAGTCCTATGTTAATCACCCTAAAAAGAATGAATCCTAAATCTAAGGGGACCTATGAGAACTAAAATCAACAATTTTGAGTACTAAACTAAACTCATTAAAATGCTATTTACAAGAAAAATACATGAAAAATATTAAAACAAAATAAAATGTCCATTTTATTATGGGATATTTTTCTAGACAGGATTATAGACCTATATCAAAAAGAACCAATGAAAAACAAGCTATTTTCAATTTTATGTGATTTTTTAAAGGTATTAAAAATATAAAGGAAAATAAAAACACAAAAATATGAAATAAGAGGGGAGGGGGTCTGAACAGCAGGTTCGCTCAGTTATAATTCACCATTGGGCCATGAACGTGGGGTGCGAATATCATTTGCACAGGGCCCAGCACGCTTCAGAAAAACCAATTGAAAAATAAAAGAAAAAAGATTAAAACGCGGTGCAGAAAGCAATCAATTCCAGTGTATTTCCATTGGGCTTATCAAAAGGGGGTGGGGTTAGTAATCTGAACTTAAGCCCATGATCTCTCACTAACTCAAACGATGCGTTTTGGTCTAGTCTTTCCCTCCGTTTCTGATTTCAAATCATGACCGTGCGATCAGATTATTTAGTCAATGGAAAAGAGAGATCCAACGGTGGAGGCTCATCGTCCCAAACGAGCCATCTAGGGTTTTCAGGATTCAGCTTCATGCACGAGTTTTCCATCCACTCGTTCTTCCTTGTTACTTGATGAAATTCAAAAATTCCAAAAGCAAAGATGATCCATTTCTCTCCAAGAACACGATGGTGTTTATAGTTTTCGTTAAAACCTCGTATATCTCTCTAACAGAACGCACAAACATTAGGGTTTCAACATGCTCCTCTGAGATCAACCTTGCTAGAGCTTCAATCTAATGATATAAACTTGTTCTACATGTTACCCTCATCATTCTATGCTATCGCATGATCATTAAAACTCAATACACAGCTTGTTCTCGGAAATTAAAGAACCATCACCCTGCTAACAAACTCCATGAAACTCTCTCTAATTCTCAGGAATCACTCACCTAAGGTCTCTAAGCATGATTACCCTAGCCATTTCATCTAACAATGCATAAATAGAGGGATTCAAATGCTTTTGCAAACCTGAAAAATGGTGATGGCAGAGGTATCTACACTCCAATCCAATGCTTGAGACTGGTCAAAAATGATCTCCAATGGCTGAGAATCTTCCTGATGGCAGTAATCCTTGCTCAAACTTCTTGATTCACCCTGGCCAAACCTTTATGCAACTTGGAGTGAAGATTCGAATCTCATGAACCAGCCACCTTTCTTTCTAGTTTTTCCTTGCTTTTCACTCTATGATGATGGAGGAAGATGATGACAAGAAGAAATCTCACAATTGATGGAGTTTTGATACACTTTGAAAAGAAAATGCAAATGGGAGTGAAGGAATCAAAATGGGGTTTGCAAGCTCAAAGAATCACCAACCACTGCATGGGCCCTCTCTAGGGTTTATATACACACCAATGGGAGCATCTAAAACCTTTGAGAAAGCTCCATGAAGTTTCTAGAACTTCTCATGCAAGGAGATTTTCAATTTTTCTATTCTTAGTAAATCCCATGAGATCTCATGATAACCATGCAATTCTCCTTAAAATAACCTTACATGAGATGGTAATAAGAAAACAAGGCATTTCAAGTCATTTTAAGGCTTTGGCAAACTTTTCCTTTAGGTGCCTTAAAATGCAAGAATCAAATTTTCAAAGGAAGTCCAATTTTTAAGCCTAAACTCAAAAATGTGGCTGAACCAATGTTTCTAAAATAATGTTTGGAATCAATTTGGTATATTGGATGACCCATATTGGATTTGTAGATCTCTCAAACCAATTTTTCATTTCAACTTTTTCAACTTATATGCCTTTTTTAGGTCATTTTTCACCAACTTTGGTCAAGTCTCATTCTATGCATTTCCAAACTTTCATGACTTCTTTTCTAGACTTAAAATGGCATTTTGAGCTACTTTGATGTTGTGAAGTTTTTCATTTGAAGCTTCCTTGTATGAGTTTTAGGCATAGGCTAAGAATGACCTGTAATCCTCAGATGACCAAAATACCCTTTGCTTGCCAAGACCATAAGTAGAGTTCCACAAATCATATGAAGGCATACCATACCATTCTAGAAATCTAAGACAATGAGGAACAACTATCATGTTGGCCAGAAATCCATTTGAAAACTTCTTGAAGGTCAAAAGTTGCTTGGAAGACAGACAACTTTCACAGACAAATTTCAGTGCCCTCAGATGACCTATAACTTACAAGAGCCATAACTTGAGTTCTATAAATCATCTTGATGACTTCCACCACTAAAATTAAAGCTATGAAGATACTCTACAAGTTTCATGTGGACCAAGAATTCCTATGAAGCTTGCATCTTGAGTTACACTGCTTTGAAGTTTGACCCAAATCAGGGGATTTTACACTGAAACCCTAATTTAGTAACTCCAGTTCTCCTTGATTCCTTCTGATTTTTCTTTAGCACAACACCATATCCATGTCCATATAGCAAATAATGAATCCCACATTCTTCAAATGCTCCTTGATGCCCTTCAAAACACTTCTTGGACCTAGTGTTGACCTGGTGTTGACCCAGTGTTGACTGACTTCAACTGAGGCTCTTGCAATCATTCCAATGGCTTGGTTCTTCTTCAAAATGATCACATAGGCTCTTCATAACCTCCATACACACCTCATGCTCTTGGCCCATAGCTCACACTTCCTCTGATGATCCCCAAACAACCTCAAGATAGGAGAGAATTCACTGACCAACCTGGCAACACTTCCAAGCCCCAATTCTTCCCTGATGACCTGAGTAGACTTGAATATGAATGAAACCCTTAGATATACCTCCTGAGATAAGAATAGCACTTTGATCCCCTGTTAAGATAGCTTGCCTATGCAATGCAATGCAGATGAATACACTATGTACATGATACTAATGCAAATGACTATGCAATTGAAACATAAACCTAGGTTAGAAAAGGTTGGGAAAATTTTGGGGTGCAACAGCTGCCCCTATTCAAGCGACTTGGACTTGAATGGATGAAGAGCGCGCAGCCTTCATCCATTCGCGGTACGAGACGGTTGAATACGAAAGAACCCGGAAATTTGCCAACCGCAAAAATAAATTGCGAATACGACTACTGCTTGGGAAAACCCTTCAGGGAAATGACTTCTGTTGTCACAGCAACAACTAGCCATCCATCGGTCAAATAATCTGATGTTGTCCGTAGACCACTCCATTCCGAAGAAATGAGCATGCACCATACAACGAGAAATTGTTGACATCACTTATCAACCTCTATTGATCTCACTTATCAACCTATGTTGATCTCACTTATCAACCTACTGTTGATCTCACTTATCAACCTATGTTGATCTCACTTATCAACCTACTGTTGATCTCACTTATCAACCAAGCACACGCTAACCAGCGGAAGAATACTGACTTCACTTGTCGTGTTGACTTCACTGATCAACCTTTCGTATCGCGAAGAAACGAGCGAACGCTTACCCAAACGAGACAATGTTCAAAGACACGAACAACCAACTCTGCGGGGAAATGAGAAACTTAACCAAGTAACTCTGAGGGGACAATTCTGACAACTGCCGTCAAACACGTGCTGGGGGAATTGGGAACTTAACCAAGTACCCTTGCTGAAAAATACGAGGAATTTAACCAAACAACTCCTGTAGCAAGCTCCCTGCTGGGGACTATGAGAGGCTTAATCAAGCAACTCATTGAAGTAACACCCTGCTGGAGAACATAACTCTGTTGGGGAATTACGGGTAACCACCCGAAAATCTGTATTACCACATTCTAATACTGATATCACATCATCCTGAGAAAGACTCAGCTGGGGAAATACAAGTGACTTAACCAAGCGACTTGTCAAAGAATACCCTGTCAGGGACTACGAGGAACTTAACCAAGTATCTCGTTGAAGGCCACCCTGCTGGGGATTACGTCTCAACTGGGGTAACTGCGGGTAACCACCCAACATCTGCGCCCTGCTATTTCTACAGCACTCTGAGAAAGGACTCGGCTGGGGAAAGGAGAAATGCTTGACCAAGCAACTCTGCTAGGGGGACATGACATGACGAACACGATCACTGCGTGCCTGGCACAACCCTCTGTAACAAGATGAACACGATCACTGCGTATTCTATACCAAAACCCTCTTGTTAGGAGAAAACACGATCACTGCGCGTCCTGGCGTTGCAAACAAAACCACGTATAGGACGAATACGATCACTGCATACTCTACCACAAATCCTCACAACCTGACGATGACCACGATCACTGCGTGCCCTGCGCCACAACTCTCTTGGCAGGAGAAACACGATCACTGCGTGCTGTGATGCCACAAACAAAATCACATAGTGGGACGAACAAGATCACTGCGTATATTAACCATAGATACCGACAAGATGAACACGATCACTGCATGTACTAACCAATGGACCCCCAAAATGATGTCAACACGATCACTGCGTATGTCGCCAACCCATGTAATAGGACGAATACGATTACTGCGTATACCGACCAACAAAACCAACTGATACGATAGCCACGATCACTGCGCGCCCCGCATCACAAGTTCCCATGGTATCATCAGCACGATCACTGCATGCTATACGAATACGATCACTGCGTATCTTGAACACGATCACTGCGTGTTTGAACACGATCACTGCGTGTTCTGAGCCACGATCCTCTTGACTGGAGAAAAACACGATCCCTGCGTGTTGCGTGTCTCAATTAACCCACATAACTGGACGAATACGATCACTGCATATCCTGACCATACATAGGGTAAACGCGATCACTGCGTGCTTCATGTCGCGACCCTCTTGACTGGAGGAAACACGATCCCTGTGTGCTGTGACACAACTTCAAACATGGGACGAATACGATCACTGCGTACTTCGGCCACCAACAACCCGATGAACACGTTCATTGCGTGTCTTACAGCATAATCAAACTGCATAACAGACGAATACGGTCACTGCGTATACCGACCAACAAAACTGGATGAACACGATCACTGCGCGTCAATCTATAACCACCGTGTAACGGACGAACACGATCCTTGCGCATATCGACCAACAACTGGATGAACACGATCACTGCGCGTCAATCTATAACCACCGTGTAACGGACGAACACGATCCTTGCGCATATCGACCAACAACTGGATGAACACGATCACTGCGTATCAACCCATAATCACTGTAGAACGGACGAATACGATCACTGCATATATCGACCAACAACTGGATGAACACGATCACTGCGTATCAACCCATAATCACTGTAGAACGGACGAATACGATCACTGTATATATCGACCAACAACATCATATGATATGGTAAAACACGATCACTGCGTGTCCTGCTCAAGAAACCCCGAGATGATACCAACACGATCACTGCGTGCCTTGCAAAGCAATCTCCTTAGATCGGGACGAATACGATCACTGCGCCATTCGACCACAACTACACATACCAGGATCAACACGATCACTGCATGTCCTACAACATGAACCCCATAGATGGTACAACTACGATCACTGCGTACTTGGGCCACAAATCAACATCTCGAAATCAACACGATTACTGCGTGCCTTGCTATATGAACCCCGTATATGGTACAAATACGATCACTGCGTACTTGGACCACAAATTAACATCTTCCTAAAACCACGATTTCACTTATCGGCAGGGAGCAACATATCTGAAACTGAAGAGGTAACCACCTGGCTTATGTTTCAAATATGCATGTTTGATGATGACGAAATGCCTCCATACTGCATGGAAATGCTACGCATTTGGGTAGAATGCAAATGCTCATGATGCATGCTTATGCAAAGAGTTGCTTCAGCAAAATAAATGCTGAAGACACACTGGATCCGCTGGGGATGACCGGAATACTACCGATACGCTTCCAACAAAATAAATGTTGGAAAGATGAACTAACTCCGCTGGGGATAACCATCCTGCTGGGAAGTATCTCACAAAATCAAACTCCAAAATCTGCTGAGGACGACCCTCCTGACGAGAAAGAGCGACTTGCTGGGGAAAGAACGGACAATCCTGCTCGGGAAAACTCCTTTCAGCAGCTCCAACCACCTGATCACACTCTGTGGTGAACCTCTCCTGCTATCACTGAGTTAGGGAAATCATCCCGCTATCACTGAGCTGGGGATTGAACTACACATTCTGATTTGCACTGCACAAGAACTCTCGGGGAGTTAATCACATCCATCTCGACCTTCACTGGGGAGGACTCTGCTCTGCTTGATAGGCCAATTTTGAACTACTGAAGATACATTGATCTTTTCCTTTGACGCAATCTCAACTCTCCTGGGGAGATAACATTCAGTTTTTCCTGGGGCGACTTCACTGGGGGAAGACACAACATTCAACCTCTGGAGAGGGTACCAGCCTGCCATGGATTCTGGCGGGGAGCTTTGCGAGCTTTTGAATAACTTGCCCCAGTGTACTCAACCTGCCCCTATCTAACTCCTGGGGAATACTTGCTCTGAACTGCTTGCTATGAGACGACCTCGAGATTACTTGCCCCGGTATCGATACGATAAAAAGATTCAGTCTCCATTAGCCCGGATCAAACCAGTTGGTTTCAACGCTCTCTGCGGCGAGTTGCCCCTGAATGAGCGTTCTAGCGACTTATCCTGATCTGATTATCCACCTGAAGTATCTGCTTTCAAATCTCCACGTTCTGTATGACTGCCCCTGATTGGATCTTCGAGGAGACTCACTTCTGATTAGTTGCCTCTCAAACATACTGCCCCTTGATCAACTGAAGCTTCGGGACTTGTCCTCAGACTAACTGATTCCGAACTCAATGGAAGTCAATGCCCCTGATTCACAGGTCTCACATCATACGCCATGCTAGTTCAGACGGCTGATTACTCAGTCCTACTCGATTAATCCCTGTTGGAGTCTCCTTCATGTCAACTACTAACCTGCAAGTAAAAATCGTCTGTTCACGAATGGTAATTCTAATGCAATGTTTATGCAGATTTTGAAGAAATTTGTGCTGCCACTCATTTACACGTCATGATTGAGTGACGAATGAACCAAAGTTCAAACGTAGTGCTTACGTGGTCAGTGAAAAACACAACAAGGATGTGACTAGCAAGTCACGAAGGAGTCAGATTACTCAACCTTATCGTAATGCGCTTTCAGAATAAACCCTGCCTCAATTAGGTCTTTTAAGGGTTGTATCGTGGTCGGGTTCACGGTTCATGAAACAAAGGATATTTGGCTCAAATTTTGATTTATACCCACCCCTTCTACGTGATGATCCCCGATCCTAAAGTTCAGTTAACTTGGCTCGAGCGCTCGCCTCTTCGAGAGGTATGTTGAATGGTAAGGACCACAGTTTAAGGAACTCACAGGGCTTTTCCGGAGTGAGAGTTACTCCTTTTTCATTTTCGGTGTCTGTATACACGACTTTGTCTTTCACTGGGGATCTATATATATTTTTTTCTATCCCTTCTTTTCCGTTCTTTTTGATTCCCTAATTTTGCCTGGACTGACTCCTTTTGAGTTCTCTTTGATTTTTCTTTTGAAGTCCAGGGGGATGCCCTGATTTTTGCCTAAGTATTTGCCTTCTAGCTTTTTCTTTTTACTTAGCGGGCTTTTCTTTTTCTTTCTTTTGGAACAAAGTCGTGTGACATTGATTGTCTTGATTGCTTCGAAAGGATTGTAACTGTCTTACTCCTGATTGGTGAGGTTTAACCACTGTGGTTGACGAGGTACATCCTCTTGAGAGGCATAAACCGTAATTGGTCCTCGAAAGACAACACTCCTCTGTAAGACTTGAATGCTCGGTCAAGCTAACTGACAACTACCCTGCCCCGGGTTAAGATGTGAGGGTTTAAAAATCCGAAAGAAACTCCTACTTCTCGGCTCGAAGTGGTTAACAAGGGATTCTCTTCCTTATTTCTCCGGTGTTTAGGGGATTTGAAACAATGCCTTGTACGTCATTGGCAAGGTTTTATCTGAAAGCATACGATCATCGGTTATGAGTTTATTTCGTCATCCTCCCTCCACTCTTTACTAGTCACAGTGATAAAGTGGAGTGAATAAAATGCAAGTGTTAGTGCAATGCAGTAAATGAGCGACAGCGACATGATTAATTCAGAAAAAATGCATAGTCACTTTATTATTATTACCATTCGAAACATACAATGTTTACAGCAAGTAGTAACTAACAGAAAAGAAACTACAAATACAAAGGATATAAAGTCTGAGGACTGCCAATGCTGAGGGCGCCTGCCTGTCTGGACCACTGGCTTTCACTGGGGAACACTTTCCGAGTCTACGAGCTTAGACGGCTGAGAAGTTCGTATGAACAAACAGAGATCCTTCTCGAAAGGAAATGCAATCCTGGTCGATCAACTGTTGTACCTTCGCCCGAAAAACTTTACACTCTTCAGTTGCATGCCCTGGAGAGCCACCATGGTAACCACACTGAACTTGGGGATTATACCCAGGAGGGTAAGGTTCTGGCACAGGCTCGAGAACTTTCAGCTCTACCAAAGCGTTCCGAACCAACTGTGGCAAAAGCAGACTATACGGCACAGGAACTGGGTGGGAAGGACCATTCCTTCGTTTCAAACTGCTACGAGGTCTGTGCCGATTTTGACGCTGAGTCTGGTAACCTTGGCCACGAGTTCGATGAGCGACATAAACTCCTGATATGGTGCCCCGGGCACAGTGGTCTGTCCAGCATAACGAGATGCAGAAGATACTGGTCGCTGAGAAGCCGAAGAACCAACAGATTTCACTGATCCGTCTCGAGGATACCCAACATCATTCTTGACTGCGTTGCCCCCAACTCCTTCTTCGGTTTGACGAGCCCGACCGCCTGCAACATTCTGGATTTTTCCAGTCTTTACACCGTACTCGATGCGCTCTCCTGCCCTTACCCATTTAGAGAAATTTGGTGCGACTCCAATCATTCCTTCAAAGTACGAACTCTGCAAGGAGTTTACGAACATGCTTTTCAATTCTCGGTCTTGAAGCGGTGATTGCACTCTAGCAGCAAGTTCTCTCCATCTCTGAACATACTTTCTGAAAGGTTCATTGTTCCCTTGAGACAATTCTTGCAGTTGCACGCGACTAGGAGCTTCAACAAGATTGTAGTCATACTGCTCCAGGAAAACTCTGGCTAAATCCACCCATGATTGGATCTGATCCCTCTCTAACTGCATATACCAACTCAGAGATGCCCCAGTCAGACTATCCTGAAAGCAGTGAATCATCAACTTGTCGTTGTGCACGAATGGAGTCATTCTTCGGCAGAACAACACCAAATGTTGCTTCGGGCAACTGTCTCCTTTGTACTTTTCAACCTCCGGCATTCTGAACTTCGGAGGTAACACTAGGTCAGGAACCAGACACATGTCTGCAGCATCAGGGTTAACAGCTTCTTTACCTTTCAAGGCTTTGAATCTTTCATCCAATGCACAAAACCTCCTAGCACACCCGGGAGCTAAGGGGTCTTCAGTCTTTGCCATTAGGACTTCTCTTCGGGACTTTGGCATAGGGAAAGCAACACTCTGGTAGTCTGGAGTATCAACAGAAGGATAACGTTCACTTCGGACAACAAACTGCTCACGTAGACCTTGGTCTTCAACAGAAGGCTGTACAAGCTGAGCTGCAATAAGGTTGGTCACTTGCGGAAAGTCCTCGTCACGCGTAGATCCATACAAGGGATTGGACATCACAGCGAAACCTGCCAAGGTATCAACGAACTGGAAGCTGCTCTCTGACATAACTCCCAACAACTACCACCTGACTTCACTGCTTGATTCTGCTCAAGCCTGCTTCAACCCCTTGGTCGTCTTTAACACTCCACACTTGCCTCGAACAATCCCCCCCGAGAATCACCCTCTGGATAGATCATAGGCTGGATAAGTGCTTTGGCCAGCTAGAGAAATGCTATGCAATGTGATTTATGCAGACAGAATACAAAAATGCTAACGTGCATGTGTGCATTGGGGAATATTACTCCCCCCCATTCTAGTGCCAATACATTTGATACAGGGTAGCGTCGTGACAGTGCGGTGACAAAAGTGGCAAGAAGTTGAAATTCAATCACGACAGAGAAAACAACTCATATATCGAACAGGCCTTCAGAGGCAAAAGTATAACTCTTCTTGAAGCTAGCCCTAGCCTCATCATCCGCAAGGGCAACCAAACTCAATATAGAATTCACATCTGGAGTGGGCAGCTTATACGCAACTGTCTTCCGCACACTACCCATATCAACAATCAGAAGTCCGGAGCACTAGAACAGGGAAGTATGTAATGCACCTGCAGCACAGACACACGTTAATGAAATGCAATGATGAATGGGTATGCAAACAATGCAATGCAAACAGCTGCAACAGGGGATCAAGTGCGCTGAATAAGAAGCCCAAGTCACACTAAGAACAGGTCTCAGACAGACCCTCCAATACTCATCAAACCCTGGTCTCAGACGGACCTCACAAAGAACTCCAGCCTGGTCTCGGGTAGACCCAATAATATAACCTACACCTGGTCTCTGATAGACCCTAACCATGACTCCAACTGGTCTCTGACAGACCTCATAACTCTCCAACTGGTCTCTGACAGACCTCATAACTCTCCAACTGGTCTCTGACAGACCTCAGAACTTTCCATAAATACCCAGGATCTCAGATCAAGAAACAAACCGGTAGTCTGAAGGTCTAGTTACCTGCATATCCCCAAACCCTCTCACAGGTGGATGTCCTAGTAACTGACAAAGGTATGGCATCCTATGCGGTCGTCGGTGTCACAGACTTTCAGGGTTGATGATACGATTCCCAGAAGGAGTGGCATCATCAAATCCTGAAGAGGCCTCACTTAGCCAACTTCCAAATGATCGGTTCCCGGAGTCGACAATTCAGCTGACCACCAACCCCTTCGACCCAAAGGGTAGAAAAAGAAGCCAACCAGAAGAACCTCGTCCGAGTGTAGATTTCATGAGACACTAATGCAAGCAAAGCCGGCACGCGCCCACTACTTTCTACTCTAATTCTAGGTGCACTCAAGCCCAGGTCCGGCTTATCTCTCAATCATGGAACACCCGTCACACCCCACAATACAACAATAATAATGATAAGAACCATCGCAGTCCTTAGCAGCCAGGGGACGTTGGATCCCCAGCAAAGTCGCCAGCTGCTGGGGATTGCCCCAAACAGCTAGGAAAAAAACCTCAGGCGTAGGGAACCATGTTATTCCCCAGCAGAGTCGCCAGCTATCGCTACTGCGAAAATCGGCGCCAGCTGAACAGAAGAGTCGCCACCGTGCGTTATTTATCCCAATGGAGGGAAAGGAAACGCTCGAAGAAAACCTCGCGAAAACGGGAAAAGGTATGGTCATCGCAACCAAAACCTGGATTCGGGAGTCGGTTACGCAAGGGGAAGGTATTAGCACCCCTCACGTCCATCGTACTCGATGGGATCCACGCTTGCTTGTTTGTACGGATTACACTTCTATCTAAACTAAAGGATGAGGTCTGAAAAGAAAAGAAAAGATGACTCGGCAAAGCATCGCACTTTATGCCTACGTATTCCCGTCTGGAACGAGAAATCAGAGTCAATGTAGTTCGCCTAACTACAGGGGAAGATGGGTGAAGGTTGCTCGCTAGGATATCGCATCCTATGCCTACGTACTTCCACACTGCATGGAAGATCAGAGCAAACGTAGTTCGGGCTACGCACGACACAAGCTGTTCAAATGTCTTTTATGAAAAATCTCACCTTAAACAAGGGTTTTCTTATTGCAAAAAGGTTGATGTTTGTTCAAATCTTTTGACGGAAGAAATGAATTAATCTCTGTTATAACCTTTATTAGTGTTTTTCTGTTGTTTTGAAGGAAGAAGAGATGACACTCTACAAATCCTAGGGTTAAAAAGGGGATAAAAATCTACCCTAATATTATCATGCATGGGTTAACACCTAATGTCTATCATGCTCCTCTCTTGCGCAGAGAGAAACAGAGATCCTAAGGGAATAGACGGAAACAGAAACAGCAGATATATACAATAAAGCAGTAAAATGCATGGATGCAACAATACAAGCGAGGCAAGGGAGTCCCACTCAACCTCGAACCTAGAATACAATAGGCAAAAGTGAACAGGATTCACTTTCAACCCAGCAAGCTAAACAACAAATAATACAATCCGGGAAATCACACAATACATCAAAAATTAAAACAGCAAAAGCTAAACAGCAAAGCAGTCTTCATCAGCATCTGACTTCATCTTCAGGCTTCAAGCAAGCATCAGTCTTTATCTTCAATCTCCCAATGGCTTTTCTTCAAGTCCTAACCTCCAAGCTGAGGAATCAATCACAAGAGTGAACGAATATTAAACAGTAAACTGCCTACCAAGGGTGGCTCATTAACTGTTAACATTATACAGACAATTTTCCCTCAAAAGTTCTATCTTTCAAATATATTCACTAATCCTTCCAAAGGAAGGAGGTGGATATTTGAAAGAGACTTTGAATCATAGAGAAAGGATGGAGGCAGACAAGACCTTCCATGTTTGAGAATCAAGTTTACTACTCTAGGGCTCTGCCTAACTCCTAGATCTTGCAAACTTCAACAGCTGCCAGCAAAAGATAACCCTCATCAACTCTGGAAGTTGGTCTTCATTATCTGGTCTTCAAATGGGCTTCATCTTCACAGGTCTTCAACTCTCCCCCAAGTCCCAAACAAACCCAATACCCCACACAAACAAAACAATAACCCTACAGAGGGCACACCACACAATTAATCACATATAAGCAATATACTAGTAGCAGTAGGGGAATCCTAATATTTTTTAAGGGATCTATCTTATACCCATAACCCCTATAGTCCCATACCCCAAAAATCAAATGAAAATTCCTAAAAGAATTAATCTATCTCACCTATGCTCACTTAAAACCCTAATTTCAACACACTAGTCACACTTAACCAAATCACCTAAAAATTAATCCTAAAATTGCGAATTAAATCTGATGTACAAGTTGAAGTCCTATGTTAATCACCCTAAAAAGAATGAACCCTAAATCTAAGGGGACCTATGAGAACTAAAATCAACAATTTTGAGTACTAAACTAAACTCATTAAAATGCTATTTACAAGAAAAATACATGAAAAATATTAAAACAAAATAAAATGTCAATTTTATTATGGGATATTTTTCTAGACAGGATTATAGACCTATAGCAAAAAGAACCAATGAAAAACAAGCTATTTTCAATTTTATGTGATTTTTTAAATGTATTAAAAATATAAAGGAAAATAAAAACACAAAAATATGAAATAAGAGGGGAGGGGGTCTGAACAGCAGGTTCGCTCAGTTATAATTCACCATTGGGCCATGAACGTGGGGTGCGAATATCATTTGCACAGGGCCCAGCACGCTTCAGAAAAACCAATTGAAAAATAAAAGAAAAAAGATTAAAACGCGGTGCAGAAAGCAATCAATTCCAGTGTATTTCCATTGGGCTTATCAAAAGGGGGTGGGGTTAGTAATTTGAGCTTAAGCCCATGATCTCTCACTAACTCAAACGATGCGTTTTGGTCTAGTCTTTCCCTCCGTTTCTGATTTCAAATCATGGACGTGCGATCAGATTATTTAGTCAATGGAAAAGAGAGATCCAACGGTGGAGGCTCATCGTCCCAAACGAGCCATCTAGGGTTTTCAGGATTCAGCTTCATGCACGAGTTTTCCATCCACTCGTTCTTCCTTGTTACTTGATGAAATTCAAAAATTCCAAAAGCAAAGATGATCCATTTCTCTCCAAGAACACGATGGTGTTTATAGTTTTCGTTAAAACCTCGTATATCTCTCTAACAGAACGCACAACCATTAGGGTTTCAACATGCTCCTCTGAGATCAACCTTGCTAGAGCTTCAATCTAATGATATAAACTTGTTCTACATGTTACCCTCATCATTCTATGCTATCGCATGATCATTAAAACTCAATACACAGCTTGTTCTCGGAAATTAAAGAACCATCACCCTGCTAATAAACTCCATGAAACTCTCTCTAATTCTCAGGAATCACTCACCTAAGGTCTCTAAGCATGATTACCCTAGCCATTTCATCTAACAATGCATAAATAGAGGGATTCGAATGCTTTTGCAAACCTGAAAAATGGTGATGGCAGAGGTATCTACACTCCAATCCAATGCTTGAGACTGGTCAAAAATGATCTCCAATGGCTGAGAATCTTCCTGATGGCAGTAATCCTTGCTCAAACTTCTTGATTCACCCTGGCCAAACCTTTATGCAACTTGGAGTGAAGATTCGAATCTCATGAACCAGCCACCTTTCTTTCTAGTTTTTCCTTGCTTTTCACTCTATGATGATGGAGGAAGATGATGACAAGAAGAAATCTCACAATTGATGGAGTTTTGATACACTTTGAAAAGAAAATGCAAATGGGAGTGAAGGAATCAAAATGGGGTTTTCAAGCTCAAAGAATCACCAACCACTGCATGGACCCTCTCTAGGGTTTATATACACACCAATGGGAGCATCTAAAACCTTTGAGAAAGCTCCATGAAGTTTCTAGAACTTCTCATGCAAGGAGATTTTCAATTTTTCTATTCTTAGTAAATCCCATGAGATCTCATGATAACCATGCAATTCTCCTTAAAATACCCTTACATGAGATGGTAATAAGAAAACAAGGCATTTCAAGTCATTTTAAGGCTTTGGCAAACTTTTCCTTTAGGTGCCTTAAAATGCAAGAATCAAATTTTCAAAGGAAGTCCAATTTTTAAGCCTAAACTCAAAAATGTGGCTGAACCAATGTTTCTAAAATAATGTTTTGAATCAATTTGGTATATTGGATGACCCATATTGGATTTGTAGATCTCTCAAACTAATTTTTCATTTCAACTTTTTCAACTTATATGCCTTTTTTAGGTCATTTTTCACCAACTTTGGTCAAGTCTCATTCTATGCATTTCCAAACTTTCATGACTTCTTTTCTAGACTTAAAATGGCATTTTGAGAAACTTTGATGTTGTTAAGTTTTTGATTTGAAGCTTCCTTGTATGAGTTTTAGGCATAGGCTAAGAATGACCTGTAATCCTCAGATGACCAAAATACCCTTTGCTTGCCAAGACCATAAGTAGAGTTCCACAAATCATATGAAGGCATACCATACCATTCTAGAAATCTAAGACAATGAGGAACAACTATCATGTTGGCCAGAAATCCATTTGAAAACTTCTTGAAGGTCAAAAGTTGCTTGGAAGACAGACAACTTTCACAGACAAATTTCAGTGCCCTCAGATGACCTATAACTTGCAAGAGCCATAAATTGAGTTCTATAAATCATCTTGATGACTTCCACCACTCAAATTAAATCTATGAAGATACTCTACAAGTTTCATGTGGACCAAGAATTCCTATGAAGCTTGCATCTTGAGTTACACTACTTTGAAGTTTGACCCAAATCAGGGGATTTTACACTGAAACCCTAATTTAGTAACTCCAGTTCTCCTTGATTCCTTCTGATTTTTCTTTAGCACAACACCATATCCATGTCCATATAGCAAATAATGAATCCCACATTCTTCAAATGCTCCTTGATGCCCTTCAAAACACTTCTTGGACCTAGTGTTGACCTGGTGTTGACCCAGTGTTGACTGACTTCAACTGAGGCTCTTGCAATCATTCCAATGGCTTGGTTCTTCTTCAAAATGATCACATAGGCTCTTCATAACCTCCATACACACCTCATGCTCTTGGCCCATAGCTCACACTTCCTCTGATGATCCCCAAACAACCTCAAGATAGGAGAGAATTCACTGACCAACCTGGAAACACTTCCAAGCCCCAATTCTTCCCTGATGACCTGAGTAGACTTGAATATGAATGAAACCCTTAGATATACCTCCTGAGATAAGAATAACACTTTGATCCCCTGTTAAGATAGCTTACCTATGCAATGCAATGCAGATGAATACACTATGTACATGATACTAATGCAGATGACTATGCAATTGAAACATAAACCTAGGTTAGAAAAGGTTGGGCAAATTTTGGGGTGCAACAGTAGTACCTTTCAGATACCTTAGAATCCTCTTAAGAGTTGTTAAGTGTGATTCTCTAGGATCTGATTGGAATCTAGCACACAAGCATACACTAAATAAAATGTCAGGTCTAGAAGCAGTTAAGTATCGTAGAGATCCAATCATACCTCTGTAGAGTTTCTGATCTACTTTCTTACTTACCTTTTCCTTACCAAGAGTGCTTGTTGGATGCATTGGAGTCTTTGCTAACTTACTATCAGTCATATTGAACTTCTTTAGAAGCTCTTTTACATATTTAGTCTGATGAATGTCAGTGCAATCTGGAGTTTGGTTGACTTGAATTCCCAAAAAGAATCTCAATTCTCCCATCATGCTCATCTCAAATTCAGCCTGCATACATTGAGCAAACTCCTTTCCTAGCATAACATTTGTAGATCCAAATATAATATCATCTACATATATTTGAAAAATTACTAGATCTTTCTTAAATGTTTTACAGAAGAGAGTTGTGTCCACTTAGCCTCTAATAAAAATTTTCTCCAAAAGAAAATTACTTAATCTCTCATACCAAGCTCTGGGAGCTTGTTTTAAACCATAAAGATATTTCTTAAGTTTAAAAACATGTTCTGGAAATTTATCACTTTCAAAACCAGGAGGTTGATGAACATAGACTTCCTTTTCTAAATCCCATTTAAGAAGGCACTCTTAATATCCATCTGATATAGAGTGATGTTATTTTGTGCAGCAAAAGAAATGAGTAAACAAATAGACTATAACCTGGCCACAGGGGCATAAGTCTCTGTGTAATCAATTCCTTTTTGCTGGCTATAACCTTGAGCAACAAGCCTTGCTTTGTTTTTTACAACTTCTCCTTGCTCATTAAGTTTGTTTCTGAAGACCCATTTAGTTCCAATTATATTAAATCCTTTTAATCTTGGAACCAAGTCCCAAACGTCATTTCTTGTGAATTGATTGAGATCTTCTTGCATGGCATTATCCAGTCATTGTCTTGCAGAGCTTCATCCACAGAAGTTGGTTCAATAATTGACACCAAACCAAATAATGACGCTTCAGATGATCTGAGGTAGGATCTTGTTCTTATAGGGTCATCCTTCTTTCCAATGATCACATCCTCTGGGTGAGAGGCCTTGATTCTGGAAGATGATCCTTTAACATTAGGTTCTTCAGAAATATTCAAATTATTCATCTGAGCAGCCAAGGGAGTTGCATCTGGCGTTGCTTCTGATTCCTTTACTTGAGCCTTTTCTTCCTCTGAGCCTTCAGAGTCTGTGAGAATTACTTCTCTATCTGCAGAATTATCAACCTGCTTTGGCTTTTGATTGCCAAGCTTATCATCAAATCTAACATGTATAGATTCCTCCACAATCTGTGTTTCAGTATTGTATACTCTGTAGCCTTTAGAGCGTTCAGAATAGCCAAGCATGAAACACTTCTGTGCTTTAGAATCAAACTTGTTCAGATTCTCTTTAGTGTTTAGCATATAACATATACATCCAAAAGGATGAAAATAAGCAATGTTGGGTTTTCTGTTCCTCCACAATTCATAGGGAGTCTTCTCCAGAAGAGGTCTTACAGACACTATATTCTGAATATAACAAGCTGTGTTTATTGCTTCTACCCAAAAATGCTTTCCCAGATTAGTCTCGTTGATCATGGTTCTGGCCATTTCTTGCAATGTTCTATTTTTCCTCTCTACAACTCCATTCTGTTGTAGAGTTCTAGGGCAGGAGAAATCATGAGCAATGCCATTTTCATTAAAATATTTTTCAAATTCGCCACCATGATCACTTCTGACTTTAACAATTTTAAAATATTTTTCATTCTGGACTTGTTTGCAGAAGTCAAAGAACACAGAATGTGACTCATCCTTGTGTTTTAGGAATTTCACCCACGTCCATCTGCTGTAGTCATCAATAATGACTAATCCATACTTCTTGCCTCTGATGGATGCAGTTTTCACTGGTCCAAACAGATCAATGTGAAGTAACTCTAATGGTCTTGAAGTTGAAACAACATTTTTAGTTTTAAAAGAAGATTTTGAAAATTTTCCTTTTTGACATGCTTCACAAAAAGTATCTGAGTTGAACTTCAACTTAGGAAGTCCTCTAACCAGATTGAGTTTATTAATGTGAGATATACGTTTCATATTAATATGCCCCAATCTTCTGTGCCAGACCCATTGCTCATCATTAACAGACATAAGGCATTTTACATTTTGAACCTTAAGTTCTGAAAGATTAATTTTGTAAATGTTGTTCTTCCTCTTTCCATTAAATAGGATTGAGCCATCCTTTTGACTGTCATCTTTGCAACATTTTTTATTAAAGATTATGTCATAACCATTGTCACTTAGTTGACTTATGGACAATAGATTATGTTTTAATCCTTCTACAAGTAAAACATTAGATATAAAGGGAAGGTTACCATTGCCAATAGTACCAGAGCCAATAATCTTGCCCTTCTGATTCCCTCCAAACTTGACATCTCCTCCAGATTTAAGCTCCAGGTTTTGGAACATAAACCTTTCTCCCGTCATGTGACGTGAGCAGCCAGAGTCCAGGTACCATGATTGGCGTCTTGACTTTGCTGCTAAATACATCTGCAACAGGTATTATCTTATCCTTAGGTACCCAGATCTTTTTGGATCCTTTTGGGTTAGTTGCCTTAAAAGTTTGTCTGAACTTCTGTCTTTTTACAGCAAGTTTGTTCTGACTAACTTTTGGTTTAAACATAGGAACGTTCTGATCAGAACGTGTGTGTTTAATATCATTCAGATGAACAAACTTAAAATGAGAATATAAGGGAGTCTTCTTAGTGATAAGTTTATCAACAGGTACTGGATTTAAATCCTTTCCAAAGGAAGATTCATATCCAATTCCCTTCCTGTTATTCTACTAACTCCATAGATCATTGAAGCCATCTTGCTTCTATCTATGCTTTTAGCCAGAAACTTCTGAAAACTATAGTCATATTCTTCTAAAATACTTTTACATTTTGACTTAGTTTCAGATTCAGAGTCTTGTTGAGCTTTTCCAAAGTTGTTTTTCATTTTCAAGTTGTTTTCTTTGAGCTCAGCAACTTCTGACTTTAACAGACTATTCTCAGATTTAAGATTGCATTTAAGCTTCTTGCATTTGAGCTTAATCTGGTTATAGTTGTTCAGAACTTCTGATAAAACCTCAATAAGTTCTTCCCTAGAGAGATCAGAAAGTACCTCTTCTGAGTCAGATTTAAAATCAGATTCAGATCCAGATGTTCCTTCATCTTGATCTTCCACGCCTGCCATCAGTGCCATGTTGTCACATTCTTCATCTGATTCTGATGAAGATTCAGATTCATCTGAATCATCCCAGGTTGCCATTAGAACCTTCTTCTTTTTGTCAAACTTCCTCTTTGGCTTTTCTTTCAGAAGCTTTGGACATTCATTTTTGTAGTGACCAGGTTTCTTGCATTCATAGCAGACAACCTCTTTCTTTCCAGATCTTTTGTGTCCAGAGGACTCTTTGCGTTGATCTGGCTTCTTGAAGTTTCTGAACTTCTTTCCTTTATGCTTCCAGAGTTTGTTAATTCTTCTGGACAACATGGACAATTCATCTTCTTCTTCAGAAGAAGATTCTTTAGAACTTTCTTCTACAACCTGCAAAGCTTTGACAGATTTGTTAGACTTTAAAGCAATTGACTTACCTTTCTTTTGAGGCTCGTCTTCTTCAAGTTCAATCTCATGACTCCTTAGAAAGCTGATCAGTTCCTCCAATGTGATCTTGTTCAGATCCCTAGCTAGCTTCAGAGCAGTGACCATTGGTCTCTATCTGATGGGCAAACTTCTGATGATCTTCTTAACATGATCAGCAGTGGAGTAGCCTTTGTCCAGCACTTTTAATCCAGCTGTGAGTATCTGGAATCTAGAGAACATAGCTTCTATAGATTCAGATTCTTCCATTTTAAAGGCTTCATATTTCTGGATCAGCGCCAGAGCCTTGGTCTCTTTAACTTGTGAGTTCCCTTCATGAGTCATCTTCAAAGACTCAAACAAATCAAATTTTGTTTCTCTGTTGGTAATCTTCTCATACTCAGTATGAGATATAGCATTTAATAAGATTGTTCTTGCTTTGTGATGATTTCTGAACTCCTTCTTCTGAGCTTCAGTCATAGATTTTCTATCAATTTTCTTGCCATCCCCATTAGTGGGGTGAACATAACCATCAATGACTAAGTCCCCAAGATCAGCATCATAACCAAGGAAGCAACTCTCTATTCTGTCCTTCCAATAGTCAAACTTCTCCCTATCAAATATAGGGGGTTTTGTGCTGATTATATCCCTTTCTTCATATCAGTTGTTGTTGGATGTTGAAGCTTCAGCCATAATATCAACCAAGAAATATATCAAGAGTTTTCTCAACTGGATCTTTTCTGTTCATGGTGAAGTGATAGCACACACAGAACCAGGCTCTGATACCAACTGAAGGTGAGAAAATACTTAGAAAGGGGGGTGAATAAGGGTTTTCAAAATATTATGGCAATACAAACACAAAGATTTCTATCCTGGTTCGTTGAACTCAACTACTCCAGTCCACCCTATCAAGAGTGATTTGTCTTTCTCCACAAGGACTTAATCCACTATAATCAAACGGATTACAATGTCAACCACTAAGAACAACTGTCTTAGTCTTCTCAAGAACTACTGACCACAACTTGGTCTTCTTAAGGAACTTTTACAATCAAATGTAAACTAAACAAGTGTTTAAAATGCTTCTAAGAAAGCTATATCACAACTGTGATTTATACACTTAAGATTAAGGACGTATGAAACTATTCAACAAAGATATATAATTTGTGTGAGAGCTTTGAGAGAGTTTTCAATAGTTTTATCAATATTCGTCAACTGTAGAAAGTTGTTGAAGACTTGCTTTTATAGACAAAGTAGTCCAAGACATTGCAAGCTTGAAGGCCGTGTACTGCAAAATAGCTGTAGCCTTTTGTCTTCACATGACATGACCTTTCCTAGAAGTAGAACGTTCAGAGAAATCCTTTTTGCCTGAGTTCTTGTGTCTAGCATAAAAGAGGAAAGAGTCGTTTGCAATATGCCAACGGATATAACTTGAATAATCTTCTTCAACAAGCTTCTATCTTGTAGCAATCAACATCAGAGCCTTGAGTGATCAGAGTCTTGATGTCATCAGAGTTTGCTGTATCAGAGTGTTACAGCAAGTGTGCTTCAGCGTGAGTAATAATTAGAGCAGAGTTTGGAGATTAGATCCTCAGTACTTGCAGCGAACAGTGCTTGAAACTCTTCATACAAAGTCTTCAGTCTACACTTCATATGCTTCTGTAGCTTCTGCTTTAGATTCTTCTGTAGGCAGCGCTCAGAGTCTTCTAATGAGATGCTTCTGACGCTCAGAGCCTTGCGTAGTTCAATGTTCATATTCATTTTTGCTTTCAGAAGAATATTAAATTTAATATCTACAGCAAAAATACTTGAACAAATTTAGAGTATATAATTTCTTAATACAAAATTTCATTAGTGTTATCATCAAAACATAGAGATATAACTAAGAACCAATCTGTGTTCTAACAACATCCACCCTCACAATAATGACCCCGTGGTTATTACCTTCAGATGCAACGAATAGGAGATCAAAAGAGTCCTCGTAGACCAAGGAAGTTCTGCATATATTTTGTATTAGGATGCATTTGGAAGATTTTTCCTCGACTTAGAGGACAGAAAACCCTTCAAGGGTTTGCTTGTGGGATTCTTTTGAAGAACATGTACAAGTAAAGGGATTGAAGACCAATTTTTGAGAGTAGGACAAGGCCGAGGAGATAAAGGTTAGGTATTTGGTTATTGACACCCCCTCTTCTTAGAATATGATTATAGGGTGATCAACTTTTAACCAGTTGGGCGCCGCTTTATCCAGTATGTATTAATGCAATAAGTATCCACTCCCTAACGGGTGAGTGAGGTTATTCATGAAGATCAGGAGGTCGCCAAAAAATCTTATGTAGATAACAACAATTTGAAAAGGACTCGTACCGTAGGTGCCAAAGCTGGGAAAGTGGGCTCAGAAATAAAGTCGTTCAGAGGAACCTGCAAAGGCGAAGAGGCTCCCCTCCAACTAGTTAGAAGATTAAATATTTAAGACCCAGAAGGAATTCCCTTTGGAGACACTTGCATTGCTATCATTTATTTGTTTTTTGTTTGCCAATGTTTAGTTATTTTGTCGTTGATTTTCATAGGCATGTATTACATCTATGTCGATTGTAAAAACAAGTTATATCGGGGAGTGGACTCTTTTCCCTCTGCAATTTCCATAAGGCGGTGGTTTTTAATAAGACATCATATTTTATCATAGTGAATTTGTGTTTTCTATTTACTCTCTTCTTTGTAAGAAACCTAAAACCTCCAAAGAAGATTTCCCTATAGAGGCACTCAAAATGGTGGGTCCTTACGTGAGATCCTTGTCGCCCATAGTGGAAATTAAAATGATGGGTCCCTAAGTAGAATCCTTGTTTCCCATAGAGAAAATCAAAATGATGGATCCCTGAGTGTATTCCTTGCCTCCCATGGATGCGATCACAATGTTAGATTTCTAAGTGGGATCCTTGCTGCCCATATAGGCAATCTAAATGCTATATCCCTAAGGGGGCTCCTTGTTTCCCATAGAGGCAATCAAAAAGCTGGATCCCTAAGTGGGATCCTTTCCATCCATAGATGTAATTTAAATGTTGGATCCCTAAGCGGGATCCTTACTGCCCACAGAGGCGATCAAAATGTTTGTGTTAGACTATGGCACGGATCTAGAAGAGGGGGGGGGTTGAATAGATCCCCAATTAAAATTTGAGTCGGCGCCACCAATTTAAAATTGGTTTAAAAAATGTTTTAAGTGCGGAAGCGGCCGAGGAAAAATATAGTCTAAAACGAACGGTTATTGGAAAACCGGATATACGTAAGCCTATGGATTTATGACAATTCGGAAAAATAGAATCACAACACAAACTATGCTTATCAATTATTTACTTCAGTTGTAAGGTTACCTAGTTCCAATGATCCAAAATTAAACCAAAACTAGATACACAAGGTAATTTTGGTTCAAGCAATATGTCAAACACCTGGTGTGCAAAGACACTCCAAGTGATGTTTATGTTGAGTAAGTGATTTCAATCAGCCTAGTACAACGTTTTGTTGTACGTTAGAGTTAAAAACAATGTTTTAATCTCTTACTCAATTTGTATCACAGTTTTGACAAAAGAGCTTACACAAAAATTACTTATTTGAGCGGTAACGAAAATGCTGAAAATAAAGAAGACAAGTAATTTGGTGAGGCAGTTCCCCCATCGTCCTCGCTTCGGGGTACGTCTGCCCTCAATTCTAAAACTAGAATTGAGATATATTGAATAGATATCACCTGTTTGAATGAACAGTTTATGCAAGGATTGAGCAGCAAAATTACAACAAAAATCTCAATGTGTTGAAAGTTGCCTTCACTCCTTGCCCCTTGATTCAAGCTGAATCAAGTTCTTCGATTTGTGTTGATGGACCTCCGACTCCAGCCACCTTATTGAATAACACGTTGTTGTTCAAACCTTTGGCTCCGACTGATCTCAACAGCACCAAATCGAACCCGAGATCTTCCCTTCAAAATCACTGAATCCGCTACTAGACTTGTGAAGACCACCTCTTCACAATCACCTTCGCTCGATTGACCGTTGATGAAGAATCTCGTCCAAAAACCCCCAAAATTCAAACCAATCTTGGAGGGTAAAACCCCAATGGTTTTATTCAAGAAAGAACCTGTCACAATCTTCAACCCGAGCTTGATTCTCCAATCTAAGCCTCGAACCTTATCACCTTGAATCTCTCACAAATGCATTTCAAAAATGATTGTGTGTAATTGAAATGTTGTGAGATGTTGAAGATGAAGATGATGAATCTTGGACACCTATTTCACTCTTTCTTGTTTTTGAACACATGAATCAAAAGAATATCAAATGTTATTGGACACAAGTGTTTAAGCAAGTATATATAGAGCCCACAAAATTCAGAACATAACAGTATTTCAAATATGAGAGGGAACAAAGTTAAAAACAGTTTTTCCGCGCGAACGGTCGACCATAACAGGTCTATGCGTCGACGCATGGCCTGTGATGTTTTGAATTTCTGGAAATTTCATCAGTATGCGTCGACCATACAGTCGGCGTGCGCTGACCCGTTGGAATTCTTTTCCTTTGTGCGCCGAACCTATGGTCGACCAAAGCTTTCATGCGTTGACCCGCTGGAAAATCACTCTTTCATGCGCTGACCCAATGGTCGACACATGCTTTGTGCGCTGACAGTCCTTCCCTTGTTTTTGATGGATACGTCGACCCTTTGGTCGACCCATGTCCTGTAATCCTGCAAAATATTGTTAGTTTGAAGTTTTTCATGCCTTTAGTCATGATTGCATTTTGTCAACTCAATGTATATTTATTTAAGACAAATTAAGACAAGCAAAAGGATAATATGATGAGTGATATGTTGCATCTGGTTAGTGAATCTGGAACTCATACTTTCCAGTCTATCCTGGGAATTTGTCATCATCGAAACCTGCATTTACCAATGTCTTACAGCTTTGTGTGATATGTGGCGACTTGCCTCCACAATCTCCCCCTTTTTGATGATGACAACCTGTATACATTTAAAACACCAAATATGCAACATATACACACGCACACAAGGATACACAAGCTCCCCCTTTCTTTTGCACTATGAGGCTGTAGAACAACAGTCATCAAATGTTGTTACTATCCTGAACTATTGGCTTTGGTGTTTGCTTGCAACATTGTCTTCTCCCCCTTTGACACCATCAAAAAGAGAAGAGGAACACATCAAATAACATAGTACAGACAATAGGTGATAGTTGATTACCAAACTTCACACACAAGCATGATATTGAACAAAATACTGGAATTAATAGATAATGATGAACACATGTAATTAAAGTTCAGGCACAGATAATACAAAACAAATGAAAAGTACACAGACTAAAACATATAAGCAAATATGAAAGATGCAACTATGAATCTAATAACTACGCCCCCGCCCTCGTCCTCTCCCTCGATATGGAGCATCTGGATTTTGGTAGGGATCCGAGAAGTTCAAAAAGGCCTCGACGGACATGTTGAGATGACTAAGAGCGTTGGTGATTTCCATATCTTGTCGCCCATGAGATTCAACCAGAGAGTCAATACGGGCGTCCATCCGAGTAGAGAAAGAATTGAACCTTTCATTTTGGGCATGAAGGTCAGCTCTAATTTGCTCCATCTGAGTGTCTTGACGCCTTATGAAGTTTTGTTGTTCTAACTGCATTGACTGCATCATAGTAATGACTTCGGAGTTATCTGAAGGCGGAGGAGGTGATGAGTGCTCAGAGGGTTGGTAGTCTTGAGGGTAGTCGTGATATGGGTCATAGAATCTACCCAAGGTAGTCCAGCCTGTATATTGCCAATCGCCCCAACCTTGATTTGTAGAATCGCCTTCTTGGTCTTCTGATCGATATGAGTACTGGACCCAATCGGTATTTGTAGCCGTATCATGGACTGAAGATTGATGATAATCTTGAGTCCCATAGATAGGTTCTGGGATCTCAGCATCTGTGTTGTCTTCTGCATCGTCTTCTTCACCTTCCTCTTCACTTTCTTCATCACCTTGTTCGTCGCTTTCTTCTTCACCCTGCTCTTCACTTTCTTCTTCATCAGAATCGTTATCAGGAACCGGAGGGATATTTGCCCGTCGGATAAATCTGTACGAACGACGTTCAGCACACCAAAAATACCCCATCATTGCAAGGGTTTTGGTGCTAAATTCTTTATCTGGGGAAACTGATACACACGGAAATGTTGGATACACAACATTCGCAGCAGCAAGAATTTCTGAAATGAATGACCCATAGGCTAAAGCAGTTCCTCTACTTGAGTCTCTCAGAGCAAACATCCTGCTAGCAATATAGTAAGGCCAATTTATTTTTATCATGTTTTGCAGAATGTAGATAAGATGTACCTCAGCTTGTTCTACACGCGACAGACCACCTTTCTTCGGTCGTAGAATACGAGCGACAATCCACTGAAGAATGCGCTCCCCTGTGTTGAGTTTACCGGCAGTGACTGATCGAGGAAAAGCATCGCTGTTGACAATTGCCTCTGGATACGGTCGTTTGAGCATTCCATTCAGAGCCCTCTTATATTCATAACCCGGCACCGTACGAGTATCAGTTACCTCATGGAGAGGGGGTGCATCAGCATCAACAGTTATATCAAAATATTTATTCCATACTTCAGAATTGATATTAACCAGTCTATTTCCTACAGATGTGTGAAAGTGTTGGTCTTGTAAGTTACCTCTCATATTTGTAGAACACTCTGACCAGATCTTCACTGTACTTTGTATTACACTCCAGGAAGTTGACAAACCCTTGAAATTCTAATAGGGACAGAAGCCGAGTGAGATGCAAGCGCTCACTTGTTGCATGGTAGAAGGCATGTTGTGGAACTATGGCCCTCTTGCTGAGACTTTTGTGGAAGTTTTCAACCGCAGGAGGATGAACAAGCGAGACAGCAGTTACCGGTACTGAAGCAGAGGATGAAGATGCTCTTGATCGCTTACCGGTAGTTTTGCGGAGAGAGGAAGCCATTGATGAAAAGTTTTGGAGAGTTGGAAGAGAAACTTTGAAGAGGAATAATGATTTAGGAGTAATGTCGGAGAAGAGGAATGCTTGGGTCTTTAATAGATGAAGAAGTTAGGGTTTTTGGGAAGAGGGAGAAGACAAGGAGACAATATAGGTTACTAGATGCAATTCACAAGAAAAAATGTCATGTCAAAGTATTACAACACATTTAATGCAGGGAAGAGGGAAAGTGGAACGGTTTTCAAACCAGAAAATTTCTGGGTTTTCAAGCGAGCCGTCGACCATAGCCCTGCATGCGTCGACGCATACTGTTCAGTTTTTGATAATTTTGAAAAATTTACAGCATGCGTCGACCATTGTCCTGTTTAGGTCGACTCAAGCTTTCAAAAACTCAAAATTTTTAATTTTTAAGTTATGCAACATGTCACACTTGCCTATTTATCATGCCTATGCATTTGTTCACAATATGACATGCATTCAACACACATAGTATCAACCCGCAACAGTCACATTCATATATAAGTACTATGATTGTATAACGATATAGATGTTTTCAAGTCATGAATTCTAAGAGAGGAGAAAGAGAAGGAGAAAGGAGCAATATCACCTTTATACGAACTACTCTAGTTAATCACTGATTTGTACTTGCAATAAACTCACAGCGATTGTTAGTGGTACAAAACATAGTTGTTAGTGGTACAAAAACATAGTTGTTTAAACCCGATCAGAAATATCAAGAATACCAAGCTCTCGACGGATATGAAAGAAGGGCTCATTGGCTAGCGGCTTTGTGAAAATGTCCGCTAGTTGGTTTTTAGTATCGACGTGCTCAAAGATAACGTCACCCTTCTCTACATGGTCCCTAAGAAAATAGTGTCGAATTTCTATGTGTTTAGTACGCGAGTGTAACACTGGATTCTTGGTAAGATTTATAGCACTGGTGTTGTCACACATTATTGGAATACGTTCTAGTTTCAAATTAAAGTCCAATAGTTGTTGTTTAAGCCATAAGACTTGCGCACAACAACTACCGGCGGCTACGTATTCCGCTTTGGCGGTTGACAGAGCAACAGACACTTGTTTCTTGCTGTGCCAACTAACCAGAGAGTTTGAAAATAGGTGACATGTGCCACTGGTGCTTTTCCTATCTGATTTACAACCGACAAAATCAGAATCAGAGAAGCCCACCAAAGAACAATCATTACCCTTAGAATACCACAATCCATACTTCGGAGTACCAGATAGGTATCGAAGTATGCGTTTGACAGATTTTAGGTGGGATTCCTTAGGACATGATTGATATCTAGCGCACATACACACGCTAAACATAATATCGGGACGCAAAGCAGTAAGATATAGAAACGAGCCAATCATACCTCTGTACCTTTTTACCTCAACATCTTTTCCACTTTCATCTTTACTCATGTTTGCACAAGTTGGCATAGGGGTGTCTATGGCTTTTGCATTTGCCATGTCAAATCTCTTGAGAAGATCCAAACAGTATTTTGTTTGGCTCACGAATGTTCCTTCCTTCAGTTGCTTGATTTGTAACCCGAGAAAATATGTGAGTTCACCCATCATACTCATCTCGAATTCACCCTGCATAAGCTTAGCAAACTCTCTTACGAGATTCATGTTAGTGGATCCAAATATGATATCATCAACATAAATTTGTACAAGAATTAAGTGTTTTCCTTGACGTTTAATGAAGAGAGTAGTATCAACCTTTCCTCTTGAGTAGCCTTGATCAAGTAAGAATTTGCTTAGTCTCTCATACCAAGCTCTAGGAGCTTGTTTAAGACCGTACAAAGCTCTTTTCAGTTTATAGACATGATCAGGATACTCATGAGACTCAAAACCAGGTGGTTGAGCAACATAGACTTCTTCATTTATAAATCCGTTAAGGAAAGCACTTTTGACGTCCATTTGAAATAACTTAAAATCTTTCGCACAAGCGAAAGCAAGTAAAAGGCGTATAGCCTCGAGTCGGGCAACCGGCGCATAAGTTTCCTCATAGTCGATGCCTTCCTCTTGGTTATACCCTTGCGCGACTAAACGCGCTTTATGACGAGTTGTTACTCCGTTCTCGTCCAGTTTATTTCTAAACACCAATCGGGTGCCGATTACTCGATGACCTCGTGGAGGAGGGACAAGGTCCCAAACCTCATTTCTAGTAAATTGATTCAGTTCCTCCTGCATTGACAAGTACCAATGTTCATCGAGTAGGGCTTCCTTAGGGTTTTTAGGTTCCATTTGTGACACGAAAGCGAAGTAATAACAGAAATTACTTAGCTTAGCACGAGTTGTTACACCCTTTGTGATGTCTCCAATAATGTTTTCAATAGGATGGTCTTTAGATGACTTCCATTCATGAGGAAGATCGTCGTTTGAAGGCAGATGAACTTCCTCTGTTGCTTCACGGTGTGCATCCTTATCCTCCTCAATTTTGGCTTTGTCCGGTTGATCAATCCTTATCTCGCCACTTTTGAGTATGTCTTCAGTGGATGTACCTGCACCATGAACAACACTATCCTTTCCGACATTTCTCGGGTAGGACTCATCAAAGGTAACATGCACAAACTCTTCTACAGCAAGTAATCGTTTATTATATATTCTATATGCTTTACTCGAGTGAGAGTATCCGAGAAAGATACCTTCATCGGCTTTGGAATCAAATTTGCCCAAGTTTTCCTTTCCATTGTTTAATACAAAACATTTACATCCAAACACGTGCAAGTGAGAGACATTTGGCTTTCGCCCTTTTAAGAGTTCGTACGGTGTTTTGTTTAGAATGGGGCGAATAAGTACCCTATTCAAAACATAGCATGTCGTACTAATGGCGTCGGCCCAAAAATATTTAGGTAAACCACTTTCATTAATCATTGTTCTTCCCAATTCTTCTAAAATACGGTTTTTGCGCTCCACAACCCCGTTTTGTTGAGGAGTGCATGGAGCGGAGAAGTTATGATCAATACCATGGTTACCGCAATATTCTTCAAACAAATGATTTTCAAACTCACCTCCATGGTCGCTCCTAATGGACACTATGTTTGTATTTAACTTGTTTTGGGAAAGCTTAGCAAACTTTTCAAAAGCGGCGAATGTATCACTTTTACTTACTAAGAAGATGGTCCAACAAAACCTAGAAAAGTTGTCCACTATTACGAACCCGTAATAGTTTCCTCCTAGACTTTTGATCCTAGACGGCCCAAACAAGTCCATGTGTAGAAGTTCAAGAGGTCTCGTTGTTGAAATTATCTTTTTGGATTTAAATGAGATCCTCGTTTGCTTCCCTTTTTGACAAGCATCACAAAGGTGATCCTTGGTGAACTTTATTTTGGGAAGTCCTAAGACTAGGTCTTTTGAGACTACCTTATTGAGTAAGTCAAAATTAACATGCGCTAAACGCCTATGCCATAGCCATGAGTCTTCACTCATAGTTATGAGGCATTTGTCGCTTGTTAATGATACTTCATTTAAGTCAAGCATATATACATTGTTTACTCTAAAACCATTAAACATATTCTTCTTATCATTTTCATGCACAATTTTGCAACAATCTTTTGAAAAGGATACATTGTATCCTTTGTCGCACAGTTGGCTAATGCTAAGCAGATTATGTTTAAGGTTTTCGACAAGCAATACATCGGAAATCATAGTAGAGGCGGGATTACCTACACTACCTTTACCTAGTATTGCTCCGCGGTTGTTATCACCATAAGTTACATACCCTTTCTTCTTAGCCACAAAGTCTATGAATAAGGATATGTCTCCAGACATGTGTCTTGAGCACCCACTATCGAGAACCCATCTTCTCTCGGTGGTCTCGACACATTTCACCTGTCAAAACATAATTAGCACAAGGAGGTACCCAATGGCATATTGGGTCCTAATAGGTTAGCGACAAAATGGTTGCGCTTGGGCAACCATTGGTAGATGCCTTTAGGAACAAGAAATCTCCTAAAACGGCATTTACCAATGGAGTGGCCTTTCCTGCAACAGTATAAGCAAGCAAAATCAACTTTAGAGACACTTTCACTTGCTTGATCCCTAATTACATATGCATATTTTTGGTATGGGTTAATCATACTTTTTTCTAAAATCCTTTTTATCAATAGCAAATGTAACTTTAGGCTCAAGTGCCTTGTTTAATTTGGCCTTGAGGTTTCTAACCTCACCTTGCCAAATATGACAAGTACCACACCCGAAGTTGAAAGAGTTTCTATCGTCTTTACAATCCGATTCATTTCCTTTCACAATGGAAGCCTTAAGGTCCTCTAATTTCTTTTCGGACTCTTTAACCTTATGCTCTAAATACGTAAAGATTTTCTTATTAGAAGCAAGTTTCTTGAAGGCTTCAACTGCTTCATTATGTAAGGCATGAAATGCGGCTAGTAATTCTGAATGCGACATATTTGAGGACTTATCATATTTAGAGTGACGTACCTGTTTTTTCTTATTTTTTTGATGGGCGGAGAGGCATAGATTCACGGACTCTTCTTCATCACTAGAACTTTCATCAGAGGAGGAAGAGTCGATGTCACTTTCCCATGCTATGTACGCTCTCCTAGGCTTTGATGATTTCTTGTGTGATTTTAATGATTCCTTGTCCTTTCCCTTTTTATTCATTGGACAGTCCGGTTTGTAGCGACCGGGCTTTCCACACTTGTAGCACGTCCCTCTAGTCTTTTTACCTTTCGAGTTATCATCCTTGGAGTGTCTCGATTGTTTCCGGAAGTTTACCAAGTTCTTCTCGGAATGTTGTATGTCGTTCTTTCTCACGTAACGGTTATACCGTTTAACAAACAACCCCATATCTTCGCTTGTGTCCTTTTCTTCTTCGTCGCTCGAGGAATAATCATTTTGCTCTTTTGCTTGAGACTTCGAGGAGGAAGTCTTGAGAGCTATCGATTTCTTTTCACTCACCTTCGTTTTGTCTTTCTTTTCCATCTTTTCGCGTTGGTCTAAGCTCAAGAGTACCTGTTCATGCTCTTGTAATTTGCCAAACAATGTTGTTAAATCTAATAAGGTAAGATCATGTGCTTCTTTGATGGCGTCACTTTAGGCTGCCATTCCCTGTTTAAACATCTTAAGATCTTATTAGTAGAAACATCATTGGAAACAGGTCTACCTAATGAATGTAAACGATTGATGAGATGTGTAAATCTCTTTTGCATGTCAGCAATGGTTTCCCCTTACTCCATGAAAAAGAGATCGAAATCTTGAGTTAATGTATTGATTCTAGCCAACTTAACATCGTTTGTCCCCTCATGGGCTATTTGTAGTGAATCCCACATGGCCTTAGCAGTAGGACAATGGGATACACGATAGTATTCATCTACACCTAATGAGGAGATTAAGATGTTTTTAGCTTTCCAATCATAATTGTATTTTTTTCTCATCGTCATCGGTCCATTGTGCTTCAGGCTTTGGCACAACTACATTATCCGCATTGGTCATAGTAATTTCTATTGGACTATTAAGGATAACGTTCCATATTTTTCTGTCTATGGAGTTTATATGCACACGCATACAGTCTTTCCAATAACTATAATTTTCACCGTAGAAAACAGGAGCCCTATTATACGCCCCTTTAGGTTCGTTTGCCATTTTCTATCTCGTTGTATTTGAAGCACCGAATAATCGGAGCTCTAGATACCACTTGTTAGACTATGGCACGGATCTAGAAGGGGGGGTTGAATAGATCCCCAATTAAAATTTGAGTCGGCGCTACCAATTTAAAATTGGTTTAAAAAATGTTTTAAGTGCGGAAGCGGCCGAGGAAAAATATAGTCTAAAACGAACGGTTATTGGAAAAACGGATATACGTAAGCCTATGGATTTATGACAATTTGGAAAAATAGAATCACAACACAAACTATGCTTATCAATTATTTACTTCAGTTGTAAGGTTACCTAGTTCCAATGATCCAAAATTAAACCAAAACTAGATACACAAGTAAGGTAATTTTGGTTCAAGCAATATGTCAAACACCTGGTGTGCAAAGACACTCCAAGTGATGTTTATGTTGAGTAAGTGATTTCAATCAGCCTAGTACAATGTTTTGTTGTACGTTAGAGTTAAAAACAAGGTTTTAATCTCTTACTCAATTTGTATCACAGTTTTGACAAAAGAGCTTACACAAAAATTACTTATTTGAGCGGTAACGAAAATGCTGAAAATAAAGAAGACAAGTAATTTGGTGAGGCAGTTCCCCCGTCGTCCTCGCTTCGGGGTACGTCTGCCCTCAATTCTAAAACTAGAATTGAGATATATTGAATAGATATCACCTGTTTGAATGAACAGTTTATACAAGGATTGAGCAGTAAAATTACAACAAAAATCTCAATGTGTTGAAAGTTGCCTTCACTCCTTGCCCCTTGATTCAAGCTGAATCAAGTTCTTCGATTTGTGTTGATGGACCTCCGACTCCAGCCACCTTATTGAATAACACGTTGTTGTTCAAATCTTTGGCTCCGACTGATCTCAACAGCACCAAATCGAACCCGAGATCTTCCCTTCAAAATCACTGAATCCGCTACTAGACTTGTGAAGACCACCTCTTCACAATCACCTTCGCTCGATTAACCGTTGATGAAGAATCTCGTCCAAAACCCCCCAAAATTCGAACCAATCTTGGAGGGTAAAACCCCAATAGTTTTATTCAAGAAAGAACCTGTCACAATCTTCAACCCGAGCTTGATTCTCCAATCTAAGCCTCGAACCTTATCACCTTGAATCTCTCACAAATGCATTTCAAAAATGATTGTGTGTAATTGAAATGTTGTGAGATGTTGAAGATGAAGATGATGAATCTTGGACACCTATTTCACTCTTTCTTGTTTTTGAACACATGAATCAAAAGAATATCAAATGTTATTGGACATAAGTGTTTAAGCAAGTATATATAGAGCCCACAAAATTCAGAACATAACAGTATTTCAAATATGAGAGGGAACAAAGTTAAAAACAGTTTTTCCGCGCGAACGGTCGACCATAACAGGTCTATGCGTCGACGCATGGCCTGTGATGTTTTGAATTTCTGGAAATTTCATCAGTATGCGTCGACCATACAGTCGGCGTGTGCTGACCCATTGGAATTCTTTTCCTTTGTGCGCCGACCCTATGGTCGACCAAAGCTTTCATGCGTTGACCCGCTGGAAAATCACTCTTTCATGCGCTGACCCAATGGTCGACACATGCTTTGTGCGCTGACAGTCCTTCCCTTGTTTTTGATGGATACGTCGACCCTTTGGTCGACCCATGTCCTGTAATCCTGCAAAATATTGTTAGTTTGAAGTTTTTCATGCCTTTAGTCATGATTGCATTTTGTCAACTCAATGTATATTTATTTAAGACAAATTAAGACAAGCAAAAGGATAATATGATGAGTGATATGTTGCATCTGGTTAGTGAATCTGGAACTCATACTTTCCAGTCTATCCTGGGAATTTGTCATCATTGAAACCTGCATTTACCAATGTCTTGCAGCTTCGTGTGATATGTGGCGACTTGCCTCCACAGTTTGATCCCTACGTGAGATCCTTATCGCCCATAAAGGCAATCAAAATGTTAGATATTTAAGTGGGGTCCTTTCCTCCGATAGAGGCAATCAAAATGTTTGATCCCTAAGTGGGATCCTTGGCGCCACAAAGGAGATTAAACCCCTATATCCTTATTTAAGATCCTTGCCACCCATAAAGGTAATCAAAATGCCAAATCCCTAAACAAGATCCTTTCCACCCCCTGAAGGGTCATTATGCTCTGAAATATAGATATAAGGTTGCACTGATGGCATCTAAGAAGGAAGAAGCCAATCAATATTACAAAAGTAGTATATTAAAAAAAGATGAAAGGATAGGGAACTACTCATCATCCACTAGTTGATCATTCTAAATCACTTAAAACAGACTCAACATGTTTAAGTCCAAATCAGAATAAAAGGAAGGGGGTATGTCTTTTCGCCATCTCAAAATGATGGACGGAGGTTTCCATAACTTCATCCTTGAGTTACGAGACTCTCTTCTCTAGGCTCTCTGGGGTGTTATGAGCCATTTTAAACAATTTCTCTAAATGCCCTACCTCTTTAAAATTTACGAGAGCCTCAGTAGCCATCTCCTTAGTAAGTTCCTTCATGATGTTTCGCTTTTCTCTTGGCAACCTTATCATTATCTTGCAATCATGAGCACTCTTGTTTGCATGGTTCACCTTGGACTGTAGTCCTTAAATAGTGTAAGAATGATTCTCCCTCTGAGCTTTCTCCATTAGGAAGCATCTCAATAATTGAACTTATAAGATCAAATAGCCTAGTGGAATGCATGCCAATGAGCAACTGATAATCACCAAGAAAATTCTCTAGGAAGGAAAAGTGGCAATCAGAGAACTTCAACCCATTAAAGGTAGGATTATTCCACAAAGAGGGTTCAGGAGGGATAGATTAACCATTTGCTTTCTCATCCCCTACAACCTCGTGGATCCATGATGGCCCAAAATGACCCTTGTCCCGCCATGAATCTTGAGAGGATGAGACCCTTTAGCTCATGAGGTTCCATATTGCTTTGCCCCTCCACCAACAAGTATGCTCCAGGGGAGGGGTGGGGGCGGAGTCACATATTCTTGTATCTTCTACATCTTAATCGGGTGTTCTCTCCTCTCATCAAGAGAGGTCTCTTCCATATTCTCTACAAAGAAGGTACTTCCATTAGCACGTATAAAATGATGAACATAAGATCACATTAAAAGGTGTTATTTCATAAGACATGCCTAAGTACTCCTCTTTCCATCTTCTCAGTCTCGAGTAATGAGAGTGCATGTATCAAGAGTTTGAAAACATTTCAAAATACATATTACTTCCTAATTAAGGGGAGAAAGAGTGCCTACGTCCATCCCTTGGATAATCTAAGGATCTGACATCCATGATAGAGGAAGAAAAGGGTGCCTTGCGCCCTTATAGTCACCGAAGATGCATCACCTTGCCCTCTCACTCATACAAACCTATCTTTCTAATCCTTATAAGGTATCGCGAAAGGCTTTAGCAAACAACTATCTGGTAAGGGGTACAATGTTACCCGACCATTTCTAGGAAGAAATTTTGTACCAAATAAGGAAAGGAACACCCTTACGAAAAAGGATACATCAACGCTATAATAGACTATTTGAAAGGTTCTAATCATACTCCATGCATTCAAAGTAATCTAAGAAGGGGCAACATTGGCGGCCGCCATGAAATCTACCTCAAAGGAAGTAAAAGGGACTAAGACCCATAACACATGAATAACAGGAAGATGGAGATAAAAACATGGAGCATATGGCTTGCCGAAGGTATCCATGTTGGCCCTCTTCGTCCTTGAATAGGGCTCCTATACCACATCCTCTTTATGTATTATGTTAGAGATCCTAATGCCACTATGAAACATGTTAATCATGTTAGTTTTGGAGTACAAGGAAGTAACATCTTGGACATGATTAAGTTTGCATTTCTTACCGATTTTTATTTTGTGTTGGAAGAACGGAAATACAACTTTTTTCTACCCTGGGAAGAAGAATGGATTCTTCACTTTCCCAACTGTCATATGTACTTCTCAAGAAAGAAGATAATGGGAAATATGAAAGTGAGAAAGTTGAAAAGAGGAAAGAGGAAATAAATAAAGGTTTGTTTTTTGGAAAAAAATGTAACGAAAACCCAACAGTGCAGGCCATACATCCATTCAATGGGGTAATTGCCATGGGAAGTTATTAGAATTTTAAGTAATTATTATAATAAATAGTATTCTATTTGAATTAAGTAAATAAAATAGTAAAAGAATAGAATTAGGCCATTTGTGGGAATTAGAGAAAATAGGTGGTAAGAGTAGAGGAGTTAGTAATGAGTTGGAAAAAAAATACTAATTAAGCAAAAGTGATGGGGTATCTGTCATACCCTAATTTTTAACCATAAGATCTCACCTGTTTCGTTGTTTTTTTTTTTTACTTTAATTTAATATTTTATGTTTCATGGCTAACCAACTCGTGCCAATGCAGTAGCGACGGAGTATAGATTCTTACAGCCACACATCACAAAGACGTGACTAACTCAGTTGAGGTTCAGAAGTTCACAGTTCCAGAGTTTAAGCTTAATTTAAGAAGATTTTTACAAGTTCAATTCAACAACAGAGTGTCAGACGCTTGCATAAAGTAGACCCACTTTGAATTAAGTTTAAGTATACATTCATTGAGTTCAAGGCGATAAATGAGGATGCTACTACATCAATTTAATGTGTTTAAGGCAAGAACCATGAGGAAACCCAATTTGAAATTAAGACCTTAACCACTATTCCAAAGTCATGGACATGAATGTGAAGGGTTGAGATTGGTGATGATGCAACTACACGAAAAAGTTGGCACAGAAGGGGAAGAATCTACAACACTATATTTGAGTTGAATTCCATTATCTTGAAAACCATTCAAAGTGTTATACATACTAAGCAAGTAAATTGTTGCAAATAAAAGCTATATTCGTGGTAGCTTAAGATTACATCCTGACACAAATGCTATGACTACAACAGTTAGCTAGTTAACTATTTTGGAAAGGGAATTGATGGCTTGCATAGGGTGACGGTCCTGAAGTCCCAACGCCTGTGAGCACTTATGTTGTTAAAGTGATGTAACATCCTAGATAGCTTCTGACATGGATATACGGCTCCACCTTAAGCTCCAAATTGATTCCCTTCGGTGGATAAGGATACCTGGTGCGCCGTTGTCACTTGGGGCCTGAGAAAAAAGCAGATAGTCAACATGTGAACACAATTAGTAACTTTGAATTACCTGCAGCTACCGCTAACGTATCCATATCCCACGTTATTTCCACAAGGGGTAAATCCTACATAACTACCAAGGGCAGAGTTTTGCTCTCATGCCAAGGAGTGTTTATGCTTTAAGAAGCCTATACCTTCGCGGAAGAACCCCTGCACGTCAGAGCAGAAGTCTCAACACAATAGAGCCGTTCATCTTGGTCTTGAAGCAGAGTTTTGAGCGTGATTTTCAGCAGGCAGATCGGTATTGGTCGTAAGAGTTACATCCTCAGCAGCACTCTGACTCATTTTTCCATCAGTGGGAGCTGAACTTCAACTTTATTCCAAGAATCACAATCTTACTCCAGAGATTCGTGAAGCTAGCCTGCGTTCCCTGCAAACCAGCGGCACAATAGAAATCATTCAAAGAAATAAGAGGGAATAATTGAAGACATCACGATCCAAATTGAATTGAAGCAACGACGGCAACGGGATTCTGACCTGCTGCAGATATCTAAAGAGCCCCTTGCAGGAGCTTTGATGGAACTCTCCCACCAGTTGTCCGAAATCCACTTACCTGAGATGCACAAAGTTGTTAATTACTACAGATGTCGTCTTAACCGTTACTAGAGCTCAGTTCGAAAACTCACGTGGAGGAATACGCTGAAGAGTTTCATCCTGCTCACAGACGAGTTAGTGGAAGAAGACACGACACTGTCCTTAAGCCTTGACCACCTGAAGTCTGAATTGGCAGTGTACCTGCATTTAGTCCACAACAATCGATTAAGTGTTACGAGACGCAGACATTACCAAGAAATACACTCACACGGGAAACTTGACAAACCTTTAAACAAATTAAAGCTCACAACAGTCACTTGAAGTTTCGACAGTAACCTCAGTAAGCTAAAGTCTACAGCAAGTATAGAGTGTTACCACACCTTCGTCATCATGAACAATTTATTCAACCCTGTCAAAAGAAGTAGATGAAGTCAATGAATTTGTGAAGTAACTTCAAGCAACAGGCGAAGCGTAATCGAATTGGTTGAGAAATATGAGAATAGTAAAACAAGGCAAGACTTAACTTCAACGCTCCCTACTTTGGTTAACCCCAGGCACCTTCACCAAGTATTTGAAAAAAAACAATGTTAGAAGCGTAACAAACTTGACCTAAACGAGAAGAAAGAACAACAACCTTGCCCTTCTTCTATTTTGACGCAACAGCTAACTCACTAATTTTGTCACCGTATTCACTCTGGGCCGACCCTTTCCTCTTGGCCCAAGTCCCTTGCTATCCGCCCCTGCAAAATAATGAGAAATCCAAATTAGCAATTAGTGGAGGAATATTCCTATGAAAGAAAGGATCCAATCCAGAGTTCCAAGACATTGAATCTGGACAGACAAAGGTGTTAAATGAGATTGACACATGATATCAGAAATTGAGATCTCCATTAAGAAACATTAAGCAAGATTGGACGAAAGAGGAAATATTTGAAATCTGATTTGTCCCAAAAATGGAAATCCAAATCAACATTCAAAATTAATTTAATCAGCTTTCAAATCAAAGATCCTCTCTGAAGCTTATATAAAGAGGGATTTGAAAACGAAGAAGTCGGTAACCACAAATCCACCGATAACCCTCACGCAAAACCCTAACACTCGTAACATAAGAAATCGAGCAAAAAAACTTAGCTTTCAGCCGTCGAAGCCATCTCCAGCCACCGCGAGTTCCAACCTCCGTGAATCCACTCTGCCGCCGCTATCACCCAACCCTTTGGTAACCCTCTTATCTTCATCCTTGTCATTGTATGATTGATGTCTCGATTTTTTGTTTCAGGTATAAACGAGAAGGAAACGAGGAATATTTTTTGAGAAACGAAAAGCGAGAGACAGATTGAGGGAGAGAGAGTAACGATCGGAGATAAGGGAGAGGGAGGCGCGATCGCGAACGACTTGGGAATTAGGGGGGGTGATTTAGGGTTCTGTTCTTGTTGTATGTTGTTTACTAATTAATGATGGTAATCTCACTAACCACACGCACTAATCACTACACACACCCTAATCCTCCACAAGTCACCCTAATCAACCGTTAACCTCACCTTTATTTTTTATTTAATCATCATCAAATCTTTTTATAATTAGCTAAATTAACTTTAATCATTTTTTTTAACATTTTAAATTTAACCCCTTTATTAATTAGTTTAATATCAATTTTTTTATTAACCCTTTAATATAATTGTTTTCTTTTAATAATTTCAAATGGACTTTTTATTTATAAGTAAATAACTAATAACTCTTTTAATTAATCTATTTCACTTTTTTGATAATTTAACAAACTTTTAAAATAAATATACAACTTATTTGTAATACAAATCATTTTCACAATTTAATAACTTGTACCTGTTTAATAAAAACTATATTTGTAATAAGAAAACCATTTCCTTAATTCTTAAAAGGTACATTCACTTGATAATAATAATAATAACCTTCCATAATAACTAAAAAGAACCACTTGTTTCAAAACTAATTAATTCAACTTTTTTAAAAGCTAAATCAAATAACTTTTCTCAAAGTAATTTACCATCTGAAACTTTTATTAAAAAATAATAAAGTTCTTAATATTAATCTTTTTAGAAATAAAATGAAACCAATAAGTAATTTAATTCTTTTTTTATAATCATAAATTAAGTCATTGTAACTTTTATTTAAAATCTTTAACTCGTAGACCAATCTCATCCAAAGAAACATTTTTTTTCATCTTAAAATCAAGCCGTTTAAAGTCAGCCAATTAAAATCAACTCACAGCGCAAAATATAATCAACCGTACACGCTTACACTTCACGACGCATTCACTCTCACACACTTCAGCGCTTTCATGCGTACGTGTATGGCTTTATCATTTCCGCAATTTATTTTACAGTAATTTATATTATCGCATTTACTTTATCGCATCGCATCCGTCCAAAGGAAAAACCTACACATGATTCAACAATTGTGTGTAGTGCATCTCATTGGCATCATATTCCCCATGATCCTTGATCCCATTCAAGTCGATCTTCTTAAGTTTAGGACCTCCCCCTAGGAAGGACCTTTATCTTTACAACATAGACAAAACAATCAACAATTAAACACAATACAAATCAAATAATCTTCAAACATTCAACAACTCAATACAACTTTATTCAAACACAATAGAGAAAAGGTGCCAAATCATCTTAAGCGAGATAGAATCTCCACCCCACAACAATACAATCAAGCCGTAGGGACTTTGCCTTAAGAGAAATAAAGGCATACTCGTCAAACAATCCGAGTACTTAAGCCCTTTCCTTAAGACGATGCAAAGACTATTTTCCTACAACCTGTGGCAGTTAAATCTCCCTTAAAATGAAGACACATCTCTTCTCCTAAAATCAATCAATCAACTACCCTAAACCCGTAGGAACTTTGACCACAGTCAAAGAACTCCTCAAACCCTTTAGGGGAACTACAGATACTCTGATTCCACTCCCGTAAGGATATGTAGGCATAAGATGCGACATCTTATCGAGTATACTTAGAAATAAACCCCCTAGGTCTCTAAACTCTTAAGCAGATAAACACTTAAACAAACATAAAGCAAGAGGTTCCTGTAGGATACTACAGAAACTTAGGATGCTAGTACCTTCCCTAGGTTTATCCCTTCCTTTGGACAAATCAAAGTTCGGTTGCAAAATGAATTAAAGATTCAAACTAATCAATAGTTTGGTATCCGAATTTCACCGCGACAGTATCATATATTCTAAAAGTAGGGAAAACGCTAAGTTTTTAGAGAACCATCTTATATACGTAGAACAAGAGGCAAAAAGGAGAGAAAGAACAAAAGATAGGAATTTGGATAAGTAACTCATAGAAGTTGTTCAATTCAACATCAACTGCCGAAAATCTAAGGTAAGGGGGAGAAAGGGATACCAATCAAGGTGTATTGCATGAAGGGTAGAGATGAGAGGTCCTTACTCTCTTTAAGGATATTAGGATGTGATTGATTCTGAATTTTCTTTGAGGTTTTGATATTGTTGGTTGTTATAATGATGAAATTCGTTTGCCTATATGTATACTATTTGTTGTTTTTAAATATTGATGTTTTCCACCATGTTTGAGGGTTTGGAAGGTTTTAGGGTAAACATGAATTGATGAGATTGAATGAATTGGATGATGTAGTTCTGTGATTTAGAATGTCCTAAATTGTACTATAACATGTGATATAATTTTTCTGGGCATTTGATGATGTTTGAGACTGAATTTGGGAAGTTTTGAGGGTGAATTCACTTAGCAAGAGTTCGCTCAATGAGCTGCTGTGTTCGCTGAAGCGAATGTGACAGGGTGAGGGTTCTGGTTTTTTGTGACTTTCGCTTAGTCAGGGATGTGTCGCTCAGCAAAAGCTCACTAACTCGCTTAGCGAGATAAGGCTTCGTCAACAAGGAGAGATAGTGATAAGTTGTTGTTTTATGTTGAACTTTTGATATGTTTTTCTATGCCAATGATGATTAGTAGTTTTTTGGTGATGCTCAATAGGATTAATTAACCTGTTGAGATAATGTGTAAATATATGTCATGGAAGAGATTGATAGCTTCGTAAATTGTTATGTTTATACTATGATGTGTTGTTGTTTTTGGTGAAGTAACTTGAACGAATACCTATGAAGTTACATTTATTGAGCTATTGTTGTTTGTTGTTGTTTATTGATGATGTAACTTGAATCGATTGTTGTGTATGATGAATGATGTGATGCATAAATTGTGAAATGTGTATGGGGATCCTTTTGGTGTACCTCTTTGTGATAATGCATGTTGTTAAGAGCCATGCATCATGGTGTACGAGCTTTGGTCAAATTTTGGTGTGCTCTGGTCCTATGGTGGGGATTAGGAGCGAGTAGCCGATTTCATATGAGAATTGGTGAAGCACTATGGTGATGGTAATTATTTCGTGTGCTCTGGTCCTATGGTGGGGATCGGAAGCGAGATGGACCTGAGTGTTTATGAATGGTACCACATGCATAATGAGTCAGTTATGAAGTATATTTGCATATATGGTTGCACGTGTAGTTGATTGTTAATGATGTTGATTATTGGACGTGATTATGTAATTGATTCTATGATTTGGGTGTGAGAACATGTTATTGATGGATGTGTAATGAATGTGTGTTCATTGTGTATTCTCTACCTTAGCATTCTTTACACTGTTTTTATTGGTTTTTCATTTCTCACCCCCTTTGCTTTATTTTTCTCACCATGGGCATCTTGCAGATACTCAGGAATAGAGTTTGCTACACTAAGTGGAAGTTTGCTCACCATGGGCTTTATCATTTCCGCAATTTATTTTACAGTAATTTATATTATCGCATTTACTTTATCGCATCGCATCCGTCCAAAGGAAAAACCTACACATGATTCAACAATCGTGTGTAGTGCATCTCATTGGCATCATATTCCCCATGATCCTTGATCCCATTCAAGTCGATCTTCTTAAGTTTAGGACCTCCCCCTAGGAAGGACCTTTATCTTTACAACATAGACAAAACAATCAACAATTAAACACAATACAAATCAAATAATCTTCAAACATTCAACAACTCAATACAACTTTATTCAAACACAATAGAGAAAAGGTGCCAAATCATCTTAAGCGAGATAGAATCTCCACCCCACAACAATACAATCAAGCCGTAGGGACTTTGCCTTAAGAGAAATAAAGGCATACTCGTCAAACAATCCGAGTACTTAAGCCCTTTCCTTAAGACGATGCAAAGACTATTTTCCTACAACCTGTGGCGGTTAAATCTCCCTTAAAATGAAGACACGTCTCTTCTCCTAAAATCAATCAATCAACTACCCTAAACCCGTAGGAACTTTGACCACAGTCAAAGAACTCCTCAAACCCTTTAGGGGAACTACAGATACTCTGATTCCACTCCCGTAAGGATATGTAGGCATAAGATGTGACATCTTATCGAGTATACTTAGAAATAAACCCCCTAGGTCTCTAAACCCTTAAGCAGATAAACACTTAGCAATAAACAAACATAAAGCAAGAGGTTCCTGTAGGATACTACAGAAACTTAGGATGCTAGTACCTTCCCTAGGTTTAACCAACCCCCGGACCTATAACTCTCTAAAACCTTGCATTTGCATTGCATAGTGCGAATTTCGATATTTATCCCTTCCTTTGGACAAATCAAAGTTCGGTTGCAAAATGAATTAAAGATTCAAACTAATAAATAGTTTGGTATCCGAATTTCACCGCGACAGTATCATATATTCTAAAAGGAAAACGCTAAGTTTTTAGAGAATCATCTTATATACGTAGAACAAGAGGCAAAAAGGAGAGAAAGAACAAAAGATAGGAATTTGGATAAGGAACTCATAGAAGTTGTTCAATTCAACATCAACTGCCGAAAATCTAAGGTAAGGGGGAGAAAGGGATACCAATCTAGGTGTATTGCATGAAGGGTAGAGATGAGAGTTCCTTACTCTCTTTAAGGATATTAGGATGTGATTGATTCTGAATTTTCTTTGAGGTTTTGATATTGTTGGTTGTTATAATGATGAAATTCGTTTGCCTATATGTATACTATTTGTTGTTTTTAAATATTGATGTTTTCCACCATGTTTGAGGGTTTGGAAGGTTTTAGGGTAAACATGAATTGATGAGATTGAATGAATTGGATGATGTAGTTCTGTGATTTAGAATGTCCTAAATTGTACTATAACATGTGATATAATTTTTCTGGGCATTTGATGATGTTTGAGACTGAATTTGGGAAGTTTTTAGGGTGAATTCACTTAGCAAGAGTTCGCTCAATGAGCTGCTGTGTTCGCTGAAGCGAATGTGACAGGGTGAGGGTTCTGGTTTTTTGTGACTTTCGCTTAGTCAGGGATGTGTCGCTCAGCAAAAGCTCGCTAACTTGCTTAGCGAGATAAGGCTTCGTCAACAAGGAGAGATAGTGATAAGTTGTTGTTTTATGTTGAACTTTTGATATGTTTTTCTATGCCAACGATGATTAGTAGTTTTTTGGTGATGCTCAATAGGATTAATTAACCTGTTGAGATAATGTGTAAATATATGTCATGGAAGATATTGATAGCTTCGTAAATTGTTATGTTTATACTATGATGTTTTGTTGTTTTTGGTGAAGTAACTTGAACGAATACCTATGAAGTTACATTTATTGAGCTATTGTTGTTTGTTGTTGTTTATTGATGATGTAACTTGAATCGATTGTTGTGTATGATGAATGATGTGATGCATAAATTGTGAAATGTGTATGGGGATCCTTTTGGTGTACCTCTTTGTGATAATGCATGTTGTTAAGAGTCATGCATCATGGTGTACGAGCTTTGGTCAAATTTTGGTGTGCTCTGGTCCTATGGTGGGGATTAGGAGCGAGTAGCCGATTTCATATGAGAATTGGTGAAGCACTATGGTGATGGTAATTATTTCGTGTGCTCTGGTCCTATGGTGGGGATCGGAAGCGAGATGGACCTGAGTGTTTATGAATGGTACCACATGCATAATGAGTCAGTTATGAAGTATATTTGCATATATGGTTGCACGTGTAGTTGATTGTTAATGATGTTGATTATTGGACGTGATTATGTAATTGATTCTATGATTTGGGTGTGAGAACATGTTGTTGATGGATGTGTAATGAATGTGTGTTCATTGTGTATTCTCTACCTTAGCATTCTTTACACTGTTTTTATTGGTTTGTCATTTCTCACCCCCTTTGCTTTATTTTTCTCACCATGGGCATCTTGCAGATACTCAGGAATAGAGTTTGCTACACTAAGTGGAAGTTAGCTCCCAAAGTTACTTCGTTTAGTTCATCGTTGTTTAGATGTCTTGTTATGTCTTTTTGAAGTTTGAAAACAAGAAGTTTTTTGAAAAAGGGGGAAGATTTTGAAAATTTAAGAAGGGGAGGAGATGAAGTAACTACTCTAGAAAGCAAAATAAAATCTAGAGATAAGAAGGATCTAACCAAATTGTAGCACACTTCATAGCAAGAGAAATAAGAGTTCCATCCATCTTGAAGCATAAGTGTAACACCCTTTTCTACCCCAAAAATATAATGGCAAATCATTCATATTTATCAGAGTAATATTTTAAACATAATAAAAATCACCTCAAAGGGCGTACATTTCTCAATAATTCAAATCAAAGTCAATGCTCCGTAAACAACGAGTTTTCCCAAAATTTTTCAAATGGCAACGGAACTCAAAAAGGAAAATCCAAAGTTTTCCTTGCACAACAACATAATCAAAATAACAAAAATCAATAAAACATGGTTTAACTCAAAGACCCCAACCCGATGTTACACTATCAGAGCAAGACCCTCTAAGTCAACCAAAAATGTCAAAAACTCCAAAAACTCCTCGTCGACATCCACGACTAAACCTGGTCATCTACACATTACCCACGTGGAGGTAACATTCAAACAGGAAGGGTGAGTAAAACGATTCATAATAATCAATATAGGAATCAATATATAAAATAACGTCATTTTTCATATTCAACATCATCATAATCATCAAGAAAACATCAAAAAGCCATAATATCATAAATTACACCAAATTGTCACAGAAATGCAAATGCAACAAGACTCATGCATGTGGTATCAATTCATCAAAGTTCGATGGACATTGGGCCATCAACCCTCCATAGATCCCCATCAATAGGATCGATTCTACACAAGAACCGGAGCATAACAAAATACTTCACATCCGCACAATGGGACTGAAGTCACAAGAATAAAACACTAGACCAAAGTCCGGAATGCATATGAATGCATGATGCACACGTCAATATCATCCTCATAATAAACTCATTAGGTGCATCATCATTCATCAAAATCATCATAAAAATCATGTCATCATATAATCATAAAAAACTCATGGAATCAACATCATAACTCATCATCATTACTCATAAAAATCATCATACAATCATGTATTAATCACATAGGAATCACAGTCATACTCCTGGTAATTCATCAAGAAAATCACAACATCAAAGCATCAAAATAGCACTGCACAAGAACACAATTTGCGAAACTCTGCTACGTTCGCTGGACAGTTCGTCGTGCGAGTGTGGGGCTAGTGTTCGTCGTGCGAACTCGTGATTACAGAAAAATGCTGTTATGCACCAGCACCAAAGCCAGCCCAAAAGTCCCTATGATTTCCTTCCCCAATGCCCCAAAACATCCCTAAATCATTCCTAAGGTATTACGACGATAAAGCACAAAATCTATGACTTATTAGGCCAATCCCGTATCATATTTACGCCTCTAATTCCCATAAAATCCTTACAATTTTCCCACATTCATTAGAGTTCTCATAATCAATTACCCTATACGGTTAAAACCTCAACAACAGATTTTGGCGACGAAGGCCTAATTTCTCTTACTCCCAAATCAACCTCAAACCTATCAGACCATCAGTTCAAATCCCTCAAACTCATTAAACTCACCAGAAAGGCAACAACAATTCAATACTCAAAATCCCTAAACCCTTAAATCGACTTTAAACACATTGAATCGCATATTGAAAACAATGAAGGTAATACTCCCCATACTTAAACAACCTTAAAAACAGATTTGGCCACGAAGGCCTAATTTCCTCAAACTCAAAAACCCCCTAAATCCTTAAATCAGCTTTAAATACATTGAATCGTATATTGAAAACAATGAAGGTAATATCCATATACTTAAACAACCTCAAAAATAGATTTGGCCACGAAGGCCTAATTTCCTCAAACTCAAAAACCTCCTAAATCCTTAAATCATCTTTAAATACATTGAATCATATATTGAAAATAATGAAGGCAATACTCCTCATACCTTAATTGCCGACTCTAAGTCTTTCTCCATGATTCTTGGAAACCTTGCGAAGCTTCTGCCTTAATCCTCTTCCTCAGAGCTCTGGCCTTTATTTCTTCTCTTTTCACGGTCTAACAAGAATGAATTCTAATTCCCTCAAAATCCCTTTTTGTTAAACCTAACTTTGGGCCTTTAAAATGAGCTTTCCAATTTCACCTTCACTAGCTCCTCCTCAAATGTCCATTTTTTCCTTAATTCACTTATATTTATTTAAATTAACAATAATACCAATATATTCATATTATATACTATTATTTAAATAAATAACCCAAAATCCATAATTCTCAATACTTCATACCTACCACCGCAAATCACCAAAAATACGAATATTCCTATTTAAATAAATTAACTATATATTCCAAGAATTTGGGGTGTTACAACTCTCCCCCACTTAAAAGAATTTTCGCCCTAAAAAATTACCTCAAGGAAACAGAGTCGAATACGACTCCCTCATCTGATCCTCACGCTCTCAAGTCATGCTCCCTACAGCTGGTTCTCCCCAAACTACTTTTACCAAGGAAATCTCTTTACGTCGCAGTTGCTTCACTTCTCGTTTATCAATCCGTATTGGCAATGCCTCAACAGTCAAATTATATATCACTTGTACATCATCCATCTGAATCACATGTGACAGATCTGGAATGTACTTCCTCAACGGAGACACATGAAACACATCATGCAAATTCGCAAGCGATGGCGGTAAAGCAATATGATATGTTACTTCTCTCACCCTCTGCAAAATCTGATACGGACCAACAAAATACGGTGTGAGCTTTCGAGACTTCAAAGCTCAGCCAACACTAGTTACTGGTGTAACTCTCAAAAACATGTGATCTCCCTCTTGAAACTCAAGTGCTTTCCTCCTCTTGTCATGATAACTTTTCTAACGACTCTGTGACGCTTTCATCTTTTTTTGGATCATCTTAATCTTTTCAGTTGTCCCTTACACAATCTCAGGTCCGAGCATAACACTCTCGCCTGACTCATACCAACACAAAGGAGTCCTACATCTCCTACCATACAATGCCTCATACGTTGCCATTCCGATACTAGAATGGTAACTGTTGTTGTAGGTAAACTCAATCAACGGAAAATGACTATCCTATGATCCACCTTGATCCAATACACAAGCTCTCAAAAAATCATCTAAAGACTGGATAGTTCTCTCTGTCTGTCCATCCGTCTGTGGATGATAGGCAGAACTCAACCTCAACTTAGTACCCAAAGTTGTCTGTAACCTCTCCCAGAACCTCGATGTGAATCTCGAATCTCTATCAGACACAATACTTGAAGGAATACCATGCAGTTTCACAATCTCATCAATATACAATTTGGCCAGCTTCTGCAACGAATAATTGATCCTCATCGGTATAAAATGAGTCGATTTGGTCAATCTATCAACAATCACCCAAATTGAATCATATCCCTTCAAAGTCCTCGGTAGACCTGTCACAAAATCCATAGAAATGCTATCCCATTTCCACTCTGGAATATTCAACGGTTGCATCAGATCCAGCGGTCATTGATGTTCAATCTTGGACTTCTGACAAGTCAAACAAGCATACACAAACTCTGTAATTTCTTTCTTCATCCCTGGCCACCAAAACAATTTCTTCAAGTCTTGATACATTTTTGTGGCACCCGGATGAATACTTAACCCACTTCTGTGACCCTCTTCAAGAATGCTCTTCCTAATTTCTGGCACATCTGGAACACACACCCTATCTCCGAACCTCATCACAGCATTCTCATTGACCCGAAAATCACCCCCGTTACCTTGGTTAATTAACGTGAGACGATCCAACAAACTCAAATCAGATTTTTGACCTTCTCTAATTTCTTGGAGAATACCACTAGTCAACTTTAGCATACTAACTCCACACTGTTAGGAGTCTCTTCTCACACTAGACTCATATCTTTGAATTTTTCAATCAGTCCTAACTCTCAAACCATAAGCATCGACATATGCAAGGACTTCCTACTTAATGCATCAGCTACAACATTAGCCTTACCAGGGTGGTAACTCAATTCAAAATCATAATCCTTCAGAAGTTCAAGCCATCTCCTCTGCCTCATAATCAACTTTTTCTAATCATAATATATTTCAGGCTCTTGTGATCACTGAACACTTTGAACCTGGACCCAAAAAGATAATGTCTCCAAAATTTTAACACGAACACCACAATAGCCAACTCTAAGTCATGCATAGGATAATTCCTTTCATGAACCTTCAGTTGTCTGGAAGCATAAGTAACAACCTGACCATTCTGCATCAGTATACCACCAAGACCCATTTTCGATGTATCACAATATACCACAAAATACTCACTTGGATTTAGCAAGATCAGTATTGGAGCAGTCATCAACTTCTTCTTGAGTTCTACAAAACTCCTCTCACATGCAACATCCCACGCATAAGCTTGACCCTTTCGAGTCAACTGAGTCAATGACAATGTCAACTTCGAAAAGCCTTCTATAAACCTATGATAATAACCAGCTAAGTCAAGGAAACTTCGAATCTCAGAAACTGGTTTTGGAGCTTCCCATTGCGATACAGCTTCAACCTTTGACATATCAACCGGAATAACTCTACTCGAGATCACATGACCAAGGAAACTCACTTCCTTTAACCAAAACTCATACTTTGACAGTTTTGCATACAACTGCTTCTCTTTCAATGCTGATAACACAATTTTCAGATGCTTAGCATGATCCCCTTTACTCTTCGAATATATCAAAATATCATCAATGAATACAAACACAAACTTGTCCAAATAAGAATGGAAAATCCTGTTCATATACTCCACAAATACACATGGTGCATTAGTCACACCAAATGGCATTATGAGATACTCATAATGTCCATACCTTGTTTTCAAAGCAGTCTTCTGAATATCTTCAGCTTTCACACAAATCTGATGATACCCAGATCTCAAATCTATCTTACTGAACACACTTGCAACAACCAACTGATCCATCAAATCATCAATCCTTGGAAATGGACACTTATTCTTGATAGTCACCTTGTTCAATTGTCTATAATCCACATAAAGCCTCACAGAACCTTCTTTTTTCTTAACTAACAAAATTGGTGCACCCCACAGTGACACACTCAGAAAAAAACCTCTCTTCAAGCAGATCTTCAAGTTGATTCTTCAACTTCTTCGATTCCGGTGTGGAATTACGGTATGGAGCCATCGCTATAAAACTAGTTCCAGGAACTAGGTCGATCGTAAACTCCACTTCATGTTCCGGTGGTAAATCATTTATCTCATCAGGAAAAACTTCCAGATAATGCACCACCAGAGAAGGCTCTTTTAACAACATATGGGCCTTCATAATTAGGAGTCCACTTGCCCCTAGAATCAGTGGTAAAAGTCGAGATCTTTTTGAGCACGAGGTCTCCTTCTCTGAATACACGAGATCACACCCTCTTATCAAATTCTTTCTTCATTCTCTGTTGATACAATTGGCCATGAAACAAGCATTCATTCTTTTCTCTTCAATCATATTCAACTGGTTGTATCTACTCTAACACCATTCAGCCTAGGTAATTTAGCTTCCATCAAAACTCTTATAGAAGGGATTTCAACCTCTATCGGAAGCACTACTTCCATACCATAAACAAGAGAGAAAAGGGTTGCCCCTGTTGAAGTGCGAACGGATGTACGATACCCATGCAGGGCAAAAGGAAGCATATCATGTCAATCCTTGTATGTAACAACTATCTTCTGAATGATCTTCTTAATGTTTTATTAGCAGCTTCAACATCCCCATTCATTTCGGGTCTGTAAGGAGAAGAATTATAATGCTCAATCTTAAACTCATCGCATAATTCCTTCATCATCTTGTTATTCATATTTGACCCATTATCAATGATAATCTTGCTCAGAACACCATACCGACAGATGATTTGGTTCTTGATAAGCTGGACCACTACTTGCTTGGTCACATTGGCATATGATGTCTCTTCGACCCATTTGGTAAAATAGTCAATAGCCACCAATATGAAACGGTGTCCGTTCGATGCTTTAGGCTCATTCATTCCAATAATATCAATGCTCCACATGGAGAAAGGCCATGGAGAAGAGATAACATTGAGAGGAGTTGGAGGCACATGAATTTTGCCAGCATAAATTTGGCATTTATGGCACTTCTTCACATATTTGCAACAGCCAGATTCCATTGTCATCCAATAGTAACCTGCCCTTAACATTTTCTTAGCCATTGCATGTCCATTGGCATGGGTACCAATGGATCCTTCATGAATTTCTTTCATCAACATGTCTGCTTCACGCTTGTCTACACATTTGAGCAGGATCACGTCATAATTTCTCTTATATGTCACATCATCATTCAAGAAGAAACTACCAGCCAATCTTCTCAAAGTTTTCTTATCTTTCTTGGATGCCTCAAGTGGGTACTCTTGATTCTGAAGAAAACATTTAATACTATAATACCAAGGTTTATCATCAACAACCTCTTCAACTGCAAACACATGAGCTGGTCTATCAAGGCGCATAACATCAATTTTTGGCACATCATTCCAACGATGCACCATAATCATAGAGGATAAAGTCGCTAAAGCATATGCCATTCTATTCTCTGCTTTGGGTATATGGTGAAACTCAACCTTATTGAAGAAAGTTGAAAACCTTCTTGCATAATCACGATAAGGAATCAAATCAATTTGACGTGTCTCCCATTCCCTTTTAATCTGATTAATCACCAAGGTTGAATCTCCATATACATCAAGGATCTTAATTCTTAAATCAATAGCTTCTTCCAAGCCTATAATACACGTTTCATACTCAGCCGCATTATTTGTGCAAGTGAACATTAACCTTACGGTGAAAGGAATATGAGAACCATGAGGAGTAACAACAATCTCCCCAATACCATTGCCATACTCATTAACAGGTCCATCAAAAATCAAACCCCAACAGGGTCCAGACTCGAGCCCTTCTTCAGGTAATGGTTCCTCACAATCTTTAACCTTTAGATACATCACATCCTCATCAGGAAAATTAAACCGGATAGGTTGATAATTATCAATTGGCTGGTGTGCCAAATGATCAGTCAAAACACTTCCTTTTATCGCTTTTTGAGTTGGGTACTCGATATCATATTCTGACAACAACATTTTCCAAGGAGCAATCCTCCCAGTTAAAGCATGCTTTTCAAAGATATACTTGATTGGATCCATTTTAGATATGAACCAAGTTGTACGATTCAACATATACTGGTGGAGGCGCTTGGCAGCCTTGGCTAAAGCACAACATGTATTTTCAAGCATTGAGTACCGAAACTCAAAATCAGTGAACTTCTTGCTCAAATGATAAATGGTGAATTCTTTTCTCCCAAATTCATCTTATTGACCCAAAACACAGCCCATAGACTCTTCCAGCACAATCAAATACATGATCAAAGGTCTTCCTTCCATCAGAGGAGACAAAATAGGAGGTTCAAGTAGATACTCTTTAATTCTTTCAAAAGCTTTCTGACAATCCTTTGTCCATACATAACCCTGATCTTTGCGGAGAAGTTTGAAGATCTACGCACATGGGGAAGTCATATTGGATATAAATCGGAAGATATAGTTCAAACGTCCCATAAATCCTCTTACTTGTTTTTCTATTTTGGGCACAATCATTTTCTAAATAGCTTTAACTTTACCAGGATCAACTTCAATGTCTTTCTGACTGACAATAAAGCCCAACAACTTTCTAGAACGGACACCAAAAATACATTTATTAGGATTCAGATGGAGCCTAAACTTTCTCAAACGTTGAAATAACTTCAATAAATATTCAATATGACCTTCTTCAGTCCTCGACTTACAAACCATATCATCCATATAGACCTCAATTTCTTGATGGGGCGATTCGCAAGTGCACGAATAGCGTCAAAGTAATATAAAAGATTATTGATCTCACAGAGACCAAACGTCAATCTATCGATTACTATTGTTACGGTGTTTATCTAAGGCAAATCAAATAAAGGATTGGGTTGTGCGAAATGAAAGTAAAGTGCAAAAATAAATTCAATAATAAAGCAGCAGGCATATATGCAATTCATATAGCTACATAGTATTCCAGATGTGTACATATAAGATTCCTTATAGGGTAATATTTTCTACTCATGAAAAGAACTAATTTAACGGGAACTGTCGCTTTCGCATATTTAGAACCGAGTTTATCCCTAATCGACCCCTCTTATTGTCACTTATAAAAAGGTGTACATTGCGTTAGGATTAATAAACCTATTTTTAAGAAACATAGTTTCTTGACTTAGTCGAAAAGTATTTTAACCTGGAATTTCTAACAAAAAGAGGTTCTTGCGAACCAGACTTTAAATCCATAAACGCGTCTGAAAACAGTTTAAAATTGGTTTTCTTAAATATTAAAGATCCCTAATTGACTGAGCCAAGCGCTTTCGCTTCCTTGGAACAGTCAAAACTAACCAAATTTATCTAAAGGTTGGACGGCTTTCGATCTTACCCAACAAATTTTAAGTACAGAAAATAAGTGTTAAAAGTTAAAACAACCCCTAAGTAATTCTACCGACAACCGTGTGAAATACTAATTATAACTATAATCCTCACATCCTAGCCCTTAAGATTAGCCGGACATGGTAAATAAATACGAGTAAATAAAGTGCGGGTAAGTAAATAAATAAAGTGCGATGCGAGAAATAAAGGGTGCAGAAAATAAAGGCGGGTAAACAAATAAAAGTCAATAAATAGACAGAAACCTGCTCTAAATGAGAGGCTTTAAAATCTTGTACAATTGGAAGTAAAAAGACTGAAATAAAATGGCGGCAGGATTAACTTCTACCCAAGTGCTCCAAACTCGATTACACAGTGTGATAACCCCTCGATGTGAGAATTTTATCACTTTACAATAGGTGAAATTTATGGCTGAGTTCTGTTTTCTAAGCTTGGATAATTTGAAATGAAATAGAACTCTTCTATTTATAGTGGTAGGAAAGTACAGGTAAAGACAAGAATGCCCCCAACTCCTTTTAGGAGGGAAATGGTCGTGTGAAGGTGAGCCCGCCACCTCCTTGTGGCACCCGCCACATGAACTAGGGTGAAAAGGAGTGGGAGACGTGGCAGTTGTCAGCAGTTGGCTCATATCCAATGTGTGGCATTACGGATGGCAACGGGGCAGGTCGGGGGCGGGTTTTACTATACCCGCACTCGCACCTGCCTCCATGTAACACACTCGCCCCCGCCCCCAAACTCAACCGGGGGTAAAAGTTTACCGCCCAGACCCGCCCCCAGTAGAGAACGGGTGCACCCGCCCCGCCCCCACCCGCAAAAAAATTAATTTCTTTTTAATTGCAATAAAAATTAATAGTTTAATTAAAAAATTGATTATTTTAATAAATTAACTATTTATTTAATTAAAAATTTAATTAGTAAATGAATATTAATTTGATTAATTTAATTATCTTAATTGCAATAAAGGTATTAATAATTTAATTAAAAATATAATTAATAAATGAATATTAAAATAAGTAAAATAAGAGAATTACACTAAAATGCATTATTCGGGGGCGGGGCGGGTCTTAGTGTCTCCCCGCACCCGTACCCGCACCCGCAATTAAAAATCGGGTTTTCCCCGCACCCGCACCCGTACCCACTCAAACCGGGTTTTCCTCGCTAATTTTGGGGCGGGTCCGGGCGGGTCCCGACGGGTCTGGGTTTTTTTGCCATGCCTATGTGGCATCCCCTATGGCGCCCGCCATGGTGGAAGCCATGTGTACAATTCCTCAGAAAGTAGGATTTTTAGCTTGTTTTTTTTCATTTCTTCTTGAGTAGCTTTGAAAATACAAAAACCTGAAAAAGAAACAAAACAAAGGCATAATACAAGAAAACAGAAATAAAATACTAAATAACGTGCGCGAAATCGAATCAAATAAACAGTATATTTTAGGTCTATCAAATTCTCCCACACTAAAACCTTTGCTTGTCCTCAAGCAAAACATCATGACAGAATAGGGAGATATCCATGAATGATCTGGGCAAAAAGGTCTTATAAGTTCAAGCTAGGATGAAGTGATAGGTGATGACTCAATGAACCATGGGTATCAGAATGACACTTCTTCGTAAAAACGGACATAAGCTTCGTTCTTGCATAAGTCAATCCATATTACCCTATTGTACCTAGGCCTACTTTCGAATCTCCTTTGAGTCCTTTTCATTTTGGTGCAATCACAGTAAGCCCGTTTTCCGTATGAAATCATGGTGAAGTGATCGGTCAGTGCTTCTGATCTAAGCATGGGGTTCTGGTGCACAAAGTGGTGTAACCCCTTTTATTGGCCCACTTGCAGCTGCGGGGGATCGGATCATAATCCGCCCTACCGAGTTCCGTACCAGATACCTCTGAACCAACTGACAATGGGAAGGTATTTTTGTTTTGTTTTGTCTTTATCATTTTTTTTCTTTTTCTTTTTTCGAATTTACAACTTTTTGGGTTAAATGACCTTGTGAGGGTTACCTATACCCGAGTTGCAATTATTTTATTTTTAGCATACCGATCATTCACTTATTTTCATCGAGCCTTCAGTTAGATAATGCTTTGGTCGGAGCTGACTGCTAGGATAAACTACTAAGGGCTTACTATGGATATTCTATTAAGGCCAGGGTAGGCAGGGTATCGGGGTTGGTTTGTGCATTTGTGAAGCCTAAGGTGTTATAGTGATATCGATGTTTCAAAGAGAATTTTTCCAAATCATCTGCATCCTAACATGAACTTGCCTCAAAGGCCAAAAAAATTTCAGGATAGTACACTATTTGCCAAAAAAAGTTCTGGTGGGGAAAAGTAATGAGGGAGTAAAGGTATATTGTAGAATGACTCATTAAGCACAAGTATGTTCTAAAAAAATAAAAAAGAATAATAAGACGGGAAATAAACTAGAAAGCGATAAAAAAAATAAAAATGTGAGATAAAGCGGGAAAATAAATAAAGTCTCCTCCCACACTTAAATTGAATATTGTCCCCAATATTTCAAAATAAGCAAGGGACGAGGTACCTGAGGTGCCTAAGGCATGTTGCCAGTGTTGTCGCCAGCGTGCGGCGAGTACCTAGGGCAGCGGGATCTGCTGCGACAACGGTCGGTCTGAGAAGCTTCAAACGCGTCGAATCGGGTGGTCAGAGCAGCTTGAGATTGCATGATGGTATGCATGAACTTGTTCATCTGCTGCTGAGACTCTTGCATGAACCTCATATTCTCAGATAATTGATGCTGAATGGTGGTGAGCAAATTGTCGTGTCTCTCCTCTCTGGCTAATTGTTCTCGCCACATCTACTCAGATATATAAAATCCAAGAGCGGTACCTGCAGAATGGTAAGAGGAAGACGGTGCAGTGTGTATCTGTGGTACATGGTGAGGCAGTATAGGATGATCGGGAGATCTCTCTCGCCGGTCATACTCGGCATCAGTATCACCGCCATCACCAACAGGAATATTTGGGGGTACTGGGCCTGTAATGGGTGGAGCATCTAAATCATAGGTCCAGTTTCCCTCGAGAGTCACATCCGTGCGTCTGGTGTAAGGCAGAACAACAGATGGGATAGCCCTCCCGTGTATTATAAGCTTGAAACCCCCTTCCTTCCTGACCTTGACTAGTTTCATATCTTTCAAAATTTTCAAATTAATTGTGCGAGGAGGGAGAGGTTTTAAAGTGGCTATCTCAGCATCTAGGTTCAGAGCCTTTGCAATGGACATAATAAGTCCTCTGAAGGCAATAGTCCTAGTGCTCTTAATAGAGGCATTCATATGGGCAATCATGAATGGGACAACATTGAATCTCCTATTTGTAAGGCACCCCTGCAAGAATAGTAACTCTTTTGCATTTACCTTGTTAGGATTCTCCCGGCCAAAAACAGTACAGGCTTGCATGTAGCGAAACACGCGGATGGCCGAGTTATGGATCCTAGAGGCAGCTGAGTCGATGTATCTAGGCTTCTTCCGCCTGTAATATCTTGCCAGAACTGATCAATGTCTCTGCTCATAAAGTAGCCCACCGGGAGGTCAGGAATGGAATCAGGGGTGGTCGAAAATCCAAGTAGGTCTCTGAATCCCTTGTTGGTGAAGGCGTACTCCCTCCCAAAAAGTATGAATGTAGCCATCCCTTCCTCATTGACGTATGGCTCATGGTGGAACGAGCTGAAAAACTCTAATGTGAGGTGCCTGTAAGTCTGGTGCAGCTCGTCAGCATATTCGCCCCATTGGAGCTGATGACACTAGGCTCGATCCCTAGAGCCTTCATGCAGGCCTGGCTGGATACCGGGTCGGTGCCATAGGACGCTATCGAAGAATCGAGTACCTCTCTCTCTGCCTGTCGTCTCTGAAGGCGACGTGCATGTCATCGTGCTGTTGCATCCTGAAAAATAAAACTTAGAAAACCTGAAAGCATAATCATCATAGACTGTCAGTTGACACTTAAAAGAAAACAGCATAAAATAAAATAGTAAAAAGGATGAAAGATAAAGAAAACTATGGGTTGCCTCCGAGGCAGCGCTTGTTTAACGTCGTTAGCTTGACGAACAAAACCTATATGTCTGAAGTAGGCAATGGTGGATCAATCAAGGTATGGCTGGAGTAATCATCGGGAATACCTCCTCCTTCGTAGAGTTTTAATCTTTGCCCGTTTACAACAAATGGGCTACATGACTGTTTATGGATCTCGATTGCTCCTGATTGTAAAACTTTAGTAATTGTAAAAAGACCTGTCCACCTTGAACGGAGCTTGCCAGGAAAGAGTCGTAATCTAGAGTTGAACAGGAGAGCAGGGTCTCCTACATGAAAATCTTTCTTTATGATCTTTTTATTATTCCAGACCTTGGTTATTTCTTTATATATAATTGCGTTTTCATAGGCGGATTGGCGGAGTTCTTCTAGTTTATGCAAATCAAGGATGCGGTTTTGTCCAACAGTCAAATAGTCAAAGTTTAGGGTTTTTATGGCCCAATAGGCCCTATGTTCGAATTCAAAGGGGAGATGACAAGATTTTCCATAGACTAGTTGGTAAGGGGTTGTTCCAATAGGGGTTTTGAAGGCAGTTCTATAAGCCCATAGTGTATCCTGCAACTTTTGAGACCAATCTTTTCTTGATATAGAGACCGTCTTTTCTAAGATTTGTTTTATTTCTCTATTGGATACTTCTACTTGGCCACTAGTCTGTGGGTGATAAGGATTTGCTATCCTATGCTTGACTCCATATTTTCTTAAACGTTTTTCGAAGATTCTTGATATGAAATGTGATCCACCGTCGCTGATAACAAGACGGGGAGTTCTGAATCTAAGGAATATGTGATTCTTAAATAGCTTAATGACTACACGTGTGTCGTTGGTGGGGGAGGTTATGGCCTCGATCTATTTAGACACGTAATCAACTGCAACTAAGATGTACTTGTTTCCTAAGGAAGACGTAAATGGACCCATAAAGTCTATGCCCCAAACATCAAAGAGTTCTACCTCTTGAATGTTTCTTAAAGGCATTTTGTCACGTCTCGAAATGTTCCCAGTGCGTTGGCACCGGCCACATTTGACTATATAGGTCTGTATATCACGCCACATTGTTGGCCAAAACAGGCCTGCTCTTAGAATCTTGGCATGAGTTTTGGATGTGCTAGAGTGTCCTCTATAAGGTGTAGAGTGGCAGTGTTCTATTATCTTTCTTACTTCTTCTTCTGGGACACAGCGGCGGAAAATACCGTATGTGTCTCTCTTAAAAAGGAGTGGTTCGTCCCAATAGAAGTGTCTTACATCGCTAAAGAACTTCTTTCTCTGCTGGTAATTAAGATCGGGGGGTATAATATCGGCAGCTAGGTAGTTTACAAAATCTGCGTACCAAGGTACGTTGCTTACTGCCAGAGATCTCTCAAGGTTCTTAGAAGGTTCTAGGTTGCTTTCTTCTATGGTTTCTATCCTAGTGATTAACCTGTCATAGGTGAAATCATCGTTATGGGGAGTGGGTCTGGTTTTAGATACTCGAGCCTAGAAAGGTGGTCGGCAACTATATTTTATGTGCCTTTCTTGTCTCTAATATCCAGATCAAACTCCTGTAACAGGAGGATCCATCGAAGTAACCTAGGTTTGGCATCCTTCTTGCTCAATAAGTAATGGATGGCAGCATGATCTGTATAAACTATGATTTTGGCTCCTACCAGATAGGATCGAAACTTATCCATAGCGAAAACTACGGCAAGAAGTTCTTTCTCTATGGTAGCGTAGTTAAGCTAAATAGCATCTAGGGTTCTACTGGCATAGTATATAACATGTAATTTCTTATCCTTTCTTTGTCCTAGAACAGCTTCTACGACATAGTCGCTAGCGTAACACATGATTTCAAACGGTTGGTCCCAATCTGGAGGCATCAGAAGATACATGAGTGACATACAATTTACAAGCACTAAACACTAAAGACCAACCAAAACACAGATAATCCTTATTTCCCAAATTCTTCACTTTGTGTTCTCTACATCAATAGGGTTTGGTCTTCACTTTAAATAGCCTTCAGACCTAATGGACTTGGGCCTCTTGAGGTGCACAAATAGCAGCAATCAGTTTTAACTCACTGCAAATCATCTTGCACATTAAAAGGAACAAAATACAAACTTTCCTAAAAAGGCTCAAGGAACCTTTTTATGAAAATTAAGATAATTTTTCATAACATAAATTCCCATAATGTACTCCCATGAATATCGCACACGTGCGAATCAGCACACACTCATAAAACACACTAAAAATACCAAAATAGTCATGCCTTAACTTTCTAGTATAACATGTCCTAGAACATGTCACAACATCATGCAGAACATGATGTCTGACTGTCATGGTAGAATATCTGGTTTAACATCTTGCTAACAACATATTGTTTTACCAAAATGTAGCCAATCCAAAAATCACAGAACTTACACCTCTATTATGTGACATGTGTGTGTAAGTTGTTGATGCATTGTTTCTTCTAATGTTGGTTTGATGATATGAAGAATGGATGGAAGAAACAATCGTGTTATTGGTGATTACTGGGCACTTTTTGACACATCATTTGCTTGTTTATCAAACCTACTGGAGACCTAAATGTTGCAGTGCCTTTTAGTAGAGAAGGCTCAGAAGGAGAAATTTTTTCATAGTATCCTATAATTATAATCCAGTTTGAATGATGCCATGATAAATGCTCAAGAAGACAGAGAGGCGGTAAGGGCCTTAAGAGAAAAATAGGATGCTACAAAGGCATATGTCAAAGAGATAGTTACAGTGGCTCTTTCCCAGTATAAATAGGTGCAATGCCTGTAGCATTTGTTTAAGGGAGCTCTAGTACCAGGAATAGCTTGGAGGAGAAGGCCTTGCTACTCAAAGATGAGGTTGTTGCTACTTCTGTCCAATATTTTTAAAGGTTAAGAAGAAATGGTGCTTTCTTTTATCCTAACCTAGACTTAAACTAGATGGATCCATTTCAGGTGATCCAATATGGTCAGTTGGTGGATGATAAGTAGTCATTCATACTTCAAACCTTTTGTAATATCCTCTTTTTGTAATATTAAGTGGCTCTTTACTTTATATTTGTTGATGTTATTAGTATAGCCCCCTTTTTATGCTTGTACTTTATTTTTGGCTAACTTTATGGCGAAATGGTCTATCACGTGAGGAACTGGGGTACCTGTTAGTAAAGGAGGCTCGCTCGCATCTTCTATCATGATTACAATTTAGGGTTTTAGTTTGCATTTATGTTGGTGAGGGTCTTCTACGAAGATCAGGCACTTTGATGGCCCCAAAGGAGAACGATAAGTGATTATTGTAGTATATTTTTAGCTTATTTTATTCTCATTTTATTATGTGTTTTTATTGTTTTAGTTCAATTTTATGCGCTTTTGTGTTCTTTTGATGTTTTATGGAAATATGTAAGTAATGGACTCAACTGATGTGAAAAGACCAAGAATCGCATGAAAAAGAATTCTCCCCATACAAAATACCTTATACCTACACGGTTAGGTCATGTTAGCTGACATTGGTCGTGTTAGTCAAAGTTGTTACACCTATACAAGGAAACTAGGGACAACACGGGTTGGTCGTGTCCTATGACACAGTTCATGTTGCCTGACAACCCCCCTCCCCCCCCCCCCCCCCCCCCCCCCGTGTCAGGTGACACATCTGTATTGCACCCAGTGACAGTTACAAAATCCAATGTTTTTAGAGCACTTTTGTTACTTTTGGATATTTTAAGCTGATCAAGACTTAATGTTAATGGACCTTAATGATAGTGCAAAAATTATGAGTGATTAATTAAAAGTTTTTTAATAAGTAATACACTTAATCTTAAGGCAAACGGTCACTAGTTACTCCCACTTAGTTTGTAATTTTTAGTTTTGGTTCCTTGCTCTTCTCTGTATTTCTCTGCAATGTTTTTGTTGTATTTTTCTGGATCTTTATTTTAATAAAAATTTTATTCAATCAGGTTACTTATTTGTTTTAATTTCTTTTACTTTTTTTACTTGATTGTGCATGCTATGTTTTTAACTTATTTATTTTTTGTTAACCTCGCCATGAGTGAGTAGTTTTCTAAGGACAAAGGGTCGTGAGATTCTATCTCACGGCGGTTCCTAAATTGGTTTATCTAAACATGAACCATGAGAATAATGAGTATTTTTATTTTAGGAACCAAAATCTTAAATATATATGTGTCGATTGCGAAAGAAAGTGAAACCTAGATATGATCGTTCTTCGAAAGGATATGAATCAATATCAAACTGCAGATTGCTAAACAATTGAGTAGTGAGGAACCCTCCATGACATGGTGACTCATTCTCGATTGAGAAAGTTGTTTAGCCATTCCAAAAACATGTCTAGCACGTATGCCACAAAAGTGGGTGTATTACATATTTATCTACTTTCCTATAATTTGCTTTGATATTCTCATGTTCAATTTCAGATGATCGAGAGGGTGAGTCAAGATAGATGATCACTACCCCATGTCTTGTTTTTATGATCTATAAATGTTATTCCATTTGCACTGGATCTTTAAATATTCGATCTCTTTAGCTACACATCATTAGGATAAAATCAACACTCAAACCCATCTCATTGTAGATTCGATCTTAGTATATTATTCGCATTGTCATGAACTTGTAGCCTTGCAACCAAGTTTTCTGAATTGTTGCCGGGGAGATAATATTGATATAAAAAATTTATTCCAACACACGATAGACTAGAGAAATTTTATTTTGTTTTGTATTTTTTCTCCCTGCAAAAAGCCCTTTTTCAAAATTATCCTCTTCGGAGGGTCTAACCAAGATATAGTCAATTATGAAAACTACAGTCACGGAAACCCATACACCTACACCTATAATCAAGGATGGATGAATTACCTAAATTTTCTTTACAACAAATACCCCCAGTAAGTCACATGACCACTAGCTTCCCAACAATCCAACCTTGAAAGTTTAATGGAGAATTTTGTTGTGACACAAACTCCTAGGAAGTCTAACTAAGAAACTATAATGGAGAATTTTGTTGCGACACAAAATTTCCAAATTGAAGATCCTATAGAACAAAATCTCCATACTAGTGAAGTCCTCAGAAAGCTAGCAACTATGGTTGAGTCCCTCGCGACTCACAGTAAGGCATTAAAGACCCATATATCCCAGCTTGCACACATCCCTCTATGACCCTTCCATGAGGGATATGTGAACATTGTGACAACCAGAAGTAGAAAATAGGTTGAGAGTTATGAGGAGAAGAATAAAGAAGTTGAGGAGAATTTTGGTGAGGAAAATGTAAGGATTAAAGAAAGTCCGGTGACACCATACAAAAAGGAGGTTGTCGAAGAGATAGAGAAAGAAGCACCTTATGTTGCTCCTATAAACTACAAGGCACTGATTCCTTTCCTGCAAAGATTTTTGGAGGCTAAGGTAAGGGCCAGTCTAAAAGGTATGCAAAAATATTAAAAAATATCCATACCAATGTACCATTGACCAAGGTCCTGTCTAAAAGAGAAAATTTGAGGAACATGAAATTGGGGAAATTGTTAATGTTAAGATGGAAGTTTGACCCATGAGGTGGGATATGAAAATGTTGAATTCATAAAGACAAATCTCCTAAAACCACCCCCGTAGGTTCAGAGGTATGAACCACTCCATAGAAAGAAAAAAAAGAATAGTAGTAGATACGAGACATAGCTAGATAGGTAGCCGTGGATCCCTAGGACCACTAAGCTTACGGTTAAAGTACCATCCAAGGAAGAACCACCCTGAGTGTCTGACACGCATGGAACATCAAGCTAAAACGATGTTAAAATAGGTGCTTCGTGGGAGGAAACCCACACTTTCTATGTCGTTTCTTTTTGCAGGTTCTTTTTGTTTTGCGTTCCTCTTCTATTGTGCTTCCTAACTCCTCGGTGAGGTGTTTTATGAGTTTCTCTTTACCCCCTCTACTTTTATAGGAACATTAAGGCCAACGTTCATTTTAATTTTGGGGGGTTTCATTTATTTATTTTATATTTTCACATTTTTATTTTTGATGTGTGTTGTGTGTTGTTTAGGATAGTTTGTGTGAATGTTACATGTATCACTGTTAGATTTCCCCAAATTGAAGCTGTTAAAAACTATTTGAAAAATCTTTTGAGATTGAGAAATATCCGAGAAAGTATATAGGTTTGAAGGGATGATAGGTTGAGTTTAAGGAACCTAAGAAAATTGATAAAATCGGTATTACCAGAACACCCTAAGTTTTTTGAGTAGGATACAAGTCTAACGTGTATTTTGTACCATAGTACTCAGAATCTAAGAAGTACTTCCCAAGTAATTTAATTTGACTGTGTGACATAAATTTGATTCACAGAGCATGTATGACCAGTTGAGAGAATGTATATATATATATATATATATATATATATATATATATATATATATATATATATATATACATATATATATATATATATATATATATATATATATATATATACACACACACACACACACACACACACACACACATATATATATATATATATATATATATATATATATATATATATATATATATATATATATATATATACACACACACACACACACACACACACACACACACACAGATATATATATATATATATATATATATATATATATATATATATATATATATATATATATATATATATATATATATATATATATATATATATATATATATATATATATATATATATATATATATATATATATATATATATATATATATATATATATTGAAGGTAGGAAAACACTAAGAGGAGGGGGGTTGAATAAGGGTTTTCAAAATAAATAAGGCAATAAAAATAACAGGTATTTTTATACTGGTTCGTTTGAACTCAAACTACTCCAATCCACCCGACCAAGGTGATTTCGCCTCTTTCAAGAGAGGACTTAATCCAATAATCAAAAACTGATTACAATCTTTTCACTAAGACAAACTTGTCTTAGTCTTCTCAAGAATACTGACCACAACTTGGTCTCTCAAGGATCTATTACAAAGTAATACAATAAAATGTGTTTAAGTGCTTCTTAGAAAAGCTTTTTTCACAACAGTGATTTTACACAAAATGAAGATCAATGAAACTTTTTGTTTTCTTTTCAGCAAAAGTTGTATGTATGTTGTAGAATGATGCTTTCACACGTTTTAATTTGCTGTTGAAGACTTCTTTAAATACTTCACACCAATTTCTCAAATAGCGTGCAGATTTATCTTCTTTGACTGTTTCTTTCCAGAAGAGGAATGTTCAGAGATATCCTTTTTGTTCTGACATCTTATTTCATACACAAAAGAGGAATAATGTCTTTGGATGTAGACAATGAGTTTGGCAACAGACCTATCTTGATCAGCATCTTTTTAAATGAATGAATATGGAAATATTTCCTGCATCAGACCCTCTGATCATGTTCCGTTTTCTTCTTATCAGAGTAACTCTCTTCCAGAGTTCTGATGATGTTCCATTTTCTTCTTATCAGAGTAACTCTCTTCCAAAAATCTGATGATGTCCCATTTTCTTCTTATCAGAGTAACTCTCTTCCAGAGTTCTGCAGCTTAGTGCTAGCGTGATTATTTTAACAAACTGTTCATCCAGAGGAGCGCTTTAGATCAGAGCAGATCTTCGCTCTTACGTGTTATCCAAATTGTCGCATCGCTGCAAAGAGGGCTGGCAGAAGACAGAAGAGTCGCCACCGTTCGTTATTTATCCCAAAGAGAGGGAAAGGAAACGATAAGAGAAAACCTACGAAAAAGGGAAAAGACAGGTCATCGCAACCAAATCTCGGGTTCGGGAGTCGGCTACGCAAGGGGAAGGTATAAGCACCCCTCACGTCCGTCGTACTCGACGGGATCCACGCTTGTTGTCTAGTCTACGGGTGAAAAACAAACTATTTATGGTTGCTAAAGCTAAAATGGAAAGAACTGAAAAGAACGGAAAGAACTGACTCGATAGGACATCGCCGCCCTATGCCTACGTATTCCCTCGTGCAATGGGAAAGTCAGAGTTAACGTAGTTCGGGAAACTACAGGGAGGATTGCTCGCCAAGATGTCGCGCTTGTGCCTACGTATTCTCATCTGGTACAATAAATCAGAGCAAAACGTAGTTCAGGCTAACTACGGGTAAACGGGGTGTTCACGATCGCACACGGACGAGAGAAAAGGTAGAAGATACTAGCATATGCATTCTAGCAGTTAGGTGTATTGCTGCTCGACCATTGGAGACTTAGGCGTTACCTGTTTGCGGTAGAACGGACGTAGTATGTCATTGGTTTAAAAGGTACGGGTTACCTAAAGGGGGAAAAAGGAAAAGTGCTCGCTAGGATTATTGCAATCCTATGCCTACGTACTCTCAACAGATATGAGAGATCAGAGCAGCCGTAGTTCGGCTAACAATGGAAAATGGTCTCGATCGCACGGAGGCGAGAGGAAAAGGGGGGTCTCGATTGCACGGGGCAAGAGAAGGGATCTCAATCAACAAGGATACGAGAGAAAGGATTCTTGATTGCACGGGGGCGAGAGAAAAGAGTTTCGATCGCACGGGGGTGAGAGAAAAGAGGAACTAGGCCAAGACACGCCTAAACGAGAAGGAACTCGGGACACACACGCTAGAACCTAAGGTGTAGGAGCGAATGCGTCGCGTATTGCCCAAAGGGTATACACTAAACATTCTAGACGAATGAGAGGAGGCCCCCCACTCATCATTTCTCACGTATCTATTACTTAGAACTCACAATGCTCGGTGGTTGATTAAAATACTTGAATTAGAAAGATGTTACCTAACGGAGTGGTTCCGTTGACCCTTGACATTGTGTCAAAGCTCCATTCTAATATTCTCCTCTTTTGATCCTTGACGATGCTTTGAATCGGGACCAATGTCACGCTAAACCATCATAGCTCGACTTATAAGGGAAGTCAAACTTTAAGAGGTCGCGTATTGATTTCCGTGCTATGGACAAGATAGAGAAACGATATTGAGGATCGTTCTCTAATTGAATCGTGTTGCGCAGACCAAAAATAGTGGTATCTCGTCTTACAAGACTTCATCGATCAAAAAAGTCAAAATAAAATCGAAAGATGAAGAGAAATAAGGAGAGAAAGAAGTGGTCTCGGATCCAACATTATTCATCAATAATATGACTGGTAATGAATTACGGAAATGTCATCATCGACCAAAATAGATGAAATGACATAAAGTCGAAAATGAGAAAGAGGAGAGAAAGTCGGTCTCGGATCCTTCATTTCTCATCAATAATTTGACGGAGAATCGAAAGAAACTTCTTCGTCGACCAAAACGGATGAAATGACATAAAGTCGAAAATGAGAAAGAGGAGAGAAAGTTGGTCTTGGATCCTTCATTTCTCTTCAATAATTTGACGGAGAATCGAGGAAACTTCTTCATCGACCAAAAAGGCAAAAATGCCCAATAACAAAAGAGAAATGGAATTTAACTTCTAAAGTAGAAAATAAAATAAAACTCTACCAAAAAAACTTCTAGAAAAAAAAACAATAAAATCCTAAAATAATATTAATAAAACTAAGATAGAAAATAATATAAAGTTCTAAAAGAAAATAAAATACTAATATATTTACATATTCCAAAAGAAATAAAAAATATAAAATTAGAATAATATATATAAAATTGACAAACAAACAGAGGGGAGTACAACAGCAAAACAGGGGTGCAGGAGGAAAAAATTGGTTGGGCCTAAGGGTCCACAATTAGCACCAAAGAAAAAACCAACAACATAGGGGGTTTCAATAAGGAAAACGGGGGTACAACAATTAAAAGAGAAAACAATGGGCCGTGAGGCCCGTTTACCCAATCACAGCAAACCCTAGCCCCATCCTTCTTCTTCAACCCTAGATCCTTGCTCAGAAACAAAAGAAAAATCTCCGCCGCCCTCAATCATGTCGGACACCGTCATCGTCCCTCACTGTCTCCCGGTTATGCTCCTTCCAAACCTCACCTACGAAACCAAACGAACCAACAAAAATAACAATCCTGGTGATTCTTTCAATTCCTGTCGAATACCGATGATAATAGGTGCGAGCTTCGTTCTTGAGGAGAAGAAAATGAAGGTGGTGTGTCTGATGGTTTACGGCGAAGGATCGTGGTTTTTGTTGTTGTTAGATCCGAGTTTGGAGATTTGTGATGAAGTTATTTGAAGATGCTGTTGATTTACGGCTTCGTGATGAAGATCTGAAGAAGGATTATTGTTTGCATGCTGAAGATCTATAAGATCTTCATGAAGAAGATGAAGATTTTCATGAACAAGATGAGGATCCGCAGTTAGTGACGAAGATCTATGGATGATGGTTCGCTTGTCCGTTTCTAGAATAATTCGGAGGTGGAATTAATGGTAAAGGTGTTAGATGGTAAGGATTTGATTGTAGATGTACGTTGAAGGCTTGAAGATGTGCATGAATCTTGAAGATTCTGGAAAAACTGGTGGAAGGTGGATGAACGTATGAATTTCTGGAAAAAGATATATGAACGTAGATGAGTTCATGAATGTTTTAAGAAAACCTGATGAAATTGGATGAACGTGATGCAGGTTTATTGAATTTCTGGGGAATCTGGGTCGTTTTTTAGAACGATGAAGGTTTATGGTCGATTTGTTTCTGTTGAGGTTTAAAGGTTGTTGAAAACGAAAATGGTGAGTGGGTGATGATGAGTTTTTCGTTTCTGGGTATTTTGCGGTGAATGGTGAGTGTTCGAATCTAGAAACAGGTTGAAGCTTTGAGGGTTGAGTTTTTTGGAAATGGGAGATGAAGGTGCTTTTGAAGCTGAGTTTTAGTATGTGAAATCTGGGTTTGGTTGTTCGAGGAGATGAATTTGAAGCTGGTCGAAGGAAGTCAAGTTTGAGGGTGATGAAGTTTGAGTTGGTTTGAGATTTCTGAAAATGGTGAAGAACAGATGAAGGTGAGAAACATGGGTGAAGAACATGATTGAAGGAAGACGATGAAAAGTAGAAGGGAGGCACTGTAGCGGCAGCTAGGGCTGTGTTTAGGGTTAGGGTTCTATGTTAGGGGTAGGAGACAATGAACAGTGGGTAGTGGCGGCTAGACTGATTAAGGCTTAATGATGATTAATAAAGTGCTGATGACAATGGTTAATTAAAGCTGACTCAAAAAACTTAACTAAAATCCTAATTATTATAAATTATCCTAATAGCTAATTAATTAAACAATAACTAACTAAAAAACCAAGTTAAATAATATTATAATATTCTAAAACCAATTAATTCTAAAACTAATTAAACCATATATTTTACTAACTTCTAATTAAAAGAAGAAAAAAAATCTAAAGAGAATTCTAATAAATCTATATTATAAAAATAACATCTATTTCTAAAAACAATAATAAAATTTATTTAAAAACTACCTTCTAAATAATAAAATACTATTTCTATTTATTTCTAAAAAACAATAAAATTCTAGCCAAAACTATTTAATTAAAATCTAAAACCTTTTTCTAAAAGCCAATAAAATAATTCTATGATGATAATAAAAATAAAAACCTAATTTTTATTTTCTAACAAAATACTCTAAACTAATTAAAATTCTATAAATTCTCTAAAAACTCTATTAAAAAAACTAAATAATAAAATATAAAACAAAAATAGCTATAAAAATGCAAAATACCATGGAAAAAACGGGCGATCACCGAAATGCGCCGATATTATCAACATGGATTGAATTATCAAGAGGAGAGCGACTTTTCGCTCGATTTCGACACTGAACTTCTGTTTGAATTGATTTGAATTACCTGAAACGCGAGCAATGCGGCTAAAATCCTGATAAATTCAATTTGGCCGATAACACGGGCAAAATTCGACCTAAATAATATGCAGATGAAAACGAAGCAAAAGCCAGTCAAAGTCGTAAAACCGGTGGGCAAATTTTAGGGTGCAACACAAATGTATCACTTTGTTACTAACGTTTCAGAGCCTTACGTGTTTTGATTCTCAGAGCCTCTGTAGTTGCAGCGTTGAGTTTAGTACACTCAGAGTTTTCTGAATCTTCGCTTTATACTTTACGCTCAGAGCCTTCTGTAGCTTCGCTTTTTACCAAACGTTCAGAGTCTTCTGTAGCTTCGCTTTCTACCAAACGCTCAGAGTCTTCTGTAGCTTCGCTTTTTACCAAACGTTCAGAGGAATATTCTGTTCAAAGGAATATTTATTATGTTATCTGAAACAAAAACACTTGAACAAAATTAGAGTATATATTTTCTTCATACAAAATTTCATTATTGTTATCATCAAAATATTGAGATATATTAAGAATCAATCTGTGTTCTAACACACACACACACACACACACACACACACACACACACACACACACACACACACACACACACACACACACACACACACACACACACACACACACACACACACACACACACACACATATATATATATATATATATATATATATATATATATATATATATATGCATCAAAGAGATGAAAAATGATGGTAAAAGGCAATTGCACCTACTAAATTGGGTAACCCTCGCCTGATTATTCATCCCAATGGTGGTTGAACCTCAACGTCAACCCAAAATAGGAAATAAGTAAACAGACAAAAGTGTATAATTTCATATTCAAATAAAGATGGCAAGTAATCGCTTATCTAGTGTAAAAAGCAAAAAAATATTATCAATCGATCTTGTGCGTGTGATGACTATCATTCTTTCAATTACCTTAATTTAACTATCCGAACAAAAGGGAAGGAAATCGAAAAAAGACTTAATTCAAAAGCATAGTTAGAGAGGTAACTGAAATTAGAAACTTTTATATGTATCTGTTTAACAGTCTTGTGTTCTTGTAATGCCTTTGTTGTCAATGAGTACGAGGGAACCTAGTGAAGGGGTGAGAAACACAAGAAAGGGGGTTTGAATTTGGTTTCAACAACTATGAATTTTTGTGCAGGATTAAAAATAAATACAAACAAGAAGAATAAAAATAAATAGACACGATTATCTTTACCCATGTTCACTATTAAAAAAGCTCCTTCAGTCCATCCACCATGGTGATTTCCCTTTAGACAAAGACTTAATCTAATAATCTCAACAAATTACAACCTCTAAGTGTTAGAAAACAAGTTATCCCTCTCAAGTATCCATACTAATGACTTATTCACTTGAGGAATCTACACTTTGAAAAGTGTTACAAAGGTGTGTACAAGAATTGCTTCTAAACAAGTAGATGAATAATTAAAGTATAATAACACAAAAGTGTTTCTAGCAAGATATGAACAACAACTCCTTTCTAATTTACAAAACTATCTTAAGAATAATCTCCTATAGATTTTCATCGTATCAGCATGAGTTTTTCAAGCTTAAAAGCTTCTTTTAATGCTTCTCTTATTTCTTGTAGAGCAGCGCTCTAATTTGGTTGAGCATTGAGCATCTTCTTCTTGAGCTTACAACTTGGTGCATGCTTCTTCCTTACACATATACTCTCGTGTTCTCTTCAACTCTTTTACTTTTTGTTCTAGTTACCATCTCATGATTATCTCTTTGACTCTTATGGATCTTGGTACTGCAGCATTTAGCACTTTGGCATTTAACATTGCGCTCAGTACACAACAACATTTTTTTGCGTTCACCAGCATCTTTTCAAGCATTCAACTCTTTAATATATAGAGAGCATGAGAATAGATTCGTTGGAGGGTATAATAGGAAACATATTCCAACTGTAATATCCCAATTCTCACTAAAGGAATGGTCACATCATAATACAAAAATCTATCCTTGCTCCACCTAGTCTAGGTAGAGGTCATATATTATTTTGTACTTTTATATTCAAAACTTTATCTAACCATTCTTAATCTTCTATCTTCTAAGTATTCAGATGTAGATTTGATGAAGCATGTTATAGAGAAATCAATACTTGTAACTTCAGAACCTAAGTCTTCAGAGTCTCAAATCTTCGTTCTCTAGAATCATTGTATTGAAAAGCATTCATGAATATTGACTTTAAATCTTGTACACACCAAATCTTGTTTAGCAAAAGCTACACACTAGACAGAAACCATAAAGTACTGAATTTTCTCTAAAATGACATGTGCAATTATCATCAAAACTTAAGGCCAGATGCAGAACCACTCTTGTTCTTACAATCTCCCCCTTTTTTATGATGATAAACCAAGTATTTTGATAGAGCTATTTGTACAGGGTAATAACCATAAAACCTTAGAATCAGAGTTAATCTAACCAGCTCCCCCTGAATCTGTTACTCTCAAAATTCATTTATGCTTGTTCAAAGTCTCACCCTGATCCCAAGACTTACAATATAATTTTGAAGCACAAAGCATACGAACAGAGAAGGAATACTTCTCAGTGACGTCACATCAGAGTTTGGCTAGAACTACCTGGTCTTCATCTCACAACGTTGCTTGCTATCAAAGCACAATTGACGTAATCAGAACCTGATTTGTACTTTTCTTGATGCTTCGCATCATGTATCAGAGCTAGTTTTTTTAATATCTTAGGCATGTCACCAGAAGGTGCATAAATCAACATGTCATAAGAAGGTTCAAAACTTGAACATTTCCTGAAAATGCATTTCTTAATTTGATATCCATAAGGTCCACAATCTTTGAAGTACTAGAGTCTAGCTATCATGCTTTCAGAGAGTTCACAACTTCTAACAAGCCTGAGGTATCAAAGCACTCACAGACGTTCTTTTAGATTATTCTTTTGCTTCTGATTAATGAGTGGTCAAAACCAAATTTTCATTGAATAATGTATTGCATCATAGCAAACTCATTTAGAGCATTCTTCTTGTTTCTTGAACATATCTTCTAATAACCTGTTCTAAAGGATAGTGAACTTTTACAAAGTTCCTGATCAAATATTAAACAAAGGTTAGTGGTAAAAGAATATTGAAATATTTATTTGGGATCAAGATTCTTGGAATATGTATATCAAAATCATTTCACTTTCTCCCCCTTTGTCAGAAATCAAAAAGGTAAAAAATAACGAAAAAACTAGTAAAGATAAAAGATTAAAGGGAAAATACCCTTCTTGGTCTCGTATCTTAACCTCGAGGTTCATTTTGGTCCCTTAATTTTAAAAAGGTCCATATTGGTCCCTTAACTTTTCAAAAAGTTCCATATAAGTCCTTTTTGTCCTATTAGCGACGAAAAAATTCAAAAATCAGTCGCTAAATTTGTCACTAATTAGACAAAAAGGACTAATATAGAACGTTTTGAAGAGTTAAGGGACCAATATGAATGTTTTTAAAGTTAAGGGACAAAAATGAACCCCGAGGTTAAGATACGAGACTAAAAAGGGTATTAAGCCAAGATTTAAAAAAAATTATTATCAAGAAAAGAGTACAAGTGAGTCAGTGCAGTAACATAACAACACGACCAAAAACTTTCAGGGTCTGAGGTTTGTAAGCTCCCCATGTGTCAATATAGTCTTAGATAAGAGGTTTATAAGTTCCTCCTAAGTTCTATTTGTGAAGTTTAAGATGTGAAGTTAGTTTCTCTAAAGAAGAACACAAAACACAATCAAGAATGAACTTTCAGTGATTAATAAAGGTTTCAAAATAGTTCATAGCAGAACACCAATATGGAACAAGTTTTTCAATCATCATGGCTTGTTGTACATGAGTAACAACTCGATGGTCAAGAATATGAGAAATAACTCAGCCAAAAGGAATGAGAAACGATAATTCATCACGAGATCAGTATATTTCTTCTTTCAGACAATTCAACATAGATAGGGGAAGATTGATCTTGATTTTAGAGACTAAGAACATAATGAAAAGCTTATCATCGGAAGAGAGCCATCCTGTCCCTTTTTCTCTAGGCCTTAGATTGGTTCCCATAATCTGGTACTAGACTTTTTCCATAGTAGAAAAGGTAGAAGGACTATCAGTAAGATATTCGTAAGCATAGATGATGTGAACATGTTTTGCAAATCTATTGTTATGTATGTAATTATTAATAGTATCTCCATCTTCCTCACATTTAATGGCTTAAGAGATAAGTTTAGAGTTGATTATCACATGAAAACTATAAACAATAGACAGAATCATACATTCATCTGACTCATACTGAGAGACACGCGTATTTGCTTAGAACTATTTCACAAGATTTGGATAGATGGGTCCAGAAACCATTACAAAATATTCATCCCATTTCTGAAAATGAGATAATTTATGAAAGATTGTCTGCCTTTAGTTCATTAAAATTAACTGTGTACTCCTTTAGAACTTGTAGATCCTGAATCTCTCCTTTAAAGGTTTTTTAGGACATGTTTAGTTTGAAAAAGAAGAGTAGGGAATGACTGTTAAAGGATGAACTAAAGAATATAAATAAAGCAAATGACGGGATGAAACAAGGCAATAAAGGAAAAACAATTAAGACAGACAAACTTGAAACACGCAAAGCAATAAATGTTTAACTAAGAAAATGGACTACCATCATTTCCAAATAGAGTATCACATAGGAAATATAAACGCATGAAACAGAAATAAAGTGGAATAGTAAAAGTTGCATTAAATACTTTTGTTATTTTAATAAAGGAATAGACGAACGGATGCCTAAAATGTATTAGGTAAGTGAAAAAGATATGAAACATTAACAGTAAAAGAATTAATTCGACAAGAAATAAAGTGATGATTTATCAGACTGAATCCAAGAGTCTCGTCACCCAATGTGTCACGTTAAGCGTGAAGTGATGTTCATTAAAAGATAGCTGACTTATAATGAAACACAAACTCTTCACTATCCTGACAATGTGTTAATGAAGTAAACTCTTCAGTTTCCAACGGTAAAAAACAAACTCAATAGAGCATTTTGACCAAGGATGCTTTGGATACATGAAAACTTCACTTGTCAGAAGCCCCACGTCTCAGAAGTAAGACACTACAAATAAAAACATTATAAACATATTTTTCTATTCTATAGGACATATATATTCTGAGATACTTCTTTTCATTCTGGATAGAACAGAGTTCATATGTATGAATGAGAACAAGTTTATCTTCAGCAAGGAATTTGAATTAGATAACAGCCATAAGAAAAGACTATATCAAATATTTTTAAAAGAAATAGTGCCTTTCTGAATAAAATCTCAAGGTTTTAATCCTAGAATATAAACATAGATTCTTAAACAATTTAAGTAAAGAGTGGTAAGAGTTAGAAAAATGTTACTCAATTATCTGGTAGACTTCCAGCTTACTTCTGTATCTTGAGGATGTACGTGCTTCTTTAGAATCACCGCTCAATCTGCTACCATTGAGGACGTGGTTGATGATGTCTCTAACTGGATTACTATACGATATTTTCTTTAGAAACAGTCTTCAGGAAATATTCTTTCTTCCTTTAGGTCTTGAATGAGATGCAGATGAGTGTTTGAGTCTTGTGCAGAGACAAGATCGTCTTCATAGCTTATTTGGTCTTCTCATTATGATGGATGAAACATCTCTCCTAATGTTTATTATATCTAGATCATCAGAGGGATCTGAGTAGTCCCTTTAGCTTTCTGCTTTTGATCAACTGCTTCTGTCTTCACTGAGACTTGTTTCCAGAAAGTCAATTGATTCAATCAACTAATTCTTAATTTTATATTTAGAAAGCTAGATGCCTTAAGCTGAGAGAACTAGTTGAATTCTTCTTGTGTCACTGGAGTACAATCTTTGATTAGACGCCTGGTGTCGTTCCTCGAAATAAGCACGATCCTTCGCGAATGGTCGCGGAAAACAGAGTCACCACTGAACTTTATTCATTCCAAGATGGAATAAGAAAATATAGAGAAAACCTTTAGGAAAAGAACACGGTTATCGCAACCAAGTCTTAGGTTCGGGATTTGGTTACGTGAGGGGGAGGTATTAGCACCCCCTCACGTCTGTTGTACTCAACGGGAACCTCTTAATTTGATTCGTGAGAAAAGTTAGCTCATATTGTTTGTTTTCTTCTAAGGGAATAAATTGAAAAGATAAATAAAAGGATTTAGATTTCTAAGGGGAAAATGGATGGTTTTATATTAGGGTGCTCACCAAGGATTGGTGCCTTTGTACGTATGTATCTTCATTCGAATGAATGAAGAATTAGAGCGTCTGTAGTTCGTGGTACTACAGGGAAAAGAGAGAAGGTTGCTCGCTAGGATCTCACGATCATATGCCTATGTATTCTCATTGACAAATGAGAAATCAGAGTGTCCATAATTTTGACTACAGATTGTTGGTTTGTTTTATCGAAAGATATTTAGTCGCATTCGACAGAAAATATTGCTTTACCAAATGGGTGAGGAAAGGACGCTTGCATAACTTTGAATGGACTTTTATATATCAACATTCATGGGAAACATACCACTTATCTTGACTCAAATAGGTTATGGATGAAGCAATATTTTGTGCCGTCTCAAGACACCATACTCACTTTTATGAAAAGGTTTGACAAATCGCACAGCGGCGAGAAGTTGAATTAATGTGTTGGTATTTTGATTGGATGACGGTTACTCGAAGCTTAAGAGAGGCTCCTCAGGCCCAAGTAATTGGGAGAGTGAATTGAAGATCTGACTCTTTCACCTTTTCAACCTTAATTGTAAAAGGGTTTTGATATAGTTAGAGTGAGTTAAACGGATGGCGATTACTCGAAGCTTAAGAAAGACTCCTCGGGCTCAAGTAATCGAGAGAATGAGTCAAAGGCTTAACCCTCTCTCTCTTTTTCATCTAAGTGTTGAAGAAAATAGATTTGGTTTAGTTTATTGTGAAATAGTTTGATGTAGAATTGGGTTATAAAATTTGGAGAAGACAATTGTTCGAGCGTAAGAAAGGCTCCTCGGGCCCAAATAATTGAGGAAAGAAATTGAAGACTCCATTCCAACTCCCTTTTCATCTTTTATTGAAATATAGTCTAAGTATAATTAAGTTAATTGATTTGACTTTGAGAAAATGCTCGATGTCGATCGAGATTTAAATATGAGTTTGAAGCAGTGGTTTGAACTAAATGGTAAGGAGGTCCTAATGGTATAAGGTAAGGTTGACTTACAAGAGTGGGGTAGGGCTTGAACTTTAGAGTTTCGATTCGAATCATACAAGACAAGATATAAGTAAACAAGTAAAGGAAAACAATTGAATTGAGTTTTAATCGTGTGCGCTAGGAAAATGGGCTAGTCTTCTAAACGACCAAATAGAAGTAATTGATCGAATAGGCCTCGTTGTAAGAAATCCTAGGAGTAAGCTATAAAAGTTGTGTATGGTGACCAAAAGGTTGATGGCAATGCATGAGGCAATCAACTTACATGCATGAAAAAGTGGCTCGACGTTGAATCGATAATTAGTTTGAAAATGGTTTAGTCAATGCTAGTCTCTAAAGGTGCTCCTAGTAAGTAAAAACACAATCAAAGAAAAGAAAGTAAAGAACATACATCATTGAAAAGGGAGCAGGGTACATGTAAAGTACACGGGATTGTGAGAAATAAAAGGTTTCATTGTAAGGTAGCACAAGAGGAAGTCGTACGTGTGCAAGTGTCCTAAGCTAAAGTGATAGTGAATAGAGATAACCAATATCCACATCTCCTTTGCTAGAGTTTATGTACAGTGTCTCAATTCCATGAAAAATAATATGGCAAGATAATATCAACAATGATATATGAACAGTATGGTATGAACAAGAATATATAGACAAAAAGGTAAAGGAATAGTATATTGGACAGAAATTAAAGTTAGTGGTTAATCGTTAATTGGATGATCGGGTCCAATTTAGCGCTAAGCCATTGTAGCACGATTTATGATGAAGATCATGCTATAGGAGGCCGCTCAACAACAATGTTTGTGATTAAACACGACAGAGAAATGATATGTAGATCATCCTCTAAGAATCGTGCCATACAAGAAGAAAAGAGAACGGTCTCGTTTTAATCACGAACTTTTATCAATTAACTGAAGGTAACCTCCCAAAGTATAGATAAAGATCCAAAGAATCAATCCCTACATATTTGAAATAATGCAGGTTAAACAACTTCAATAACTAATATTCATGATTATAAACACTTCGTAGACCAAAATGAAAAGGAAAAGAGGAACTCAAAATAAAATGAAAAGTAGTGGAAATTAAAAAAAAAACAAAGATAAGTGACATGGAGAATCAAAATTCAAATCAAAAAACAAACAAATTTTCAAAGAACAAATAATAGAAACCCATGAGAGAAAACAAAAAAAAAAAACTATTTTATGCAACAACAAAAAAAGCAATATCAGCATGAATCAAAACCGATATGCACAATAAGTGGATACAAAGCGTTTCATGAATCTTTCTACTGTGCAGAAACAAAAATGAAAAACCATCAAAAGAAAAAAAACAAACTCCCTTCTTCTTAATCTCGCTCTCAATTTCATCTTCACTCTGTTTCGAATTTACGTTTCAATCTCTGCTCGTGATTTTGGTTTGCTTCAGTTTTGTATTTGATTTGTCTCTCTCAATTCGGTTTCGTTTTGGGTTTTTTCAATTTCATCTCTTCATCTCATTCTTTCTCGATTCAGAATGGTTTGTGGTGGGTGTTGATTCAAGGGTATAATTTTGGTTGTTGTTGGATAATTTAAAAAGGGATTGTAATGGGTCTGCAGAAGAAGGAGCTTTGTTGTATTTGATGTTTCAAGGAAGTTTGCGATTTGAAAATTTAAGGAGATTTGAAGAAGGTTGTTGTCGTGATGATTGAAGAAGATGAAAATGAGTTTTGTTTGTGTAATGGTGTGAGGTTGATAAAGAAGAAGAATATGGGTTATGATGGAATTAAAGGAAGAAGGGGTGAAGAACGTGAATGAGGAATCTCCTCCAATGATTTGCGAAAGTTATTGTTTTTTAGAGAGACCCTGTTTTTTTTGTTGTCTAAATGAAGGAAGAATGAGGTTCTTTTTTAAGAGATTATTTTTCCATTTTCCAAGTACTGACTGCTGTAGTTTTTGTTGCGTATTGAAGGTGTTTGGATTTTTTATTGTTACTACGTTGCAATTGTTGTGGAGGCGTGATGTGGAGAGGTGGATTGGTGTGGTTTATGGTCTTGTTTTCAGGTTCGTACAAGCTGCGTAGTAGAGGTGAGCAGCTTGCAGGGTGTACGAGTTATCATTGTGGCTTGCAGCAGGATATGTTGGTGTGTGCTGTAGGAATTATTGGGAAAGCAACCTGATATTGGTTTTTTTCCATGTTGTGCATGGTTTATACAAGAATTGTGTGTGTCGGATGCACGTATTGTAGGATGTAACGGTTCATATGATATGCGTTGGTTGTGTTGTGTGTATCATTATGCACCTTTTGTTCAATTTGTGAGTTTGGCAAAGATCGGTTGCAGGTCTTGGAGACTTTGAAGACGTGGTTCGGTGTGGTAATGGATGATGGAGTCATGTAGCATCTCTGTCAATTCTTTTTTTTCGTTTTTTTTTGTATCATAACAATGGTGATGGACTTTTCTTGCAAATAGAATAGGCCTTTATTGTAAACTTGAATTTTGTGACAATTTTGTAATGGACTTGGACTTTCTTTTCAATTTCAATGCTGAATTTTGATGGGCTCTATGATGTAACTTGAATTGGTAATAGCCCTTTTGAGTTATTTTTCCTCTTGTAATGAACCTTGGTGATGTAATTTGGACTTGGGATTTGATTACCATTTACACCTTCATGCTTGAACAATGTCTTTAATTTCTTGAACTTTGTCTTGAATCATGAATTAAAAAATGCTTCCTCATGGTAATTTGATAATTGTTTGAATGATGTAACCATGACTTGTAAAATTTAACTAGAAAGAAACTCGGACAATTGAAACCCAAATTCTCCAAGTTGACTCATAAATCTAATTATAATTAAGTTCCAACCTCTTGAACTTCACTTATAATGACTAAAGTCGTGAATCACTTTTTTGATAAATAAAGCCCACTACGAATCAATCTTTTGAGGAATGATGTTAAACACGAACGGATTAAAGCTTTGAATCACAAATGGACAATGATTCAAACCCGAACTTTCCCTTCTAAATCATGATGGACCAAAAACCTTCACTACGAATCACATGAACATGCCTCAAAATTAAAAAGTCATGACTCGAAATATGAGCCTTAGTGCACTGCCCAAAACCCTAATTGGAAATGCATTGGCCTCTGATAATCTACAACCATAAAGCCCTGATAACTTGCCACAACCTGACAACTTGATTCACACACAGGTAACCTGAATTGACAAAGAAACCATAACCAAAGCCTCAATCATGAAGCCTGCTTTGGTACAGTCTATGGACATAATTCACACAGGTAGCCTGAGTTGTCATAGAACCCTAGTTGGAGCCTCAAACACACACTCCATATAAATCATGTATCCTGGCTTTGATCTTGAGACAAACCTTTACCTAACTAACAAATTAGGTCAAAACCATTGAACCTCAATCCATACTACACATAAACTTGACCCGACAGCCTTGTCTGATCCTTGATTCGGTCTTGCAAGACCTGAGCCTCAAAGAACTTGTGATGAAACCAAATTACACTGGATTATTAAGGAAGGGGGGCTTCTCGAGAGTATGAGAACTTGCTTGGTTGAGGGTCTATCCAAAACCTTGATTGATCAACCCTTGAAGCTTCTGAAACAAACCCTAAATCACAAGGAACAAAACAAAGTAAAACCTGACAAATTGGTTAGCTATGCAATATGAATGACCTAGATGATATGAAAAAGATCAAAGAGTCTAAGGTTAAAATTTAGGGTATGACAGTTGCTCCTATTTAAATATCTTTACCGGATGACATGAGCGATGACCATCCTCATGAAATCATAGTAAAAGTATTTAAATACAGAAAACCGAAATGTTTTTCCCTTAGATGCAATGACATGCTATGCTATGGACAAAAGAAAACTAATCTATAATGTTGACATGCCATTCACTCTAGCATGATGATTCATGAGGGAATGATAAAAAAATGCAGACAAAAATGAAAGCAAACAGAGACAGAGTCACAACAATGGGTAACAAAACTCACTGGGGATATTAAATTCTGGGGAAAAAAAACAAACTAGGGAAATTTAAAGTGATTGATCAACAGGTTCAGGCATGCTCGGATGACACTCTAGGACAAAAGATAAAGCGAGACCTTCAAAGCCTTAGGATCAAGCAAACAAATGTTAGAGTTTTCGAACAAGAACATACATCCAATCCTTTAGAAATTCCTTAAACGAAGAGATCAAATGGGATCTTTAGGAAACCTCAGGAAAGGTACAGGGTAATCAAACTCTTCTATCGCCAAAATAATTGGACTTCACAGGGAAAACGCCCTTTGGATAAGCTTCTCAAAAGAGATTGCCACTTATCTCTGTAAAAGGACTTATGCACCACCAAGAATGGATAAGCGTCTCAAAAGAGACTGTCACTTATCATTGAAAAAGGATAAGCTTCTCGAAAGAGATTGTCACTTATCAAAAAAATGAAAAAGGAAACAAGCTTCTCAAGGGAGACTGTCAATTATTGACAAAAAGGATAAGCTTCTTAAAAGAGATTGCCACTTATCATTGAAATATCAAAATGGATAAGCTTCTCAAAGGAGAGACTGCCGCTTATCTGCAATGGGGATTTGTAAATGATTCTTCCTGCGAGACACAGTGCAAAATAAATGCACGTTAAAACTAGGTTCGATGACCTAATCAAATTCAAAAGCGACACTTTCTAGGCACCAAAGTTCAATCTAGGAACAAGCTAGAAAAAAACGGTCAAAAAATACTCCAACCATTGAGGAATGAACTTAAATGGGGTTTATCTTATCCAAGCATGGAGAAGATAATAGAAGCAACCATCATCCACGAGGATCAAACTCAGTGGAGAATTTAGAAAGGATGTGCACTTTATGCTTAAAGTTGATGACTCTACTTGGAGAGAGACGACAAACCCAGCTACTTGGGGAATAAACGCCAAAGTGAACGAAACAGGTAAACACTAGAATGTAGCAAAAATGCTCGGATGTCATGCATACATATGAATACATCTATATGGGACTCTATGTTATTAGTGGAATGTAAAATGGACTCTGTGGGGATTATTGAGATGACTACCAATGAGTTTTGTTGGGGATTGAAAGAAGTAAGGTAGACTGACTCAATGGGGATACTTGAGGAAAAAAATAGTTAGTTCTGGCTTCTCATGGAATAAACCAAAGATTATTGATATAAAGTGCAATGAAAGGTATGCTCTGGATTCACACGGAGCAAAAAGATAATTGAATGTAACAAAAAAACAAGACTCTGGATTCACACAGAGTGAAAAAGGAATGACTCCGGATTCACACAAAGTATAAAAAGGAAAGACTTCAGATTCACACAGAGTATAAAAAGGAAAGACTCCAAATTCGCACAAAGTGAAAAAGGCAAAGACTCCGGATTCGCACAGAGTAAAAAAGGCAAAGACTCTGGATTTGCATAGAGTGTAAAAAGGAAAGACTCTGGATTTGCACAAAGTGAAAAAGGCAAAGACTCTGGATTCACACATAGTTTAAAACGGAAAGACTCCTGATTCGCACAGAGTGAAAAAGGCAAAGACTTTGGATTTGCACAGAGTATAAAAGGAAAGACTCCGGATTTGTACAGAGCATAAAAGGAAAGACTTCGGATCCGCACAGAGTATAAAAAGAAAAGACTCCAAATTCACATAGAGTATAAAAGGAAAGACTTCGGATTTGCACAAAGTGATGCAAAATCAAATGGGTTATGGTTCTACTTAGAAAGCGCAGATGATATGTATGGTTTCTCTCATAACCATGAAAAAAAGGGTTCTGGTTTCACATAGAACGAAAAAAGGACTCTAGATTCGTATAGAGTATAAAAGATAGATGGGTTAATTCTTCTCGCATAACCATAAAAATGAAGTTCTGGATTCGCACAGAATAAACAAAGGACTCCGGATTCGCACAAAGTTTGAAAGAAAGGTGGGTTAATTCTTCTGGCATAACCATAAAAATGAAGTTTTGGATTCGCACAGAGCAAACAAAGAAAAGTTTCAGATTCACACAGAACCAAAATAAAAGACTCTGGATTCGCATAGAGTACAAAAGAGAGATGGGTTAATGTTTCTCGCATAACCATAAAATGAAGTTCCTGATTCGCACAGAACTAATAAAAGACTCTGAGTTCATACAGAGTTTAAAAGAAAAGGTTTCGGATTCATACAGAACCAAATTGACAGTAAAACTTGACAATACAACATGTGGAAGGATATTTGGAAATTTTGTTAGACAAGAAGGTAATTGAAACTATGACTTATCTGGAAAAAAAAACTTAGATCGAAAAAGAGATAAACTTTGACAAGTATCTAATTGAGTAAGTGCCAACAAAGTTGGACTTTGAATATGTCTGTGATCACTGGACTATGAGTTAAGGATACACAAGACATACTGGAAGAATTGGTCATGGATGATATACGACTAGGAGGGAACTGGTGTTTAAGACTGACTGGATTACAAATGGTTTACCAGACGAAAAGTGGTTTTGAAGTTGTTATTTCATGCAATGGCATATGCTCGATAATATGCATGGCTTAATGCTAGAGCGAAACGACATTATTAATGCATGAGAATAATTTGTAAGTTTCTAAAGTTGCTCCAGATGTGGGTAATGGATGGGAAGGTCTTTGGTAGAAAAGGTTCTAGTCTGTTACAAAGTAAAAGGTCATTTGATGGTTTGTGATGGCATGATTCCCTGACACTCGTCTTGAACTCAGAAGTTGTTGACGTATGGCTTGCTTGCTTGAGCAACTTAAACGCATGGAGAGGATTTTCCCCTCTGTAGCATACCTTTCCCCTGTTTGTGACTCATCTTGCCCTAGTCTGTTGGGTATCTGAAAGTATTCTCCTTCAAAGGATGTTGAAGTAGCTTGCCATGCTAATGGTCTTAGGCAATTTGCCCCTCTGTAGCATACCTTACCCCTGTTTGTGACTCATCTTGCCCTAGTATGTTGAGAGTAATCTAGACCCCTTGTACTTACAAGAGATTTTCACTACAATCACACAAGATTACAGTTTGCTCAAGCCCACAAATAAGAGAGTTACAATGCTGAAACACTAAAGTAAGAGACTTCTATGCTCAAGCACATAAGAAAATACTTCAAATGCTCAAGCACACAAGCAAGATATTTTTTGTTAGACGATATCAATGATCTAGAAGGGGTTGAATAAATTACAATTTCTTAACAAAAATCAGAACTTAAAAATTGTTTAAAAAATGTGCAAAAGCGGCAGTGGATTTTAATCATCTAAACGAACCTTTATTGGTAAGATCGGATATGCGTAGCCAAATGGAATAAAATCAATGAGAAAACAAGTCAATACATTGCCAATTAACCAATACAAATAATGATCACTTTGTATCAACCGGTTTCTAATGAATTATAAAATGTAAAAATTAACTTGACAAATTCATAAACAACTTGTGTGCGATCAATACGTCGAACACTTGGTGTGCAAAGCACCCCAAGTTGAATTTCCTATGAAATGATAGTGCATAATTTTCCACAATTACAATCTAAGTGATTGTAATGAATTTTCAAAACAGATTTTCGGCACTATACAACAATAGAAATTTATCGAACAATTGATATCAAACAAATGTAATTAATACAGAGTAAAGAGGTAGAGAAAGAGAGAACGACACCAGATTTGTTTAGGCAGTTCCCCTTTTTGTCCTCGCTTCGGGTACGTCTGCCCATAATTCTAAAACTAGAATTGAGATATATATATAACATCAAGTTGCAAAGTTTTGTACAAGAGAAGTTATAGCCACCACACACTCAACCCCAATTGTTGATGTTGATTCTATCTACTTCTCTCCCCTTGATTCAATCCGAATCAAGAACATCAAACTCTTTGATAAAACCTCCAGTTACCGCTACTTGCTTGAATGAACCCACCGTTCTTTAAGCATTTCACTCAGCTGATTCTGATCGCAAGACGTTCAACCCCAAATATTTTGACACAATCCTTTGGTTACCGCTACTTTTTTGAAAGAACCCATCGTTCTTCAAACCTTTCAATCGGTTGAATCTGTGAGGCAAAGATTTATGCAAAACCCCCAAATCCTCAAGATCTTGGAGGACAAAACCCCAAATATTTTATTCAAGAAAAACCCATTGAATTCTCAACCTAAACAACGATATACAAATCCTAAGTTTGGACGTTATCACCTCGACAATACACAGATCGATAAAAATGATTATGTGTAGTTGTTGAAAAATGCAAGTGTGAGAATGAATATGATGAGTAAATTCAATGTATATTTTCAATTTTCTTGTTCTATCATTATACAAAAGATGATGCATATGAATATATATGAGACCAAGACCACAAAACTAAATTAATAGCTTTTTGAAATACAAAGAATCATAAAAATGTGTTTAAGTGAGTGAGAGGTCGACCTCAGCATTCCAAGAGTCGACTTGAGCACACCCGAATGCAAATCTGCATAAAAAATCACGCCACGCGTCGACCTGAACCAAGCTATGCATTGAAGCATAGGCACCTGAGCGCAAAGGATTATTTTTCTTACAGTATGCGTCGACCTCCACACATTTGTGAGTCGACGCAAGGACACCTGAGAGCAACAATTGATTTACGCAATAACATGCGTCGACCTCCACACCTCTGTGAGTCGACGCATAGACACCAAAATGTTATAAACATATTTTTGTAAGTATTTGAGTCGGCCTAAAGCTCTTTTTTGAGTTAACCTAAGGTATCCAACATGATCTAATGCACAATTTCTATATATGGGATGATACTATATGCATAGACACACGTATGTGGATTATTATATACATATTAAGAATGAATGCAATATAAGACACGATGACACCGTTCAAAGTACACAAATACGAGATATTACTAGTTTTGATATCATTAAAACAAGGACTAAGGAAACTTTCCCTCACACTTTTATGCTCAAGCGCACAACCAAGATACTTAAAATGCTCAAAAACTGAGTAAGAGACTTCTATGCTCAAGCACACGAGCAAGAGACTTTTAATACTCAAGCGTACAAACAATAGACTTCTATGCACAAACATACAAGCAAGAGACTTCAAATTATCAAACACTTAGTAAGAAACTTCTAAACATCTACCTAACAGATAAATAATTATTGGGATAATACACTTGATATACAATTAGAGGTGTAGAAAGAATGCAATGCAAATAGAATCTTTTAAGACTTTGGTATTTCTAAGATATATAAGGATAAGAAATCCTAAATTTAACTTATGCTTTTGTTTTGACCGAGTCACTTCTCTTTGAGTGTCAAATGATATGTCTTTTTTCAAGTCTTCATCTCCTTAAATAGATAAGGAAAAGATTCATTGAAGATCCAGCATAATAGATTCTTTGAGAATCTTGAATAGAGACGTTTAAATGCTTTTTCAAATGGTTATTAACATTGAAAAGTCGTTTGAAAATTCTTTGCTGCAAGAAGAATAATCAGTTGTGTGCCAGCCAACTCTATAAAGAAAAAGAGCTTAGGAATTCACGTGACAAATTAGGCTTAGAGGTTGACAATGACCCATCAGAGTCACCATGGTCCTTGCGCTTTGACTGGATCAGGTTCTGATCATCAGAAGCAGACTTCTTCAAAGTCTGGTCTTCAGAGGCTAACTTCTTTAGACTATGACCTTCAGACGCTGACCTCTTCTGAAATTGACTTCTTCAGAATATGGTCTCCAGCTTATGGTCCATCATATTATGGTCTTTAAGATTCTCTTAAGATGTTCATAGTAAGAACTAATACTTGGATTATTCATGAAATATTTGTCTATGGTCCTCCACACTTGAAAAAATATTAGCATACCCAATTGTTATTGTGATCATTTTGTTATCATTAAAACCTAAGGGATATGGGATAAACCTAAGGGATATGTTATCATTTTGTTATTGTGATCATTTGGTCGTCATATAATCATGTTGTAAGAAGAGGGGGCATAAATAACCAAGTACTTGACCTTAATTTCTTTTGCTTGATTTGGCTCTCCAAAGATGGTCTTCAGCATGATATAGCCTTTCACTTGCATCTGTTCTCCAGAAAATACAACTAGCGAGCCCTTGAAGGGTTTTAAGTCCTTTGGGTCAAGGCGGAGTCTCTAAAACACATCCCAATATGGAATATTTGTATAACATCCTTGGTATACGATAACTCTTTTAATCTCTCATTCATCACATCTAACAGTAACTGCCATGGGGTTATAAATGTGAGGGAGGATGCCAGATGCATCCTTCTCAGAGAAGGCAATTATGGCTTCTAGCATCTTTGACTCACCTTTGTCTTCAACACTAGGGAGGTCTTCTATATTCAGAATCTGGCAAGCATACATTCTACGGGCAGAGCTAGTCTCCCCACCTCTAATGAACCCTCTTGCAATAATATTAAGTGTGTGGCACATGGCTTTGCTGTCATCGCCTTGGGAAACTTACTTTGCCTTGACGGGTCGGGATTCCCCGTGTCGTCTCACCCATGAAAGCTAGATTTTCATGGTTCACGGGAGAAATCGCCCTTGACATACTTCTTGAGGTGTACCTCCTAGATCAAACTCTCAATCTTTTTCTTAAGTTGGTAACAGTCTTTAGTGTAATGTCATTTAACTATATGGAACTTGCACCATCTACCTAGTTCGAGACCCATTACATCTTCTTTTAGAGCTGAAGGCGTATGGATGTTAAGGGGGTGAAGAATCTTGCGCCAAATTTGTGTCACAGTGAGTGTTCAGGGACAAGAAGCTACCCACCGCCTTGCCTACTCTCTTAAATGTAGTATTTTCTTTGTTGGGGGAGGTATAATTACTCTTTCTTTAATGGTATGAACCTTCGGCGTTAGGAACACGCTCATTGATGTCTTGCGCCTTCTTCCTGGTACTGGTCTCCTCACCTATTATGTAGCATTATTCCCTGGTGACCACCTCTGCTAGTGAGAGTATTAGCTTCTGGGCAAGAGACTCATTGAAGTGTCCCGCCTTAAGTACATTCTAGAACTCCCCCACAAACATTTCTTGTTTTGGTGGGTTGACCCTGATGGTGACTTCATTGAAACGAGTAAGATAATCCATCAATGATACTGAAGGACCGGATCTTATGTTGAACAGGCTGGTAGTGGACATTTTCCTATGGTAGTTGGCGGCGAACTGATTTACGAGTTTTCTCCCAGCTCTTGATAGTTGGCCTTGGATGATCGGGGTAGACCCATATACCATCATAAGCCGACATCCTTAAAGGTTCTAGAGAATAGTTTGCAATTTGAGGAGTCAAGTACTCTGATGATGGCCATATGCGTGTTGATGGACGCGACATGCTTGTGGGGGTCAGTTCACTCATAAAATTTAGTCAAGGAGGGAGGCTTGAATCCTTCAGAGACATGTGCTTACCATATTTCGTCTGAGAGTGGTTGGAGAACCAACATTTCCACCTCCTCTTGAGGGTTAGTTTCTTGTTGGCGATGTCAGATGTTGAGAACATTGTCCTCCAGAGTTTGATCTAACGTCGCATTTTGTCCACGACGGCACGTATCTCCGCCAGGGCATCGATGTCAATGCTACTGGTCATATTGTCCAATGTAAGTGATGAAGCTTTTCTGTTGACCAAAAATCAATCCAAATTGATCTGATTACACTCATACTAATAATATCTCATAATATCCCATTCTCATACAAATTAATTACACTATTTTACTTTATAAAATTATCAAAACGATATATGAATTAACTCTCCTAAATATAACAAATATTTGATTGTAGAGGTATTACTTCAAATTTATATCACTTTACTTGTTATTTTCAATAAGTGAAATTTTGACACTCAACTATTTAATATAATTCAATAAAATGGTAAGTCATGAGTATAATACACAATTTTTTTATAAAAGATAGAAAAGTTGTTATCAAAAATAAATTCAAAAGGAATTGCTACAATTGCATATGAAAAATAGTGTTATTTACTTAAATAAAAAAATATATAATAAACTATTTATAGTATATAAATATAAATGATATTATTGCCACATAAGTTCAAATTTCTTCATCAAAGAAACAGTCAGTCCACTCACCAAAGTAACGCGTGTGCGGCGTGTGCTTTTTAAAAGTGGTAAGTTTGGACTGGTTTGGATAAGCACTAACTTATAAAGAAAGGATTAAAAAAAATCACTTACTTTTGTTATGGTTATTAGCTGGATAAGTCATTATCTGTAGCTAACGTGAGAGCATTGTATACATTTTATTTCCACTTTTTCGTATACTTCTCTATATACATTTGAATTTAATGTATTTTAATTAATGCTTTTACATTTTGTCAAAAAAAGAAAATAATAATATTTATATATACATTAATAAAGTAGAATGGATATAACACCATCTTATGATATTGTAATTTTATTATTTATTTTTTTAAAACATTACCATTTCTTAATTATTTTTAATATATTAGATATTTTATTACTTGATTTTATTTCATCAGCAATGGACTTTACAGTTAAACTTTTTAGTAAGGCAATTTTTAATTGTCATTGATTTTTGGTCTAATCTCTTGAAATTGTACCTTCTATTTTAATTTTTTCTAATAAATGTTAGAGATTATAAAAATAAGCGATAAGTTGAAATTTTAATCTAATTGACATGTCAACTCTTATTATTTTTAGTTTTTATTTCATTTTTTAGCTAAATAACAAAAACACATAAATAAGATTTGACATTTTTACCCCTTTCGTGTAAAAATCGTTAAGAGTAGAAATACAACAAGTTTATTTTCATTTTCAAATCAAAATTATTAATTAATAAATTTAGGCAAATTATTTTAGCAAGTAAAGTCACGCAATATATAACTATATATTATGAAATATTTCAAAATTTATTAGAAATATGATAATGTATAATTTAAAATATACAAATTTATAACGAGTTGTCTCTAAACAACGGATTAATATAATAATGCATGTTGTTTTGCAAAGGTTTTGTATTAGCATGATTCTCATTAACCTAATTACAATTAAATTATAAACATGTTGTTCTCTGCAAATTGTATAAGACCGGACACAAAATATTTATACGAACGCATTTTGAATATTGTTCACTATCGACTTTCATATTCAAACCATAAACTAAAGCCATGTCTTTCTTCATAGTATAGAACTAAACATTGATTAATTTGAATGAAAAAAAAATTAAAACATATGAATGAAATTATCTTTGTAAGATAAAAGATATATAATGATAATAAATAAATATTATAGTTTATATATAGAAAAATTAGAGTGTAAGTCATAGATAAATTTGTCTATGTAGTTGCGGTTCAGAATTATTATGTTATGTAATCAAGATGTGGTTTAGTTGTATTTTCAATCTATCAACTTATAAGTTATGTATTGTTCTTCATATGTTGCAACATGTGGTGAATAACACTCATGGTCACATGTGTGTGATATGATTTGTATTAGATTTAAGAAAAGAATGCTCTATGGTGTTATGTGCTAATGAATATTTGAGTTTAATGTATGACTATCTCTTAGTTATATGCTTACTAAATAAGTTTTATTACCTTATTACTTAATTATTTTATAAATCAATTATTCATAAACGATAAACATAAAGACACAGTGCATGATTTAAATAAAGATGTTGAAATCATTCTAATTTGTAGATAATTATAAAAGAATAAGCAAAAAAGGCCATATAATGAATAATTTGTGAGTTGCATGTTACACGTTTTCAAAAACTCTTTAAAGACAACATTGGTGGTGGTAGTGTGTGATTCTTTATTTTATTTGTCATAGATTAGTATCTTAAGGCCCTTTTTGCTTTTTACTCTCGATATTGCAACATACAATTGATCATGATTAAAGACACTCCTAGGCAAATACAATTCGACATAGTCTAATGACTGACCTTGTGATTTGTTAATTGTCATAGCATAAGACACAATTATTGGAAACTGCCTTCTTGTTAGCTTAAAAAGCCACGACATGTGTGTAGGAGTGATATCCATCCTTGGAATGTAAATTGTACAACTGATGTTTTTTTCGGACATAATCTTTTCTTCAATCAGATGGTATGTCAATCTTGAAATAATAAGTCTTGTACCGTTGCATAATCCTTCGGATTGATCAATATTTCTTAAAAGCATTATCGGTGTGCCAACTTTTAATTTAATTATGTGATGTGGAAGACCAGATGTTGTAAGTGTATTCAAAAATTCAGAAGTCAATACATGATTCATTGGCATCAACATCCATTCTGTCAATGGAATTAGAACTTAATTACTCCTTTTCATCTCCTATATATGTATGTCAAAAACATCAATACAGTATATAAAATGTATGTATAATATGGATTGATTTATAAAGTTTGAAAATGTAAATTCAATTACCTGGAATAATATCTAACGCATACCGATTGATAACATTGATTGTTTCCAATGTTCCAGCCAAAATTGCTCTACACTAAAGGAATTCAGGGTTTTTATAGTTTTGGAGAAAGTTAGGATACATTGATTGAACAATGGCTTTTAGGAGATCGTCGTAATCTGTGATTAACATATCCTTTGGTATGTCAATATCTGAATAGCCATCATTCGGCTTAGCAATTTTTCATCTCAAACCTGTAATATCCAATTTGAAAGTTGTTCTAATTCATAAGCACTTGAAGGGATGGTGGATTGCTGAAGACGCATGTTCTTTGTAAGTCTAAGAACTGTGCAATAATCTCATATGTATGAAGAATTAATAGTTGCATGAATGATATCAGAACGACTTCCCTTTGGTATAATAGGAAGTATTTGTCAAAAATCGCCGCCAAGAACAACAACTTTATCACCAAATATCGTCTTAGAATTCTTTGTTCCTGACATGATGTCCTTAAGTGTTTTATCCAAAGCTTTGAAACAATACTTACTCGCCATTGGAGCTTCGTCCCAAATAATCAACTTGGATAACTTCAACAGTTCAGCACGATCAGTATTCTTATGCTATACCTGATGAAGAAACTGTCAAGAAAATTTGTTTTGATATAATACCATAAGAGAGAGAAAAGAAGTAAGATGAAAATCTCATATATTGATTGTGATTGAAAGAGTACAAATGCATGGTATATAAAGCCTTAGATCTAACTAACTGTAACAAACTGAACTAACTGTAACAAACTGTACAGCTGGCATATAGCTGTAACAGTTGCATAACTACTACTCTCTATTAGTCCCCCTTAGAAGCTGAGGGTGTGTTTAATAAACTAAGTTTTGCCAAAACAGAGGCATCGTGTACCTGTAGTAGCAAACAGAGGCATCGTGTCCACTTTTGCGACAGATTTGACACTGAGTTTTGCCAAAACGACCGCCGTGACGACCAAAACGACCGCCACCACCCCCTGAACGACCTCCTCTGTTGTAACCACTGCTTTCTGCGTGAGCATTAACATGACTAGTACCAGTTGGAAAGGAGTCAGAAGCTTGCAAAACAGAGTCAGCCGGAGAAGAAGATTCAGACGGCGGAACCTGCGTTAGATTGACAGAAGCAGGTTCAGTGAGAATCGCTTTTCTGTGTTTCTCCAATCGAGATTCATGAGCAAGAAGACTGGATTCAAGATCCTCCAACGTACTGAGATCTTCCTTACTATTGACAGCAGCAACAATCGAATCATACTCCTCAGGAAGCACATCCAGCACAATCTCAATTAGGTTACGCATCGGAACAGGATCTCCAACTGAAATCAACGATTCATTGATTTCGCGAACTCGCGCCATGAACGCTTCAATATTGAGATTACCTTTGGAAAGACGGCGAAGTTCAGATCGTAGCTGACGAGCCTTCGTCGTGAGCTGCACGGCGAAGTAGCGGTGAACTTCCGTCCAAACCTGCCACGCGTGAGTACAATCCACAAGTTTGGGAAGAAGCGAGTCAGAAATTGTGGAGAGAAGCCACGTGCAGACAAGAGCATCCTGTTGCTCCCAATCAAGATACTCATCGATGACTTCGCTAAGATTCGGATCAGAAGTCACCGGCGAACGCTGCGGAATCACCGGAACCGTGACAAAGCGTTGAAGCTTGTGGCCACGCACAACTCCATCGATTTGCTGCTTCCACTGTTTGAAATTTTTATCATCAAGCTTAACAGAGAGCTTGACGTGAGCGGAAGGAAAAGCGCCGTCGCTGCGAAACGGTGACGCCATGAATGAAGATTACTGGATCAGGAAGAAGAAGCTCTGATACCATGATATAATACCATAAGAGAGAGAAAAGAAGTAAGATGAAAATCTCATATATTGATTGTGATTGAAAGAGTACAAATGCATGGTATATAAAGCCTTAGATCTAACTAACTGTAACAAACTGAACTAACTGTAACAAACTGTACAGCTGGCATATAGCTGTAACAGTTGCATAACTACTACTCTCTATTATGTTTTCTCGATTTTCTGTATGATGTTAAAGTCCTCCAGATATATGTTTTTCCTGTTCCACCATATCCGTATAGAAAAAATACACCGCCTCTTTCGTTATTGACAACACCAACAATACTGTTAAATACAGCTTTCTGTTCATCTATAATAAATCCAAGTATTAGTACTAATCAGTAAAGAATCATTATTGTTTTTTTAAGCATTGATTGGATATGTGTAAAACAACCTATACCATATAAATAAGGTACTGTTGTTTGATTTTCTGCCATTCCAAATAATTTTTAGAAAGCAAACATATTAATGTGGTGAGGCTGTGAGATATATGTTAAATGCATTAGTTCGAATCATAATAAATATTATACTGAAACGAAACAAATATGTGCAATATATAATATATTCATATAATAGGATCCATTTTAATAGTTAAGACTATAGTTTATAACAGAGCATGATATTGAATAATACATCCTGAAATATTACAAAAATATAATATAGTTATACATTACAATGATAATTCAACTGTACCTGTAAGATTCTGGTATAAATTATTGAATTCTACTATCAATGTATTGAAAAAATAATCTTTCAACTGTCGATTTTCTACCATGTATATAAAACAATACATCGATCAATGTATTGTTTTATCTCATCGATCTGTCTTTGTGCAGCTGGAATTGGATCATCACTTTGAACTATGGCAGCAGTGATTCTATCGTATCCTTTGTTGATGTACTTGAACAAATATTTTATTGAAGTACTTTGATTGCACCATTCCATATTGATATGAGCTTGAAACTTACGTAACAATCATGTATTGTATGGTACAACATGACGGTTATCCAACTGAATTCCATTTTTTAACACGGAGTGACCACTGTCTCTTCTTCTATATACCGGGAAGCCGTCATGATCCATAATTGTTTGAGGACAAAATTCTTTTAGAAAATACTTGGAACATTTACGCCCCTCATACACGGCGCTGATTTGTTACCAACATCGCATGGCCCATGTATCATATGGGACTTAACCAAGTTATATAATTCAGTGTCAGTTTCTCCATCAGGAATTTCAGCAGAAATTATCCTATCAATATCAGCTGGATTCGGATATATGTTGGATGGGTGTAGAAAAATTATTATGTGGGCATGAGGCAACCCCCTATTTTGAAACTCAAAGGTATACATATCTGTTAAAAAACACAAAATACTGCAAGTTAACTAACGTGACAGTGAATCAGATTCTGAAAACAATTAAGAAATGGAAATAATATGTATGCCGTAATAAAATGTATATAAAATACACTTACATGCAAGAACCTTTCCCATCACGCCTTTCTTGGTCAAGTCGCACAATAACTCACTGAACTTCATTATAAAAACTCTAGAAATAGTGTCAGGACGATTAGCTGGTTTCAAATTCATCTTTCCAAGATAACGTTGAATCTCGGGCTATTTGGGATTACATGTAAATGTAGTAAATAGATATGGAAAACCAACATAACTGCATATTGCCATTTCGTCAAAATATAGTTGATTGATATATCTACGGCTACCAACATATGAAGAAGGCAAGACGACCCTCTTCCCAGTGCTTGAACCTTCAATCTGACGGTCTGAGTTCAATTCACTTAAATTGTGGTACTTTAGCAACCCTTAGTTTTGATTGATTTTTTTAGCCGCCTAAGTCTCTCAGATTCCATCATGGTAAAACCATCTACCAAAAACTGTTGGAAAAGCCTTCGGAATTTCAACAATGTCGGAGGTTCGTTATGTCTGGTTTGGATTCAAAATGCCATCCATTCTCTGATTATAAGTTTGTTTCTTTTAGTCGCTTCTTCCCATGGAGTATCATTAAACTGCAAATCAGAATTTATGGTTTCTTGGTTGTCATGTGATACTGAACTTTTATCTCGATGCTTCACATTTGGCCTATAGCCATCTTTACCGTATGGAAAAAGTAATGGATATTGATATCCTAAATAAGATGTATGATACTCATCTATTCGTTGAAGATCACCTATCTGTTTGTGCCTGATGATATCCCTTTTTTCTGTTGTATCAACATCCCCGACAATCAAAGCAGCAATTTCAGATATAGTCGATTGATTATATATCCTTCCATCACTTTTTCGGTTTGAAATAAGTTTCAGTTTTAAATCAGAGACATTATTTTGGGCCATAATATCCCTTGCCATTCGGAATGATTGAGCATGAACGTTGTGTTCGTACAACATTTGAGACAATTTTGAAACAATATGAACATTTACCCCAATCTTTGACTTACTGTTGAAAATTTTAACCAAATTGTTACAAAAAATTTGATGTTGTTTACAATATATTTAAATGAAAGCAAATATATTATTGTAGTCGTTTACAATGATAAATGCATAAATAAATGCATAAATATAGCTTTCTGTTACGACGTAGCTTATTCCATTAATTCTATTATGGATTTCATTCTCTGCATCATAAATATAGAGTTGTGCAAATTTGGGATTTTGACTTGGAATTGGCAACATGCTGCCGATTCTGTGGCAAGACTGACCTTGAATACTAAAAGTTGGAGGACCTCTGTCATTATTAAAATGGTTATCCATTTTCCCATCTGGAGATGTAAACGCAAACATCATGGTGTACCTTCTAATGTTTTGTTGAAAATATCTTAAATCCGCCGTTTCACATCCAAATAAAAGATCTTGCAATACCTTTGATGGCATCTTTATCAAAAGAAGTTGAAACTTTCCATTTCCATAACACAGTGAAAATTCAGGAATTATTCTATTGCAATTCTGTTCTCTTCTTTCAAGATACCACATATTTGCACCGCATTGTTGACGGTCTACAATTGCGTCTCCTATGTCATAGTAACCTATATAACAAAATGATAACAAATAATGAAAAAAAACTCAAGCATTCCAGTAAATACGATCTGAGTTATTATTATAAGTCCATAATACTTCTATAAAAATACCTGTCACAGAAGAACTTGCAATTGTAAAATCCGTTGGATTATTATCAACTTCATCACAGGATTCACTATCTGACTCAGTACCATAACTTGTTTGAAATGATTTTTTGTGCCTAAGCACGTTCGTCCTATTGACTCTTGTTGCTGCAACTTTCACTTTGTTGATTCTATGTATAAAAACGACATGCTCTTCAGCTTCATTAAGATCCATTGTACAGTATATTGTATGACGCATGTAGTTGGGTTACACAAATACTGATATGTTCATGTTTTATGCTACCATTTGCACATGAAGAAGGGATATTTCATTATAAGTTATAATTACTTAACTTGGAAATACAATCTATGTCATTAACTTTAGATGCAAAAGCATTAAAGTTCTGATTGTTATGTTCACGCAATCTTTAAATGAAAATTGCAGCCATTATATCTCTTATTAACATTATATCTTTTATTCACTTTCCATCGGGAAATAGAATATGATTTATTACAGCATATTCCATATTCACAAAAAACCATATCATGCATTGAAGGAGAAGTATATTTATAAATAAATAATCAAAATTTCTTTAAAATATATTATTTTTAATATTTATAAATATAAAACATTATTATTATATAAAGAATATATATTTTTAACTTAAAAAATTATTATATTTTATATTTTAGTATGATTCAAGATATATCTTATTTCGGTGTAGTATAGAAATATTAAAAAAAAAAAAAACACACACACACACACATTCATATATATATATATATATATATATATATATATATATATATATATATATATATATATATATATATATATATATATATATATATATATATATATATATATATATATATATATTATAAATGTATTAATAGATATCAATAAACAATAATCAACAATACAATAATGGACATAAAAATATATTAGATAACTAAACATACAATATAGATAAAATTAAATATATAAAAAATATAATTTCCATGTTGTTATTAATAAATAATCAAAAAATTTTAAAATATATTATTTTTAATATTTACAAATATAGAACTTTATTTTTATATAAAGAATGTTTTTTTTCTGAACTTTAAGCAAATTTTATATTTTATAAAAATTCTAACGCCTATTCAAAATATTAATTGAATATGAGTACTGAATAAACCAAATATATATATATTAAAATAAATATTATTTTATTTTATTTGAATAAAAAGTAATAAAATTTGCTTAGAATTCAATAAACTATTATAATTTAAAATAAAATTTGTTATTAATAAATATTTAAAATTTCATTAAAATCTACTATTTTTAGTATTTATAAATATTAAAAATTATTTTTAAATAAATGATTGTTTTTTTTAATTTTGACCAAAATTTTACTATTTTTTAACTAACAAACTTCTTTATTGTATATTTTAGTATGATTCAAGATATATCTTATTTCGGTGTAACAACAGAATAATTAAATATAAATAAATATAAATTATATATAAATTTAAAAATATGTATAAACATTAATATTTTTAAGTTTACTATAAATATATAAATATTATATATATATATATATATATATATATATATATATATATATATATATATATATATATATATATATATATATATATATATATATATATATATATATATATATATATATATATATATATATATATAAACACACACAAATGAATATAAATGTATATTAATATACTATAAATGTATTAATGGATATAAATAAACAATAATTAATAATATAATAATGGACATAAAAATATATTAGATAACTGGACATATAATATACATATATAATTAAATATAAATAAATATAATTTTTATGTTGTTATTGTCATACCCTAAATTTGCCCGCCATTTTTTTTTGTAATTATTTTTGTATTTTTTTATTTCGCATATTTTATTTAATTTCATGCCGTTTAGACACGTGTCCACCCCCGATTGGGCGCTTTTCAAATCTCGACTATTTTGCCCAATAGGAGCGTGACACATGGCAAAAGGGCATTTTTGTAAATTTTAATTCCATGTTTATTTTTCTCATTTCCTTGCAAATATTACCTTTATGTTCATATTTTTATTTTATCATTTATTTAATTTAATTAGATTTTTATTATATTTTTTAGATTTAAAATAGTTATTTATTTTTCTTTTAGAATATATTTTATTTTAATAGTTTTTAAATAGTTTTTTTTTTTATAAGTTGTTTAGAGTTGTATATTAAATAAGTTTTTATTGATATTAGGATTTATTTGTAAATAATTTTTGTTTAATAGATTTTTAGAATTAATTAGAGTTATTTAAGGTTATTAATTTATTCAACTATTTATTATTTTATTAGATTATTTAGTTTAATTAAAATAGATTATTTAATTAGGATTAATTGTTATTAATTATTATTCGTCTTTAGTTTGGAATATCATTTTGTTTAATTTAGTTAGATTAGATTAACTAGGATTAATTAGGAATAGTTTATGTTTATTATTAATTTTGGTTATTTAATTAGGATTTTATTTATTAGCTTTTAATCAATTTTAATTGGTTTCTATTTTAATTATCGTAAAACCAGTCTTTCTTTCATCATCAGTTTTTTTTCTCACTAATCATCATTATCATTAATCAGCCATCATCTAATCATTCATTAAACCGCTGCCATGTGTCTGTATATAAACCCTCCACTCACTATTCATCATCTCTCACATTTTGCAACCCTAGCCTCCAAACCCTAACCAGCTGTCTCCTTCCTCCTTCATCAGTTCATCACCATGAAACCTCACCAACAGCATCAATCGAAACTTCCAGCCATCAAACCTTCTCCTATCTCCATTAAACCATTCTTCACTTCAGAAAATAACCATAGCCATCTTCAAAATCAAAATCCTAACCTTCGTTTAGCCTTCTACGCCACTCGGGTTATTTACCGTTATGCTAGTTCCCGGTCGGTGTAACAAACTCAGCCGAAGCTCTTTCACAACTCTCGGTTTTCCCCGCCGCAGATACGTTCGCTACCGCCATCTAAGGGGATAATCAGATAAGGTTGATTTCCATTTTATGCCAAGTCCCAAAGGCCACCGGAGTCACCAAACGGAGAATCATTGGAAGCAAAAGTTAGATGAAAGATCTACGTCTTTTCACGGTGACAACGCCATGCCTTCCGTCACAAACCCTCCGTCCAAAACACGAATCCTTCCGTGAACCATAACCCCCAGACCTCCCATCAATCTCTAAAAACCAAAATCACTAACAACCGTAAACCTCGCCGTAAAACCAATACGAATCCCAGAAATAAACCTTAAATCTCTCGACCCCTGTTCTTCGTTCAAACTTCATTCAACCATCGCGAAAATCCAGAAGAACATAACCGTCAAAATCACCAGTGCGAAGCACATTTCCAGCAACGAACTTCGTCTTGCTTTGAACCGCAACACTAACATCTTCTCCACAACCTTAATCTACCCAGAACAAAACCCTCAAACTTCAATTCACAACCTCCGTCGTGTTCCTCGCGAAACCCAGAACCTACCGTCACCAATAAACCCATTTCCGCCATTCGCAAACGAACCACAAATCCATCGTCTTCCTCGCCATTCCAGATCTTCGTCTAAACCCCTTTCACCATTAAGCTCAGCGCCTTGTCAATACATGTAACAGAAACAGACCAATTCTCAATAGAAACTTCAACCTAATCCCCAATCTAAAACTCACCTACTTCAAATCTCTCCTCAAAATCACGACCGTAAATCCCACACACAGCCACAAAACCAAACGGGTTGGTGATTCACGAACCCATACGACGTTTAACGGAGATGAGTGAGACGAACAGAAGGGATCTCACGATTGGAACATGGGAGTTTGAGAGCATCCCATTTTGATTTGACGAAACTTGTTTATGATTGTGTTCCGAGTACAGGGGAAGTTTTTTATTTTTAATTTTTTCTGTTGGTTGGATCTTGGGCTTAAGCCCATTCAGTTCCTGGCCTACACGCCCTGTTCATATATTAAATCCCAGCTTCTCTTTTTTTTTATTTGTGTTATATTTTTTTTTATTAATTTAAATTTAGTGATTTGTTAATAATATTAATATTTATTTTATTATAATTTAATATTTTAGTTTTGTTAACATATTTTGTAAATATATTTTGGTTTATATATGTATATATTATTTTCTATGATCTATTTTATATTCATTTTCTTTTAGATTTCTATTTTATTTATATTAGAGTTTATTACTTTTTATTTTAGAGTTATCTTATTCTTCTTTTGTTATTGGGCATTTTGTCCCATTTCTCTTTTTGGTCGATGACGACGCTTCCATAAATCGATTACTAAGTCAATATATTGATAAGTATCGTCGGATCCGAGACCCACCTCATTCTCTTCTCATTTCTTCTCTATTTAAATTTCATTTCGACTTATGGATCGATGAAAGTTTTTTATCCGCAAGCGTCAGATTTTCGAAGTCGATAACCTTCCCGATTTCAAATCTATGGGGGATGACCATTGAGGTCATCTTCCTTACTTTGGGATCGCGATAGGCTACCTTCGATTAATCGGCATTTTGTTTTGCGGTTAAGACGAGATCCCATTCTTTGCGTCCCGATTCAATCAACTAACCAATATACCACTGTTTTAATTTTCTGTCAAATATACAACTGCTTTACTTTCTGTCAATATACCACTGCTTTAATTTTCTGTCAAATATACAACTGTTTTATTTTCAGTCATTTATATTCTTGTACATATTATATTCTGTATATTATCATTATCCTGTAAATATTCAATTGACTTGTACATTCTCTTAAAACACCTAATCAATATCGAAATCTTAAAATCCTAATTGGTGGACTGTTGATTATATATCTTGTATATTATCCATATCCTGTGTATATTTTCCATCTCTTTGGCAGGTTCTCGAATCATCATCAATAAGGAATCAAATTCTTTGTATTGAATCAAAAAGAGAGGATTGGGTGTAGACCTCTTCTTCTTCGAGTGTTGAGATGCCCACTGTAGTGAGGGTGGTTTTGACGCTCGTCTTTCAATACGAAGACGCTTCCACCCCTTTTCCTCCAAAAACCTCGGTCTCGTATCGAGTCCATTTTCAAACCATCTTTCAATAAATTTCTCTCCGTATTGCATTAAAGAGAGAGGATTGGGTGTAGACCTTTTCTTCTCCGAGTGTTGGGATGCCCACTGTAGTGAGGGTGGTCTCGATACTCGTCTTTCAATACGAAGACGTGACTTCTTCCACCACCTCTCCTTTCACAACTTCATCCCGCAACCCTTGTCACCTAAAAACCTCGGTCTCGCACCGAGTGCATTTTCATTTTCTTTTTCATAACAAAACTTGAATGGTCGTGGAGTGGTTAGGCGTAGGCCTTCTCCTATCCCGAGTGCTGACGTTTACCGTAGGGTTCTCTGTCGCAAAGCACTTACCATTCAAAACAAAAAATATCTTTAATAAGAGAATGAAGCTCTCTTTATGTTGAATTAAAGAGAGAGGATTGGGTGTAGACTTCTTCCTTTCCGAGTATTGGGATGCTCACTGTAGTGTGTGTGGTTTCGATACTCGTCTTTCAATACAAAGACGCTACGTTCGCCACACCTTTTCATAATAAAAACTTTGAGATAACGAATTGGGTACTAACCGTAGGGGTTACTATCCGAGGACTTATCTCGCCCCTAAAAAACTCTCACCAATCAAACGTGACACCTTGCCTCGCATGGCGAAAACCAATCTTCCAAAGGATATGTTACGTTCGTTTGACCGCAAACAGGTATGCATAAGTCTCCAACGAGCGAGCAGCAAAACACCTAAACTGCTAGAACGCGTACGATAACATCATCCACAAAACACACCGGTTATCCGCACCGTAGGCACGAACTACGTTGCTCTGATTTCTCTTGCATGTTGAGAATACGTAGGCATAGGATTGCAATATCCTAGCGAGCACCCTTTTTCTTTTTCACCCTTTCCCAGAAAGGCATGCTACGTTCGTTCTACCGCAAACAGGTAACGCGTAAGTCTCCTCACATGCGAGCAGCAAAACACCTAAACTGCTAGAATGCGCACGATAGTAGCGTCTACCAGAACTCACCCGCAAACCGTAGGCCGAACTACGGCTGCTCTGATTCTTTACTTATTTTGAGTAAAGATATGCAGGCACAAGGGCCACAATCCTTGTCGAGCATATTCCCCCCCATATTTGTAGTTCCCCGAACTACGTCGACTCTGACTTTCTCACATCTGTTGAGAATACGTAGGCATAGGACCGCGAAGTCCTACCGAGTCTGTTCTTTCTCTTTTTCCCCGTTCTCTCTTTCCTCTCTTTCCGCGTTTCTAAACCCTTCTCTCTATCTTTTAGAACATTCTTTTTATAGCATAATATTTAAGCAAATAAATTCACACATTGACAAACAAATGGTTCCCATCGAGTACGATGGATGCGAGGGGTGCTAATACCTTCCCCTCGCATAACCGGCTTCCGAACCCGTTCTTGGTTGCGAGACCATCTTATCCATTTATTTCTTAAGGTTTTCTCGATATTTTCCTTTCCCCTCATGGGATAAATAAAGTTCGGTGGCGACTCTTCTGTCTATCTTTTTCGCCTCCCCATCGTTGCACGATGCATTTTTCGAGTAGCGACAGCTGGCGACTCTGCTGGGGACATCCTAGCGAGCCAAGCCTATTTTGTTTATCGTATTTGTGTTTTATTTGCTTTATTTGTTTATGCTTTGATTCTCTAACCTGTTGGGTTTATTGGTTGGTTTGTGAGATAAAGTTTTCTACCTGAGCTTTCGAGTATACACTAAGATTAGGAGGTGGTTTCTTTCTGATTTGCGAGACTTAGGACTCGTTGAGTTGGATCGAATCCCACCGCTCAGATAGACCCCTTTGGGATGATTATGTCTTACGTGTAGTCGTAATGGCGTTTTTATTCCCAACTTGGGAGTCCGTGACTCTGAGGACCTTTTAGAACCTTATTCCAAAGGTTGCTAAAACATAACTCTGTGTTCATCCTTTGAAAGGATTACCGTCTTACGAGTAGTCGTTCTGATGGAAAACTTTTGAGGGTTAGTGCATGGGACTTTGTTTTAAAGCCTTTGGGATACCCTCTTATAAACCAATAGATTGCCCACCCAAGGGGAGAGATACCTTTTTGTTGTCTTGCAGGATTTGTAACTTTAATCCTTGATGTGGATTTGTTCTCGTGTGCACTCATTGCATTGCATTTGCATAAGCATATCTGCATCATTTTGCATTTTCCTCCTTAACCAGTGCCAAGAGCTTACCCATCCTCTGTTCATAACCCGCAGTTGATTTCCCGACACTCCCATTGAACTTGGGAGAGCTGTGAAGAGTTTGAAGCAAGAGGAACGTAGAAGTTTTGAGAAGCCAAGTCAAAACAATGCAAGCTGGAGTAGCTATGTCAGAGAACGACCGCCAGAATGTTGAGTCCCCACCAGGGTTTACTGTGACGAACAATCCACTGTATGATCTTCCGCTGGATGGCCATCCTCCGCAAGTAAAAGTTCCAACTCGACCCCCGAGGATGCCAAAGACTGATCCCATGGAAGAAAAGCTTCGCACCCTCGATGAGACAATTCAGGCTATGAGAGTGTCTGATATGCTCGGCCTTGACGCTGCTAATATGTGTCTAGTGCTAGACTTGGTGATTCCTCCAAGATTCAAGATACCCAACTTCGAGAAGTACACCGGCTTTAGTTGCCCGAGGCGTCATTTGGTGATGTACTGTCGAAAAATGACCCCTTACATTCATGACGATAAGTTGATGATCCACTGTTTTCAAGAAAGTCTGAGTGGGGCATCATTAAGTTGGTACACAGATTTAGAAAGGAGTCATATCCAATCGTGGAGGGACCTAGCCAGCGTTTTTCTAAAGTTTTACCAGTTCAACCTAGACACTATTCCCACCCGCATGCAGTTGCAAAGTTTATCTCAGAATGAAAATGAATCCTTTAAGGGATATGCACAGCGGTGGAGAGAATTCGCAACAAGAGTGCAACCACCACTCTCAGAAAGGGAGCTGATTGACATGTTCATCAACAGTTTGCATGGTTCTTATCTTGAAAGAATGGCTGGTTGTACGACATCAACCTTCTCTGACCTTGTGATTGTAGGAGAGCGCCTCGAAAGTTACCTCAAAAGTGGACAAATCCAGGACGCGTCAGGCAGCCAGGCCAGTGAGATTGAATCTTTCGATGATTTCCATGAGGAAGAGAAGGATGAAACCAGCGCACTCATAGCAAACGTTGAGTATTCTCACAATGTACCAACAAAACTCTATAGTCCCTCGTCTACTCAACAGGCATCATTACCAGTGCCATGTTATCCTCATGGACAATCGGCCATGCCTAAAGCTTCATCCCATAAGCCACGGGTCGCTCCTCATGCAAATCAACGAACCCATAGCCGAGGTCATCCGAATCAGCGCCGCGATCAGAATAGGCCCAACAACAACTTGGAAAGAAGGACTGATCCTCTTCATCCAGTCCCTATGTCGCACAGTCAACTTCTCCCACATCTGATTCAAAACTCATTGGTGGAGCCTAAAACTCTTAAGCCTGTGCCAGAACCGTACCCTCCGAGGTACAATCCGAATGCTCAGTGTGGATATCATGGTGGATCCATGGGGCACTCGACTGAAGAATGCAAAGCCTTCCAAGCCAAAGTGCAACAGTTGATTGACAAAGGGTACATATCTTTCCCCGATGGGAGTTTGGTTGTCCATGTCAACCTCTCAGTTGGCTAAGCTCGAAGATTCCAAGGGTCATTTCCAGAAGCCAGTGGTCTAGACAGGCAGACGTCCTCAACATTGGCAGTCCTCGAACGCTTTTATCATTTGCATCTTGTAGTTTATTTCCTGTTAATTGCTACTTGTGTTTAAACATTGTTGTTTTGAATGGTAATATTAATGAAGTGTTTATGCATTTTCCGAATCAATTATGTCGCATTCGCTCATTTTTCCATTTATCACAATCACATACACATCCATTTTTTATCCACTCCACTTTATCACTGTTGTTTTAGCAAAGATTGAAGGGAGGATGACGAAAACAAAATACCCATAATTGCAAACTATATGCTTTCGGATAAAATCTCGTCAATGATGTACAGGCATTGTTTCAAATCCCCTAAACACCGGAGATATAAGGAGTTAATCCCTAGTCAACCACTTCGAGCCTAGAAGTAGGAGTTTCCTTTGGATATTCAAACCCTTAACACTCAACCTGGGGCAGGGTAGTTATTCAGTTAATCCAACCTCGCACTCAAAATCCAAAGACAAGACGGTTGTTCATCAAGACCCATGACGTGGCAGTCATAATCTTCCAACAAAATTCAAAAAAATCAAAAGCCTGCTAAGTCAAGCACCTCAAAGGGGACTTAGGCAAAAATCAAGGCAATCCCGATGGATCTGACAAGCAGAATCAGTCCATGCAAAAGATAGGGATCAAAAACAAAAGCAAAAGAGGTCCTCAAACCCTCAACAAAAACAAAAAAATAAGATTCAGTGGCCACCCAAATCAAGGAGCTACTAACATCCATCAAAATAAGGAGACTGCCATCTCGAGCAAACCTTGAACAATCAAGCTCACACCGTCAAGACAAATAGGTGAAGAATTAATTGAACGTAGGACTGGAGATCATCAAGAAGGAGGGGTGGGTACAAATTAAGTTTGAGCCTAATATCCTTTGTTCTATAACCGCGAACCAGGCCATGTTACAACCCTCGAAAGACCTAATTGAGTCGAGGTTTATTCTGAAAGCATACTATCGCAAGGTTGCGTAACCTGACTCCCCACGTATTTATTAATCATCAGCTTTGGTGTCAATATTCTTGCTATATCTTTTACACCAATCAAATTAGCACAACGTTTGGACTAACAGTCCATTCGTCTCACTACCACGACACTCAATAAACGACAATTCTTTCAAAAAACTTGCATGAACTTTGCATTAAAATTACCATTCGTGAACAAACAATTTTAATTGCAAGTCAGTAGTTGGCATCAAGGAAATTCCAACAGAAAGCAATCAAACAGGACTTGACCATTTCAGCGGTCTGGATCAGGATCGAGCATGCTTTGTAGTCCCTATGGAGCTGGGGCATTGTCATCCCGAGAATTTGGAATCAGTCAGTCTGAGGCAAATCCCCAAACATCATTTGATTATGGGGCAAATCATTCAAGAAGCGGTTGATCAAAAGTGAATTATACCGATTAGGGGCAGGCCACCCAGAGTTTCTCTGACTTGAGGATAGATCCCTCCAATGTTCAATCAGGATAAGTTAAGTCGCTTCAACGCTCTTTCAAGAGCAAGCTACTCCAAAGAGTATATTGAAGCCAATCACCACAAGAATTGGTTAAACAATGATAAATCCTTTCGTGGTACAAACTCTGGGGCAAGCCATCTCGAGGTCGTCTCATGGCAAATTACTCTAGCAAGTTTATCATCATCAGCAACTTTTGAGTTCAAAACAAGTGTCGAGGAATCATACTGTCATCTCACCTAATAACCTTAACCATCTGAAGGCCTTGCTGTCATTGGATCCTTCATCCCACAGCCTAAACCTGTCACCTATCAAAACAAGCCAAACCTCCAAAGTCCATGTTCTCACCTGTCAAAACCTTGTAACTCTCAAACCAGTCCCATCTGGTTAACCCTTTGCTGAATACCTAGCCCCGTCTGGTATATGTCAGCTTTTGAACCAGCTCCCATCTGGTCACCTTTTCTTTAGCCTTCCGTTTAACCAGTCCTCGTCTGGAAAACACAATTTCAAAGTCCAGTCCTCGTCTGGAAAACCACAAAGTCAGTTCCCGTCTGACACCAAACCCAGAAGTCAGTTCTCGTCTGACGACTTAACCTTTTGCCACCAGTTCTTGTCTGGTAAACCTCATCCTAAAGTCCAGCTCCCATCTGGCAAACCAGAAGTCAGTTCTCGTCTGACAGCTTAACCTTTCGCTAACCAGTCCCATCTGGTTTACCCTCCGAATACCAGCCCTCATCTGGTACTTCCATCCCAAAGTCCAATCAGCATTGGCAACCACCCAAGTCCACCCTGTCGGCACCTGCATTTTCAATCACCCATATGCGATCATACGCATCATATGCATACCCATAATCATATCATATTTCCTCAGCTCTTGCATCTCCGGGCATTAGCATTTGCACTTTCATTTCCATTTGATATGAAACATCATTATCATCAAGCATCCATATATGCGAGCTCAGATCCAAGATCAAATTTTGAAGATTTCCTATATCATCATCAGCCCAGTCAGGGGCATCCCTTGCAATATCGTGGTTTTCTCCCACGAGAGTCAGAGGATATCAAGATCATAATCAGCCCAGTCAGGGGCATTCTCCGCAAGACCGTGGGCGTTCCCCACGAAGTTGTGCAACTTTATGAGCTTCAAAGCAACCATCATCTCGGTCAGGGGTATTATCTGTAAAAATCGTGGGTCCTCCCACAAAATTCAAGATCACCAAAGAAAAATCCAGCCCGGTCAGAGGCATCTTTTCAAAACTATGGGTGTATTGCATGACGTATTTCAACCCTGTGGTTAATCAGATCTTCAAATCAACCTTCGGCCCAGACAGGGAAGTCTTCAGTAAAGCCACGGGCGATCCCCAGTGCTTTGTCTCCAGCAGACTTGACTATTTATCTGCAGTGATAAGTGGCAATCTCTTGGGAGAAGCTTATCCATCTTCAGCGATAAGTGGCAATCTCTTCAGAGAAGCTTATCCATCTGCAGCGATAAGTGGCAATCTCTTCAGAGAAGCTTATCTTTCTTCAACGATAAGTGGCAATCTCTTCAGAGAAGCTTATCCATCTTCAGCGATAAGTGGCAATCTCTTCAGAGAAGCTTATCCATCTGCAGCGATAAGTGGCAATCTCTTCAGAGAAGCTTATCTTTCTTCAACGATAAGTGGCAATCTCTTCAGAGAAGCTTATCCATCTTCAGTGATAAGTGGCAATCTCTTCAGAGAAGCTTATCCTTCATCAACGATAAGTGGCAATCTCTTCAGAGAAGCTTATCCCCCTATCATCCTTTTGATGTTAGGGTCGATGTTGTCTTCCGCTCCATCATCCTTTTGGTGTTGGGTCTGGCATCCTTTTGGTGTCATGACTAGCGTGTGTTCTCCGTTATCCTTTGGGTGATGGATCCATTACATCCTTTGAATTTAGGGGCGGTACGTGTGAGTGAACTGCCATCCTTTTGGTGTTAGTAACCCTTTCAAAATATCCATTCGTTTCATTCCCAAACGTGTCATTTCTTCTCGGGCAAATTCAGGGTCTTCTATATCTAATCATCTTCTACCTCAAAAGAATGAATGCCGTGGCATTTCGTCTTACTCGGTTTAAGCTAATTAGATAGGGGCATCTGTCATACCCTAAATTTGCCCGCCATTTTTTTTTGTAATTATTTTTGTATTTTTTTATTTCGCATATTTTATTTAATTTCATGCCGTTTAGACACGTGTCCACCCCCGATTGGGCGCTTTTCAAATCTCGACTATTTTGCCCAATAGGAGCGTGACACATGGCAAAAGGGCATTTTTGTAAATTTTAATTCCATGTTTATTTTTCTCATTTCCTTGCAAATATTACCTTTATGTTCATATTTTTATTTTATCATTTATTTAATTTAATTAGATTTTTATTATATTTTTTAGATTTAAAATAGTTATTTATTTTTCTTTTAGAATATATTTTATTTTAATAGTTTTTAAATAGTTTTTTTTTTTATAAGTTGTTTAGAGTTGTATATTAAATAAGTTTTTATTGATATTAGGATTTATTTGTAAATAATTTTTGTTTAATAGATTTTTAGAATTAATTAGAGTTATTTAAGGTTATTAATTTATTCAACTATTTATTATTTTATTAGATTATTTAGTTTAATTAAAATAGATTATTTAATTAGGATTAATTGTTATTAATTATTATTCGTCTTTAGTTTGGAATATCATTTTGTTTAATTTAGTTAGATTAGATTAACTAGGATTAATTAGGAATAGTTTATGTTTATTATTAATTTTGGTTATTTAATTAGGATTTTATTTATTAGCTTTTAATCAATTTTAATTGGTTTCTATTTTAATTATCGTAAAACCAGTCTTTCTTTCATCATCAGTTTTTTTTCTCACTAATCATCATTATCATTAATCAGCCATCATCTAATCATTCATTAAACCGCTGCCATGTGTCTGTATATAAACCCTCCACTCACTATTCATCATCTCTCACATTTTGCAACCCTAGCCTCCAAACCCTAACCAGCTGTCTCCTTCCTCCTTCATCAGTTCATCACCATGAAACCTCACCAACAGCATCAATCGAAACTTCCAGCCATCAAACCTTCTCCTATCTCCATTAAACCATTCTTCACTTCAGAAAATAACCATAGCCATCTTCAAAATCAAAATCCTAACCTTCGTTTAGCCTTCTACGCCACTCGGGTTATTTACCGTTATGCTAGTTCCCGGTCGGTGTAACAAACTCAGCCGAAGCTCTTTCACAACTCTCGGTTTTCCCCGCCGCAGATACGTTCGCTACCGCCATCTAAGGGGATAATCAGATAAGGTTGATTTCCATTTTATGCCAAGTCCCAAAGGCCACCGGAGTCACCAAACGGAGAATCATTGGAAGCAAAAGTTAGATGAAAGATCTACGTCTTTTCACGGTGACAACGCCATGCCTTCCGTCACAAACCCTCCGTCCAAAACACGAATCCTTCCGTGAACCATAACCCCCAGACCTCCCATCAATCTCTAAAAACCAAAATCACTAACAACCGTAAACCTCGCCGTAAAACCAATACGAATCCCAGAAATAAACCTTAAATCTCTCGACCCCTGTTCTTCGTTCAAACTTCATTCAACCATCGCGAAAATCCAGAAGAACATAACCGTCAAAATCACCAGTGCGAAGCACATTTCCAGCAACGAACTTCGTCTTGCTTTGAACCGCAACACTAACATCTTCTCCACAACCTTAATCTACCCAGAACAAAACCCTCAAACTTCAATTCACAACCTCCGTCGTGTTCCTCGCGAAACCCAGAACCTACCGTCACCAATAAACCCATTTCCGCCATTCGCAAACGAACCACAAATCCATCGTCTTCCTCGCCATTCCAGATCTTCGTCTAAACCCCTTTCACCATTAAGCTCAGCGCCTTGTCAATACATGTAACAGAAACAGACCAATTCTCAATAGAAACTTCAACCTAATCCCCAATCTAAAACTCACCTACTTCAAATCTCTCCTCAAAATCACGACCGTAAATCCCACACACAGCCACAAAACCAAACGGGTTGGTGATTCACGAACCCATACGACGTTTAACGGAGATGAGTGAGACGAACAGAAGGGATCTCACGATTGGAACATGGGAGTTTGAGAGCATCCCATTTTGATTTGACGAAACTTGTTTATGATTGTGTTCCGAGTACAGGGGAAGTTTTTTATTTTTAATTTTTTCTGTTGGTTGGATCTTGGGCTTAAGCCCATTCAGTTCCTGGCCTACACGCCCTGTTCATATATTAAATCCCAGCTTCTCTTTTTTTTTATTTGTGTTATATTTTTTTTTATTAATTTAAATTTAGTGATTTGTTAATAATATTAATATTTATTTTATTATAATTTAATATTTTAGTTTTGTTAACATATTTTGTAAATATATTTTGGTTTATATATGTATATATTATTTTCTATGATCTATTTTATATTCATTTTCTTTTAGATTTCTATTTTATTTATATTAGAGTTTATTACTTTTTATTTTAGAGTTATCTTATTCTTCTTTTGTTATTGGGCATTTTGTCCCATTTCTCTTTTTGGTCGATGACGACGCTTCCATAAATCGATTACTAAGTCAATATATTGATAAGTATCGTCGGATCCGAGACCCACCTCATTCTCTTCTCATTTCTTCTCTATTTAAATTTCATTTCGACTTATGGATCGATGAAAGTTTTTTATCCGCAAGCGTCAGATTTTCGAAGTCGATAACCTTCCCGATTTCAAATCTATGGGGGATGACCATTGAGGTCATCTTCCTTACTTTGGGATCGCGATAGGCTACCTTCGATTAATCGGCATTTTGTTTTGCGGTTAAGACGAGATCCCATTCTTTGCGTCCCGATTCAATCAACTAACCAATATACCACTGTTTTAATTTTCTGTCAAATATACAACTGCTTTACTTTCTGTCAATATACCACTGCTTTAATTTTCTGTCAAATATACAACTGTTTTATTTTCAGTCATTTATATTCTTGTACATATTATATTCTGTATATTATCATTATCCTGTAAATATTCAATTGACTTGTACATTCTCTTAAAACACCTAATCAATATCGAAATCTTAAAATCCTAATTGGTGGACTGTTGATTATATATCTTGTATATTATCCATATCCTGTGTATATTTTCCATCTCTTTGGCAGGTTCTCGAATCATCATCAATAAGGAATCAAATTCTTTGTATTGAATCAAAAAGAGAGGATTGGGTGTAGACCTCTTCTTCTTCGAGTGTTGAGATGCCCACTGTAGTGAGGGTGGTTTTGACGCTCGTCTTTCAATACGAAGACGCTTCCACCCCTTTTCCTCCAAAAACCTCGGTCTCGTATCGAGTCCATTTTCAAACCATCTTTCAATAAATTTCTCTCCGTATTGCATTAAAGAGAGAGGATTGGGTGTAGACCTTTTCTTCTCCGAGTGTTGGGATGCCCACTGTAGTGAGGGTGGTCTCGATACTCGTCTTTCAATACGAAGACGTGACTTCTTCCACCACCTCTCCTTTCACAACTTCATCCCGCAACCCTTGTCACCTAAAAACCTCGGTCTCGCACCGAGTGCATTTTCATTTTCTTTTTCATAACAAAACTTGAATGGTCGTGGAGTGGTTAGGCGTAGGCCTTCTCCTATCCCGAGTGCTGACGTTTACCGTAGGGTTCTCTGTCGCAAAGCACTTACCATTCAAAACAAAAAATATCTTTAATAAGAGAATGAAGCTCTCTTTATGTTGAATTAAAGAGAGAGGATTGGGTGTAGACTTCTTCCTTTCCGAGTATTGGGATGCTCACTGTAGTGTGTGTGGTTTCGATACTCGTCTTTCAATACAAAGACGCTACGTTCGCCACACCTTTTCATAATAAAAACTTTGAGATAACGAATTGGGTACTAACCGTAGGGGTTACTATCCGAGGACTTATCTCGCCCCTAAAAAACTCTCACCAATCAAACGTGACACCTTGCCTCGCATGGCGAAAACCAATCTTCCAAAGGATATGTTACGTTCGTTTGACCGCAAACAGGTATGCATAAGTCTCCAACGAGCGAGCAGCAAAACACCTAAACTGCTAGAACGCGTACGATAACATCATCCACAAAACACACCGGTTATCCGCACCGTAGGCACGAACTACGTTGCTCTGATTTCTCTTGCATGTTGAGAATACGTAGGCATAGGATTGCAATATCCTAGCGAGCACCCTTTTTCTTTTTCACCCTTTCCCAGAAAGGCATGCTACGTTCGTTCTACCGCAAACAGGTAACGCGTAAGTCTCCTCACATGCGAGCAGCAAAACACCTAAACTGCTAGAATGCGCACGATAGTAGCGTCTACCAGAACTCACCCGCAAACCGTAGGCCGAACTACGGCTGCTCTGATTCTTTACTTATTTTGAGTAAAGATATGCAGGCACAAGGGCCACAATCCTTGTCGAGCATATTCCCCCCCATATTTGTAGTTCCCCGAACTACGTCGACTCTGACTTTCTCACATCTGTTGAGAATACGTAGGCATAGGACCGCGAAGTCCTACCGAGTCTGTTCTTTCTCTTTTTCCCCGTTCTCTCTTTCCTCTCTTTCCGCGTTTCTAAACCCTTCTCTCTATCTTTTAGAACATTCTTTTTATAGCATAATATTTAAGCAAATAAATTCACACATTGACAAACAAATGGTTCCCATCGAGTACGATGGATGCGAGGGGTGCTAATACCTTCCCCTCGCATAACCGGCTTCCGAACCCGTTCTTGGTTGCGAGACCATCTTATCCATTTATTTCTTAAGGTTTTCTCGATATTTTCCTTTCCCCTCATGGGATAAATAAAGTTCGGTGGCGACTCTTCTGTCTATCTTTTTCGCCTCCCCATCGTTGCACGATGCATTTTTCGAGTAGCGACAGTTATTGATAAATAATTAAAATTTCTTTAAAATATATTATTTTTAATATTTATAAATATAAAAATTTATTATTATATAAAGAATAACTTAAAAAAAAATTATATTTTCGTATGATTCAAGATATATCTTATTTTGGTGTAAAAATAACATAGAAATATTAAACATAAATATATTTAAACTTTACTATAAATAGATAAATAAGTATAGACATTAATATATTTAAAGTTTAGTATATATGTTAGATTTAGTCGAATGGTTATAAGTAAGAATGTTAAGTTAACCACTAAATTAGATTTAATTAAAGACTATGATGTGGAGTAAGTTAAAAAAAACTTACTCTTAGAGTAAGTTGATCCCCACTTTTATATATATATATATATATATATATATATATATATATATATATATATATATATATATATATATATATATATATATATATATATATATATATATATATATATATATATATATATATATATATATGAATATCGATAAACAATAATCAACAATATAATAATGGATGAAACTCATAAAAATAATATAGCAGAACAATTTAGAAAATGCCTTGTTATATTTCAAATTTAAAACGCATATAATCAATATTGATTTAAACTCATTGTACATGATGCATCAAATCAATTCATAGCAGAAGTAAACGACGATTAATAAAGCTTAAGCAAATAAAATAAAATTGTTTTGAAATAAACGAAAACAACAAATAGTTAAATTCCAAATTGAAGGGATGTACATTGCTTCAGATGTTCGTTCTATCTTTACTTTCTTGTGTGGCTTGGTGCCCGAAAACTGTGTAGGTCCAATAATGTCACAGTCATTATCCTCTTCATTTGAAACTGTTGAATTCACTTTTTTAGAGTGGCCTGACTGTTAAATTCAGGTTCATTCTCTCCGCACGCTGACATAGAATGCTACATAAAACATTAACACATCATCACTAATATATTGTTTTGGGAAAAACAGGGAAAACTTAAAATAAGGCTGAATGAATAAGAAACTTGTTCATGTTGTAAGTTTTATAACTTACAGCAGAAATGTCAACATTATCTTCCTTTATTGCATCTTTTCCATTTAGAATTTCAATCTAATAATAAAGGAACATAAAAAATATAAGAGAGATATAAAGTTAAAACACTCATCATTAAGGAATGAAGATGTGATAACCTACCTCAGAGCTTTTTTGGTGGTAACCTTCTTTTGCAATAATCTTTGGGTTGTGTGGTTTAAACTGGTTCTATTAACGACGTAAACATTCAAAATATGAGGTTACACAAAACAATAATATGTACGCAATAATGTGTCATCTATAAAGAGATTTAGTTTATACTTCACACATGATGTACTCATTCAAAATCTTATCAATTGACGACTCATCGGTTAAAACCTTGTTAACTGAAGCCTGACCAAAGTTTGGTTGAATCTTTACTCTAAATGAAATTTTTTCTTTAATAGCGCATCAAGCACATCAGGATACACCATAAGATCATCCTCACCCTCCTATGAATAGGGATGCAAAGTAACTGTTAATTTTAATATTTGTTAGAAACATAAATTATAATCAATAGATAAATATAAAATTATGTAAACCTCAAGCATGGTGATGAAATCGAGACCACTTTCTTTTTCTCTTCTCATTTTCTTTCTCACTTCGATTTTTTTTCCGCTTTTTGATTGATGAAGTCTTTACATTTGTAAATATCGATTTATCGAAGTTGATAACCTTCATTATGTCAAATCTGTGGAAAATGACCATTTGGGTCATTTTCTATACTTTGGGATCGTGATAGGCTACCTTCGATTAATCAACATGAGTTTATGATTAAGACGAGATCATTTTCTTTTTGTCTGTGCGACATGATTAAATTTGAGAATGATCCTTAATATCATTTCTCTATCTTGTTTTTAGCACGGATATCAATTCGCGCGACCTCCTATAGTTCAACTTTCGTCATAAGTCGAGCTACGACGGTTTAACACTACATTTTGTCCCAATTCAATTCACAAATCGACTAATCACTAACATTAATTTCTGTCAACATATTCTTGCTTTATTTTCAGTCAAATATACAATGATTTATTTTCAGTCATTATATATCGTTTATATTATCTTGTTCATATTATTGTCGATATTATCTTGATTATATTATTATTCATATCGTCATATTATTCATAATTGTTCATCTTACATTCTTATCCATACTTTTCATTTCTTATTCACTTTCTTTTTGAAAACACTTAACAATTATCGAAACAATAAAATCCTAAATTGGTGGATTATTGGATCACTGGACTTTGTCAGGAACCCTAGCTTGGAATTTTGTCTGAATTTTGCTCAAGGCATAGCTTAGGACACTTTGCACACACACACACAACTTCCTCTTGGGCTACCTGAAAATGAACCATTTTATTTCGTGAAATCCCGTGTAACTTACATGTATCCCTCTCCTATTCTGATGTATGCATTCGTATTTCTTTGATTATGGTTTATCTTCTAGGAGCACCCTTAGGGACTAGCGTAGATTAAACTATTTTCAAACTAATTATCGATTCGTCATCGAGCCATTTTCAAACACCCTCCATAAGTCGAGTGTTCGTCCGCATTCGCCATCAACCTATTGCACACACTTTCACATTTCATCATGGTTTCGATATTGGGGGCACCCTCATGGACTAGTATCATTTCTCACAACCTAAACCTTAATTCGTCGTCAAGTCGATTCCATTTTCAAACAAACTCTCGACTCGTCGTCGAGCCATTTTCAAACCCACTCATTCCACCACATTTTTGCATGCAAATATAAGTTAAACCCTTGATCCAACATCAAACGGATTTTCTCAATCAAACTATCAATCAATTAATAACTATTCAATTCTTTTTAAGGTGAAAAGAGGGGGATTGAGCCTTTGATCTTCCTTCAGTTGCTTGGATGTGATTTACCTTACTCGTGTGTGAGCAATTGACGCCTTTAAATAACATTTCCAATTCAACAACATTCAACCATCTTCCAACCACTTATTATTCAAAGACCATTCAAACACAACTTCTTTTCAAGATGAAAGAGAGAGAGAGAGAGAGAGAGAGAGAGAGAGAGAGAGAGAGAGAGAGAGAGAGAGAGAGAGAGAGAGAGAGAGAGAGAGAGAGAGAGAGAGAGCAAAGTCTTTGACTCTTTTTCCCGATTACTTGGGCCCGACGAGCCTTTCTTAAGCCTCGAGTAATCATCATTCGTACCTAAACTTCAAACATAATATCCTCCATCTTCTATTCCCCTCATCCTTTCCCGTAGTCGAACTACGAGAGCTCTGATTTCTCATTCTCGTCTGAATGGGCATACGTAGGCACAAGTGCCCCCAATCCTTGGCGAACACCCTATCCTATAACCACCCATTTCCCTTAGCATTGCTATCCATTTACCATATCGTTTAGCCTTTACCATTGAGAAGAAAACAAACAAGCTTAGCTAACGTTCATCACAATTCGAATTAAGAGGTTCATGTTGAGTACAACAGACGTGAGGGGTGTTAATACCTTCCCTTCACGTAACCGAATCCCGAACCCGGAACATCGGTTGCGATGACTTTGTTCCTGTCCTTTTGTTTTAAAAGATTTTCTCGATGTTTTCTTTTCCCATCTCTTTGGGATAAATAAAATTTGGTGGCGACTCTGTCGAACCACATTTCTATGCCTTTCGCGCGAGGGTCGCATATGTTCGAATGATTTTTTCGAGGTGCGACAGGTATCAACTAAATTTTAGATGTGAATTGATCATCTTAGCATTATGGTATATCTAAAAATGTTTGGAAATGATTGGAAATACATATGGCATGCTCCATGCATAAAAAATAAAATTTTAGTGTAAAAAATGTTAAATATGTCGACACACACACACACACACTCAGGTCGACTTATAGAGGCTTTTACTTTAGTATGGTCGACGCACATCTTGCTCAGGTCGACCTCCATGCCTCAATAACGAATGTTGTAGCTACTGCCTATAGGCCACCTTAAATAGGTCGGCCTAAGACCTTTGTAGGTCGATCTATTGCTTTCATAAGCTGGCCTATTCCTTTCAAAACTTAAAATTTTGTTTTTCCATTCAACTTTTCTTGCATTCCTTTTGCTTTATATCTCTCATATATATATATATATATATATATATATATATATATATATATATATATATATATATATATATATATATATATATATATATATATATATATATATATATATATATATATATATATATATATATATATATATATATATATATATATATATATATATATATATATATATATATATATATATATATATATATATATATATATATATATATATATATATATATATATATATATATATATATATATATATATATATATATATATATATATATATATATATATATATATATATATATATATATATATATATATATATATATATATATATATATATATATATATATATATATATATATATATATATATATATATATATATATATATATATATATATATATATATATATATATATATATATATATATATATATATATATATATATATATATATATATATATATATATATATATATATATATATATATATATATATATATATATATATATATATATATATATATATATATATATATATATATATATATATATATATATATATATATATATATATATATATATATATATATATATATATATATATATATATATATATATATATATATATATATATATATATATATATATATATATATATATATATATATATATATATATATATATATATATATATATATATATATATATATATATATATATACACTCATACATGCATTATTTTCTAGTGAGGTTCTATTGTAAAACATATACAAAACCAGAATTTCAAAGATACTTATCATTTTCAACATCTTTTTTATGCATACACATCATTAAACTACACATAATCATTTTTTGATTGGGTGACCATCTATATTAGGGTTAATAGTGTCCAATTATGTTAGTGTACCAAGAATATTATATTGAGTTATTTTAGTGTTTCAAATAAGAAAACCAAGTTGGAGTTTTCCTTCGAGACCATTGAGGATTTTAAGGTTTTGGACAAGATTACACAAATACGGATCCGATCGAGTGAAAGTCTTAGGACAAGAAGGTACCTTTCAAGGGAGTAGCGTGAAATAAAGTACCGTGTTCTTAAATCTTGGGTTCAACTAGTGCGTGCTTAGGATTAATCTGACCGAGAGAAAACTTTGAGACGAGAGGTCCTACAAGGTAGTAACAAGAACTGGTGGATTGAAGTAGCATTGTTAGTGACTTGATCAACCTTTGATCAAGGGTTTTGGAGGTGGTAGAATCAACAACAAACCGTATGGTTTGTAGGGTTAGATTTCTTCATCTATTGTATATACATTATTTGTAAAGTAAGGTTAATTACAGGTATCTCATATCTAAATAAGCATAATTCGAATTCTTATAAAGCGGTTTAAGCTCTAAGGGGAGAGGTTGTTCAATGGATGGTGAGGTTGGGGCAGCCGTGATGTCAAGAGCTTCAGCTGCATAAACAACTTCATCTGCATAAAAAATATCACCCTGCACGGCAGCATTAATCTCAGCACAAACAGAGCAAATGTTAGTGTCGATACATGAATGACAAGAGTAAGTATCATCATAATCTAATAAAGATTGAAAATCAGATAACAACTCAGGATAAATATCATCAACTAAATCAGACAATAACTCTTTTGGATTTACTACTGTTTGGGCTGGTAGTTGGTTTGATTCTTGAGTTTGTTGCATGGCATTCACTATTGTGGTAAGCTGTTCAATCTGTGTCTGCAAAGTAAGGGCAGACATACCCATATCGAGGTCGATTGGGGAACTGCCTAAATAAATCCCTTTCTCTTTGTGTGTGTGTATGTGTGTATGTATATTTTTAATTTTTGTATTTGCAAATTATCGAGTTTATTATTGTTTTGATCAATTCGCTTGGAAATCAAATTTTGAATTAAGGTTTGTTGATATAATCATAATCACTTTGATTGTGATTGGATTGATTGAATTTAACATCAACAAAATAAATTAAATCTCCAAACATTATCGATTATAGACAAAGTGTTCGATAAATTGCCTTGAGTGCTTTTAATTGGTTTTTGATCATAGGAAATAAGTTATACGTGTAGCTTAGCATTTAATTGGTTTGTGATTAATCGTTGTTGAACGATATGTTTTCATTATCATTCAATTGTGTAACTTTATGCATATCCTAGTTTTTTGACAGTAGGTTCAATTAGACGATTTGATTCAGGTTGTTTTCACTGTGCCATAAAACTTTTGAAAACCATTTTTGCCAAAAGTTTAAATTTTAAATTTGTGATTTATTCACCCCATCTAGATTAAATTTCATCGTCTAACAAGTGGTATCATGAGCTCTGGTTAATTTCGTGCTTAAGATTTACTTTTTAGAAGAATGGCTACCGAACCTAAGGCAACATATAATAGTGCACCAATTTTCACCAGCGAATATTATGGCTATTGGAAAGCTTGTATGCGTATTCATGTCAACTCCGTTGAAAAAGGTATATGGGATGCCATCAAAAATGGTCCAAATGAAATAATCATGACCAATGATGAAGGTGCTACATTACCTAAACTGGAAATATAATAGGATGCTAATGATTGAAAATTGTGGTCACATGATTAGAAAGCGAAAAATATTCTCACATTCACTTTGGGTTTCGATGAGTTTTATTGTGTTTCTCACTGTGAGACCGTCAAAGCTATGTGGGACAAATTAGATATTACCCATGTGGGTACTAATGATGTCAAACAAGCTAGGATCAACATATTAAATCAAGAGTTTGAGCTGTTTCATATTGAGCATGTTGAAACCATTGTGGATATGTAAAAATGGTCCACATATCTTATCAATCAATTAAATGTTTTAGGTAATCTCGTTTCCAATGAACTTACTGCTAACAAATTTTTGAGATTTTCAAGTAGGGAATGGCAGTCAAAGGTCATCACCATCAAGGATGCAAATGATCTTAAGTCACTTGATCTCACGACTTTGTTTGGTAAGTTGGAAGAGCATGAGCAAGAGCTTACTTGCTTAGCAAAATACGAAAAAGAGTATGAAAGGATAATGAAGAATGAGAAAGGGAAAGGGAAAGACAAAGAAGAAAGTAAGAAATTCATAGCTCTAAAGACTTCTAGCTCAAGGCCTTCATATTATGAGCATAGTGATAGTAAAAGCGATGATGACAAGAGTTTGTATAAGGAGGATATGGGGTTATTTGTAAAGATATACCAAAGGTATATAAGGAAGAATGATATTAAACATTACTACAAGAATATAACCAAGTTTAGAAGGTTGAAAATATCCTCAAAGGATGATGAAAGAAGGAAGAGCAAGCTTACAAAATCTTTCTATAATTGTAGTGAAGTTGGTCACTATAGACTGGTCACTATAGACCGGAATGCCCTATGAGAATGAAAGATAAAGAAATGAGCCATCATAAGACTTCTAGCAAGTCTAGAAGAGCATATGCCACTTGGGAGAGTGCAAATGAGTCCTTTAGTGATGAAAGCACAACCTCAAGTGTTGAATTGGCCCTGATTTGTCTTATGGCAAAAAGAAATAAAAAGCAAAATGCAAGTCTTTCTAAGCTTGAGTATATTAACAATTCATCACATTTTGAATTACAAAAGGCCTTTAAAGATCTTCATAGAAAAGCCTTAAGAGTTTTTAACAAGTTAGCTTCACATGAAAAAAAAAATTTAATTTTAAAAGCTAAAGTGTTAGAATCTGAAAGGAAGTTCGAAGCTATTAAGAAATCTATAATAGATATTCAAAGTGACAAGAGTGTAGATATAAAACCTCATGTGTTTGGTTGTGAACATTGTCATAATAGACAAGAGGAAATAAAATCTCTTCAAGTCAAATTAGGTGATGCCTTGCAACCTAAGATGGTGTTTGCTATTGATCCTTCTAAGGTTGAAGGCCTTTGAAGTATTCTAAAAAGAAGCATGCATATATGTATAAAGATTCAAATAGCAAAGACATGTCTCATAAAAACCTATCTTGTCATTATTGTTGCAAAAAGGGACATACCATTGAAAGGTGCAACCTTAGGCAACTCTTTGTTCCTAAAGGAGTTGTTCAATGGTTTGCTAAGTGCAACTTTGATCTCACTCACCATCAAGGACCCAATAAAAATTGGTTACCTATTTACTTTGTTTAAATTTTCAGGTTGAATGTATTGACTCTACCGAAAAGATGTGGTATCTCGATAGTGGATGTTTAAGACACATGACGAGTGATGTAACACCCTTATTCTACCCCAAAAATATTAAGGCAAAATAACACAGAAATCAGAGTGAATAAATAAATCTCATTAAAAAGCCACAAAAGGGCGTACATTTCTCAAAGTCAACAAAATTGGTCAATACTCCATAACGACGGGTTTTCCTCAAAGTACGTCAAAACAACATAAAACAGCAGAACTCAAAGCATAAATCAAGGTTTCTCCTCAAAAGGGAACATCAGTAAAATAACCCAATGATATAAAATCAACTCAAGGAACCCAACTTGATGTTACATATCAGAGCAAGACCCTCTAAATTAACCATAAAGGCTAATGACTCTAAAACTTCAAAGTACTCCTCGACGGCGTCCACGGCTAAACTTGTTCATCTGCACGTTACCCACGTGGAGGTAACATTCAAACAGGTAGGGTGAGTAAAACAATTAATAATAATCAATGTATAACAATTAATGCATAAACGACATATTACTCATAATTATATTCAACACATTGATATCCTTCCAATATGCCTCAAAGGCCATAACATCATAATTCATACAAAAAGACTCATAGATGCAATGCGACACAACTCAATGCATGTGGTACCAATCATCACAATGCGATGGACACTGGGCCATCAACCCTCCATAGATCCACATTAATAGAATCAGAGCACATCAAAATACTTCATATCCGCACAGTGGGATTGAAGCCAAAGTAATCGAGGTCCTGAACCGAAGTCCGGATGCACATGAATGCATGATGCACACTTCACAAATCATCCTCATAATAACATCATAGGTGCATCATCATTCATCATATTCATCACCATCAAACGTCATAATTCATCATATTAATCACCATGCAGCATATCATCATAATTCATCATATTACTCATCATACAACATGTCATCATAATTCATCATATTACTAATCATACAACATATCATCATAATTCATCATATTAATCACATATTAGCTCATAGTCATATTATCCCATATTAATTCATAATACTACCCCCATATCATCTCATATTAATTCATCAAATTATACTCACGGTAATCCTCACACTATCGCCTATCAATCACCTAAACTTCACAGTTATACTTATGTTAATTCGTCATATCATCATATAGTATTCACATATTAATCCCTAATATCATCTCACTTTGCCTCATATTAATTCATCATAATTACACTCGCGGTAATGCTCATACTATCACTTATTACTCACACAACCTCACTGTCATACTCATAGTAACTCATTAAAGGAATCCCATAATCAACATCACGACATCACTGCACACGATCAATTTCGCAAACTCTGCTATGTACGCTGGCTCGCTCACTAGGCGAGTTGGTAGCGAGCCTTTACTGGCTTGCTCGCTAGGCAAGCCTGTAGCGAACCTTCGCTGGCTTGCTCGCTAGGCTAGCAGAGCGATGACAGCAAAACCTGTTACGTACCAGAACTGATTTCTACCCAAAAACTCATACGATTCACATACCCAATGCCCCCAAAATATCCCCAAATCATCCTTAAGATCGTACGATGATAACGACACAATATCTATAGTTTATTAGGCCAATCCGGCAACATTTGCACTGCCTAAAACACTATTTTCCTGCAATTGCTCTGAGTGCATCAGAGTTACTCACATTTGAATATTCCTATTCCTACAGGGTCAAACATATCACAGCCCAATGTTTTGGCCACGAAGGCCTAAGGTTTCCAAATTCATGTTACACATCAAACAGTCCGATAAGGTTTCCTAAATTCATGTCAATATTTGGGGATACATGCCATCAATCATAACCTTAAAGTCTATTCATCAATTTCCCTAACTCTCCCAAATCAACCCAACATACCCTAAATCATAAACCCCGCCATAAACACACCGAAAGGCATACATAGAAAATCATGAAATGTGATACTCCCCATACCTTAGCCGATTCAAAGCTTTCACGATTAACTCTGGCAATCTTCCGAAGCTTTTGCCTCCACTGATCCCTCCTCAGAGCTCTGGCCTCCATTCTTTTCACCATTAACAAAATGAATCCTAAACCTTCAGAATTCTATTTTGTCAAACTTACACTTGGGCCACACAATTGGGCTTTTCCCATAACACCCTTATTAACTCTTCATAATGCCCAATTTACCCTTATTTCACTTATATTCATTTTAATCAATAATAATACTAATATTCTCATATAGTATACTATTAATTAAATAAATAGTCCAAAATGCACATTTTCTCAATACTTCACAAAATCACCGAAAATTACCGAAAACGAATATTCTCAATTAAATAAATTAATTAAAATATTCTGATTAAATTTGGGGTGTTACAACTCTCCCCCACTTAAAAGAATTTTCGCCCTCGAAAATTACCTCAAAGAAACAGAGTCGGACACGACTCCTTCAACTGATCTCCACACTCCCAAATCCAACTTTCTCTAGATGGTCCTCCCAAAACTAACTTTACCAAGGCAATTTCTTTTCCTCAAGGTTGCTTCTCGTTCGCTAATCCGAACTAGCAATACCTCAATAGTTAAATTATCTCCCACTTGTACATCGTCTATCCGAATCAATGTACTTCTTCAACTTAGGCACATAAAACACATCATGCAATTTCACAAGTGACAGCAATAAAACAGTCTAACATGGCACTCCCCCCACGCTTCCACTGCGCCATTCTGATACAAATCAACAAAGCACGGTATGAGCTTCCGAGACTTCAAAGCTCAACCAACACCAGTTACCGGCATACTCTCAAAACCCACCTTTTCTTGGATCTTCTTGATCTTTTCAGTCGTCTCTTACACAATTCTTAGATCCGAGCACAACACTCTCGCTTGAATCATATCAACACAAAGGAGTTTTGCACCTCCTACCATACAAATACTCATACGGTGCCATTCTGATACTAGAATGCTAACTGTTATTGTAGGTAAACTCAACCAACGACAATGACTATCCCACGATCCACTTTGATCCAACACACAAGCTCTCAACAAATCCTCTAAAGACTGGATAGTCCTCTCTGTTTGTCCATCCGTCCACGGATGATAGGAAGAATTCAACTTCAACATGGTACTCAAAGCGTCTGCAAACTCTCCCAAAATATCGATGAAAACTCAGATTCCCATCTGACACAATATTCGACGATATCCCATACAACTTCACAACTTCATTGATATACGTCTCATCTAGCTTCAACATAGAATGATTAATCCTCATTGGTAAGAAAAGAGCCAATCTAGTCAATCTCTCCAAAATCACCCAATTAAAATCATATCTTTCCAATTCTTCGGAAAACCCAACACAAAATCCATAGAAATACTACCCGATTTCCACCCTGGAATATTCAACAGTTGCATCAGACCCAACAGTCTCTGACGTTTATTCTTCGACTTTCGACAAGTCTAACCAGCATATACAAACTCAATCACTTCTTTCTTCATCTATGGCCATCAAAATAATTTTCTCAAATTCGGTTACATCTTCATAGCACCGGGATGGATACTCAATCTACCTCAATATCTTTCTTCAAGAGTAGTCTTCTTCCACTCAACAATATCTATAACACAAACTCTATCAGGACATCTCATGATACCATTTCCATTAATCCAAAAATAAGCCATTCGACTTTAATTCATCAAATTCAACTAATCTACCAACTCAAATCAGAGTTCCGACCTTATCGAATCTCATCAAGAATACCACTAGTAAGGTCCAACATACTAAGCTTAACTCCATAAGAAGTCTCTTTACACACCAAACTCATATCACAAAATTGCTCAATCAGTTCTAACTCTTTTCACCATCATCATCGGTATATGCAAAGATTTCCTATTCAATGCATCAGCCATAACATTAGCCTTACCCGGATGGTAACTCAATTCAAAATCATAATCCTTCATAAGTTTAATCCATCTTCGCTGTCTCATGTTCAACTCTTTCAAATCAAGCAAGTACCTTAAGCCCTTAAGATCACCAAACATTTCAAATCTTAAACTAACCAATTGAAGCCTCCAACTTCGGCACAAACACAATAACAACCAACTCTAAATCACTCGTCAGATAATCCCTCTTATGTACTTTAAATTGCCTTAAAGCATAACTAAAACTCGTTGATGTTGCACTTAACATATCTCCCAATCACATCAACAAAGCATCACAAAATACAACGAATATTTCTGTCGGATTCGGAAAAAATCAACACACAAGCTGTTGGCAGCTCTCCCAAAAACTCTTTGAACTTTCTTCACAGTGGCATACCCCTGCTTCTTCTCCAACACTGATAACTCAAGTTCCCGATGCTTAACATAATCCTCTATACTCTTCGAATATATCAAAATATCATCGGTTAACATAACCACTGACTCGCTCAAATAAGTATGGAAAATCCCATGCCAAACGGACACTCAATTTATGAGTTATGGCGGAAACACGAACCGCACCTTTCGCACTTACCACAACATCCAAACTATTCCATCAATAAATAACTTAATTCCATGCCACTACTTTACCATCACATAAAGCATTGGACTAGCTTTCCAACGCTTCGAACCGTGCGTCATTCTGAGTTACGGTTCTCCCGTTACGACAAAAATACCAAAACAACATTCTTCTACCCAGGACATCTTCGCTAGGTGAACACAAAACCGAGCGGCCTCCTGGAGCTTTTCGCTAGGCGAAGGACCTAGCGAACCTGACACTCCGAAATTCTATTTTCGACCGTTACATGACTTCCGGGTGTCCGATGTCAATTCTGTAAAAAGCTGCGATCTCGGAATTCGACGTACAACAACAATTTCACACTTAGAAGGCTATTCAACACATCTTCAACTCTTGAAATATTTAAAGGCCTAATTATACCAATATGGCATTCCACATCTTACTTTCTTTAATAGTCATCAAAAATCACTGCCTACCTTTAATATACTCGACCTCACACTTTGTTGCCTTAGCACCCACACCAGACACAAGTCTCAACACTACTCAATCTGTTTGATTCCTTGACCATCCAAACAGACATATAATATGGAGCTCTCAATCTCAGACTAGTTTCCGTAACTAAGTCGATCACAACTCCATTTCACGTCCTGGCTGTATATCACTATCTTGTCAGGATAACTTCCAGACAACCATAATTAATCGGCAAACCGCCAACTTCCCCACTTTCATTAACACTCAAAATTCCCATCAAAATTAAACATCTCAACATTGTCCTGTGTCGACTCGTCAAAATAATTCTTAAGCACTTAGCTTAACTCAAGACAATTCACTGCTCACGCCATCTAAGCTTACAAGACACGTCTATCCCATCTAACATCACCCCCTTTCCATCAACAAGAGATTAAGGGTGATTAGTTCCTCAATTTGTCAATAGACTGCCGAAAATTATGATGGGGTATAAACCATCTTTACCAAACTATAACAGCGTTCAACCACACACTGAGCTACAACTCCACACTTGCAGCATCCTAGAGAAGCACAACTTCTCCCCCACTTGTTTCATTCCCACTTCTGCAGACAAGGTTAGGCAACAAACATGTACCGACAGTGTTTTCACACACATGTCGCATACAAGGGAACAAACAACATTAGACAACTTGGTCGGACGGACCGACCTGCTCTGATACCACTAATGTAACACCCTTATTCTACCCCAAAAAAATCAAGGCAAAATAACACAAAAATCAGAGTGAATAAATAAATCTCATTAAAAAGCCATAAAAGGGCGTACATTTCTCAAAGTCAACAAAATTGGTCAATACTCTGTAACGACGGGTTTTTCTCAAAGTACATCAAAACAACATAAAACAGCGGAACTCAAAGCATAAATCAAGGTTTCTCCTCAAAAGGGAACATCAGTAAAATAACCCAATGATATAAAATCAACTCAAGGAACCCAACCCGATGTTACATATCAGAGCAAGACCCTCTAAATTAACCATAAAGGCTAACGACTCTAAAAACTTCAAAGTACTCCTCGACGACATCCACGGCTAAACTTGCTCATCTGCATGTTACCCACGTGGAGGTAACATTCAAACAGGCAGGGTGAGTAAAACAATTCATAATAATCAATGTATGGGTTCGGTAGTCGGTTACGCAAGGGGAACGTATTAGCACCCCTCACGTCTGTCGTACTCGACGGGATCCACGCTTGTAGTGTTTATCTGACGGGTTGTTTATCTATCTACGCTAAAAGGTATGGTCTGAAAAGAAAATAAAATGACTCGGCAGAACACAGCAGTTCTATGCCTACGTGTTCCCGTCTGGAACGAGAAATCAGAGTCAACGTAGTTCGCCTAACTACGGGTGAAAAGGGGGGAGGTTGCTCGCCAAGATATCGCATCTTGTGCCTACGTACTCTCAACAGGATTGAGAGGTCAGAGCTAACGTAGTTCGGGATAAAAGGGGAACACAGGTTTGTTCAACTATTTTTTATCTGAGTAGGGTTAATAAACAGTTCCAGCAGTTGGTGTATGCAGCTCGACCATTGGAGACTTAGGCGTTACCGTTTGCGGTAGAACTGGGAGTTAACGACACTCTTTTCTTCAGAAAAGTTTTCCTTCGAATTAAGGGCCCACGGGGCAAAAAAAAGAAGGTTTGACGTTTGTTTTCAGTTTTTTACAGAACAATTGTTTTTTATGGTTGTCTGTAGTTTGTACAACACTAAAGACTATGACTTAGGAGCGAATGCGTTGCATATCGTCCAAAGGACATATACTAGACACTCTAGATGATTGAGAGGAGACCGCTCAATTATCATTTCCCAAGTAGCTTAAGTCTCGTAACGCGCTTGTACTAACTTGCCTTTATTACGTTTTTTACTGTTGTTTTGAGATAAGGAGAGAACAAACTCTATGGGGAAACTGCCAAGTCCTAATGTTGTCATGCAAAATTGATCCTATGATTGAGGTTATGAGGGAGCTACCTAATGTTATCATGCATGGTTAGAGCCCTAATGTCTGTCATAACTTCTCTTGAACAAGAGAAGTCAGATTCCCTAAGGGAACATGGCAATGGAAAGCAACAGTAAAAGCAATGACTGTAAAGAAATAATTGTAAGTAAAATGCATGCAATGCAACAACACAAGCAGAAGGAGACAAACTCAACTTCTTAGCAACCAAGCAAAAAGAAAACAGTCAAAACTGTCAAGCAGAGGGAGACAGACTCAACCTCTATATGCAAATACGTCAATTAGAAAAATAAAAACAACACACAAGCAAGGGGAGGACCGCCTCAATCCTTAAGGCAAACAAGTAGAGGGAGACTCACTCAACCTCTTAATGCAGTCATGCACCTACACTTAGACTATCCTAAACATGAACTATCCTAATGCAACACACTACTCAATCATGAACGAGGAGAAGGACTTATGAAAAATAAGGAATTCAATCCACAAGTAAACAATTGAGGCTTCTATCCTAAGGAAAGAAATTGAAAGTTGGGAAGACAGGGTAAGGTCCACAGGAACATATCCCAGACACTCAACCAACTAAAAGAGATTTAGAGAATCCTAGAGGTTTGGATCCTTCAAGAAATGTGCAAAATTCCCCCCACATGAGGGACTATGCTACCCTAAGAAGGTTCCTAAAAAGGATTGAATAAGAGAATATCAGGAGAATGAAGATGGGAAGCAAGGTAAGGTCCACAGGAACTTACCACAGGCACTCAACCAACTTCACTTCCTCAGAAAGCTTTCATAGACTCAACTCCTTTATGATATTGCAATGAAATACTCCACAGGAGGAAACATGCTCACAAGGAGGATTCCAATTAAGCAAGGAAAATTGAAAGGGAAACTAACCCTATAGGAAGGATCATCCACCTAACTCGAACCTCTAAAGAACCTCAAATGTTTTAACTCTAAAAGAAGTTATCCTAAGGGAACTCAATGGTATTCTAGAGACTTGAAAATAAGCCTATAAGGGTGTCAACCTAGGTACTAAGGGTCAATGGGAAGATTGGATGCTTAAAGTTGGCTAAAAGTTCAATTATTAGGCCACACTAGGAGAAGGTGCAATCATGAATACACAAACTTTGGTCAGAAAGTAAAATATGGGGAAAATAGGGAATCAGGTTCTAAAATCTTGATAAAATTCCTAGATGATCCTAAGTGTGTTAAGAATCTATGGTAAATGTTTAAGGTCTAAACTATAAGTCTAAGTATACTAACCAGAGGCTAAACCAAGATGTATGCTATGGGGAAATCAAATGGGGATGGCTCTAAAGATCTATCTTAAAACCTATTCAAATGCAATCTAAAAATGCAATAAAAATACTAAACTATCCTATAATATGTCAACATTCACCATACAAAAAATCAGAGGCTAATATGAATTATTGAAAGAGAAATAAAATCATAAAGCACAACGTGTAATTATCTAATTATTAAAAACACACTAAAATAGAAAATATGCAATTAATTGGAAAATGCATGAAAACTGAAATTAAAAAATGTGAGAAAATTCTAAACATCTCAAAGTATTCACATGATTTATTTCAAGATTTTATAACAACAATTACTATTTTTTATGAATTAATATGAAACAAGTATCAAAACAGAAAAATAAAAAGAAAAGGAAATTAAAAGGATTGCAAGGAGGTGTAATTAGTATTATCTTCATGTGTTAATTCATGTTTGGGCCGCACGTAGGGGTGTAGATAGCGAGATTCACATTACAGGCCCAGCTGAGTTTAGAACTCAACACTTGTAGGACCAAAACGCAACACTTTGGCTGCTTGAAAGAGGCCGCACGCGTGGCTTGATCACGGCCGTAGGATGCATACGAGTCAATGCTTCTTCACGCGATCGGACCGTGGGAATTGCGCCTGGCATTTTGAACATGAAACGGAGGGAACCTCCACGCACGGTGAGGGAGACGGTGGTGCGGTGACCGGAATTTTTTCCAGTCATCTTCTCCAAATGTCTAACAATGGTATTTTCACATTTCTCAACCAAAATTTGATTTTCTTTAACCAAAACTGCATGATTTTTCGTGTAGATTCCAAATATGTAATTTATTTTCACTTTCCTCCATTAAAACTTAGAATCCATGGACATCCAAGAATCACTCAAGAAAATCAATTTTCACAAAACTCCAAATTGATGATACTAATCTCTTCCTCTCACTTCCTACATCATGAATATCAAATTATTTTCTATTTTCATCCAATAACAAGAGAGAAAATCAAACTACAACCTAGGGTGTCAATTCTTGAATTTTCATGGAACCTAACCAAACTAATCCTAAAAGCTTCTACATACTCCAAGGATCATAATTATGTAAAAATGGCGCGATAACTCATCAAAACCAGAGCATATGAATGAGAAGTAAGAACCTTGTTTGGAGCTTCAATGGTGGATTGTTCTTGCACGAATTCATGATCAAAGTTGTTCAAAATCCTTCCATGATGCTTGGAGAAGCTTCTTGAATGATTTATTCTCTCTGAAATTGCCTCAAAGTAGAAAATAAATTTTCATCTCTAACCAACTTTTTTTTAAGTGCTTCTTACCTCATTTTAACTTTTCCATCACCAACCTTGCTATGAATTCATCCATGGTGTTATATAGAAATGATTTGGGCTACAATGGAGGCCCAAAAATGGTTGAAAGTCCAATTTTATTTTTCACATTTTTCTTCACTTTTTCCTTTGAGTTTTCCATGAATATGGTGTGTGGAAGCTTCCAATTCTCTTCATATCAGTTTCTTATGATACAAGGAACATGTAGGGCTGGGATTAATCCCTTGGAAATGAATGGATGGTTGATTTTGAGTTTGTGACTTAAAGTTCAAGAAAACATGAAAATGGCCAAGTAAATGACTTCAAATTTAATTGGTAATATTCCCATTATTCTTAAAACATTATTTGGACTCAAAAAATGCACCAACATGACATAAATTGATTTAATTGGCATTAAGTCCAAACTAGGCCTTTTCAAACTTCTTTTCATGAAATTTTCTCCATACATTTTCATTTCCAAGCTATGTCAATGATCCCTTGAGGTTTGGTTGACCAAATGATCCCATTTGGAGCAACTTTGAAGTTGGAAATATTTTCATTTGAATTGTGCAAAATCGTGAACTTGACCTATATTAAAAATGGCTTGTATTCTCACTTTCCCAAAATACCCTTGACTTGTAAGTCTCATAACTTGAGTTCTAAAATTCCAAATGAAGACTTCTAGTACTCTTTGGAAAGCTAAGATCATGAGGAACAACTTTCATGTTCACTTGAAGTTGAGGAGAAACATCCTTCTTGGTCAAAAATATCCTGGAAGTTGGTTGACTTTTGACGATAAAACTCACATTCATCTGATGACCCGTAACTTGTCTGCTTTATAACTTGAGTTCTAGAAATCCAATTAATGACTTCTACTACTCAAATTGAAGGTATAAGCATGCTCTATAAGTCTCATGTTTATGTCAAGATGAGATGAGTCTTGCATCTTGAGGTATGTGGCCTTGAAGTTAGGCGCTGAACCAGGGGATTTTACACTGACAAGCATAGCAACCCTAGGCTAGCAACTTCTCACACTCTTGAATATTGATGAAATGATCTTGGAATAATCTTTGGCATGTCTCAACACAACATCACATGATCATAAAGACTTAGAATTGAGTCTCAATCTCCTCTAGTTTAACTGTTGACTTGGGGTTGACCCGGCGAAAACCCTATTTGCACCAATCTTGACGGTGGCTTCACACATTTACAAGCTTCAAAATGACCCTCAAGGTCTCCCATGATTTCTCATAATGTTCTCCACCCATAACCATGGATTTAAAACCACTTGATGACCTTAATATAACCCCTTGAATAGCTCTAGAACCTTTGGCAGCCCTCTCTTGATAAGCACACACCTCTCAATCCCCTGTTCATGGGCTATGGTATGCAGATGCTAATGCTATGAATGCAATGATAAATGCAATGAAACGAAATCCAGCTAAAGCAAAAAGTCGAGGCAAATTTTGGGGTGTAACAGCTTCCCCTATTCAAACGACTTGGACCGGACCGTCTGAGAGGTGAAGAACCTTCAGTCAATCGAAGTAAAAGGCGATTGAATATTGACAAATCCGAAAATTTGCAACCTACACGAACACAAAACAGCGAATGCTAACCAACCAAGGGTTGGAATACTGATAAGCCAAGGAGAACAATCCAATATAATCTACAATTCATCCAAAAGATGCCAACCAAAAGTCGGGAAAACGCCCGGAGGGCACCAACCAAGAGTTGGAACAACCAAAAGGCAACAGACACCAAGCAAGAGTTGGGAAACAACCAAATATACCAACCAAGAGTTGGGACGAAACCGACAACAAATACTAACCAAAAGTCAGGATAGCGAACTCGGGATACCAACCAGGAGCTGGAACAACAGACAAATAGGGCACCGACCAAAAGTTGGGGTGACAAAACCTCGGATACCAACCAAGATACCAACCAAGAGTTGGGAAACGAACTCTGGAATACCAACCAAGAGTTGGGAAACAAAGGTATTAACCAATAGTTAGAATCACCATGGAACACCATTGATCAAAGATCGGAACACAAGCCGCTAACCAAGAGTTAGGATTGCTGGGGAACGAGGAATACCAACCAAGAGTTAGGATAACAACACTGCAGGGGATAAAGTCCGACCAGAAATTTGGAACTAAAACTGCTAACCAATAGTTAGAATCAACGGGACCTACTGACTGGAGATGAATTGCCAACAGCTGAAAACTACCAACCAAAAGTTGGAAACAAGCAACTCTGCTGTGGAGGAACAGGACTACCACCCAATAGTGGGAACAACGTCCAAAGGAAAACTACCAACCAATAGTTGGAAGCGTCAAATAAAGACCACAAACCAATAGTCGGAACTGCTAGGAAAATCACCAACCAATAGTTAGAATCAAGGCATCAATCAATAGTTGAAACCGGCAAAGGACTACTATCAACCAATAGTTGAAAGAGTAAAAGAAGGACTACCAACCAATAGTTGGGAGAGTCGAAATAAGACCACCAACCAATAGTCGGAAGAGCGCACAAAGAATACCAACCAATAGTTGGAAGGGCGAACAAAGACCACCAACCAATAGTCGGGACCATGAATGAAGACCGTCAACCAACAGTTGGAAGAGTAAAAGGGGGACTACCAACCAATAGTCGGAAAAACGACTGCGAGGGATAACATCCAACCAAAAGTTGGTAAACCAGGCTGCTAACCAAGAGTCAGAACACAAGCCACTAACCAAGAGTTAGGATCACCAGGAAAATAAATCCTCATCAACCAAAAGTTGGAACAAAAGCCACTAACCAAGAGTTAGGATCATAAAGATTGTTAACCAAGAGTTGGAACAAAAGCTACTAACCAAGAGTTAGAATAAAAGCTGCTAACCAAGAGTTAGGATAACCAGGAAAAGTAGACCTTCCTCGACCAAAAGCGGAACAAAAGCTGCTAACCAAGAGTTAGGATAAAAGCTGCTAACCAAGGGTTAGGACAAAAGCTGCTAACCAAGAGTTAGGATAGACAGGAAAAATAGATCCTCCTCGACCAAAAGTCAGAACAAAAGCTACTAACCAAGAGTTAGGATAGCTAAGGGACACTACACGAAGCTGACTCCACCACAAGAGACTACCAACCAAAAGTTGAGATGATCACCCAAAATTATCAACCAAGAGTTGAAATAAAAGGCCACTAACTAAGAGTTAGGATAACAGCTACTAACCAAGAGTTAGAATAACAAAGATTGCCAACCACAAGTTGGAACGAAGATTATGCGAAGGGGAAACTAGATATTACTAACTGAAAGCTAGGACAAGACATTTCGACTTACCAAAATACCAGTCACCATAAATTGGACTACGCTGGGGAAAGCCAACCAACAGTTGGAATAAGAGAATCAACAGACTCACAAAGAGGTTTGAATCAGTAAGACTTCATTGGGAAGAAGACCAGACGGCCAATGCCGGGAATGCTTCCAACCATATCTTGAATCAAACAATCTTCATTCTTAACGGTAATCGGTACCAAACCTGGCTTATGTTTCTGATGCATATGTTTGAGAATGGTGTAATGCTCCATACGAAATGGAAATGCTACGCGTTTGGGAGGATGTTATGCAACGATGCAAAATGCAAAGGGATCTCCCCTAGTAAAATAAATGCTAGAGAAGAGAGACCGGCTCCGCTGGGGAAAACCGGGTATCACAGAATTACTCCAGCAAAATAAATGCTGGAAAGGTGAAACCATCTCCGCTGGGGAATAACAAAAGGTGCCAAGTATGATTGGACTCTCCTAGGGAATAGACAACCTGCTGGGGATAAAAATCTGCCCTGTCTAAGGAAGAGATTAAAGCTCCACTCAGTGGGGAGTCAAGGACAACCTGTAAGTCCCACTCTGCTTGGAAAATAACCTGCTCTACACGGGATACGCCATACACTCGACCTCGCTGTTGGGGAATGCTAGAGATCTTTCGAACTCCACTCTATCGAAGAATGGGTCCAACTCTGCTTAAACACCTGCTTCGTAGGGGGAATCAATATCAACTCTGCTTGGGAACGTCAACTCCTTTGGGGACAAACGCTGAGGACACTAATGCTGCTGGAGAATAAGTTTGACCGGGGCTCTTACCTACTTTACTCTACTAGAGATCGGTACACTTCCGTTGAAGGGGAAGAAGACTTACTTCCGTAAATCTGTAGGGTATTAATTCGTGAACATCATCATTGACCTCCACTTGGGGACTACGAACCATCTTGCACCATGCCCTCAATGCTGGGGGAAATATTCTGTTGGGGAAAATCCTGCACTCCTGCAATAAAACAACAATAAACCAAACTCGTGCATTGGCTACCTCAGTAACCATTCATGCTACTGGCCGTTAGAATAAAGTCATTTCTTTCGTTTATGCTCTGCAAAGCTTCGTGTTTTTGTATGTAATGTTTATCAAAATATCGGGCATTTTTGTAAACAGAACAGTAATAGTAAAAACATAGAAAGAAAGCTATTTATCTGAAGTGAATACTTTTATTGATAAAGGGCCTGTGAATAGGCAAATTACAATTTGGATGCAATTCCTAGAAAGAGGTAATTGCAAAAGTAAAAGAAAATATACACATGTCGACGATGTGGAAACAGACATCCACCATGTAACGATTCAGCTATGACCCATATGTCTTCAACGATCCCCATATTTCGCTTCCTGAAAAGACTGATTGGACTGATTCCTTTCCTTCGGGATAACAGCTCGCAAGTTTACAGATCGAACGCGGATCGTAGCCGTTTGCTTTTAAATCCCTAACTTTTGCCTGGATCGCCCTTTCGGGTTTTCAATCCACCGGGATACCCATTTTTGCCAAAGTCGCCCTTTCGGGTTTTCGACTTTGCGGGTTTACCATTTTTCTTTTATATATCCCTAATTTTTGCCCGAACCATTTTCCTTTTTTCGGTTCGTCGGGATACCCCATTTTTGCCTGGACTTTCTTTTTGTGTCCAGCGGGTCGTTTTTTAAGCAAAGTATTTTCTGACTACGTCCGCGTTCACAGGAGACGAAAAATCTTCACCATCCATCGTAGATAGTAATAAGGCTCCGCCTGAGAAAACCTTTCTTACCACATACAGACCTTCGTAATTAGGAGTCCACTTGCCCATGTGATTTGTTTGAGGAGGAAAAATCCTTTTCAACACCAAATTTCCTGCTTGAAAACACCGAGGACGTACCTTCTGATCGAAGGCCTTCTTCATCCTACTCTGGTACAACCGGCCGTGAGCGATGGCAGCCAACCTCTTCTCGTCAATCAAATTCAACTGATTCAACATGGTCTGTACCCACTCAGCTTCGTCAAGCTTCACATCTGACAATACCCGTAAAGAGGGAATCTCAACCTCCAATGGTAGGACCGCCTCCATATCATATACTAGTGAGTAAGGAGTTGCCCCGGTTGATGTACGTATAGGAGTACGATAACCGTGAAGAGCAAAGGGAAAAATCTTCTGTCAGTCCTTGTAAGTCACAACCATTTTCTGCACAATCTTCTTAATATTCTTGTTAGCTGCCTCAACAGCGTCGTTCATCTTCGGGAGGTAGGGAGAAGAATTATGGTGTTCTATCTTGAAATTCTGGCACAACTCTTTCATCATCTTATTGTTAAGATTCGAACCTTTGTTTGTAATGATTCGCTCAGGTACACTGTATCTGCAGATGATGTCCCTCTTTATGAACCGGGCGACGACCTGCTTCGTCACATTTGCATACGAGGCTGCCTCCACCAACTTCGTAAAGTAATCAATCGCAACCAGTATGAAACGATGGCCATTAGAAGCAATCGGCTTAATCTTTCCTATCATATCAATTCCCCACATCGCGAAGGGCCAAGGAGATGTTATTACATTCAGAAGGGTAGGTGGCACATGCACCTTATCTGCGTAAATCTGGCATTTGTGACATTTTCTGGCGTATTTGAAGCAATCGGATTCCATCGTCACCCAATAATACCCAGCTCTCAACGGTTTCTTAGCCATAGCATGCCCATTAGCATGAGTACCGAAATAACCCTCATGAACCTCTTCCATTAACAGGTTGGCTTCAAGTTCGTCAACACAACGCAGCAAAACCATGTCAAAATTTCTCCTATAGAGCACATCATCCTTGTTCAGATAGAAATTATCGGCTAACCTCCTCAGAGTCTTTTTATCCTTACTGGATGCCCCTGCTGGGTACTCCTGAGTCTTGAGAAAATGCTTGATATCAAAATACCAAGGCTTTCCATCTGATGTCTTCTCAATTGCAAACACGAAGGCTGGTCTATCAAGACGCTTGATGGTGATAGATGGAGCTTCATTCCAGAAATTCACTTTATACATCGAGGCTAGAGTGGCCAACGCATCCGCCATCTGGTTCTCAGCCCTCGGCATGTGATGGAACTCGATTCTATCGAAGAAAGGCAACAATCTCCTTGCACAATCCTTATAGGGCACCAGGTTTACCTGAAGAGTTTCCCATTCTCCTTTAATATGGTTGACGACCAGAGCCGAATCGGCATATACATCGAGATTTTAATCCGCATATCAATGGCCTCTTCCAGACCCATAATGCACGCTTCGTACTCAGCCTCATTATTGGTGCAGGCGAAGGTTAACCGGACGGTAAATGGTATATGAGCACCACGAGGAGTCGTAATAATTGCACCGATTCCACTACCATATGAATTAACGGCTCCATCGAAAATCAACTTCCACTGAGACCCCTTCTCAGGTCCTTCGTCAGGCAAGGGTTCATCACAGTCTTTCGCTTTTAAAAACATGACATCTTCATCTGGAAAATCAAACTTCATCGGCTGATAATCCTCCACTGCCTGTTCAGCAAGATATTCCGACAGGACGCTTCCCTTGATGGCTTTCTGGGAAACGTACTGAATATCATATTCCGTCAAAACCATTTGCCAACGGGCAATCCTCTCGGAGAGGGCTTGTTTTTCAAAAACGTATTTGATTAGATCCATCTTCGAAATCAATAGGGTTGTGTGGTTTATCATGTACTGCCTCAAACGCTTAGCAGCCAAGCGAGTGCACAACATGTTTTTTCCAGCATCGAGTACCTTGACTCACAATCAGTAAATTTCTTACTCAGATAGTAGATGGCATGCTCCTTTCTACCTGACTCGTCCTGTTGACCGAGCACACATCCCATCGAATTCTCAAGAACTGTAAGGTACATTATCAGTGGTTTCCCTGCAACTGGAGGCATGAGTATTGGAGGTTCCTGCAGATACTCCTTTATTTTTTCAAAAGCCTTCTGGCAATTATCATTCCACCTGACCGTTTGATCTTTTCTCAACAATTTGAATATTGGTTCACAAGTGGCCGTAAGATGAGATATGAACCTTGCAATGTAGCTCAATCTCCCTAGGAAACCACGAACCTGCTTTTCCGTTCTCGACTCAGGCATTTCTTGTATAACTTTTATTTTGGCAGGATCTACCTCAATACCTTTTTCACTGACAATAAAACCTAATAACTTTCTAGACCTCACCCCGAAGGTGCACTTGTTAGGATTCAGCCTCAGCTTGAACTTCCTCAACCGTTCAAATAACTTCAGAAGATCGATCAGATGTCCTTCCTCCGTCTGTGACTTCGCAATCATATCATCAACATAAACTTCAACTTCATGATGAATCATGTCGTGAAAGAGAGTCACCATGGCCCGCTGATAAGTGGCCCCTGCATTCTTCAATCCAAAAGGCATCACTTTATAGCAAAAAGTCCCCCATGGGGTGATAAAGGTTGTTTTCTCCATGTCCTCTGGGGCCATCTTGATTTGGTTATACCCAGAGAAGCCATCCATGAAGGAAAACACAGAAAACTGAGCGGTGTTATCAACCAACACGTCAATATGAGGGAGCGGGAAGTCGTCTTTCGGCCTCGCCTTGTTTAAGTCTCTGTAGTCTACGCACATTCGTACCTTTCCATCTTTCTTAGGAACAGGAACAATATTGGCGACCCACGGAAGGTAATTTGTGACAGCAAGAAAACCAGCATCCAGCTGGTTCTGAACCTCTTCTTTTATCTTGACTGCCATGTCAGGCCTTGTCTGTCTCAACTTTTGTTTGACCGGCGAACATTCTTCTCTAAGAGGTAACCGGTGTACCACAATATCTGTATCCAGCCCAGGCATGTCTTGGTAAGACCAAGCGAAGATATCCTTATACTCGCGGAGCATTTCAACCAATCTTGTCTTGACACTGTCTTCCAATGCGGCCCCAATCTTAACCTCTTTCTTATCGTCTTCGGTACCTATATTGATAATTCCGACCTCCTCTTGATGAGGCACAATGACTCTTTCCTCCTGCTTGAGAAGCCTGGCTAATTCTTCAGGGAGTTCACAATCTTCGTCAGTCTCTTCTTCTGCTTGATAAATGGGATTATCAAAGTCATATGAAGCCATAGCTGAACCTGAATCAATGTCATCTGCTAGAAAAGACCTGCATGAGGATGTTTATGTTTATTATGCTATGCACCAAACAAAACACATTGCCATTTTTCTTTGTTAATATAAATGCAAAAACAAAAACAAGAAAAACAGGGAACACAATATTTGAATACAAAAAATGTCCTTTATTAATGATAACATGAAAGTATTAACAAAGCCCCACAGATAGGGTCACTACGCCTTAGGCAGAACGTAGGACCAAACATAAAAGAAACAAATGACATTACTCTGCAGTAGTAACGTGAATGACTTCCTCGGTGCGCCAGTTGCATAGCTTTTCTCCGGGAGTACACGGACGAATCCAGGTATCCATATCACACTCACTGTCATCCCCATCACCTTCAACAGCACTAATAGTATCAAAATACACACCACTGCTGGTAAACAGAATTGGTCCTTTGTACTTTGGAGTTCTCTGGGAAGAGCTAGAAGGCTGATATCCGATAACAAACTTGTCATGCTTAACAGGAACCTCGAGAACCTGTCCCCAATTTTGAGAAGAACCGGACTCTACAATAGCACGGGCGTCCTTCAACGACGACATAGGGACCTCTGAATCCTGGGCTACCACAGGAGGCTTCTTTTGAATTGGAACAGCTTCAAAAGCCTGACAGAGCGTCTCGTGGATTTCCCCATCCACTTCAACATATTTAAACAAAGACAAATGGCTTACCATAATATCCTCCTCTCCGCACACCGTCACAATCTTTCCTTCCACCATATTATTCAACTTTTGATGTAACGTGGACGTAACTGCCCCTGCAGAATATATCCAGGGTCGACCGAGTAGACAACTGTAAGCCGGCTGGATATCCATGATGAAGAACGTCGTGTCAAACGTCTCAGGCCCCACTTGGATGGGTATTGTGATTTCACCGAATACTGATCTTTTTGAACCATCAAAAGCCCTTACAATCAAATCATTGGGCGTACAAACTAAACCCCTAGTGTCCAACTTCATCAATGCCTTCTTAGGCAGCATATTGAGGGAAGATCCGGTATCTACCAACACATGGGACATCATAGAGCCCCTACACTCAATTGATATATGCAAAGCGTGGTTGTGGTTTTTCCCCGCAAGGGTCAGGTCTAGATCTGTCTAGCCGAGACCGTTACCAGCATTTACGTGGGCTACTACCCCCTCCAACTGATTTACAGAAATCTCCTGGGGTACGTAAGCCGCATTTAAGACTTTCAACAGCGCATTTCGGTGCGCTTCTGAACACATCAACAACGATAGGATCGAAATCTTTGAAGCCGTTTGCTTCAAGTGGTCTACCACCTTGTAGTCACTTTTTCTGATAAGCCTCATGAATTCTTCTGCTTCGTCAGAAGACGCACCGATATCACCCTGCCGCTGGGTGTTCTCCTCGATCACGGCCTTACCTTTATCATTGTCATTTTTATCCTGATTAATCTCTGACGCTGAAAAGATTCTCCCACTCCTGGTCATACCTCTGGCGCCTACTATGTTCTCAACTGAAGATCCCTCACTTGCAGGCTCTATCAATTCTATCTTCTGACCGTTGCAGAACACATCTCTCCCATAATTCCAGGGGATAACCTTGGTGCTTTTGTACGACATAGGTCCTGGTGTCGTGATAGTGATCGGAGCTGGCTGGGCTGGCTCCGAAATAGTAATGGGCATGGTTGGCCCTGAAATGGTAATAGTCTGAAATGGAATAGAAACGGTAGCGACCTCTTTTTCAGCACTGCTCACTCTGTTCTCGACATTCTCTTTTACCACTTTATCAAACTGCAAGCAACCTTCGTCAATCATTCTTTGAATACCTTTCCTCAAAAGATCGCAACCCTCAGGCTGCACCCCACAGTCTTGGCAATCAACCGAACATCTCGGAAATACCCTTTTCTCAACAAACTATTCTTCACCACAGCCAACGGAGTCTTCAGCTCTCTCACATCAATTACCAGGTTTAACCCTTCTTCGTTAGTGATGGCACTAACCCCTGCCGCTCCATGATTAGGCACTGGGTTTTGATCTACGTTGGGCCCATTATGGGAGAAGTTTATAGCCTTAGAATCCAACAGGTCTTGGATCTTATGCTTAAAGGCTTTGCAGTGATCTATGTCGTGCCCTGGTGCGCCCGAATGAAACTCGCACCTGGCGTTTTCGTTGTAGCCTGGAGGTGGCCTACCAGTGAGAGGAGCTATGGTTCTTTTCTGTACCAGTTGCAATTGTAACAAACATTGTAATAACTGCGCATACGGAACTGGAGGACTATCAAACTTCCTATCCGGTGCCTGACGTCTAGGGGGATATTGTCGTGTACCATCATCTTGTTGTTGTTGTAGTTGAGTCGCTGCTGGAATATTCACAGTGGCAACTTGTGAATCATATCGGGCTCGACCTCTCCCTCTACCTCCGTGGGAAATAGCAACTGTGTTTTCCCTCCTTCTAGGATTCCCTGAATATGGTTTCCTTGCTCCTCATGCAGAGGATCTGTCACCATTTGAGATCTTACCAGCCTTGATCCCACTCTTGACCATTTCTCCTGCCACCACTAAATCAGAAAAGTCCCCGGACATACACCCTATTAACTTCTCAAAATATACACCCGGTAGCGATGCCATTAACATATCCTTTAATTCTCTTTCCAAGATATGGGGTTGCACTTTAGCCGCCAAATCTCGCCACCTTTGGGCATATTCTTTGAAGCTCTCATTATTCTTCTGCGTCAGACTTTGCAGCTGTACCCTGTTAGGTGTGAGATCACTATTGTATTGGTAGTGACGCACGAAGGCCTCTGCCAACTCTTTTTAGCTACGTATATGGGTCCTCTCGAGCCCCATGTACCACTCTAGTGATGCCCCAACCAGACTATCCTGGAAAAAGTGCATTAGTAATTTTTCATCATTAGAATGAGCTGACATCTTTCTGAAATATGCCCGGAGATGCATCCTCGGGCAAGTCTTCCCCTTGTACTTCTCGAAATCTGGGACCTTGAATTTAGGAGGGATCCTAACCCCTGGCACCAGCCCCAAGTCAGAGATGTCGAAACCCAATGAACCCTGATTCTCTAAAGACTTCATCTTCTCTTCAACCAGCTTCAATCTTTGGTCAGTTTCAGTAGGCATACCTTCCTCTATGTCTTTCATAGAAAAGATATCACCTTAATGATCGTCCTAACGGGGAACAGTAGGCCCGTGCCCAGCATGTGCATTACCACCAGCCATATTAACATTCTCATTCGCACCACCTCCACCCAGAGGTACGACAACATCAGGAATAAAAGGTGGAACAGACCCACCGCCAACAGGAGGGACAACCCCAACACCTCCATGCAACACACCTTTGGCATCAACCCGTGCTATTAATGGTTGGACCATGGTTTTCAGCTGTTTCTGTCCCGCAGCAACATCTTACATCATCTCCATGAATTGATTCATACGAGTCCGGAACTCCTGTATCTCAGCCTGCACTTGATCCATTGCTTTGTGATGATTCCCCCTTGTTGAGTATCTATGTAAGTCGGATCCCTCAATCCTGTCACTGTTGCAAACCAAGCAGAGATAAGAACATGAAGCCACCGGGAACAACCTGCAATGCAAATGAGAATGCCAGATGCAAAATGCAAACATGATATGATGATGCAAATGTAAGTGCAAAGACGCAGTAAGAGATCAAGAGTGTGGTGTTGTTGACTGAAGAGGACCAGAATTCGGCTTCAACAAGATCATAGCACTGTTCTAATAATAAGACCCTGATATCAATGTCACTGATCCATTCTGTCGAGAAAACCAGGTTGTCTGAAGGTTAAAGTTTCCTGCATAACCCGACCCCACTCACAGGTATGGACCTAATCACTGATAAAGTCATGGCATCCTATGCGTTCATCAGTGTCACAGACTTTCAAGGAACGATGATACGATACCCAAGAAGGTGTGGCATCATCATCTCTTGAAGCGGCCTCACTCAACTGAATCATAAATGGTCGGTCCCCAGAGTCGATAATCCTAAGATCTGAAATCCTTTCAATGGCCCACTGGGCTGGAAATGGAAATCATCTCAGAGAACCTCGTCTGAGTGCAGATTTTGTGGGAACTAGTGCATGCCTAACATATAGGTTCACCACAAATCTGCTTCTAAAGCTATGTACATACTCAAGCCCAGGTCTGGCTTATCACGCATCAGAGCCCCTTCCCACCATAGCACAATAATGATATCATACTGAAAAGAAAATGTGGAAAGTAAAAATGCGATAAATAAACACAACCCAACAGGTAAACACGCAAGCGCTAGGATTGACTCACACAAGGGACGTTGGATCCCCAGCAGTGTCGCCAGCTGGCGCTACTGCGAAAATAAGGTGCCGACAAAACAGAAGAGTCGCCACCTTTCGTTATTTATCCCTCAGAACAGGAAAGGAAACGATCGGAAAAACCCTGACGAAAAGGTATAAGACAAGGTCATCATAACCATGTCTGGGTTCGGGAGTCGGTTACGCAAGGGGAAGGTATTAGCACCCCTCACGTCTGTCGTACTCGACGGGATCCACGCTTGTAGTGTTTATCTGACGGGTTGTTTATCTATCTATGCTAAAAGGTCTGGTCTGAAAAGAAAAGAAAATGACTTGGCAGAACACAGCAGTTATATGCCTACGTATTCCCGTATGGAACAGGAAATCAAAGTCAACGTAGTTCGCCTAACTACGGGTGAAAAGGGGGGGAGGTTGCTCGCCAAGATATCGTATCTCGTGCCTACGTACTCTCAACAAGCTTGAGAGACCAGAGCTAACGTAGTTCGGGATAAAAGGGTAACACAGGTTTGTTCAACTGTTTTTTATCTGAGTAGGGTTAACAAACAGTTCCAGTAGTTGGTGTATGCAGCTCGACCATTGGAGACTTAGGCGTTACCGTTTGTGGTAGAACAGGGAGTTAACGACACTCTTTTCTTCACAAACGTTTTCCTTCGAATTAAGGGCCCACGGGGCAAAAAAAAAGAAGGTTTGACGTTTGTTTTCAGTCTTTTATGGAAGAACTGTTTTTTATGGTTGTCTGTAGTTTGTACAGCACTAGAGACTATGACTTAGGAGCGAATGCGTTGCATATCGTCCAAAGGACATATACTAAACACTCTAGATAATTTAGAGGAGACCGCTCAATTATCATTTCCCAAGTAGCTTAAGTCTCGTAACGCGCTTGTACTAACTTGCCTTTATTACGTTTTTACTGTTGTTTTGAGATAAGGAGAGAACAAACTCTATGGGGAAACTGCCAAGTCCTAATGTTGTCATGCAAAATTGATCCTATGATTGAGGTTAGGAGGGAGCTACCTAATGTTATCATGCATGGTTAGAGCCCTAATGTCTGTCATAACTTCTCTTGAACAACAGAAGTCAGAGTCCCTAAGAGAACATGGAAATGGCAAGCAACAGCAAAAGCAATGGCTGTAAAGAAATAACTGTAAGTAAAATGCATGCAATGCAACAACACAAGCAGAAGGAGACAAACTCAACTTCTTAGCAATCAAGCAAAAAGAAAACAGTAAAAACAGTCAAGCAGAGGGAGACAGACTCAACCTCTATATGCAAATACGTCAATTAGAAAAAGAAAAACAACACACAAGCAAGGGGAGGACCGCCTCAACCCTTAAGGCAAACAAGCAGAGGGAGACTCACTCAACCTCTTAATGCAGTCATGCACCTACACTTAGACTGTCCTAAACATGAACTATCCTAATGCAACACACCACTCAATCATGAATGAGGATAAGGACTTATGACAAATAAGGAATTCAATCCACAAGTAAACAATCAAGGCTTCTATCCTAAGGAAAGAAATTGAAGTTGGGAAGCCAGGGTACGGTCCACAGGAACTTATCCCAGACACTCAACCAACTAAAAGAGATTTGGAGAATCCTAGAGGTTTGGTTCCTTCAAGAAATGTGCAAAATTCCCCCCACAGGAGGGACTATGCTACCCCAAGAAGGTTCCTAAAAAGGATTGAATAAGAGAATATCAGAAGAATGAAGATGGGAAGCAAGGTAAGGTCCACAGGAACTTACCACAGGCACTCAACCAACTTCACTTCCTCAGAAAGCTTTCATAGACTCAACTCCTTTATGATATTGCAATGAATTCCTCCAGGGGAGAAAACATGCTCACAAGGGGGATTCCAATTAAGCAAGGAAAATTGAAAGGGAAACTAACCCTATAGGAAGGATCATCCACCTAACTCGAACCTCTAAAGAACCTCAAATGTTTTAACTCTAAAAGAAGTCATCCTAAGGGAACTCAATGGTATTCTAGAGACTTGAAAATAAACCTATAAGGGTGTCAACCTAGGTACTAAGGGTCAATGGGAAGATTGGATGCTTAAAGTTGGCTAAAAGTTCAATTATTAGGCCACACTAGGAGAAGGTGCAATCATGAATACACAAACTTTGGTCAGAAAGTAAAATATGGGAAAAATAGGGAATCAGGTTCTAAAATCTTGATAAAATTCCTAGATGATCCTAAATGTGTTAAGAATCTATGGTAAAAGTTTAAGGTCTAAACTATAAGTCTAAGTATACTAACCAGAGGCTAAACCAAGATGTATGCTATGGGGAAATCAAATGGGGCTGGCTCTAAAGATCTATCTTAAAACCTATTCAAATGCAATCTAAAAATGCCATAAAAATACTACATTATCCTACAATATGTCAACATTCACCACCATACAAAAAAATCAGAGGCTAATATGAATTAATGAAAGAGAAATAAAATCATAAAGCACAACGTGTAATTATCCAATTATTAAAAACACACTAAAATAGAAAATATGCAATTAATTGGAAAATGCATGAAAACTGAAATTTAAAAATGTGAGAAAATTCTAAACATCTCAAAGTATTCACATGATTTATTTCAAGATTTTATAACAACAATTACTATTTTTTATGAATTAATATGAAACAAGTATCAAAACAGAAAAATAAAAAGAAAAGGAAATTAAAAGGATTGCAAGGAGGTGTAATCAGTATTATCTTCATGTGTTAATTCATGTTTGGGCCGCGCATAGGGGTGCAGATAGCGAGATTCACATTACAGGCCTAGCTGAGTTTAGAACTCAGCACTTATAGGACCAAAACGCAGCACTTTGGCTGCTTGAAAAAGGCCGCACGCGTGGCTTGATCACGGCCGTAGGATGCATACGAGTCAATGCTTCTTCACACGATCGGACGGTGGGAATTGCGCCTGGTATTTTGAACATGAAACGGAGGGAACCTCCATGTGCAGTGAGGGAGACGGTGGTGCGGTGGCCGGAATTTTTTCCGGTCATCTTCTCCAAATGTCTAACAATGGTATTTTCACATTTCTCAACCAGAATTCGTTTTTCTTTAACCAAAACTGCATGATTTTTCGTGTAGATTCCAAATATGTAATTTATTTTCACTTTCCTCCATTAAAACTCAGAATCCATGGATGTCCAAGAATCACTCAAGAAAATCAATTTTCACAAAACTCCAAATTGATGATACTAATCTCTTCCTCTCACTTCCTACATCATGAATATCAAATTCTTTTCCATTTTCATCCACTAACAAGAGAGAAAATCAAACTACAACCTAGGGTGTCAATTCTTGAATTTTCACAGAACCTAACCATACTAATCCTAAAAGCTTCTACATACTCCATGGATCATAATTATGTAAAAATGGCGCTATAACTCATCAAAACCAGAGCATATGAATGAGAAGTAAGAACCTTGTTCGGAGCTTCAATGGTGGATTGTTCTTGCATGAATTCTTGATCAAAGTTGTTCAAAATCCTTCCATGATGCTTGGAGAAGCTTCTTAAATGATTTATTCTCTCTGAAATTGCCTCAAAGTAGAAAATTAATTTTCACCTCTAACCAACTTTTTTTTAAGTGCTTCTTACTTCATTTTAGCTTTTCCATCACCAACCTTGCTATGAATTCATCCATGGTGTTATATAGAAATGATTTGGGCTACAATGGGGGCCCAAAAATGGTTGAAAGTCCAATTTTATTTTTCACATTTTTCTTCACTTTTTCCTTTGAGTTTTCCATGAATATGGTGTGCGGAAGCTTCTAATTCTCTTCATATCAGTTTCTTATGATACAAGGAACATGTAGGGCTGGGATTAATCCCTTGGAAATGAATGGATGGTTGATTTTGAGTTTGTGACTTAAAGTTCAAGAAACCATGAAAATGGCCAGTAAATGACTTCAAATTTAATTGGTAATATTCCCATTGTTCTTAAAACATTATTTGGACTCAAAAAATGCACCAACATGACATAAATTGATTTAATTGGCATTAAGTCCAAACTAGGCCTTTTCAAACTTCTTTTCATGAAATTTTCTCCATACATTTTCATTTCCAAGCTATGTCAATGATCCATTGAGGTTTGGTTGACCAAATGACCCCATTTGGAGCAACTTTGAAGTTGGAAATATTTTTATTTGAAGTGTGCAAAGTGGTGAACTTGACCTATAATAAAAATGGCCTGTAATCTCACTTTCCCAAAATACCCTTGACTTGTAAGTCTCATAACTTGAGTTCTGAAAATTCAAATGAAGACTTCTAGTACTATTTGGAAAGCTAAGATTATTAGGAACAACTTTAATGTTCACTTGAAGTTGAGGAGAAACATCCTTTTTGGTCAAAAATGTCTTGGAAGTTGGTTGACTTTGGACGATAAAAATCACATTCATCTGATGACCCGTAACTTGTCTGCTTTATAACTTGAGTTCTAGAAATCCAACGAATGACTTCTACTACTCAAATTGAAGGTATGAGCATGCTCTAAAAGTCTCATGTTTATGTCAAGATGAGATGAGGCTTGCATCTTGAGGTATGTGGACTTGAAGTTAGGCGCTGAACCAGGGGATTTTACACTGACAAGCATAGCAACCCTAGCTTAGCAACTTCTCACACTCTTGAATATTGATGAAATGATCTTGGAATAATCTTTGGCATGTCTCAAAACAACATCACATGATCATAAATACTTAGAATTGAGTCTCAATCTCCTCTAGTTTAACTGTTGACTTAGGGTTGACCCGGCGAAAATCCTATTCGCACCAATCTTGACGGTGGCTTCACACACTTGATATAATGACTGATACAAGCTTCAAAATGACCCTCAAGGTTTCCCATTAGTTCTCACAATGTTATCCACCCATAACCATGGATTTAAAACCACTTGATGACCTGAATATAACCCCTTGAACAACTCTATAACCTTTGGCAGCCCTCTCTTGATAAGCACACACCTCTCAATCCCCTGTTCATGGGCTATGCTATGCAGATGCTAATGCTATGAATGCAATGAAATGAAAGCCAGCTAAAGCAAAATGTCGGGGCAAATTTTGGGTGTAACAATGAAGATGGGTGAGAGAATGAGGAAAAGAGAAAGTCGGCGGGAGAAGAAGAAGCAATTTAGGGTTTTCAATTCTGTTTCTATATTGTTGTAATCACTTGTATGCTCACCCATGATAACACCCATGCACCCATGCACGTCACTGTTTGATTCACTGTCTATCCGATCACGTGCTCCAGAACGCACGCTCACCATAAGCCTCGCGGACCTACCATACCAAATCACACGCCCCTTCCCAATTAACTCTTAATCTTCCCCTAATTAACTGTTTAACTTCAACTTAACCGTTAATTAACCAATTTATTTATTTTAATCTTTTTATATACCAATTTAATTAATAAACCTATTAACTAATCCTTTAATCAACTTTTATCTAAAGCCAAATCCCATCAAAAATAATATTTTTCTCAATTCGCCTAAAATCAACTCAACATCGTAATACAATCCATCGTGCACGCTCCGACTCCGTTCACGTATTCACACACTTTAGCGCTTTCATGCGTTTATGTATGGACTTATTTATCGTCTTTATTTTCCGCAACTTATCTTTATCCGCAATTTATCTTATCATATTGCATAGCGTCCAAAGGAAGAACCTGCGCATAACTTAAACAATTGTGCGTATGCATATCATTTGCATCATATTCCCCATTGATCCTTGATCCCATTCAAGTCGATCTTCTAAGTTTAGATCTTACCCCATAAGAAGGACCTTTTATCCTTTACAACATAGGAAAACAAAACAAATCAACTCAAATCAAACATCATTCAAACACATTAGAGAATAAGATGTCAATCATCTTAAGCGAGATAAAACTCCTACCCCATAACAATTCAATCAATATGTAGGGACTTTGCCTTAAAAAAGATAGTGGCATACTTGTTGATTAAATTCTGAGTACTTGAGCTTTTCTCTTAAGACGATGCAAAGACTATTTTCCTACAAAGTTATGGTGGTTAAATCAAGTAATCCCCCTTAAAATGATAACTCATCTTTTCTCCTAAAATCAATCAATCAACTACCCTTATCCCGTAGGAACTTTACCACAGTCAAAGAACTCCTCAAACCCATTAGGGGAACTACATATACTCTGATTCCACTCTGTCGCTACCGCGAAAATAAGGTGCCGGCAAAACAGAAGAGTCGCCACCTTTCATTATTTATCCCTCAGAGCGGGAAAGGAAACGATCGGAAAAACCTGACGAAAAGGTATAAGACAAGGTCATCGCAACCATTGTCTGGGTTCAGGAGTCGGTTACGCAAGGGGAAGGTATTAGCACCCCTCACGTCCATCGTACTCGATGGGATCCACGCTTGTTGTGTTTATCTGACGAGTTTGTTTACTATCTACATATCAAGGCTGGCTCAAAAAGAAAAGAAAATGACTCGGCAAAACGTCGCACTTTATGCCTACGTATTCTCATCAGAGAATGAGAAATCAGAGTCAACATAGTTTGACTAACTATGGGTTATGGGGAAGGTGGCTCGCCAATACATCAGTATTGTGCCTACGTACTCTCAACAGGTATGAGAGATCAGAGCTTACGTAGTTCGGGATAATACGGATTACGGGAGGTTCAGATTCATCTGTTTTTTCGAGTAGGGTTAACAAACAGTTTGGCGTACGCAGCTCGACCCTTGGAGACTTAGGCGTTATTATTTGCGGTAGAACTGGGAGTTAATGACACTCTTTTCTTCAGAAAAGCTTCCTTTGACTTATGGGCCCCCGGGGCAAAAAGGTTTGAATTTTGTTTTCTGTCTTTTACGAAAGAACTGTTTTTTAGTTGTCTGTAATTCGTACAGCACTAGAGACTATGACTTGGGAACGAATGCGCCGCTTATCGTCCAAGGGACGTATACTAAACATTCTAGACGATTGAGAGGAGGCCGCTCAATTATCATTACCCAAGTAGCTTAAGGCTCGTAACACGCTTATACTAACTTGCCTTTATTACGTTTTTTACTGTTGTTTGAGATGAGAAGAGAGAACAAGCTCAACTAAGGGGAGACTATCAAGTCCTAATGTTGTCATGCCAAGGATTCATCCTATAGTTGAAGTTTGAAACAGGGATCTCCTAGAAGTTATCATGCATAGGTTTCAACCTAAAGTTCTAATTATCACTTCCTTATCAAAGGAAGTGAGATTCCTAGGGGATCATGTCAATGATAAACAGAAACAGATAAAGTATCAGCTTAAACAGTAAACAGTAAACGACTGTAAAATGCATGCAATGCAAGTGAGGGAGGAAATGTGTGTGGGGCATCAGCCTCCACAAGCTCGTCTCGACCTCAAGCCAGATATGAATAACTGCAATCATACAGGAAAAATAAAATACCATCAAGCAAATCACAAACCACATAGGCAATGGAGCAAGGCTCTACCGAATACCCGCAAGCAAAGCCATACAGTAAAAATACAAGCAGAGGGAGCCACTCAACCTCTAGTGCAATCATGCTCCTAGCTTAACAAAATCTAAACATGAACTTATTCTAATGCATCAAGCAAATCAAACAAGTCACATCAATACAGTTTCACAGACAGCAAACAGACAGGAAAGAAAGTAAATCAACAGCTTCCACAGCTTCACAGCAACGCAGTCCTCTGACAGCAGCTCAGTCCTCAGTCTGTAACTGTTCTTCAAGGTTATCCTTCAATAGCAAGTATCAACTTGCTTTTTCAAGCTCTCAATGCATCAAACATAAGTATCAACTTGTTCCTCATCTTCTTCAAGTTCTCAATGCATCAAACACAAGTATCAACTTGTTCCTCATCTTCTTCAAGCTTCAGCTCTTTCTTCAATCTCAATTTGATCTTCTTCACACAAGTGTCAACTTGTCTTCTTAATCTTCAAGCTTCAGCTTCGATGACAGTCTTCAAACAAAGGGGAAATTCAACCTCTAGCATCTTCAATATTCTAACAAGGAACTCTATCATCTAGCAAAGGAGAAAGATTCATCTAACAAGAGCAAGATGGGATAGGGAGAAGCAAAGTGAAGACCAAAGGTCACCTCTAAGCACTCCACCATCAAAGAAAGGAACCATCAAAGGTTCTACCAACTTGTGAAGAGCTACACATCCTACCAAAGGAGGGATGAGGCCTTCTCAAGGGGACCTTACATCATAGGAAGGAATGAAAGTGATCAACATCTTCCATGTTTCATGAAGGAAGGAAATCTATTCTAAGAGATCTCCCTAAAAACGCTAATCCTTATCCCTAAACAAACTACACCAAAGGGAGAGCAATCTTCAAGTCCAAACTCCACCATGCATTCCACAGCAGCCCACACAAGTCTTCATCATCATCCAAAAGCAAGAAAGGCAAAACCCTAGTCTAAGGGAACTAATGAAGTCATTCTAGTTGAGTTAGCAAGTTAGGATCACCTAAAACCTAGTACTAAAGTTAATTCCAACTAAAATACTAAAATCAATAATAAAATCCTACAAAAATAACTATGGGAACCTATGTCAATCATGACTCTACCATGTTAATTCCAGAGATCAAATCCTCAAATAAGACCTAGAAATAAATTCTACACTACAACGTACTAAACTTAAACCCTAAAAGGAAGCACCTAAAGTTTCAACCTAAAAACACCACCTAATTTAATCACAAAAATGTGAGAAAAATACTATGGGATCATACATGTCTAAGCTAATCACAAACAAAAAAACAAGCCAAAACTCATCACCCAATGATCACACTAAAATCATCAAACAGAGGTATCAACCATGGTAATTTCATTATCAAATAAAATGTAAAAAATGCACAAAAAATGAAAATGCATGGTTTTCCTAATATTTTTATTCAATAAAATTCTAGATTCAATCATGAATCAAGGGGAGAAAACCTGGAATTAATTGACCTATTTTTCTATTTTTTATGAATTATTATCAAACTAATATGAAATGAAGAAAATAAAAGAAAAACAAAAGAAATTAATAAAGCCAGCGTGCTGAATAGCAATTACAATCAGTTCAATTCCTTGGGTTGGGCCAGATGGGAGGTGTGAATATCAATCCAGTCACTAAGCCCAGGCACTTCCAATTAATGAAACGGTGCGTATAAGCTCAAGTCAATAGTCAGAGTTTTCAAACTCAATCATGGCCATCTATTCCATGGACTTGGTCAAGGTCAAAGTGCCATCCAACGCTCACAGTTCATCTTCCTCATTCAAACATTCAGACATGGAGGGAAACCAGACGGTTGCCTGAGCAGTGGCGCCACCGTCTTCTCTGGTGAGGTCAAATACACAGGTCATCAAAAATAACAAAACGATACATCATCTCACTCAATTTTTCCTCCTGATCATGAATCTCAACTCCAAATCATCTAAATCTTTCTCTAACTTAAAACACGATGGCATCTTCAGAATTTGTAAAAACCTTGAATCTCATCATTCTCCAAATTAAATGCACAGAAATACTCCTTATCTCATGGTGATCATCTTACACTATACAATCTTGATTATCAATCCAAGAATCTCTAGAATTCAGCCTCAACAAAAATTGGTCATCATCCTAACTTGTCTCTATTCATGCAATTAATCATCTCAAATCCATCTACACATCATCAAGATCCTAACCACCTATAGATTTCTATCTATCTCCTCCTAAATTATGCATAGGAGTGAAAAGTACCAACCTGAGTTTAGAGGTGTAACAGATGTATTTCTTGATCACTTTAACCTCCAAGATGATGCAGATACACTCCAAAACTTCATTTAAAGCTAATGCAACCTTCAATTTCCCTTGATTTGGCCTGGAACTCAGAACTCGATTTCTACTTGCAGCTCTGAATTTTCAATGGCTCTCTCTGCTACCAACTTCAAACTCTTCCAAAAAAATGGCTGAACACACTCAATACCTTATATAGAACTCATTGGGATCATCTAGAACCTTCTCAAAGCTTCAGAATGAGAAATTGGATTTTCAAATTCTCCTCAAAATCTCATTCACACCAGTCATGATTCCCTCTCTGTTTTGGCCTCAGCAAGCTTGCATTCTACTTCTCATGAGATTTTGAACATGAATGGTGGTGATTCTCCCCTTGTTTCAATCCTATGGCTCATGTATGTTATGTTACTTCATCATGAAGAAATAAATAAAAAGGGCATGATATTGGACTCAAATCAAAATTCTAATATTGCCAAAGTTTCCAAAATTCCTTTTCCATTCAAAAAAGGATATTATTTTGCTTCATTTGCACACAAAATGATTTATTTGAATTTTTGGTCATTTATGCCTTTTTAATTCTTCCTTTTTCACAATTTCTTGAACCAAGTCTCTCCATGAGCCATTTCAATGCCTCCTTAATACATGGTCAAAGTTAAAACCCCATTTTGAGCAACTTTCAAGTTGAACAAAATTTCATTTGAGATGTCTAAGTTGGTGAAAATGACCCATAACCAAAAATGACCCATAATCACAACTTCCCAAAATACCCTTGACTTGTCAAAGCTATAACTTGAGTTCTACAAATCCTATCAAGGACTTATAGTACCCTCTAGAAAGATAAGAGAATAAGGAACAACATTCATGTTGATCAAAAGTTCATAGGAATCATCCTTCTAGGGAAAAAGTGTCATGCAAGTTGGGTAACTTTCAAGCTCCAAATTCACATACCTCAGATGACTTGTAACTTGTCTGGCTGATAACTTGAGTTATACAAATCCTATCAAGGACTTCTAGTACTCAAATTAAATCTAAGATTATTCCCTACAACAATCATGTTGGGGTCAAGATGATATGACAATCATATCTTGAGCTAAATAGTCTTGAAAATAGGGGTCAAACTAGGGGATTTTACATTGTCAAGTCTTAGAAACCTTAGCTTGAAACTTCTCAAACTCTTCAATCATGATGAGTTAACCTTGGAATCATCCTTATAACATCTCAATTCATCCATCCATGATCACATGGCTCTTGAATTAAGTCTCAACTTCCTTCAAATCATCAGTTGACTTAGGGTTGACCCAGTCAAACCCTAGCTGCACCAATCATGGTTGAGGCTTCATAATCTTGTACAATGACCTGTCTAGGCCTCAAAGTGATCTTCAACACCTCTCATGAGCTCTCTCAAGACCTCAAGTCCATCCTCATGGCCTCAGAATCATCTGATGATATTCCCACAACTCTCAAGTTAGGAGACTTACATACTTGGCTTCAATCACTCTCTCTGAGGATCTTTTAACTTCTCTGACAAGGATATCAACCCTTGAGCACTTGAATAACCTTCTTAGATAGCTTCAAATTCTTGTATAGCTCTTAATTGGTAATCATACCTCTTGATCTCCTGCATACATGTCAATGAAATGCAAATGAAAATGCTAATGTGAATGAAATGAAACATGAGCTAGGTAGAGAAAAGTTGGGCAAATTTTGGGGTGCAACAACTGCCCTTATTCAAACGGCTTGGACCTGACTGGGTGAGAAGCGAACGGTTCTCAAACAATCAAGGTACGAGACGGTTCAATACCAACAAACCCGGAAATTTGTCAACTGCACAAGTACACGGTACTCTGATGGGGACAAATCTCCGGAAACTGAAAAAATAGTTGCACGACAACTAGTTGGAGAAATACTGATCTGAGCCTCCGTCAGGATGATTCTCTGATTTATCTGATACCATTGCATCCTCAAATCATCGAGGGATCACCGGCTGCGCGGTAACTAGTGATTTGCTAATCATACAGGTAAACGATACTTTGATTGGTAGGAACATCTTCAAAATTGAACAACTGTTGCACGACAACTCTGCTGGGGAATTGGTCACACGGTAACTGGTGAAAGGTCTAATATCAAATCTCTGTCAGGATGATCATCTGATTTTGCTGTAGATCTTCATCCTCAAGTCATCAAGGGATCACCAGTTACACGGTAACTGGTAATGGATGGTTGATCATGCCGTCAGGCGTTCTGCATCATTGCAGAAGAATTCCTTATCGTCGCCTATGGACTCATCATGTCACTAGGCACGTCGACAACATCTTCATCGGACTTCATCAGTAATTCAATAAGGGATCACCGGTTACTCGGTAACTGGTGAATGGCTACTCTCAAATCTCTGTCGGGATGATTATCAGATTTCGCTGCAGCTTCTTCCTCAAGTCATCAAGGGATCACTGGTCACTCGGTAACCGGCAATACGTAGCTAGTATTTCCGTCAGGCATTCTGCGACACTGTGACAGAAAGATTCCTCGGGACTCATCAGGTCATTAGGAACTTTTTTAACAATCAAGTTATTTATGCCGTTGGGCATTCAAAGAAATTCTTGGGCGTCAGTCGGACTTCGTCATTAGGTCGGGAATAGAATTCTCAGTCAATCATGATCCAAATAGGGATATCCAAACTTCTGCCATCAGGCACTCCGCGTCAGCTGATAGAACTGCTTTGACATCGCAGTTAGACTTCATCAGTACATCTGGGGTTTTAGCACCGCTGTCGGACTTCAATCATCAAGTCTTCAAAGAAATTTCAACTTTTCTGTTTAAGACCTGCTGGGGATGACACATCTCCGTTGGGGATTCTAGAGAACTATCAAGTAACTCTGCTTCGGGGATTCAGAAATATTCTGGATGAATCAACTCTGCTGAGGACTTCAAGAATCATCTTGGACAAATAACTCCGCCGGAGATTTCAAGAATCATCTTGAACCAATAACTATGCTAGAGATTTTAGGAATCCTCCGGAGCAAACACTCTGTCAGGGACTCTAAGCATCAACTTGAGCAACCAACTCTGGCGACCTCACTGAGGATTTTAAGATTCATCTCAAGCAATCAACTTCGCCGGGGAATTCAAGAATCATCTTGAGCAAACCATTCTGCAGAGGAACACCTGCAAAACAAGAATGGTAACAAACTAGCTCATGTTTCGTATGCATATGTTAGACAATGGCGCAATGCTCCACACGGTGGAAATGCTATGCATTTTTAGGGTAAATGCTATGCAATCATGCAAAATGCTACGACCCCATCAGCCAAATAAATGCTGAAGGGAAAAGCCTCTTGTCAAGGAGAAGGAACCGCTATGGTGGAAAGAAGGAATCATCCTGTCGAGGAGAAGAAGTCACACCAATCTCAATTGGATTCCGCCTGGGGAAGCGAACTTCAGTCGACTGCTGTAGGGGAGTAAAGTTCTTCGAGAACCTGAACCTGCTCAACTAGGTGTACGAACCACAAACTGTTGAGGGAAACGATGTCAATCGTAGAAATAAACTGCCTGGCATTCGCAGATATAACTTTCCTGGAGATAACGGCTCCGATGGGGAAATACAACATCAGTTATTCAACATTCTACTAGGGAAAACCAATCATGGCCCGAACGGCTTCCAAGGACTCGGCTCTCTTGGAAAACTACAAACTCGGCTGGGGAGAGTAACCGGATACTGGAATCACTTCTTCCTGCTGGGGAGAATGCAACTCTGTGGGGAATTTCAATTCTGCTGGAAGACTTCAGTCTTGAACCCTCAAAGCGGAACACTTGCGAATAGTCTTCTACGAAAACTGCACCCTGACTTGGTGTTGGGGATGAACATACGCCTCAGCGCATGACTCAGTTGGAGAGATGAAAATCCTTCAGGATACATCTGGTTGAGGAGAGAATCTTCTCTGCTTAGGAAAACGTACCAATGCTCCTAGTCCCGTGTTCAGACTCCGTGGGGAGATGTTGCTGAACTTGCTGGGGTAGAAGGAATCATCCTGCTTGGGGCGCCTACGGCGTACTGCCTGGAACATGCTATACCTGCAATAACACCAACAAACAGACAAGATACCCTTCTCAAAGGGACCTATCAAGGCTATCATCATGTGGCAATGTTCAAGTAATTCATTGTTTCAACAATCAGTGGCCTAGGCCAGTAAGTTTATGTATGCACATTTTATCACAAACATCAACGTTCTTTCGCAAACAAAACAGATAGATGCTAAACAAACAAACAGAATGGCTGAAAAATATACATTTTATTGATAACGAACCCCTGAATGGGTCAAAATGTTTTACAACAGATGCAAGCTCCTGGAATGAGGAAGCTGCGCGAATATAAAAACATAAATATACATCAGTGTATACACAAATGTCGGCGATGTGGCGTAGACGAACACCATGAGTTGATCCCTCTATGACCCACTCGACTTCGATACTTCTCAGATGCTTCAGCTTTAGAAGAGATTGATTCCGACAAACGGCCCTCAGGTCTTCCAAACCACTAAACAATGAAAGTCCATACGCGGAACGCAATCATTTGCTTTTTTAAAATCCCTAACTTTTGCCTGAACCGCCCTTTCGGGTTTTCGATTCACCGGGATACCCTTTTTTGCCAAAATCGCCCTTCCAGGTTTTCGATTTTGCGGGTGTACATTTTTTCATTTATATCCCTAATTTTTGCCCGAACCTTTTTCCTTTTTTGTGGTTCGCCGGGATGCCCCATTTTTGCCTGGATATTCTTTTTCTTTCCAGCGGGTCATTTTTAAGCAAAGTATTTTTTAACTGCGTCCGCGTTCACCGGGGATGCAAAATCTTCGCCGTCCATCGTGGATAACAACAAGGCTCCTCCCGGCGCCATCTTGATCTGATTGTATCCGGAGAAGCCATCCATGAACGAAAACACGAAAAACTGAGTTGTATTGTCGACCAATACATCAATATGAGGGAGCGGGAAATCATCTTTAGGGCTCGCCCTATTCAAATCCCGATAATCGACGCACATTCGTACCTTACCGTCCTTCTTCGGTACAGGCACTATGTTGGCGACCCACGGAGGGTAAGTAGTGACCGCTAAGAAGCCAGCATCGAGCTGTTTTTGCACTTCTTCTTTGATCTTAATGGCCATATCCGGCCGTGTCCGCCTAAGCTTCTACTTAACGGGAGGACAATCTTATCGCAGCGGCAAGTGATGGACCACGATGTCAGTATCAAGTCCGGGCATATCTTCGTATGACCATGCAAAGATGTCACTATACTCTCGAAGCATCTCGACTAATCTCTGCTTGACATCACTCTGCAATGCAACCCCTATCCTGACGTTCCTGACCAGCTCTTCAGAACCCAAATTCACAATCTCAATCTCTTCCTCGTGAGGCAGAATAACTTTCTCTTCTTGTTTCAACAAGCGAGCCAACTCTTCAGGAAGATCTTCGTCTTCATCAATCTCTTCTTCGGCTTGATAGATCAGGCAATCAAAGTCGAAGTGAGTCGTAGAAGGTCCAGAGTCGATGTCATCTGCGATGTGGATCCTGCAATAACAAAGGTTAAGCTTAAGACAAGGATATGCAGGTTAGCACAAACCCTATTGCCATTTTATTGTTTTTCAAAACAAATATAAAACAGGAATAACAGAGATCACAACATTTGAATGCAAAGAAAAACTCCTTTTGATTTATTGGTAAAATGCATGTACATAATCAAACAAGGCCCTGACAATAAAACCACTATGCCCCGAGTAGGACATAGGGTTATACAATAATTGGAGAAAGTAAATCATTAATCTTTGCCTGTCACTTGGATGGTATCCCTGATGGACCAGTTGTTGAGGCTTTGGACTGGTTTGCTTGGCTGGATCCAAGAGTCCAGGTCGCAATCGCTGTCTTTGCCGTCTTCAAACGCTGCGTTGACACTTTCAAATATCACCCCGCCACTGGTAAACTAGATCGGCCCTTTACCTCGCGACGCACTGCGAGAAGAGGAGGCTTCAGTCGTAGGAGAGTATCCTAACCCAAACTCTTTCTGTTTGTTAGGTATTTCTAGAACTTGCCCCCAGCCTGGGGTAGATCCGGCTTGAACAACGGCTCGGGCTTCCTTGAAGGAAGAAAGAGTCATCTCTGGTTTCTCAATCATTACAGGAGTCACGTCCTTGACTTTAACAGCTTCAAACGCCTGACATAGGGTTTCGTGAATTTCCCCATCCATCTCAACATATTTGAAGGACGACAAATGGCTCACCATTATGTCTTCCTCGCCGCAAACAGTTACAATGATGCCCCCTACAGCATACTTGAGCTTCTGGTGCAACGTGGAGGTCACGGCACCAGCAGAATGGATCCATGGTCAGCCTAAGAGACAGTTGTAGGATAGCATGATGTCCATGATGTAGAAGACTGCGTCGAAAGTTTCCGGCCCAACTTGGATTGGCAGAGTTACCTTTCCAAAGACATGACGCTTGGTTCCATCGAAAGCCTTCACAACCAGATCACTGGGTGTGCAAATCAATCCTCGAGTATCTAACTTCATCAATGCCTTCTTCGGAAGAACATTGAGCGATGACCCAGTGTCCACCAACACATGATCCATAACTGTTCCCCTACACTCTATCGAGATGTGCAGGGCGCTGTTGTAGTTTCTTCCCTTCGGCGTCAGCTCCAGGTCAATGAACCCTAACCCGTTTCCAGTATTTACGTGGGCTACTACCCCTTCCAACTGGTTGACCGAGATTTCCTACGGTACATATGTGGCATTCAAAACCTTTAACAGCGTGTTGCGGTGTGACTCCGAACACAGCAACAAATTCAGGATGGAAATTTTCGAGGGTGTCTGATGAAGATGGTCAATGATCTTGTAATCACTCTTCTTGATCAACCTCATGAACTCTTCAGCGTCCTTTACAAGTAAGTCCTTCTCTACCCCACGAGGGGTTTCCTCAACGACTTTACTCTTTCCCTTATCAGTTTCCTCAGCTTTGTCTGCTTTGTCCACCACAATCTCAGGTGGAGCAAATACTCTTCCGATGTGCGTGATTCCGCCAATTCCCACTAGGTTATCCACAGACCGCCCAGATGGTTTCAGTTCCAACTTTTGTCCATTACAGTAGACGTCTGCCCCATAGTGCCATGGGACAGCGTTCGTGCTTTCAAAAGGTATCGGCTCAGCCTTTGTGATGGTAATTATGGGCGGCCTGGGTGCAGAAATGGTTATCGTCTGGCGAGGGATGGTGATGGTGGCAACCTCATCATCCTGCTTCAGCATTACCTCTCCAGATCCACACTCGACCCTTCGGCTAAACTGCAAGATTCCTTCGGTCATCAGACTCTGAATCCCCTCTATCAGCTGTTCACATCCATCAGGACGAGTCGCACAGCCCATACACAGTTCTCCACAGCTCGGAAAGAAGTCTTTCTTCATTAGCTTGGCTTTAACGAAGCTAAGCGGTGTCTTCAGATCCTTGACATCAGTCAATAAATATAAGTTCTCTTCTTCAATAATGGCATTCACCCCACCTCCCATGTGGTTCGACATGGGGTTCTTTGTGACATTCGACACATTATCTGAGAAATTGATGATCTTGGCATCCACCATATCTTGTACCTTGTGCTTGAAGGCTTTGCAGTTTTCTATCGTGTGGCCAGGTGCCCCTGAGTGAAAATTACACGTTGCATTCGCATCATAACCCTACGGAGGTGCCCCTGTCAAGGGAGCCAGGGTTCTTTTCTGGACTAGTTGTAACTGAAGCAGAGTTTGTAATAGATGAGCATAGGACATGGGTGGTGTCTCAAGGTGACGACTTGACAGAGGTGCTCTGTTCTGATACCTTCTGTATCCTTGCTGATTTGGCTGCTGCTGCGGATGGGGTTGCTGGACAGCGGGGATGGTTATGCTAGCCACCTGCTGGCACTGGCCCTTACCTTTCCTCCGAGTGTTAGACACGACGCTCGTCTCTCCTTCACGTCTTTTGTTACTGTATGGTTTCTTTCCTCCTCCAGCTGAGGATAGATCACCACCCTGAATTTTCCCCAATTTGATCCCATTTTCAACGTGCTCGCCAGTAATGATGAGATCTAAGAAACTCCCTGACATACCGCTAACCAATTTCTCGTAATAGACCCCCGGGAGAGTGGCTACAAACATCTCAACAAGCTCTCGTTCAACCATCGGCGGCTGAACTCTAGCTGCTAATTCACGCCATCGTTGGGCGTATTCTTTGAACCCCTCGTTGTTCCTCTGTGACAAGTTCTGCAGTTGAACTCGGTTCGGAGCCAAGTCACTGTTATACTGATAATGGTGTACAAAGGCCTCAGCCAGTTCTTTCCATGTACGCACACTGGTGGGTTCCAAACCCATGTACCATTCCAAGGATGGCCCGGACAAGCTATCCTGAAAGAAGTGCATCAACAGCTTCTCGTCTTCAGAGTGAGCGGACATCTTTCGGTAGTATGACCTTAAGTGGACGCGAGGGCAAGTGGTGCCCTTGTATTTCTCAAAGTCGGGTACCTTGAATTTAGGAGGCACCTTGAAATCAGAAATCAATCCCAATTTAGTCATGTCGACACCCATAGTGTTCTGGTTCTCGAAATTCCTCATTTTGTCCTCGAGTGCCTTAAATCTCAGACGTACTTCAGCAGTCAGTTCTCCTTCAGTGCTCCTTTGTGAGAACAAATCTTCTTGACGATCTTCTAGCCATGACTGAGGCCCATACAGATTTCCAGCACCTGTGTTGCCATTGCCCAGTCCAGCGTTGCCATTAGCTTCAAAGTTTCCATTACCGACGTCAGTCGTATTACCATTGAGCCCGATGTTATTGATCACATTGTCGTTACCACTTCCATTCCCCCCGGTCACGGGGATGCCACCCTGAGGAGTTTCAACGGGTGGAGGGACTGGAACGCTCCTTCCATGGAGTACACCGTTGTTGTCAACCCTTGAGATCAGAGGCTGGACCAATGTTCTGAGCTGGTCTTGGCCGTTGGCGACCACTTGCATGAGCTCCATGAAGCGGTCCATCCTCTCTCGGAGTTCCTGGACATCAGTTTGCACTTGTTCCATTGCTCTAGCTCGATTCGCCCTGGTCGGATAGCGGTGGATCGGTCTTCGGTCAATCCTGGAACAACCTGCATACACAAAGGGTTAGAAAAACGACAAAGTGCTCGTCATGCAAATGCAAACGTGTGTCTGTGCCTTGGGGAGATCCCCCCCCCCTCCCGATCCTAGTTTCCGAGACAAATAAAGTCTATGATCCAATCATGGAAAAGAAATCCTCATATATTCATCTGAAAAGCCCGTTCGGGGTAGCGTACAACTGTAATCACATACAACTGAAGCAATAAGGCATGACCCCAACCAACAGACCTGGCGGTGATCAACATATCAATGCATAAAATGAACAAAAATAGATACAAAAGATCAAGTGCGGCCACGGGCATGGGAATCTTCTATCAACTTCTTTGTAGCAGGATGATCTGGCTGGGTAAGCAAACCCTGGACCAGCAGGTCCCTCTGCCTGATGGACTCTGGGAGGTTTTTGGCAACACTCCTAGAAACACCTTCTTCAGAATGGTTCTTGACTCTACTCCTCTTAGCATCAGCCCGGAGTTGAGAATCTTGCAAATTCGCCTCGACGTCAGCCAATCTATATTGGACGTCTCGTCGCAGTGAGGTTTTAACCTCTATCTTCTTGTCTTTCACCATAATCCGAGCTTCTAGCTCGGCTACTTGCTACTTCAGCTTTTCTTCCTGCTCTTTGTATTTGGCTATGGTGCTGCTCCAGACCCTCTCGTATTGGGTTAGCTTCCGGTACACTCTGTCCAGATCCTGTTTCTTGGTTGTCAACACGCCATGTACTGACTTCAGGTCCAACCCCAGACGTTCCCTAACATCAGTTTCTTTGGTCAGGTTGGCGCCTAGATGGTTGATCATCTCAGTCTGCTTCTTGCAGGTATAAGTGGCTTCACTTTTCTCCCTCCAGAGTTGAGCGATCCCTTTCTCCAACTCTTCGTTGGCTTTTCGCAACTCTTCCTTCTCTTGTAGTACCTGGTTGAATTTCTGAATATCAACTGTAGTAGGCTCTTTGTGCACAGGAGGATACAATGGTTCCACGGCAGGAAACGACATTAGAAACTTGGCGGCTCTTTCTCGAACCCAAGTCACATATGGATCAAAGGCCTTGTTGTTGCTCTTTCCTAGCAGGACCTTCCCCTTTCGGTGAATTTTACTCCAAGCATTTTGTACCTTGACCAAAGTGTCACCTTCAAGAAACCCTGTAAGATATAGAGATTCCTGTATCTCTTCCCCTTCAGGAGGACCTCGTAGTGCATACCCAAATTGTCGTACCAGCAGAGATGGATTGTAGTTGATACATCAATTCCTTCCGACCAAGGGGACATTCGGAAAGCCACAACAGTTATACATAATATCTTTGCCCAGCAGATCTCTATCAAACCAGATAATATTGTCAGCAGTCAAACCCATCAGACACGCAGACCAGGGTGAAGACTCAGCAGAATCAATGAACGGCCCCGACTTAGGAAGATGGATAGAAAACCACTTATACAGTAAAGGAGCACAACATGCCACATTCTTCCCCTTTCTGTTTTCGTTCTTGCTATGAACTGAATGGTAGACGTCTCCGAGGAGAGTGGGTACTGGATTCCCGGAGGAAAATATATGGCAAGCATCCATGCTTATGAAGTCCGGATGACTCGGGAATAGCACGATCCCATAAATGCAAAGGGCTAAGAAGGCATTGAATATATCCCAGCGACCCTTCTCGGCAAACTTTTGGGCTTTTTCCATCAGGAAAGGCAAAGGGAAGCCATGAACTCCAATCTTTCTGAATACCATCCCTTCCAACTCAGACTCACTACATGAAGAGCGTCAGTCAATTTACTCAATTTAGGTTCACCCTATCGCTACGCGAAAAATGACACAAAGTCGCCACCGGATTTTATTTATCCCACGGAGGGAAAGGGAAATAGCGATAAAACCTTTGGGAAATGAGCGTGGTCATCGCAACCAAATCTTAGGGTTCGGGAGTCGGTTATGCGAGGGGAAGGTGTTAGCACCCCCTCGCATCCATCGTACTCGATGGGAACCTCCTAGGTTGTTTGGCGTGAATGGGTGTTTTATTCTAAAAGTTTGCTTATTTGAAGAAAGAGGGGGTTGGTGTTTATTAGAGTGCTCGCCAAGGATTGGGGCCCTTGTGCCTACGTATATTCACTTGTATGAAGTGAAGAATCAGAGCATTCGTAGTTCATGGGACTACGGTGGAAAACAGGATGTTGGGTGGACGATTCTATCGTGCGCATTCTAGCAGTTAGGTGTATTGCAGCTCGCTCTTGGAGTCTTATGCGTTACCTGTTTGCGGTAGAACGGACGTAACATGTCATTGGGTAACAGCGTATGGATGATTAAAGATGGGAAAGAAAGAAAATTGTGCTCGCTAGGATCATCGCAATCCTATGCCTACGTATTCTCAACATGTGTGAGAAATCAGAGCAGCCGTAGTTCGACGGCTTATGAAATTGTTGTTTGTTGGTTGATTTTATACCTTGAAAAAGGGTTTTTGAATTGATGCCCTAAGGCAAAAATAGGTTTGATGAGTTGATGTTATTTTTAAGTTTCTTAAGAGAAATTGTTCTTGATTAGGATTGTACACAAAAGACTTTGGATAGAAATGAATGTTTTGAATAACCAAGTCGAGTGCCTTGTATCCAAAACATTCGGAATGAGTGTAGGAGGACTCCATTCTCATTCCTTTTCTACCACTTTAAAGTCCGTGGTGCATAATTCTAATTGTTTATGTTATTGTGTTTTGGATTTTTTAATGAGAAAAGAGAACCACTTAATGTTGGATCAAGGTTTATTGTTTGTAAAAGTATTTGAAGCGATACGAACAAGGTCGACGGCGGACGCACAAGGCGGCGGACTTACAAGGGTTGAAAATGGCTCGATAAAATCGAGAGTTCGTTTTTGAAAATGGTTTTTTTTTGGAATCAAAAGTCACCAAGGACAATAACAATATTCACATACAATAATCATACAAACATAAGCTAGACGGCTCAAAAAAAATCGAGACACACAAGAAAAACGGCACGAAGTGCCATCAAAGAGTTCGCCGTGCGAACTCTTTGAATAAAGTCAAAAAAACAGTAACTTCAAAATGTGATATTTTTGGGTTAACTTCCAATGGTGGAGGTTATGTGTTAATTTAGGTTTTTTTTCAAAAATGTCGCTTTTTGCACTTAACTTCCAATGGTGGAAGTTATGTGTTATTTTGGGCTTTTTTCAAAAATGTCACTTTTTGCACTTAACTTCCAATGGTAGAAGTTATGTGTTATTTTTGACTTTATTTCAAAAATGTCACTTTTTGCACTTAACTTCCAATGGTGGAAGTTAGTGTTATTTTAGGCTTTCTTTCAAAAAAACGTCACTTTTTGCACTTAACTTCCAATGGTAGAAGTTATGTGTTATTTTTGACTTTATTTCAAAAATGTCACATTTTGCACTTAACTTCCAATGGTGGAAGTTAGTGTTATTTCAGGCTTTTTTTTAAAAAAATGTCACATTTTGCACTTAACTTCCAATGGTGGAAGTTATGTGTTATTTTAGGCTTTTTCAAAAAATGTCACTTTTTGCACTTAACTTCCAATGGTGGAAGTTATGTGTCTTTAGGCTTTTTTTCAAAAATGTCACTTTTTGCACTTAACTTCCAATGGTAGAAGTTATGTTATTTTTGACTTTATTTCAAAAATGTCACTTTTTGCACTTAACTTCCAATGGTAGAAGTTATGTGTTATTTTTGACTTTATTGTGGTTCTAAACCATGGACTCTTGGTCCCCTTGGGATCTTACATGATGCATACAATACAACAACACATAAAAGAGTGAACGAAATGAATGTAAATAGCAAAAAAAAATAAAGAGAGAAAGGTTGGAGGAAATGGATACCCAAGAGCTTTCTATTCTTCTTGCAAGTCCTCCTTGGTCTTGGTTGAATGTACCTCACTCCTCTTCCCTCTATGTTGTGAAGGTTTTTGTTTCTTCAAAGGTTCCTTGTCTTTCTATGGAACTCCTTTTTTCGGTTTTCTCTCTTACTATTTTTTTGGTTTTCTTTGCAATGTGTGTTGCTCTCACTATTTTCTGTTTTTTAGAATTGTTTGCTCTCTCTATTTTCTGGTTTTGCAAATGTGTGTAGAATGGATGAATGTGTAGTGAATGATCCCTTTTTGTTTTTTACAGCCCCCTCCTCTTATCTCAGCTCCTCTAGGGTTTTCACTTCTTCCCGCACTTCAGATTTTTTCATGGGGCAATGTTTCTTACCACCTTTCCTTATGTCACTCTCTTTCTTTCCATTTCCATGCAAGATGCTATGCTGTATTTTCTTCACTACTTTGCCTATGTTGTTTTTCTGCAACACCTTGTGCCTTGCACCTATTTTGTTGGCTTGTGCTTGGACAGCTCCTCTTGGTCAATGCTATCAATTCTTGACAGCATTTTGAAAATTATGATGTGTAGAAACATTGTCACATGTTATGCCTTTGGTCTTGTGACATGTAGATTTTGTGACATGAGGAAATTTGTCACTTTTGCATGGGACTATTTTGCTTATGATTAACATGCATAATCTTGGTCTTAAAACAATCCAATGTTGATTTAATCCTTACATATTTCTTGGATGCTTATAAGCATAATGCGGACTTGGTGTGGCATTACCATAACATGAATTTGACTAGAGATTTGAATGAAGATTATAAATAAATTAATTTCTAAACATTACTTAGAGTTCGAAATCTTGCAACAAATGACATTCTTGAAATGTCATAAAATTTCTCTTTGTAATATTCTTGCCTCCAATCTTAAATTCATGATGGATTTCCCTAGAACCATTAAGCTTGAAATGGATGAAGTCTTGAATTATGGACTTGTGATCTTGATCCATGCTTTGCAAATTTGAACTCCACTTGATCAAGAATTTAAAACAAAATTGGATGAAGAAATCTTGACTTATGGCCTTGAATTTCATGGTCATTAGGAATATATTTTGAATATCCTAATATTTTGTCAAGTAACTTCTCTTTGAAGAAATCTACAAGAGTAGACTTTCCAATTTAGATCAAACTTTAAATGATGAACCTTTTCTTCCATGTAGTCCAAGATAGACAAGTTATCTCATTTAAAAATGGAAAAATGACAAATCGACCCAATCCGTACCCACATGCTCGATATGCAATAAAATGATGTATGGTATGGCGAATGTAGGGTATTAAGGCTAAAGGCGAAAATGAGGGTGTGACAGCTGCCCCTATTTAATCCTCTTGGACCTGAATGTCTGGAGGGTAAAGGTGCTCGAACATTCATGGTAGAAGAGAATTAAATACTAGAATACCCGGGATTTTTGACTGGAGAGGTATGGGGTGAAAGTAAATAGTCAACGAGATGACTTGAAAAAGGTTTCTTGTTATTGGAGAAGGGGTATGAGGGATATGATGATATGCTTGAGATGCAATGCTGAATGAACATGAGTGTTTCGCCAGCCGGAAGAGGAGGCACCTCGTAACATGGAAACACAATTGGCCAAGAGATATTCCTTCTATAAAAGATAGAGAGGACTCAAGAAATGGATTGAGAGATATTCCTTCTACAAAAGATAGAGAGGACTCAAGAGATGACAATGAGATATTCCTTCTACAAAAGATAGAGAGGACTCAAGAGATGACAATGAGATATTCCTTCTACAAAAGATAGAGAGGACTCAAGAGATGACAATGAGATATTCCTTCTACAAAAGATAGAGAGGACTCAAGAGATGGAAATGAGATATTCCTTCTACAAAAGATAGAGAGGACTCAAGAGATGACAATGAGATATTCCTTCTACAAAAGATAGAGAGGACTCAAGAGATGACAATGAGATATTCCTTCTACAAAAGATAGAGAGGACTCAAGAGATGACAATGAGATATTCCTTCTACAAAAGATAGAGAGGACTCAAGAGATGGCAATGAGATATTCCTTCTACAAAAGATAGAGAGGACTCAAGAGATGACAATGAGATATTCCTTCTACAAAAGATAGAGAGGACTCAAGAGATGGTAATGAGATATTCCTTCTACAAAAGATAGAGAGGACTCAAGAGATGGTAATGAGATATTCCTTCTACAAAAGATAGAGAGGACTCAAGAGATGGTTTTTTCTCTTACAAAAGGCAAGGAGAACTCCTGAACAAAAGGTTTGGAGAAAATGCTTCCTTCTACAAAAGGTAGAGAGGACTCCGAAACAAAAGGTTTGAAGACAAGTATTCCTTCTACAAAAGGTAGGGAAGACTCCCTTGGGAGAGTAAGATCGTATTTCCTTCTGTCACGGCAGAAAGGACTCCAGAACAAAAGGTTAGGAGAAAACATTCCTTCTACAAAAGGTAGAGAGGATTCCTGAACAAAAGGTCAGGAGAAAAATTCCTTCTACAAAAGGTAGATAGGAAACTCCCTTAGGAGGGGATGATCGTATTTTCTTCTGCGGAAAGCAGAAAATATTCCTGAACAAAAGGTTAGGAGAAAATATTCCTTCTACAAAAGGTAGACAGGATACTTACGAAAGGTAAGCTGACAAGAATCTGTACAAAAGGTACGAGAGGTCTTGTTAAAGGTAAGTTGAATCTGTTGCGAAAGGCAAGGTGAAGATATTTCGTGAAAGAGACACAAAAAGGTTCATAAAAGGTAAGTTGAGGGTAATAACCATCCTCTTGCAAAGGTAGAGGGACTTTGAAAAGGGTATCAGAACATCATTTGACCTCACAGGCACAACGGCGGAGATGACATTCTTTAAGTATGACGACCATTTAGTTCTTGGCCACATAAGCATCAAGCATCCAAATTGATCGAAGATACCCAACACAAAGTTTTGTCGCATGTAAAAGACAGCGAGAAAACGCTTACGAAAGGGAATCGAAAGGATAAGATTTCATGTGAAAGGCCATGAAATCCCTTACGAAAGGTAAGGTGACTCCTATGCGAAAGGCAGAGAGAAGATACTTCGTGGAAAAGACACAGAAAGGTTTACAAAAGGTAAGTGAGGGGTAATAACCATCCTCTTGCAAAGGTAGAGGGACTTTGAAAAGGGTATCAGAACATCATTTGACCTCACAGGCACAACGGCGGAGATGACATTCTTTAAGTATGACGACCATTTAGTTCTTGGCCACATAAGCATCAAGCATCCAAATTGATCGAAGATACCCAACACAAAGTTTTGTCGTATGTAAAAGACAGCGCGAAAATGCTTACAAAAGGGAAGTGAAAGGATAAGATTTCATGCGAAAGGCCGTGAAATCCCTTACGAAAGGTAAGGTGAGAAGACATCTCAAAATGGACTTACGAAAGGTAAGTGAAGGGATAGCATTCTTAAAGGATCTTACCAGGATGTCCACAGGAAATTTGTATCTTTGAGAATGACTGGCTAGGCACTAATGTAATGATGCAGCATGTATGCAAAAATTGTTAGGGATGTAAGAATATGGAGTTTGTGGGCGATGGACGTGTCAAGTATGGTTGGGTTTTGAAGGTGAATTACCAGATGGGAACCGATTTTTACAGGGTATGCTAAAGAAAAGGGTGACCAGGCGAGAACTGGTTTAGAAGTGATTTAGGTTACAAGGTTATTGGATTCAAGTTGTGAGATTAGGCTCGAGGAACGAGATGATATGCACGACACCATGCATGAGAAAACCAATGCGACTAATGCCCGAGGATGATCTATGCAATGATATGAAGTTTCCTAGAAATGTAATGAGGGTCTTTTGTAGCAAGGCTTTTATTTGATAAGGGTGATTTGGTCGGGTGGGCTAATAGCGTGATTTCCCGACACTCGCTTTGAGCTTAAAAGAGCCTGCTTCATAAGCCTGAATACACTGGGAGGAATTGCCCCAGTTTCAGTTCAACTTGCCCCAGTCTGAAAGGGTCTCTGTAGAATTTCTCCTTAAAAGAGAGATTGGAGGTAGCTCGTCATGAGATGCCCTCGAGATGGCCTGCCTCAGAATCTTGCGTGATGAAGAGGTTAGTCCTTAATTAACCGACTCTTGGAGTGATGGGCTTTGACGAACTCTTGAAGTGGCCTGTCCCATATTGAGCGTTGAAGCGATTTAACTTATGCTGATTTAGCATTAGAGGGACTTCAAAGAACCTTCGAGTGGCCTGCCCCTAGTTGGTAGAATCTTGTGATGATTCTCTTCTGATCCACCAACTTTTGAATGACTCGTCCCATAATCAAATGATGCTTGGGGGCTTGCTTTAGACTAACTAACTTCATAGCAATTGGATGTCAATGCCCCTGATCCACAGGACTACAAGGTGCTCTTGGTTCTGATCAACTCCGATGAATGGTCAAATTCTCTTTGATTACTCTTTGTTAGCCTTTCCTTGATGTCAAGTGCCGACTTGCAATTCAAATTGTTTATTCACAAATGGTAATTTTAATGCGATTCTCATGCAAATTTGAAAGATCATTTTATTAGGAATGATGTGGAAGTGTGTGACGAATGGAATATTAATCCAGACGTAGTGTTGATTTATTGGTGTGTGAAAAATATAGCAAGAATACGACACCAATGCTAAAGATTAGCAAGTCTGTGGGAGTCAGTTTACGCAACCTTGCTGTAGTATGCTTTTAGAATAAACCCTACTTCAATTAGGTCTTTTAAGGGTTGTAACATGGTCTGGTTCACGGTTATTGAAACAAAGGATATAAGGCTCAAAGTTTTATTTTAACCCACTCTTTCTTCATGACATTCTCCAGTCCTATGTTCAGCTAATTCCGCATGTGCTTATCTTGACAGTGTAAGCTTGATGGCTCAAGGTTTGCCCGAGATGGCAGTCACGTTATTTGGTTTTTTTGATGGATGTCAGTAACCCATTTATTTTGTCATAGTGGTCACTGAATCTTATTTTGTTTTTGCTGAGGATTTAAGAACCTCTTTTTATTTTGTTTTTGATCCCTAACTTTTGCATGGACTGATTTTTCTTGTCAGACCCATCGGGACTGCCTTGATTTTTTTGCCTAAGTCCCCTTTGAGACGTTTGACTTAGCAGGCTTATGATTTTTTGGTATTGTTGGGGGATTATGACTGCCATGTCATGGGTCTTTGATGAACAATCGTCTTCTGGATCTGGCTTTGTTGATTCAAATGCGGGATTTGATTAACTAAAAACTACCCTGCCCCAGGTTTATCATAAGGGTTTAAAAGTACGAAGAAAACTCCTACTTCTAGGCTCGAAGTGGTTGACTAGGGATTAACTCCTTATATCTCCGGTGTTTAGGGGATTTGAAACAATGCCTGTACATCATCAGCAGGATTTTATCCGAAAGCATACAATTGCAATTATGGGTATTTCGTTTTCGTCATCCTCCCTCCAATCTTTGCTAAAATTTGGAAAAGAAGGTGGGCGAGAGGTGTACATAGATGTATTTTTTGTTTTTGTTTTTGTTTTTTTGTTTTTTTTTTGTTTTTTGTAAGTGAAGAAAGGATGAGCGAATGCGACATGATTAATTCAAAAAGCATGATTACTTCATTAATATTACCATTCAAAACAAAGCAATGTTTAAAAACAAGTAGCAAATGACGAGAAATAAATTACAAATGCTTAGAAAAGACAAGATATAAAAATTGTCGGCATCGGGTACTAGGCTTTTTCTTTCTTGACTCGCAATTAGGCTAGCCTTCTTGCTCATTGGGACCGCTATGATAACCTTTTCCATGCCCACTTTCAAAATTTTCTTCCATGCCAGAAACTGATGAACCTGCCCGACCAGATGAAGAGCTGACGTTAGTTTGAAGGCCTTGAGGCGTAAATGAAATCAATCTGGACTCAATCAACCCTTGTACTTGGTACTTCAAACTTTTACAATCCTCAATAGTGTGTCCAGGCGCTCCAGAGTGGAATACACACCTGGCATTTGCGTCATAGCCTAGAGGAGGAGATGTTGGAGGAGGACCAAGTTCTCTTAGCTGGACCAAAGAGTTACTGAGCAATAAAGGGAGGAGTCGATTGTATGACATAGAAATTGGGTCAAAGTGTTTCTCTGGCCTCCTTGGTCTGTTCGGGCCTCGTTGGGCAGAGCTTCGACGCTGATTTGGATATGGATTCTTACTTTGCGGTTGATTCCTTGGACTTGAATGAGGATTAAGTAATGGTCGTTGATAAGTACGCTTCATAGGTCCAAGTGGTAGGTCATGCTCACGAGGCATCTCTTGACTTGAGGGGGATTTAAGTACTTCCATAGGATCAAGCATTTTTGCGGGAACAACTGGTGCGAGGTTACTTTCCTTCCTCATCAATGTTTGCAGGATCTCCATAATCAAGTTCACCTGAGTTTTCAGTTGCTTGACCTCCTCCTTTAACAATTCTTAACCTTTCTGAAGCTCTCCCATAGTAACCTGAGACATGTTGCCAGTTCTGAGCGGGTGTTGGAAAATCAGCCAGTCAGTTAGAAACAAAAGGTGGTATGAGGTTTTCGGGAAATGATATGCATAATGCAGATGCAATGCACATGAAATGGATTGAATGCACTGGGATGCAATGTACTTAATCTGACTTTAGCACATAGGATCAAAGGTACAGATTAAGGATAAAATTTAATTGATCGCAACACAAGGTTTTCACCAGGTGTGATCTAAGATTCAATTGGGATCCCAAAGTCATGAATCCACATGATTGTTCATCATACATGACATGAATATGTCGGAGGATGACTCCGTCACATGAATCTCTTTTGGGTGAGGTCCTTGTATCGACCCACACGAGAAGAACTTCTCGGGGACCCATACTACGAGACACATCGACGTTGGGTTCTAGACAAGGATTTCAGAGTCATGGACTTCCTTGACTGTTTGTTACGTATGTCAGTCATTGCCAGGCAACAACTCCATCAAGAAAGTCTCTTCTGAACGAGGTCCTCGTATCGATCCACACGAGAAGAGCTTCTCGAGGACCCATACTACGCGACCATCAATCTTAGTTGGCCAATGGTTTAAGGTTCTAAAAGGTCCTTAGAGTAATGGATTCTTGAGAAAACGTTGATCAAACACGTCAAGAGCTTGACAGTTCTCATCATTCTCAAATGAATCTACTCTAAGCGAGGTTCTTGTATCGACTATCACGAGATGAGCATCTCGAAAGCCCATACTACTCAACCTCTCCTATCTCAAATTTAACACTCTAGACTCGGGTATAGAGTCTTTCCCTCAAGGTTTGCCACCAAAGTTTTCAATCCATACCACGACGAATGAAACCAAACAAGGTGAGATACAATTGAATAAATAAGGGAAAGCGATAAACAAGAAAAAAGGAAAGAACCCAAACACGCAAAAACAACCTAGGTTAGGCTTGACTCGCTTAGGAAAAAGTCCCCAGCAGAGTCGCCAGTTGTCGCTACGCGAAAAATGACACAGAGTCGCCATCGGATTTTATTTATCCCACGGAGGGAAAGGGAAATAGCGATAAAACCTTTGGGAAATGAGCGTGGTCATCGCAACCAAATCTTAGGGTTCGGGAGTCGGTTATGCGAGGGGAAGGTGTTAGCACCCCCTCGCATCCATCGTACTCGATGGGAACCTCCTAGGTTGTTTGGCGTGAATGGGTGTTTTATTTTAAAAGTTTGCTTGTTTGAAGAAAGAGGGGGTTGGTGTTTATTAGAGTGCTCGCCAAGGATTGGGGCCCTTGTGCCTACGTATATTCACTTGTATGAAGTGAAGAATCAGAGCATTCGTAGTTCATGGGACTACAGTGGAAAACAGGATGTTGGGTGGACGATGCTATCGTGCGCATTCTAGCAGTTAAGTGTATTGCGGCTCGCTCTTAGAGTCTTATGCGTTACCTGTTTGCGGTAGAACGGACGTAACATGTCCTTGGGTAACAGCGTATGGATGATTAAAGATGGGAAAGAAAGAAAATTGTGCTCGCTAGGATCATCGCAATCCTATGCCTACGTATTCTCAACATGTGTGAGAAATCAGAGCAGCCGTAGTTCGGCGGCTTATGAAATTGTTGTTTGTTGGTTGATTTTATACCTTGAAAAAGGGTTTTTGAATTGATGCCCTAAGGCGAAAATAGGTTTGATGAGTTGATGTTATTTTTAAGTTTCTTAAGAGAAATTGTTCTTGATTAGGATTATACACAAAAGACTTTGGATAGAAATGAATGTTTCGAATAACCAAGTCGAGCGCCTTGTATCCAAAACATTCGGAATGAGTGTAGGAGGACTCCATTCTCATTCCTTTTCTACCACTTTAAAGTTCGTGGTGCATAATTCTAATTGCTTATGTTATTGTGTTTTGGATTTTTTTTATGAGAAAAGAGAACCACTTGATGTTGGATCAAGGTTTATTGTTTGTAAAAGTATTTGAAGCGATACGAACAAGGTCGACGACGGACGCACAAGGCGGCGGACTTACAAGGGTTGAAAATGGCTCGATAAAATCGAGAGTTCGTTTTTGAAAATGGTTTTTTTTTGGAATCAAAAGTCACCAAGGACAATAACAATATTCACATACAATAATCATACAAACATAAGCTAGACGGCTCAAAAAAAATCGAGACACACAAGAAAAACGACACGAAGTGCCATCAAAGAGTTCGCCGTGCGAACTCTTTGAATAAAATAAAAAAAACAGTAACTTCAAAATGTGATATTTTTGGGTTAACTTCCAATGGTGGAGGTTATGTGTTAATTTAGGCTTTTTTTCAAAAATGTCGTTTTTTGCACTTAACTTCCAATGGTGGAAGTTATGTGTTATTTTGGGCTTTTTTCAAAAATGTCACTTTTTGCACTTAACTTCCAATGGTAGAAGTTATGTGTTATTTTTGACTTTATTTCAAAAATGTCACTTTTTGCACTTAACTTCCAATGGTGGAAGTTAGTGTTATTTTAGGCTTTTTTTCAAAAAAAACGTCACTTTTTGCACTTAACTTCCAATGGTAGAAGTTATGTGTTATTTTTGACTTTATTTCAATAATGTCACATTTTGCACTTAACTTCCAATGGTGGAAGTTAGTGTTATTTCAGGCTTTTTTTTAAAAAATGTCACATTTTGCACTTAACTTCCAATGGTGGAAGTTATGTGTTATTTTAGGCTTTTTCAAAAAATGTCACTTTTTGCACTTAACTTCCAATGGTGGAAGTTATGTGTTTTTAGGCTTTTTTTCAAAAATGTCACTTTTTGCACTTAACTTCCAATGGTAGAAGTTATGTGTTATTTTTGACTTTATTTCAAAAATGTCACTTTTTGCACTTAACTTCCAATGGTAGAAGTTATGTGTTATTTTTTACTTTATTGTGGTTCTAAACCATGGACTCTTGGTCCCCTTGGGATCTTACATGATGCATACAATACAACAACACATAAAAGAGTGAACGAAATGAATGTAAATAGCAAAAAAAAATAAAAAGAGAAAGGTTGGAGGAAATGGATACCCAAGAGCTTTCTATTCTTCTTGCAAGTCCTCCTTGGTCTTGGTTGAATGTACCTCACTCCTCTTCCCTCTATGTTGTGAAGGTTTTTGTTTCTTCAAAGGTTCCTTGTCTTTCTATGGAACTCCTTTTTTCGGTTTTCTCTCTTACTATTTTTTTGGTTTTCTTTGCAATGTGTGTTGCTCTCACTATTTTCTGTTTTTTAGAATTGTTTGCTCTCTCTATTTTCTGGTTTTGCAAATGTGTGTAGAATAGATGAATGTGTAGTGAATGATCCCTTTTTGATTTTTGCAGCCCCCTCCTCTTATCTCAGCTCCTCTAGGGTTTTCACTTCTTCCCACACTTCAGATTTTTTCATGGGGCAATGTTTCTTACCACCTTTCCTTATGTCACTCTCTTTTTTTCCATTTCCATGCAAGATGCTATGCTGTATTTTCTGCACTACTTTGCCTATGTTGTTTTTTTGCAGCACCTTGTGCCTTGCACCCATTTTGTTGGCTTGTGCTTGGACAGCTCCTCTTGGTCAATGCTATCAATTCTTGACAGCATTTTGAAAATTCTGATGTGTAGAAACATTGTCACATGTTATGCCTTTGGTCTTGTGACATGTAGATTTTGTGACATGAGGAAATTTGTCACTTTTGCATGGGACTATTTTGCTTATGATTAACATGCATAATCTTGGTCTTAAAATAATCCAATGTTGATTTAATCCTTACATATTTCTTGGATGCTTATAAGCATAATGCGGACTTGGTGTGGCATTACCATAACATGAATTTGACTAGAGATTATAATGAAGATTAGAAATAAATTAATTTCTAAACATTACTTAGAGTTCGAAATCTTGCAACAAATGACATTCTTGAAATGTCATAAAATTTCTCTTTGTAATATTCTTGCCTCCAATCTTAAATTCATGATGGATTTCCCTAGAACCATTAAGCTTGAAATGGATGAAGTCTTGAATTATGGACTTGTGATCTTGATCCATGCTTTGCAAATTTGAACTCCACTTGATCAAGAATTTAAAACAAAATTGGATGAAGAAATCTTGACTTATGGCCTTGAATTTCATGGTCATTAGGAATATATTTTGAATATCCTAATATTTTATCAAGTAACTTCTCTTTGAAGAAATCTACAAGAGTAGACTTTCCAATTTAGATCAAACTTTAAATGATGAACCTTTTCTTCCATGTAGTCCAAGATAGACAAGTTATCTCATTTAAAAATGGAAAAATGACAAATCGACCCAATCCGTACCCACATGCTCGATATGCAATAAAATGATGTATGGTATGGCGAATGTAGGGTATTAAGGCTAAAGGCGAAAATGAGGGTGTGACACACCCTCAACACGGTAATAAGGCATTTGATTCAACAAAGGCACCCCCAACAGGTCAGAGTACTCCTCCAGGGTCGGAGCTAGGACATAGTCAGGAAATACAAAGCATCTGAGTTGTGGGTCGTAAAACTGCAGAAGAGCATAGAGGCCATTCAACTCGTACGTAGGAAGCTTATACACAATACCCAGAAGTCCCCTATAACTCTTTCTAAAACTCTCCATCCCTGTCTTATCGGCCAGAGAAATTAAAGCTCACAATTCTCGGATGTCAGGTGTTGGTAGCTTGTAAGCCATAGTCTTCTTCAGAGATGCCATATCTGCCAGGAGGATCAAGATCACTAGAACCAGGGGGAAATATGCACATGCAACACAGACACACGTTAATGACATGCAAATGAGGATGCAAAAAATGCAAAATGCAATCATGCAGCAGGAGATCAAGACGACTATGCTGTTGAGGAGATGAAGGTTCTGTATCAACAAAACCACAACACTGCTCTGTCAAGAACAACCATATCTCTGATGAGAAGAAACCCCCGATACCAGACCATAAATCTGCTCTGTCAAGAACAAAACCATATCTGATGATGAGAACCTCTGATACCAACAAAACTGATTCACTATCAAGAAAACCAGGTAGTCTGGGGGTTAAGGTTTCCTGCAATAACCCGACCCTACTAACAGGTATGGACCTAATCACGAAAAAGGTTCGGCATCCTATGCGGTCATCAGCGTCACAGACTTTCAAGAAATGACGCTACGATACCCAGGAGGTGTGGCATCATCATCTCTTGAAGCGGCCTCACTTAGCTGAATTCCAACTAATTGGTTCTCAGAGTCGACAATCCTCAGATCCAACAACCCCTCGAGTCCAAAGGACCGATAGGAAGCCATTAAAAAGAACCTCGTCTGAGTGTGGATTACATGGGAACATATGCAAGCAAATCAAGCACGTCCTCCACTAACCCACTCTAATACTATATAGCTCTCAAGCCTAGGTCTGGCTTCTCACTCATCAGAATGCCCCTCCCACAACAGTACAGATAATCATATCATACTGAAAATAAAGTGCGGGAAATAAAATGCGATAAAAAACAACCCAACAAGTAAACATACAAGCGCTAGGATTGACTCTCGCAGGTGACGTTGGATCCCTAGGAAATTATCAAGTCCCCAGCAGAGTCGCCAGCTGTCGCTACCGCGAAAATAAGGTGCCGGCAAAACAGAAGAGTCGCCACCTTTCGTTATTTATCCCTCAGAGCGGGAAAGGAAATGATCGGAAAAACCTGACGAAAAGGTATAAGACAAGGTCATCGCAACCATTGTCTGGGTTCGGGAGTCGGTTACGCAAGGGGAAGGTATTAGCACCCCTCACGTCCATCGTACTCGATGGGATCCACGCTTGTTGTGTTTATCTGACGGGTTTGTTTACTATCTACCTATCAAGGCCGACTCAAAAAGAAAAGAAAATGACTCGGCAAAGTGTCGCACTTTATGCCTACGTATTCTCATCAGAGAATGAGAAATCAGAGTCAACGTAGTTTGACTAACTACGGGTTATGGGGAAGGTGGCTCGCCAATACATCAGTATTGTGCCTACGTACTATCAACAGGTATGAGAGATCAGAGCTTACGTAGTTCGGGATAATACGGATTACGGGAGATTCAGATTCATCTGTTTTTTCGAGTAGGGTTAACAAACAGTTCCAACAGTTTGGCGTACACAGCTCGACCCTTGGAGACTTAGGCGTTACCGTTTGCGGTAGAACTGGGAGTTAACGACACTCTTTTCTTCAGAAAAGCTTCCTTTGACTTATGGGCCCCCGGGGCAAAAATGTTTGAATTTTATTTTCTGTCTTTTACGAAAGAACTGTTTTTTAGTTGTCTGTAATTCGTACAGCACTAGAGACTATGACCTGGGAACGAATGCGTCGCTTATCGTCCAAGGCACGTATACTAAAAATTCTAGACGATTGAGAGGAGGCCACTCAATTATCATTACCCAAGTAGCTTAAGGCTCGTAATGCGCTTATACTAACTTGCCTTTATTACGTTTTTTACTGTTGTTTGAGATAAGAAGAGAGAACAGGCTCAACTAAGGGGAGACTATCAAGTCCTAATGTTGTCATGCCAAGGATTCATCATATGGTTGAAGTTTGAAACAGGGATCTCCTAGAAGTTATCATGCATAGGTTTCAACCTAAAGTTCTAATCATCACTTACTTATCAAAGGAAGTGAGATTCCTAGGGGATCATGTCAATGATAAACAGAAATAGATAAAGCATCAGCTTAAATAGTAAACAGTAAACGACTGTAAAATGCATGCAATGCAAGTGAGGGAGGAAATGTGTGTGAGGCATCAGCCTCCACAAGCTCGTCTCGACCTCAAGCCAGATATGAATAACTGCAATCATACAGGAAAAATAAAATGCCATCAAGCAAATCACAAACCACATAGGCAAGGGAGCAAGGCTCTACCGAATACCCGCAAGCAAAGCCATACAGTAAAAATACAAGCAGAGGGAGCCACTCAACCTCTAGGGTAATCATGCTCCTAGCTTAACACAATCTAAACATGAACTTATTCTAATGCATCAAGCAAATCAAACAAGTCACATCAATACAGTTGCACAGACAACAAACAGACAGGAAAGAAAGCAAATCAACAGCTTCTACAGCTTCACAGTAAAGCAGTCCTCTGACAGCAGCTCAGTCCTCAGTCTGTAACTGTTCTTCAAGGCTATCCTTCAATAGCAAGTATCAACTTGCTTTTTCAAGCTCTCAATGCATCAAACACAAGTATCAACTTGTTCCTCATCTTCTTCAAGCTCTTGATGCATCAAACACAAGTATCAACTTGTTCCTCATCTTCTTCAAGCTTCAGCTCTTTCTTCAATCTCAATTTGATCTTCTTCACACAAGTGTCAACTTGTTCTTCTTGATCTTCAAGCTTCATCTCCGATGACAGTCTTCAAACAAAGGGGAAATGCAACCTCTAGCATCTTCAATCTTCTAACGAGGAACTCCATCCTCAAGCAAAGGAGAAAGATTCATCTAACAAGAGCAAGATGGGATAGGGAGAAGCAAAGTGAAGACCAAAGGTCACCTCTAAGCACTCCACCATCAAAGAAAGGAACCCTCAAAGGTTCTACCAACTTGTGAAGAGCCACACATCCTACCAAAGAAGGGATGAAGCCTTCTCAAGGGGACCTTACATCATAGGGAGGAATGGAAGTGATCAACATCTTCCATGTTTCATGAAGGAAGAAAATCTATTCTAAGAGATCTCCCTAAAAACCCTAATCCTTAACCCTAAACAAACTACACCAAAGGGAGAGCAATCTTCAAGTCCAAACTCCACCATGCATTCCACAGCATCCCACACAAGTCTTCATCATCATCCCAAAGCAAGAGAGGCAAAACCCTAGTCTAAGGGAACTAATGAAGTCATTCTAGTTGAGTTAGCAAGTTAGGATCACCTAAAACCTAGTACTAAAGTTAATTCCAACTAGAATACTAAAATCAATTATAAAATCCTACAAAAATAACTATGGGAACCTATGTCAATCATGACTCTACCATGTTAATTCCAGAGATCAAATCCTCAAATAAGACCTAGAAATAAATTCTACACTACAAGGTACTAAACTTAAACCCTAAAAGGAAGCACCAAAAGTTTCAACCTAAAAACACCACCTAATTTAATCACAAAAATGTGAGAAAAATACTATGGGAGCATACATGTCTAAGCTAATCATAAACAAAAAAACAAGCCAAAACTCATCACCCAATGATCACACTAAAATCATCAAACAGAGGTATCAACCATGGTAATTTCATTATCAAATAAAATGTAAAAAATGCACAAAAAATGAAAATGCATGGTTTTCCTAATATTTTTATTCAATAAAACTCTAGATTCAATCATGAATCAGGGGGGAAAACCTGGAATTAATTGACCTATTTTTCTATTTTTTATGAATTATTATCAAACTAATATGAAATGAAGAAAATAAAAGAAAAACAAAAGAAATTAATAAAGCCAGCGTGCTGAATAGCAATTACAATCAGTTCAATTCCTTGGGTTGGGCCAGATGGGAGGTGTGAATATCAATCTAGTCACTAAGCCCAGGCGCTTCCAATTAATGAAACGGTGCATATAAGCTCAAGTCAATAGTTAGAGTTTTCAAACTCAATCGTGGCCATCTATTCCATGGACTTGGTCAAGGTCAAAGTGCCATCCAACGCTCACAGTTCATCTTCCTCATTCAAACATTCAGACATGGAGGGAAACCAGACGGTGGCCTAAGCAGTGGCGCCACCGTCTTCTCCGGTGAGGTCAAATACACAGGTCATCAAAAATAACAAAACGATACATCATCTCACTCAACTTTTCCTCCTGATCATGAATCTCAACTCCAAATCATCTAAATCTTTCTTTAACTCAAAACACGATGGCATCTTCAGAATTTGTCAAAATCTTGAATCTCATCATTCTCCAAATTAAATGCACAGAAATACTCCTTATCTCATGGTGATCATCTTACACTATACAATCTTGATTATCAATCCAAGAATCTCTAGAATTCAGCCTCAACAGAAATTGGTCATCATCCTAACTTGTCTCTATTCATGCAATTAATCATCTCAAATCCATCTACACATCATCAAGATCCTAACCACCTATAGATTTCTATCTATCTCCTCCTAAATTATGCATAGGAGTGAAAAGTACCAACTTGAGTTCAGAGGTGTAACAGATGTAGTTCTTGATCACTTCAACCTCCAAGATGATGCAGATACACTCCAAAACTCCTTCTAAAGCTAATGCAACCTTCAATTTCCCTTGATTTGGCCTGGAACTCAGAACTCGATTTCTACTTGCAGCTTTGAATTTTCAATGGCTCTCTCTGCTACCAGCTTCAAACTCTTCCAAAAAAATGGCTGAACACACTCAATACCTTATATAGAACTCATGGGGATCATCTAGAACCTTCTCAAAGCTTCAGAATGAGAAATTGGATTTTCAAATTCTCCTCAAAATCTCATTCACACCAGTCACGATTCCCTCTCTATTTTGGCCTCAGCAAGCTTGCATTCAACTTCTCATGAGATTTCGAACATGAATGGTGGTGATTCTCCCCTTGTTTCAATCCAATGGCTCATGTATGTTATGTTACTTCATCATGAAGAAACAAAGAAAAAGGGCATGATATTGGACTCAAATAAAAATTCTAATGTTGCCAAAGTTTCCAAAATGCCTTTTCCATTCAAAAAATGATATTATTTTGCTTCATTTGCACACAAAATGATTTATTTGAATTTTTGGTCATTTATGCCTTTTTAATTCTTCCTTTTTCACAATTTCTTGAACCAAGTCTCTCCTTGAGCCATTTCAATGCCTCCTTGATATATGGCCAAAGTTAAAACCCCATTTTGAGCAACTTTCAAGTTGAACAAAATTTCATTTGAGATGTCTAAGTTGGTGAAAATGACCCATAACCAAAAATGACCCATAATCATAACTTCCCAAAATACCCTTGACTTGTCAAAGCCATAACTTGAGTTCTAAAAATCCTATCAAGGACTTCTAGTACTCTCTAGAAATCTAAGAGAATAAGGAACAACATTCACGTTGACCAAAAGTTCATAGGAATCATCCTTCTAGGGCAAAAGTGTCATGCAAGTTGGGTAACTTTCAAGCTCCAAATTCACATACCTCAGATGACTTGTAACTTGTCTGGCTCATAACTTGAGTTCTACAAATCCTATCAAGGACTTCTAGTACTCAAATTAAAGCTAAGATTATTCCCTATAACAATCATGTTAGGGTCAAGATGATATGACAATCATATCTTAAGCTAAATAGTCTTGAAAACAGGGGTCAAACTAGGGGATTTTACACTGTCAAGTCTTAGAAACCCTAACTTGAAACTTCTCAAACTCTTCAATCATGATGATTTAACCTTGGAATCATCCTTATAAAATCTCAATGCATCCATCCATGATCACATGGCTCTTGAATTAAGTCTCAACTTCCTTCAAATCATTAGTTGACTTAGGGTTGACTCAGTCAAACCCTAGCTGCACCAATCATGGCTGAGGCTTCATAATCTTGTACAATGACCTGTCTAGACCTCAAAGTGATCTTCAACACCTCTCATAAGCTCTATCAATACATCACGTCCATCCTCATGGCCTCAAAATCATCTGATGATATTCCCACAACTCTCAAGTTAGGAGACCTACATACTTGGCTTCAATCACTCTCTCTGAGGATCTTTTAACTTCTCTGACAAGGATATCAACCCTTGAGCACTTGAATAACCTTCTTAGATAGCTTCAAATTCTTGTATAGCTCTTAATTGGTAATCATACCTCTTGATCTCCTGCATACATGTCAATGAAATGCAAATGAAAATGCTAATGTGAATGAAATGAAACATGAGCTAGGTAGAGAAAAGTTGGGCAAATTTTGGGGTGCAACACACTCCCGTCAGGATATGTAGGCATAAGATGTGATATCTTATCGAGTATACTTAGAAATAAACCCTTAGGTCTTTTAACCCTTAAGTAGATAACCCTTAGCAATAAACAACATAAAACAAGAGGTTCCTGTAGAGTACTACAGAAACTTAGGATGCTAGCACCTTCCCTAAGTTTAACCAACCCCCGAACCTAAAACTCTCTAACCTTTGCATTTGCATTGCATTGTGGGTATTTCGATCTTTTTCCATTCCTTTGGACAAATCAAAGTTCGGTTGCAAATGAATAAGATTCAAGCTCATCAATAGCTTGGTATCAAAATTTCACCGCGATAGTCATAATTCATAAAAAAAGACTATAGATGCAATGCGACACAACTCAATGCATGTGATACCAATCATCACAACACGATAGACACTGAGCCATCATCCCTCCGTAGATCCCCATCAATAGGATCGGAGCACATCAAAATACTTCACATCCGCACAGTGGGATTGAAGCCAAAGTAATCGAGCTCCTAAACTGAAGTCCGGGTGCACATGAATGCATGATGCACACTTCACAAATCATCCTCATAATAACATCATAGGTGCATCATCATTTATCATATTCATCATCATCAAACGTCATAATTCATCATATTAATCATCATACAACATATCATCATAATTCATCATATTACTCGTCATACAAGATGTCATCATAATTCATCATATTAATCATCATACCACATATCATCATAATTCATCATATTACTCATCATACAACATATCATCATAATTCATCATATTAATCACATATTAGCTCATAGTCATATTATATCATATTATCCCATATTAGTTCATAATACTACCCCCATATCATCTCATATTAATTCATCAAATTATACTCACAGTAATCCTCACACTATCGCCTATCAATTACCTAAACTTCACAGTTTTACTCATGTTAATTCGTCATATCATCACATAGTATTCACATATTAATCCCTAATATCATCTCACTTTGCCTCATATTAATTCATCATAATTACACTCGCGGTAATGCTCATACTATCACTTATTACTCACGCAACCTCACTATCATACTCATAGTAACTCATCACAGGAATCCCATAATCAACATCACAACATCGTTGCACACGATCAATTTCGTGAACTCTGCTACGTTCGCTGGCTCACTCGCTAGGTGAGTTGGTAGCGAGCCTTCGCTGACTTGCTCGCTAGGCGAGCCTGTAGCGAACCTTCGTTGGCTTGCTCGCTAGGCGAGCAGAGCGATGACAGCAAAACCTGCTACGCACCATAACTGATTTCTACCCAAAAACTCATACGATTCATATACCCAATGCCCTTAAAACATCCCTAAATCATCCTTAAGATCGTACGGCAATAACGACACAACATCTATAGTTTATTAGGCCAATCCGACAACATTTGCACTGCCTAAAACACTATTTTCTTGCAATTGCTCTGAGTGCATCAGAGTTACTCACATTTGAATATTCCTATTCCTACAGGGTCAAATATATCACAATCCAAGGTTTTGGCCATGAAGGCCTAAGGTTTCCAAATTCATGTTACACATCAAACAGTCCGATAAGGTTTCCTAAATTCATGTCAATATTCAGGGATACATGTCATCAATCATAACCTCAAAGTCTATTCATCAATTTCCCTAACTCTCCCAAATCAACCCAACATACCCTAAATCATAAACCCCACCATAAACACACCGAAAGGCATACATAGAAAATCATGAAATGAGATACTCCCCATACCTTAGCCGATTCAAAGCTTTCATGATTAACTCCGGCAATCTTCCGAAGCTTTTTCCTCCACTGATCCCTCCTCAGAGCTCTGGCCTCCATTCTTTTCACGGTTAACAAAATGAATCCTAAACCTTCAGAATTCTATTTTGTCAAACTTACACTTGGGCCACACAATTGGGCTTTTCCCATAACACCCTTACTAACTCTTCATAATGCCCAGTTTACTCTTATTTCACTTATATTCATTTTAATCAATAATAATACTAATATTCTCATATAGTATACTATTAATTAAATAAATAGTCCAAAATGCACATTTTCTCAATACTTCACAAAACCACAGAAAATCACCGAAAATGAATATTCTCAATTAAATAAATAAATTAAAATATTTCGATTAAATTTGGGGTGTTACAAGTGACATATCCCTATTTATTAACTTTGTGCCAAAGAGAAAGGGGTTCTTCACGTATGGAGATAATAGCAAATTTGTTATACTTAGAAAAGGTAATGTAGGTAATCTCTGGTCTACTACTATCTCCAATGTAATGCTAGTTGATGGTCTTAAACACAATTTTCTGAGCATAAGCCAACTCTGTGGCAAAGGTCTTAAAGTTACCTTTACAAAAACTTATTGCTTGTTTGTGCATAATGAAAAGAAAGAATGCGTGTTTAAAGGTGTGAAGGTCAATAATATTTATATGCTAAATTTAGATGAAGTTTCCTTGGTTGGAACTAAGTGTCTAGCCACCATGAGTGAAAACTCTTCGTTGTGGCATAGACGCCTAACTCATCTTAACTTTAACCTATTGAACAAAGTATCCTCAAAAGATTTAGTAATCGTTCTACCTAAACTAAAGTTCAATAAAAACCGTCTATGCGAAGCTTGTCAAAAAGGGAAGCAAACGAGAATTTCTTTTAAATCGAAAAATCTTGTTTCTACCTTGAGACCTCTTGAGCTTCTCCATATGGACCTTTTTGGTCCCTCTAAGACCAAGAGCATAGGTGGAAATTATCATGGCTTTGTTAATGTAGACGATTACTCTAGATTTTGTTGGGTCTTGTTCTTGTCTAGTAAATACGAGACATATCTGACTTTTAAACAATTTGCTAGATTATTCCAAAATAAAATGAATTCGAAAATCATTTCCATTCGAAACGATCATGAAGGAGAATTCCAAAACCACCTCTTTGAGAAGTTTTGTGACAAACATGGCATTGAGCATAACTTTTCCGCTCCCAGAACTCCACAACAAAATGGTGTTGTGGAATACAAAAACAAAATTTTAGAAGAGCTAGCAAGGACTATGTGTCATACCCCAAATTTTGACCAGGCTTTTTTTGAACTTGCATTCATCTGATTTTATTTTCGCTTTGCATCATCTGTATAATATAATTTGCTTTTTATCGTGTCTGATACCCAAATTACTAGCCTGAATAAGCTTATTGGATTTACATCCAAATCAGTCAAACTGAAAGTCAACTATGCGTAAAATCAGTGGACGGAAAATTTCAAAATCGAGCTTGTAGACATTAGTCATATTAACCTACGTTTCGCGTAGTTTAACCTGGAGTGCTCGTTTTAATTTTTCGGCTGCTTTCCAGTCGCTTTTTGATCAATTTAGCCTTTTAACGGGTCAAATTTCATTTTCAAATCTGACCAAACGTTGTATTTTTCTTAGTCGTTTATTTCGCGTTGATCATTTTGATACGCTTTTTTTTTTTGGAAACTTTCGCACCCGACTTTTATTTATAATCAATTATTTTATTGTTTTTTTAATCATACTAATTAGTAAAATTAATTAGGATTGTTTAGATATTTAGTTTTATTTTAGTTTCATTTTATTTTGATTAATTTGCCTTACTTTAATTATTAAAATTAGAAGAAGATATTTAAAAAAAAACATTGGATTCTATTTCACACCAATTGCCAGCCAGCTCACGAATGAGAATTAAAAAAAAAAGAAGATTCCTTATCCTAACAGCAAGGACACACGACCAACAATTGGAAGTGGGATGATTTTCATTCCCAAATGCATAGGACCACCACAAATACACTCTCTTACTGCAACTTTTTCTTTACACAAAATAAAAACAAAATTGGACTCACATAATAATTTTCTCTCCAATCTGCACTAAAAAACAACAATAAAAAACCAATTCCTCTCATGAACCTCACCACGCGTCCACTAGTAGAGGAGAAAAAATAAATAGTTTTCCATTTTGAAAGGATCCACGTGCAGACCCCACTAAGAAGGACCCTCCCTTGTGTTATTTACTTCACTCCACCTCATTTATGCTCTTGGTACATTCTTCCAATTTCATGACTTTCCTACACCTCACTCACAACCATCGCATAAAATTTCAAAATTCTTCATCACCATCACTAAAAGATAAGACCCTCATCTCTCACATAAACCTGCAAAAAGAATCAAAACCACTTCTTCTTTTTTCATAACTATCCCCCTCTACAATACACCATCACCAATACACTAAACTTCTTCTCTTCACTTTAAAACGTTGCAACATAACTTCATACTGCCATTAACTTTTTCATGCTTCAATCTCCATTAAAACAACTACTCCCTTTCCAAAACCGCATCGATCTGCATGAACCAAAACCTTATTTGTTAAACACCTTTCCTCCATAACTATACATCACATGTTTACCTCATAAACTCCTCCATAAATCCTTCATCCTACCACTATGATATAGACCCATCACCTATTACTTCTTTGCTGCAAAGTGAAAAAAGTCACAACCCTTCAACTATGTTGTGACTACTACATCAACCATCCACAAAATTCCTTCACTAACCTCTTAAACTCACCATCAAACAGAATTAATGTTAACTTAGCTTCGACGTTGTGTCGACAACTTCAACACATAACAACAACCGCAACTAAATCACTAAGTTTGCAACCATCCCCAACACACGACTCCACATTTTCTTTATGCATACTGACCGTGTCCACCAGAACAACACAAATTGTCTTTGCATTTTCCTAAACAATCAACAACCAAAAATATAAATCAACTGGAAAACCTTCAACAACTTCCATAGAAGCACCTCATCTCCACAACACAACACAAACCACAAACCTTCTTCAACAATCTTTCACACACATCACTTTGTCGCCATGGAAGTGTAAGGGATTCGCGGTCAAGAGTGGAGTGCGGGCGAAAGACGAGGGAGATCTTGATGACGTCACGATAGCATCTGAGAGAAGGTAAGCAGAGATAGTCACAAGGGAAAGATTCGAAAGCAGAGCAGAGAGAGCAAGATTTGATGCGGAGAGAAAGAAGTTGTGAGAGGTCTGCAATGGTGGGATTTTGATTTTGCATTCATTATTAGTGAGAGTTTATAAAAAATGTGTGAGCAACTTTTCTTTATTTATTTATTTATTATTATTACCTTTTCTTTTTTCTATTTACTAATATTAGTATTTGGTTAAGCATTTTGGTTGGGCTAGGCCCATTTATTTCATTTTCATTTCTTTCACCCTTTTTTTATTTCTTATGCATTCCCCATATTTAATTTCTGCACCATCATTTTGATTGAACATTTTTAAATGTTAATTTTGATGTAATTTAGATGTTGATTTGATTTTATTGACCTTGATGTTGTTATTAATCTTTATTTAGTTGTGATTTTAGTTTTTAATTGAGATTTCTTGTTGATTGTCTTGTTTAGTTTTTTTTAATTGAATCCTTTGTTAGATTTTATTTGAAATTCTTGTTTTTTTTTAACTATTACTAATTTTTTATTGAATCTTTTATTGAATAGTTTTTTTTTGTTAATTTGGTAGAACTTTCTTACTAAATATGTGATCAATTTTCATGTTAAATGTTGATTGAAATTTTTGTCGATTTGGATATCAATTTTGATGCTAATTTTTTATTAATCGTGATATTAATTTTGACTAATGTTCTTGTCAATTTCTTATGGAATTTTGATAGATTTTCTTAATTAATGGTTGATTTTTGATCCTTGACACACGCTGTGGTTATTTCTTGATACCTTCGTTATTGATTAATTCTTGAGATTGCTTCATATTTGATTTTTCCTTTGTGATTGAGATGCTTCGTGTTTACTTGTTGACTACTTTGTACTCATATGTTCCCTTAGGTATTCCTAGTTCAACTTAATTTTTGATTAAGTTCGAGGTATGATAGACATTAGGCTCTTAGTCCAAGCATGATAACATTAAGATAGAGTTCCCTTTCAATCCTAATCTTAGGACCATTTTACATGATAACATGTAGGACCGAGTTCCCCTTAGACCTTCTGTGCGTCTCTCTCTCTCTCTCTCTCTCTCTCTCTCTCTCTCTCTCTCTCTCTCTCTCTCTCTCTCTCTCTCTCTCTCAAGTCAAATAAGATACTTAATAAAGACGACAGGCATGGTGCGTAACGAGCCTTAAGCATACGAGAAAAGATGAGCGAATACATTTCTAACCTCATCTTATGGTACTTTGTGCGCGAGACGTTTGGATCGTTAACGCGAAGTATTAAATCCTATGTCATATACTTTAGTGCAATGCACATCTCAAACAAATTCAATTCACTTCTTCAATAAATCCATAACCTTTTCTCTCGCCCCAGTGTGATTGAGACATTTTCTAACTGTAGTCCTGCGAAATACGAATGCTCAAACTCCTCATTCTCTAATGAGGATATGTAGGCACAAGGATCTATATCCTTGGCGAGCTCACTAACAACTAACTCCCCTTTTCTCTCATTCCCGTGCAATCGAGACTAACTAATCGAACCTTTTCTCTCGCCTTAGTGCGATCGAGACCTTTTCTAGTCTGTAGTCTTCCGAACTACGTTAACTCTAACTTTTCTATTGCACGAGGGAATACGTAGGCCTAGGACGGAAAAGTCCTATTGAGTCTCCTTTTGTTTTTTCCTTTTTGTTTATGTAAGCAAGTAGGCTTTAGATATACACACCCTTTTGATTAGAATAATGAGAGTGGATCGTGTTGAGTATAATAGACGTGATGGGTGCTAATACTTTCCTCTCGCGTAATCGACTCTTGAACCCAGAATTTGGTTGTGATGACCATGTCTTCTCCTTTTTTGAGGTTTTCTTCGATCGTTTCCTTTCCCCCGTCTGGATAAATAACATTTGGTGGCGACTTTGTTCTTCCACCGGTTGTTTTTCACAGTTGCAACAGCTGACGACTCTGATGGGGACTCTAGTTATCTATATGAGTCAATCCTAGCGCTTGCCTATTTATGTTTAACTGGGTGTTTATCTTTGTGCCTTTATTTGCTTTATCTGTTGTATATTATTTCATTTACTTGCATTTTATTTGTTTATAACTATCATATTATTTTGTTGTTGTTGTGTTGTTTGGTGGGATTGTTCCATGAGAGATAAACCCACTACCCAGGCTTAAGTACACACATAGGATTAGAGTGAGCTCTTGTTGACTTGCATAGAGTTTGATACATATTGTTGGCTTGAGTTCACATTTAGACAAGGTTTTCTTGAGGATACTCTGAACTGCACGTTTATGTATTAACCAGAATGGTCTGATAGGAGCTTATGACTTTGGAGACCGTTCATGGGAACTAAGTTGAGGCCTCCTTGAGGGATGATAATGCCAAACCATAAATGGTAAGCATATTATCATCTCCCAATCTAAGAGCCTGTGAGACGGAGAATTTGCTAGGATGCCTTGTCCAAGACTAGAACCCGCATGTGAGAGGAAATGGTTTTTTGCAGGAAACCTTGACCTTCATTCTACCCGGTTTTCTGGTTTTCTTATTAGTGTGAAGTTTTGAGCTTGGTATTATGGAATTCTAATTATTATGGTATTCCCGTTAGAGCATAACTTTGAGCGTATTCCATCAGCAACGCAACAGTTATTCATAATATATGGAAGCTCTGATCTCATGTGTGTTATCCATAACATTGCATAACATAAGCATCTCTGCATCATTTTGCATATCATTCTTCAGCTAAACCATAAAGCTCATCCATCTTTTGTCTGACCAGCAGTTGATTTCCCGACTCTCGTATTGGACTTGAAGTAGCTTTTAGAAGCATCATGAACTCAGGAGAGCAAAGCCAGTTTGTGACAAGGGTGAATGTTGAACTGATGAAAGACCAGTTGAACCAACTTGTTGAACTGATGAAAGACCAGTTGAACCAATTTGTGGAAGCAGTCCCTGTGATGAAAACCAATGACCCACATGATTTTGAGTTTATGGAAAAATATCGTGTGTTGGAAGAGAAACTTAATGCCATATAGGGTCGTGATGCTCTTGATTTGAGTGTTTTGAACATGTGTTTGGTACCCAACCTTGTAATACGTTCAAAGTTCAAGACACCAAATTTTGAGAAGTACAAAGAGGATAGTTGTCCAAAACAACATTTGGTGATGTTTTGTAGAAGAATGGCCTTGTATGTGCATACCGACTAGTTTATGATTCATTGTTTCCAGGATAGTCTGAGTGGGGCATCACTGAGTTGGTACATGCAGCTAGAGAGCAGCCACGTCTAATCATGGTTATATCTAGCCAATGCCTTTGTGAAGCAATACTAATACAATCTTGACATGGCTCCTAGCCGTATACAGTTGCAAGACTTATCTCAAGAGGACAACGGATCCTTCAGAGGGTATGCTCAGAGGTGGAGAGAGTTAGTTGCTCGCGTTCAACCACCACTTTTGGATAGATGATTGGTCGACCTATTCATGGATACCTTACAAGGATCGTACTTGGATAAAATGATTGGCAGTGGGACATCTAGCTTCTTTGACTTGGTATTAGATGGGGAATGTATCGAGAGCGGCCTGAATAGTGGAAAGGTCCAAGATGCCTTGATCATCCGAACTAGTAAAAGTGAATCAGTTGCCAGTTTTCAAGAAGAATTAAAAGAGGAAAGTAATTCCATCTGAGAACATCTGCTACCCCATCCTCAATACTCATGTATTTCAACTGCTCAGAGTCATCAATTTTTTGGGTTTCTATATCAGATAAAATCCTCTCCATAGGGACACTATCATTCTTCAAATCAAGGATCTCCTCAGTATCAATGGCCATACCGCCGTCAGCTGCGTCAGCACGCCCGACAGAGGCCAAGAAAGCCAGAAAGGCATTTCACTTTGTTGCCAATGTCCTACAAGCAGGTATTGCCATATTTGAACAAAGATGGACTGATAGTGCTAAAGGATATAAAATCCAGTGATTCCTCCATACCCATCAGGCTTTGGTGCTAATTCCTAATGTGACTACCATGCTGAGGCATATGGGCATTCAACTAAAGAATGCAAGGTGCTCAAGAGCAAGATCCAGACTCTTCTTGACTCCAATATATTCTCTTTCACGCCTCAAGGCATTCAAATCAACAATCCTTCTTCACCCAGTCATGTGGGTTCATCAGTACATGTTATGGAAGAGATTTACGAGAATAGAGGTGAAACGATTATCAAACTGATTTCGACGAGCAATTTTGAAGGTGGATAGCTCAGTAGCAAATAAAGAAAGGAAAGCCCAGTTCCCCGAAGCTGGCAATCTTTAGATCATATCATTTTTTTACATCTGTAGTTTTTTTTTCCTGTTAAGTGCAAACTCATTTGTTTTCAATTGATAATGATAATGAAATGAATATGCATGTTTTGAATAAATCCATTCGTGTTCACTCATACTCTTTTTATTGATATCAAACGCTTGTTTAAGCAAAATCTAAGGGAGAATGATGAAATTGAAAAATGCAAAACTTCTAATTATATGTTTTTGAATAAAACTTTGATGATGATGTACAAGCATTGTTTCAAATTCCTAAACATCATATTCATAAGGAAGATAATCCCCTGTCAACCCTATTGAGCCTAGAAGTAGGAGTTTCTTTTCATATGAAAAAAACCCTCAATCTTAACATGGGGCAGGTTAGTCTTTAGCTAATTTGACCGAGCGTTCAAATTTCAAAAGGAGTGTGCATCTAAGGATCCATTACCTTTTATCCATCTCAATAGGTCGTGTCTCGTAAACCCACAATGGTTATTCCTCACCACAAAGGAATTAGGCAGTCACAACCCCTTCGAAGAAACCAAGACAAACCAGTGTCACACGATTTGTTTCAAAAAAAAGGAAAAAAGAAAAAGAGAAAAGAAAAAGAAAGAAATCTCGCCAAGTTAATAACTTGAAAACAAGTTACTTAGGCAAAAGTTAGGGAATCCCGTTGGACTTCAAAATCAAAATCAATAAAAATCAGTCCAGGCAAAAATTAGGGAACAAAAAGTAAAAGAATGAAAAGCGAAAAGGATTACAAAAGAAAAATCATTGATAAAGAACAAAGTTCGTGTGACTACAGACACCAAAGACGAAAGGGGTGACTGTCACCCCGAAAACCTTGTGGAATCTTTAAGCATAACTCCTACCATTCAATAACTTTTTGAAAGGTGAGTGCTTGTGCCAAATTAGCTGAACGTAGGGCTGAAGAACATCAAGAAGAATGAGTGAGTTAAAACAAAACTTTGGGCCATAAATCCTTTTTTCTCAAACCGTGAAACAAGCCACATTACAACCTTCAAAAGACTTAATTGAAGCAGGTTTGTTTGAAAGCATACTTCGGTAAGATCATGTCAAACTGACTCCTAAAAGGATTTTCTTACCATTCATGTTGGTATTGATGTGACATTCTGATAAGTGATTCATTCACTATATATCACGACATAATTCCAGTGAACAAACTTGGGTTTCAAAACTGCCATAGGCGTTTGCTGACGTGTATGGTGTTGAAGTCTCAAGCGGAGGAAAATGGGACTTAGTATTTTTTTAAGAAAAACAATGTTTTTGGAAGACATTTTGATGATAGTGTTATCACAACATCAAAAAGGCGCTTTGAATGGGCAATTATTTGGGCGTGAGGAGAGGTTTTGTTCAAAATAAACAACTACTTCTTAGTCTCATCCAAAAATACACATGGATAGAATGTAGAAACAAAGTGCATGTAGAAGTCAACGTGTCAAAAGCTGAAGAGATGAACGTTAGGAAGTAGTTATATCATACTTGTATAAATATGAATTATAATGTTAGGATTCAGTAAGTTCATTTGATTTAACTACAAAATCTCACATATACTCAAAGTATCAGCGTTAGAGAAAAAAGTTTCACCGAGAAAAATGTATGAATCTTGAAACACCATTTTCATTTAAATGCAAAGTTTTCATTTCAATTTATGATTTCTTCCGAGTTACTTTCATCTTTGCTTTAATTGCATTGTTGCTTTATTGTTGTTTTACAAGTTCATTTCCTTTTTAATATTGTCGAGATTACGCTCTCACACCCCTTTTCACAATTATTTCGACCAAGTCAAAGTCTTTCTCATTTTCTGTCGGAACTACAAAGTGAAATCTTTAACATTATATCTTAGGATTCTCTAGTCAATTCTGCAAGTAACCTTTAATAAGAGAATTGCGGTTGTTTATCAAATTTAACTGTAAACACCATGATACATTAAAGAATTAGTTGGGAAATAGTAAGGGCAATTTGTGTTGAGATTGGGACTCCGTGAACCAAAAGATTCAGAACCGGCATAATGAGATACACGTATCATTTTGTTGGAGCATTGCAATTTTGGAACACAAATTTAAAGACAACAATCTTTATTCTTAGTTGGTCGGTAACATATCTCAAACGAGTTTGAATTATATTTTTCACAAAGCTAAATGAGATGATAATGTATGCTCTGATAGCACAAAGTGTGGATGCACAATTATGAAAACATATAGTCTCCCATGTGCTTGTGTTATTGCAAAAAAGGTGAAACTTGGTAGCCTGATTAGAATGGATGAGGTTTGTACTCACTGGAAGAGGCTTGGGTTTGATGGTGATAGTGTCATGAAAGACGGTAAATCGAATATGTATCTCTCTTGACCAAATAGAAAGTGATACAAGAAAGGTTTTTGAAAGCTGGTGACAACATGACACTCCATATCAAAGAACAATTGAGGAATATTGCTTATCTGGAAACCGCCGAATTTAAACCACCCTCCCAACCGGTAAAAAAAAGGTGTTTTGAAGAAGCTTAAGCCTACACCGAATGACAATTCGACGACATAGTCTCCTTCATATTTTGAACGCGTTAAATAAACTTTTTTCCAACTCACCAACTTCAAAATCTCAAAAAAGTATTCTCAAAGGAGCTCGCATTAGCAAACTACCTCATTCACCACCTTTGCCAAAGATTCCATTCATTGACGAGATGCTAGTTTTATGTAGAAATAAATTAAGTGGATTGTCAATGTTGTGTTGGTGTAAGCTTTAGAAGCTAATACTTTTGGTACTTGTATCAAATTATTTATTAATAATAAAAGACATTTCTCTATTATGTTTATTTTTTCAAAACAATAAAGTCCATATAATAGCTAATCCGTTTAATAAAATATCAAGTGTGACTTAATCATGAGATTCCATTAAACACAAAGACACTATTCTTAAAGTATAGATAGTCAAGCTTTACTGTGAAGTGAGATAACCTTAAAAATTAAGACTATTATATAGATAGACTGATGATCGCATCTCATGCATCATGGATAATGAGTTATCAAGTTTTAACATAGGTATGAATATTAGGAGTAATATTTATACTAGATTGACCCGATATGAGAGTACTACATAAAATTTTATGCAAAATGTCATAAATTACTCTCATGGTGATAAAGGTGTATACGACCCTTTCGACCTGAAACCACTATGGACCTTTGATGTAAAGTCGAGTACTTTATTGCTGATTAAACATTGTCTGTAGCTGGATGACTATAAAGATAGTTGATGGGTACTCTACAAAGCATGCTGAGAAACATGAGTGACCTAGATGGAATTTTCCCATCTTGCATAACAGGATAAATATCCAAGGGCCCAATATTAAACTGGACAAGGATGACACAATATATGCCTTGTGTTCAATATAGATATAAGGGCAAAATGGTTATTGTACATACAAGTATTATCAAAAAAAGGTTTTGTCAGATCACATGACATTTTCATGACTTGGATAGCAGTGATGCATTGCTAGATACCAGTTACTGTTTATTATGTTAAATGCGTGATTTAATATAATTGCCAATGTTGCAAAAACCTACAGGATCACACACATAAAGACAAATTAATAAGATATATAGTAAATAAGGAACACCATAAGGTACAATGCACTTAAGTAGAATACGAAATATGGTATGGTACCATGCATTAAAGTGAAATACGGTACACCATAAGATATGGTGCGCGTGCACTTAAGTGGGCTTTTTAGCTTGCAGCCCACACAAGTGGTTCTATAAATAAAACCCTTGTGCAAAAGCATTGACACTTGATGGAAATTTGGTATGTGAAACCCTAACCATATTTTCCTTTTTTTCTCTCTTTCTCTCTCTCTCTCTCTCTCTCTCTCTCACACACACACACACACACACACACACACACACACACACACACACACACACACACACACACACACACACACACACACACACACACACACACACACACACACACACACACACACATACAAAGCCTTCAATCGTAGCAGCTAACACTAAAGGAATCTATTTGTATGGACTGAGTAGAGGTGTTCGTGATCACTCCTTCGATTTTGCATCAAAGGTTTTATCGCCACAAGAGGTAACCGTTTCTATCACTGATCATGCCCGTACGTAAGAATCACTAAAGGGGAAATTTTAATTTCCGTTGCATTTTGGATCACGATTTCCCTTCATGTTAAGGGCGACGGTAATTGCGGTTATCGAACTGTTTCAGGTTTACTCGATAAAGTAGAAGTTAATCATACACTTACCCGCCATCAACTTATCCATGAGTTAAGGAGTCATAAAGAATCATACACACAACTTTACGGTAATAAAGAAAAATTTGATGCAATTTATGAGTTTCTTGTTCATTGCCTTAATGGACCGACACCGGAGGCTAAATGAATGTGCTTCCATGAAATGGGTCACCTCATAGCATGTGCATATGATAAAGTTTGTATTGATCTTACACGATACGTTTTTTTGAAAAACCTTTTCCTATTACGCACTACCCCACCTCAAAATCCAAAAGATCGTATTATGTGTATTGGATGACTTTCAAAATCACGACATTTTGTTCAAGTTTACTTGAAACCGGGATGTCTTATACCACTTACATCACCGGAGTGGACTGCTCATTCAATAACAAAAGTCGAGACTTGACCGAACCATTTTGTGGATAGGATGCAAGAGTTTGAGAAATCGAGCAACATTGAAAGAGAATCAAATGCACAAAAGTCAAAGGGGTGTCACCCATAAATTTATCCAGCGACAAATGTTTCAATTCGTTTTAACTTTTTGTTTAACTAGACAAATAAGTGTATGTAATTGTGTCTCAATATTAATAAAGGGTAATATATTCAATTTCCACATAATATAATACATTTTTTTTTTATCTTTGCTAGAACATTTGTTCATTTGCCAAACAAAGTCATCATGTAGGTTCTGTTTTTTTGCCTATTCAAGAGAGGTTCCAGAGATGTATCTCCGGAATAAGACAATATGGCAGTTTCAGAGATGTATTTTCGAAACCAACACTGATACTTGATAGAATTTTTGTGGTCTACGTTTGTCTACGACTTCTATAAGTTAAAAGGTTATGGTTTTTTATTTCACACAAACAGAAAATGTCTCAAATGTCACAAATAAACATCATCTAGTATATTGCAAATGTCTTCTTCTCCAACGCAACATTCAGACGAAAATTTAAACTTAACAAGTACACCTCTCTTGCAAATCTAAAATATGAAGTCCATAATCTCTTACCTTACGGAGACAATCGAAAAATTGTGAAACTTGACTACCGTTCACCGTCGATTGACAACAAATGAAAGATTGAGTTCAATAACTTTGAGCTCAATACATATGTAGATGTAAGAGTTATGTAGAATACATTTTTCCGTTTTGAAACAAAAGTTCCGCTCAAGTTGGAAGCGATGTTTTCAAAATTGGTTGAAGATATTGTGAAGATGTTAAAACGTCCATTTGGATATTGAAGTGTAATGTTGCATTTTATGTTGAAATCATCTATGTAATACTTATTTTATGTTATTAATGTTGATTTTATTTTGTCAAATTACAAGTTTTTGGTTTCAGCCTCTAAATCTGCTATGCATACGTTACAAAAATGCATCTACGGATAAATTACAAAAATGTATCTCTAATTTATAAAAATCCAACTAATAGAGTATCACTCAAAATGAACTATGTTGAGTGTGTATTGGTGAGTCCTAAGATATATTTCTGAAATCTGAGAACATCTCCGAAAGCAAGTATGATTTGTAAGGAAGATATATTATACATTAAAAATTTCCAAAATTTAAGTATTTTTTTTCCTTATTAATTAAAAAGATATTTTAGACTTTTTATTTTATTTTATATATTTGATGGGTGGGGAGGTCTAGGCAGAGTCACAATTAGATTCCCTCTAAGCGAAAACCCTCGTATCTTGCGTCATTCTCATACTTGGTTTTTTTTCACAACTTTGAAATCGAGATAACGCACACAGTTTCACTCACTCTCTTCTCAGCTCCTTCTAGGGTTTCTCTGCCCTCTTTTCTTTCTCCCTCTCGAGTCGATCACTTTCTCATCTTCCGAGTCTCCCCACAAATCCGCGTGTCGCGATTGTTTCTTCAATCTGTGAGTGAAAAATTCAAATCAAGAGGAAAAAAAACCCAATCTTTTTCGTTGTTGCTGTAATTCTTACGACCGATTTGATCAATTCTCTTTGGTTTCAGGATTGGTCGCTCTTGAACGACCTACATGTATTCTTCCAGAGGGAGTGGCGCTTACGGCCAATCGTACACAGGTCAATCCGGATATGGTCAAAACGTAAGGGTTTCGAAATGTTTCAGCAACTTCTGTTATCTTTCAGTATTTTTCATTAAAATACACTTTTTTTTGTTTCATAAGTAAATTATCATAATTGAAGAATGAATTTTCATCAATAGCTTGGTAGATTATGAGGTTGATTTTGGATTTTGTGACTGTAGTTGAATGCTAATTATTCTGGTCCTTCCGTTGGAGGACATGATGCTGCCCAGCATTCTGCAGCTTCAAGGCATTCAGGTATATTAGGTAATTCTCAGGAAGCTGATGTTGGTAATTATAGGGCTCATAACGCTGTTGCTCAGTATGGAGGACAGTATAGTTCTGTTTATGGGTCAGCTGCTTTGAGCACAGCTCCGCAGGTCAGCTTTTTTTTAGTCTCTCTTATTTTATATACTTTTTATGTTTATTTGCCGTGCTTCATTTAGAGAATTGATTGTATTTTTTACTCATGTACAGGTTCCTTCATTGGCTACCAAGGGAGCTGCTTCATCAGCTTTAGATGCTCGTGGAGGGTATTCTTTGGGTGTTTCAGATTCACCCAAGTTTGCTTCTGGTGACTATGTTCCCTCTTCAAGCCATGGGTATGGCCACAAATCTGATCAATTGTATGGTGACAAAAGTTTGGATTATTCTGGATTAGATAGAAGGCAATATGGAGAAAGACCGAGTGGTTACGTTGGTAGGGATTTGCCAAGTGATCAAACTGGACGCTATTCTACTGATGCTGTTGGATACAATCATCAACATCAGGTATGTTTTACTCCTAGAAAGAGATTGTGGTTGCTTTATTGGTTTATTGAGTGTCTATGTTAGGAACCTATAAGTCTTACCAATGTACTTTAGTTTTCATGCATGCTTTTTTATTGTAATCATATTGCACTCGTTATATAATTCAGCAATCAGAAATTTATGACCGCATTGATCAGGCAACTTTGCTTCGACAAGAGCAATTGCTGAAATCTCAGTCTCTGCAAGCTGCCTCACTGGATGGGGGTGCCAGGTATTTTCTTTCTCGAGTTTTATTTCTCAAAAAATTCGCATCATGTTTGTCTAATGCTCTGCTTAATGATCACTTGAAAATAATATTATTTTGCTTAATGAATATGGTTCATTTTTTTTTTCTATTCTGGGGGTTTTATGAAAAGCAGCTGTTTAATCTCAAATTTCTTATAAAACTGGGCTGAAGCTGTTCAACAGTGCCTAGATGTGTTAAATAATTAAAATACTACACTAAGTACCGACCCGTTTCTGGCAGACAAACTGATTATCTTACAGCTAGGGCTGCTGCAAGTCGCCATCCAACCCAAGATCTAATGTCTTATGGAGGAAGGATTGATTCTGATCCCCATGCTTCATCAATGCTAAATGCTACTTCCTATAGTGGACAACATGCACCATCAATACTAGGAGCAGCACCAAGGAGAAACATGGATGATCTCTTGTATTCCCAGAATGCGTCAAATCCTGGTTATGGAGTGAGCCTGCCACCTGGTAGGGACTATGCCAGCGGAAAAGCTATTCATGGAAACGCCATGGATTTAGATTATCCAGGAAATCTGCTGCCACATGTTGGGTCTACTGATCGGAAGGATGATCGGGCTAGTTATCTTCGGGAATTTGAACTAAGGGAAGATGAACGACGTCGAGACCGCTTGCGTGATAGAGATAGGGACAGAGAAAGAGACAAAGAACGTGAACGATTGCGAGAACGAGATCGAGAACGAGAAAAGGAGCGCGAAAAGGAGCGCATGTTGGAACGGCGTGAAAAGGAGAGGGAGCGAGAACGCAAACGAGCACTTGAAGTTAGGCCTGAACGAACTCCAGTCAGATCCTCCAAGGACCCTCGCAGTACTTCAAAGGATCCTCGCGGGTCGTCTTTGACAAAGGAGGGGAAATCTTCACGACGAGACTCCCCACATCGTGCTTTACATAGGTGGATGAATTTTCTTTTTCTGCGTCCTGCTCAGGTTCTGAATAACTAGCTGCTTGTATATCTTGCAGCATTTTGTAACTAACTTACTGTTCTGTTATGCTGAAGGCACCGTTCACCTGTTAAAGAAAAACGGAGAGAATATGTCTGCAAGGTAAAAGGAATGAGAATTTGATCTATGAGAATATCCCTCTTCAAGGATCCTGTTGTCCTGCTTTATTTTCCTCTGGAGATCCTTGGATAATTGCTTAAGAAGATATAGTAATTCCTGTTATAGCTATTAGTTTTGCACTTAAACTTGTTTAAAACGTTGGACTCAGGATTATTGAGAAGTTCACTTCTGCTCTCTACTTGCCCAAATAATTCAGTTTAATGATGCTGGGGCATTTCTGTTTTATTTGTTTCCCTTTCTCTTCAAAGTCCTTGTTGAGCGTGCATCCTCAGAAGTCTTGTTTACTTTTGGGTTTTAATTGCTCTTTTCTGTTACTTTTCTTCACACCCATGTGTTTTTTGCAGCTCTTATGTCTGGTGATTCGTTCCTTTTTTATCCCTCCTTTCTCTTTGTTCTTATTGTCGGACATTGCTCTTAATTTTAGGATGCCTTTCAATTAGTACTCAGCAATTCTCTGCAGCCTTCACTCAAGTCTTGTTAAAGAGCGTATATGATTTTAAGAGTATTTCTATCCTTATTGATTCCACATAGACCTGTTTCCTGTTTGTTCTCTTGTGTATAATATTACTGTTGCATGATTTCTTAAGTTATATTAGTTATATTAACTGAGTTTACGTTGTCTAAACTACACCAACAGGTTTACCCTTCTTGCTTGGTAAATATTGAGAGGGATTACCTCTCAATCGATAAGCGGTATCCGCGACTCTTCATATCTCCCGAATTCTCCAAGGTACACACAGGTTTACTTGCGTCTGGTAATAGTTATTTTTGGGGAGACAATTATTTTTTCTAAAATATATCTCAAATAAGCATATGATGTAATTTTTAACAACACAATAAACATATAACAACTTGGTCCTTTTAGGGTAAGGGCTCAATTTTGATTAGACATTATTTTGTTTATATGCTTCAGGCTGTTGTGAACTGGCCAAAGGAAAACCTTAAACTCTCTATACACACTCCTGTCAGGTACCTCTCTTCATGTCTCAAATGCTTTTGATTATTTGCTCTTCTAGTTCAAAATTTTGAGAATATATGTCTGTTTTTGTAGTCTGAATATCTCAAATTTCTGTTGTTAGATGCAAACAACTATTTCTGTAATATTTGGTAGCTTTTGATTATTTGCCGTCAGTTCAAAAGTTTGAGATTTCATTTGTCTGTTTTGTAATTGGGGATATCTTGAATTTCTCTAGCAAGAAGCACACAAATATTTATGTAATGTGTGGTTAAAAATATTTGGGTGGAATGTCTTCCTGTATAGAATTTTGATTATTTGCCATCAGTTCAAAAGTTTGAGATTTCATTTGTCTGTTTTGTAATTGGGGATATCTTGAATTTCTCTAGCAAGAAGCACACAAATATTTATGTGATATGTGGTTAAAAGTATTTGGGTGAGATGTTTTCCTGTATAGAATATGTTCTTAGTTGATTTTGCATTCCCTTCCTTAAGGTGGTCATCGTGTTATTGCGTTTGAGAAATTAAAAGTAGAATGCATATGTTTTGAGCATGATTTTGTTGAAGAAGAAAGTGCCAGAGACACTTCTAAAGTTTAGTTGATTGGTGGTGGTGACATTTCTATAGTATTTGGTTTCACAATATTTTGTTTTCCTGAAAGTTACTTGATGTTTTACATTGTTATTTTCTAATATAAGAAACTTTACTCTTCATGCGTAGAATATGCTCTTAATTGATTTTGCATTGTCTTAAGGTGCTCATCATGTTATTGTGTTTGAGAAATTAAAAGTAGAATGAATATGTTTTGAGCAGTTTTGAACATGATTTTGTTGAAGAAGAAAGTGCCAGAGGCACTTCTGGCAAGCTTTTGACGGGACAACCTACAAGTTCAGAACAAGGAAATACAGTTTGGAATGCCAAAGTAGGTTTAAGATCTAAAGTTTAAACTACACTTTTCTCTTCATTTTATATGATAAATTGGATTTATTTCTGCTAAATGTGATTATTGTCTTCCATATGTTGTCGCATACATTTTTTTTGAGCTGTGTAGTTTTTTCTCAGTAGTAGTTTAATAGCAAAAGTATGTTCTTGAGATCTTTAACTCTATTGTTTGTTGTCAAGAGACTTCTACAGTAATATCTACTAATTGTTCTTGATAGGTGGATCTGTTCCCCGCTTATCTTCTAGCTACCCAAGTGTATTTTGGCTAAACCCATTGCTATCCTGCCACCCCAGCCTCTATTCAGATGTCTTTTGCTCCATATCTTTTTTCCCTAATATTTTTAATGTTTTACTGGAAAAAAATGGCCCAGCACACTATTAATTAGTTTCCTCTAAATGTATTTTGGCTAAACCCGTTGTTTTTCCTGCTACCCCAGCCTCTATTCAGATGCCTTTTTCTCCAAATCTTTTTTCCCTAATATTTTAATGTTTGACTGGAAAAAAATGGCCCAGCACACTATTGATTTTGTTCCTTCTAAGTTTAGGCATGTTGCTTATTGCTTATTTCTGAGACAGCTATTATCTGTTACTGCTAGTTCCCAGCCAGTGTTCTATTTCCAGCAATACCCATCTCCCTCTCCCGTATTGCTATTGGCTTGTTGAATTGGGCAATTTTTTCTTTTCGTTTTATGCTTGTATAATGATCATTGTCTTCTGTTTACTGCTCATCCTGTTACTGCTATTCCGCTGATTGCTCCATGCTGCTACCAAGTTCATATTTATAGGGATTATATTTGGTTTTCTGTTTGATATTGATAATTTAACTGTTTTATTCTTGAGATTTGGTGTTTTACTGTTTGAATGAGTATTTTCTCTCTCTTTGTTTCAGGTAATTTTGATGAGTGGGCTTAATAGGGGTGCATTGGAGGAGCTGTCATCTGATAAAATTGTTGATGACCGCATTCCTCATATTTGCAATTTCCTAAGGTTTGCAATCCTTAAGAAGGATCATTCTTTCATGGCAGTTGGTGGTCCATGGGAACCTGCGGATGGGGGTGATCCATCTAATGATGATAACTCTTTGATCAGAACAGCCCTTAGGTTTGTACCCTAATATCATGACATGATTATTGCCGTGAAAACTTGTGCTTCTCCTTATTTGAATAATGGATATTCTCCCTATTTTCTTACAGATACTCGAAGGATATTAGTCAGCTTGATTTGCAAAAATGTCAACACTGGAACCGATTCCTTGAGGTATTAGTTTATTTTTTGACTATTGTAGTTTACCTGTATTTAGCTTAATTTTTCTTTAATGTTCATTTTTATGTTTAAACCGCTACAAGGAGCATGTCAATAACTCATTTGAAGTGTCCACTTCTACTGCTGTAGTTTGTATATCCTCATATCTTAAGATTGATGAGCAGCTTTTTTACATTTGCTTGGTTTGATGATTTTTGTAACATCTGTTGACTCTTTGTTTCTTTTTGTTAATATTTCTTTCATTCGAGATTAGTGTTATATCTTTTTGTCATATAATCTCATTTAACATAAAGTTAGTTACCAAAAGCTGTTGCGTGTTTTCCAGATACATTATGATAGAATTGGTAAAGATGGTTTCTTTAGCCACAAGGAGATTACTGTACTATATGTTCCCGATTTGTCTGACTGCCTCCCTTCATTGGATGAATGGCGTGATCAGTGGCTTGCCCACAAGAAAGCTGTGGCTGAAAGAGAACGTCAAATTTCTCTAAAGAAGGAGGTTTGATTTTATTTATTAGTTTAGTTCGTTCCATTCTTGATTTTTTTTAATGGATTGTATTGCAAAACTCTGGTTGTTTCCATATTTTCTCTACTGTTAACTTTTACTCTTTTGGTAATATTTCAGAAACCAAGGGCTAACAAGGAATCAAATGGTCAGTAGACTACTTACCTACACCGTCTTATCCCAATCATATATAGTTGTATCTTTCTAATTCATGGCTTCATAGACATACTTCTGTGCATGACTTGGTGCCATTTTCTTGCCCAATTTTATTTACCACTAGTTTTGATTATTTTTCTTTTTCAATAATTTATATAAATCAGGTAAGAGGAAAGAATCTTCTGCATCTGGAAAATCTGATGTTAAGAAAAAAGAGAAAGATAATAGTGCTGTTAAGGATGTAAGTGAAAAAAAAGCTGGACTGAGCAACAGTAAAACTGCTAAGGATGATGCCTCGGACATAGGTGGTGGTAAGGGTGCAGAGAAAAAGCCAGGGGAAACTACCCCTGGTCAAACCACAGGAAGTGTTAAGCCTGTGAAGAAGAAAATTATAAAGAAGATTGTGAAAAAAGTTGTCAATAAGACAAACGATATTGCCAAGAGACAAACTGACAAGCCAGATGAGAAGGATGTTGCAGATAAAGTGGCTACATCAGATGTGCCTGTTGAGGTGGTCAAGTCTTCTGTGGATCCTATTGGGATTCTAACTTCTGGGAAAGATATAGTTGTGGAGGATAATCCTGTTGGTAAAATTGATAAGGAAATAAACAGTCTTGAAGATAAGCCTCTGGACAAGTTGGATCCAGCAGTTAACACAGGCACCGATGGTTCTACTGTGAAGACAATAAAAAAGAAGAAAATTATCAAATGGGTACCTAAAAAGAAGGTGGTTGATGAGGCATCTAAATCTGTAGTAAATGAAGGAAATGTTGTGGCAGTTCAGGCACAGGATGATACCAACAACACTGACAAGCAGACTGCTGATGCAGACACCATAGTGACTGAAGGCAAAAAACCTGTGAAAGTAGTAACCAAAAGGAAGTTAAAAGCACTGACTTCTGGGGTACAAGATGATGCAACTGATTCCAATAAAAGAGACCCAAAGTCTGATAAAAAGGATGAAGAGAGTGCTGTGGCAGCTCCTGCAAATGACGACACACAGAGCACTAGCAAAAAGGCTACTGATGCAGATACAAAAACTGTGTCGGTGACAAAGAAAATTGTCAAGGTAGTTCCTAAGAAAAAGTTGAAGGCGACAACCTCTGAAAAGCAAGAAGGTTCAGGCGATTCCAATAAAAATGAAGTGAAGTCTGACAAAGATGACAAGAAGGATGGAAAAGGAACTGGAGAAAAAAGTGAATCCAAAACTGGAGAAAAAAGTGGATCCAAGATAGATAAACAGAAAGCCTCTGAGAAAGATACTCCAATTGTCAAGGGGAAATTGAAAGTTGGGGATAAACCAAAAGATGAGAAAGTAACAAAAGAGAAAGATGGAAAAGATGAGCCTAAAAGCAAATCGAGTAAAGAAGTGAAAGAGAAGAAGAAATCCGATGAACCTCCTCGGCACCCTGGATTTATACTTAAAACAAAATCGACCAAAGATTCTAAAGTACGTTAATTTTTGCTAGAAACATTTACACATACTATCTTACGTACACACTTTAAGTCTAATGTCAATTCTTTTACAGCTACGATCATTGTCACTGTCTCTGGATTCATTGTTGGACTATTCTGACAAAGATGTTGAAGAATCAACAATTGAGGTCTGTTTACATGTTCTTATTTATTTTTCTATGGAACATTTCTTCTCAGTTATCTGTGTATCGGACCGTAGCTGATTCAAAATGGACTTTCCCTGTTATTTTTGCAGCTTTCTTTGTTTGCTGAATCATTTTATGAAATGCTACAGTTTCAAATGGGTAGTAGGATTTTGGCTTTTCTTCAGGTTGGTCAAGGTTGCTTTTTGTCAGGTTACATTTGACTTGATTCTCTAATGACGGTTTAACTAGATTTACCATTTTTTCTTCAGAAACTGCGCGGAAAATTCGTCACCAAAAGAGCGCAGCGAAAGAGGCAGCGGGAAGAGGAGGATAGTGCAAAAAAGTCTCCCACAAAACGGCAAAAAGGTGATGATCCTTCTGTTAAGATTGAGACAAATACAGACACATCAAATCCAACTCCAGCAGATAATGAGAAAGCTGTTGCCGAGAATGATAATTCTAGCAATAAGGAGGATGATGTGAAGATGGAAAATGCATCAGATGAGGAAGATCCAGAAGAAGAGGATCCAGAAGAATATGAGGAAATGGAAAGTGGTAGTCCCCAACAGGACTCATCTGATGATAAAAATGCTGAGCTAGAGGCTGATACAAAGAATGAATCTGAAAATGTTACTAGCAGTGAGAAAGCAGCCGATGAAACTTCTAAAGGAGAAATAAAGGTTAAAGACGAGGTGAAGGAGTCCAAGGATGATGTTCAACTCAGTGAAGAAAAGGAAAGCAAGGTTGATAAAATTAAGAAAGATACCCCTGCTGTTAAGGAGGCTGTTGTGGACAAAGAATTGTTGAAGGTACTACCTGTTTTTCTTGTATACTATGTTTCAGTTGGTTATATATTGCTTGCTTCTATTTGGTCATCTATGTATCTGTCATAATTTAGCTTCAATGAAATAATGTTTTGATTTATTTTTAATCACAGGCTTTTCGATTTTTCGATCGGAATCGTGTTGGCTACATTAGGGTAACAACCCTGGTCTTTATTTTATTATTTTTGTTTATATAGTTTACTTTCATCCCTCTAGAATTTTAAAAAATTGTTTTTTTTTAGGTTGAAGACATGCGAATAATAATCCACAATCTGGGGATGTTCCTTTCTCACAGAGATGTGAAGGTGTGAAAATTTCTCAAGCTTAAAGTTATTTTAGTTTCCCCACGACTCTATTCTAATGTTCTCTACAAATACAGGAGCTTGTACAGAGTGCATTGCTGGAGAGCAACACTGGGAGGGACGATCGAATACTTTATATCAAGTTGGTGCGGATGAGTGACATTTGAAGCCCCTTGTCTTTGCTTGCTTAGTAAAAGGATGTGTTTGTCTTCTATTATTGTTAGGATGAGGGTAAAAACGTTAGAGTGAGTGGTGGGTCATATTTTAGTGCATGACTTTCAAACATTTTTGAAACTTTTTATATGTTTTTTTAAACATTTATGTTGCCCGAGTTGAATGTTTTGATATTTGTTTTTTCGGTGTAATACATTTTAAACATTTGTATGTTAAAAACACTTATATTTATAAATGATTATGAACGCAACTCAATTCTTTCTTGCATCTAAATAATATTATGTAGGGTTTTACTTGCAGCTTTCACATTTTATGACAATGTAAATGGTGATTAAAAGAAGGAACAATGAAATGCCGATGGAGTTTTGGAGGGATAAAATTAGTATAAAAAGAACTTATTGGTGTTGCGATGTTTTAACTTTTTCATTCAATAAAGAGAAGAAAACTCCGAAGGGGGGTACATTATAGCACAATGAGCCTCAAATTTGATTGCTCTTGCAACATAAATTTTAGGTCAAAATAAGAATTTAATCTACTATAATTGAAAGTGATTATAGGCACCACAAAGACAAACTGTCTTTGTTTTTTTAGTCTATTTGACAAAAATTTAGTCATTCAAGAAAACCACTTAAATAATATTGAGATTTACGAGTTGTGTTTACAAATAATACTTTTAAGAAAGTAGGTTAACACATTATAAATAATATTTTACACAATAACGAACAAAAACTCTGTGTGTTTACAAAGGATATACACACAAAATATTTATTTTAGCAAAACGTGTGTATGTTCAATAGCGTGAGCCAACATTAGTAACTTCTTTCAATCTTCCAAGTCTTTTTTATATAGGCAGTTAAAAGATTCGTTGGAGGGTAGAATTGGAATAGCAAATAGTTGTCTCCTCTCATAACGGTTTGCATATAGAAGGCAAAATGGTACAATAATACTCTCCTTAGTCCACAAAATCAGGTCTGACGTAAAACCTTTTGATCTTATCTTCTAATCTTTAGAGATTTCTGATAAAATGATCTTGAAGCATGTTTAAAAGGATAAATAGACTAGTAGAGAGAATCCTCAAAATCCTGGTCTTTAGTGTCTTGACACAGTTCCTAAGAATTTGGTCTTTAGAGTCTTCAGATCTTGCTCTTTAGAGTCTTTAAAACTTGAGTGTAGAATCTTAAAGGCAAACAATCCCTCAAAGGCTCTTCAATCAGAGTCACAGTAAGAAGTTTTATCACAAACGTTCTTCATAATCGTTCTCTAAGAGTTTTCTAGAACTTGACAACATCTTGTAAATCACTTGTATCTCTTCAGAGTCAAAGTGTGTTGATTCTAGAGTCTGATGACGTCACACATCAAAGATTCAGAGTCATAACCTGTTTAGTAAAAGCTACACACCAGACAAAATCATTAGTGTGCAAAATTGTTATCTAAGACATAATGCATTGTTATCATCAAAACAAAAGGTCAGATGCATAACTAAATATTGTTCTAACAACGCTTAGCTTGATTTTATTTCAAATTTCATTGACAATTTAAAGATGGTATATGTTGTTTCCAATAAACGATAGGATATAGAGTCTCCAAATTCTAATTTCTCTGCTGTCACTGAAACTGAAAGGACACATTCGTGCAGCCATATTATTGTGTTTGTTCGATCGAAATCAGACGGTTCATATTTTAAAGTCTATAATTTATTATTTTAAAAATTCAAATATATAGTAAATGTAAATCCCAGAAATACTTGCATGAAAATACATCTAAATCTATATTTTTAGAAACATTCAATAAGATGAGAGAAAATTTGAAATTTATTTAAATTTAATTTCTTTTTTAATTAGAATCATGGAGGTGGTTGTGATATGAATGATATAGAAAATTTTATTTTTAATTTTAATTAATAAAAAATTGTGATCGGATGTGTGCATAAATACATGTTATGGTTGTTTCTATCTAAATTTTTTCCTGTAAACCCTTCGATCTCAATTCAATCTATTAACTACGTGAATGCGGCAAAATATCCTGTTTCGTTTTAGTAGGCTCAGTTATTTTCTCAATTCCATTTTAGTTTGCCAATTGGTAGTCTACGGGTTATGAGGATGACGAGAACTTGTTTTGCTTAATGAGAGGGTTAAAGCTGTTAGATAGTAAATATGTAGTGGAAGATGAAGTTGAGACTCTCATCTAAAGCCCAAAATCATTGACTATGGGATGTCCCAATCAACCTAAAATATAACTGTTATAGATCTTGGAAAATTTTTGCTGCCATCCCTCAAATTTAATCTGACACCTCCCAAATGTTGTGCTTTTACTATAATACTCTTTATTATTATTTTTTTTTTCATTTTTAAACAATTGTGTTTTACCAGATTTTTGTGGGATTTCATGAGTTTTTATCTGATTTTTGGAGAATTTATGAAACTTTACCGAATTTAAGCCGTGTGACGTGAGAGATAATATGGTCTCCAACTTTCCCCTATAGGTTATAAACACTTATTCTTTTGTTGAACTTACATTTCATATATTTCGTCTTACTTTTTCTTAGGCAAAAACTATATGTTTCTAAAGCTCATCTCTAAGTTTCCAACATCTCATTTAAATTCTCCACCGACTCTCCAAGAAGGATTGCATCATTTGCAAAAAACATGCATCTCGGTGCTAGCTCTTGGATGTGTTCTGTGTGTACATCTAAAATTAAGGTAAAAAGGTAGGACTTAGGGTTGAACCTTAGTATGACAGAGATTAATTTGAGTACACTTGTGATGATAATTTTGGATATTGATTCTAACATCAATTTTGATACTGTTACCCTTGTTGGAACACATTTGATTCTGTAACTATCCTTGAGTTTTGATTGTAACAAAGCATAATATGTATAGAGAACAATATTATACTCTAACTATTTTGTTAAGTGCGGAGATCAAAGAAAATCAATTCTGACTCTAAAGAAGTCAACTCTGGACGAACCAGACTTTGAGCTGTAGACGCACTCTGAACCAAAGGAAGAAATAAATGCATGTTTTAATTGGAAGTAAAGCATCTGTGTTACCAAGTCAACAATTTTGCAAGAATCTATCCAGAATGACTCTGATAAAGAATCTTATAATTAAAAGCCTCTGAAGTCTCAGGACTCTGAATTCTATAGACTCTGAAGTCTCATTTTCACCAGATTCCGAAGACAAGCTCTGAACTCTATTCAAGCTTCATTAACTTAAATACGAAGTCTTTAGCTAGAAGTTAATGATTGAAAGAAGAACACGTGGCAAGAATAAAATTTGTACAAAATCAAATATCCTCTGCACTACCCTGAAAAGTTAGGAAAAAGGACTGTACTATTGTACCAACTTAGGTTTCTCTTGTCCCATCCTCTCACCTACTCCATACTTCAAATGCCACTCTATTGTTGTACTATCAAGCACCTTCGTACAACTGTGATATTGAGGATATTTCGATTCCATCCTCCAACAGTTCTATTCATCATCTATATAAAGAGGTCTTGGAAGTTTGGAAAAGATTGAACATTATAAGAAAAAGACAAAAAAGAAGTGTTTCACGCTAAGAAAAATATCATGTTCATACTCTTAGAAGATTTTCTAGAATATATCTCTTAAGTGTAATCTCTGGTTTTAATTTGTGTATCTCCTTATTTTAGAAGCAACTTTGTAAAGAGAATCTTGTATTCTTAACCTTTGGTTAAATACCTTGAGAGACTAGGTTATAGTCAGGATTCTCAAGAAGTCTTAGACAAGTTGTTTTTGAGTTTGTAATCAAATTTTTGATTATTGGATTAAGTCCTTATTGAGAAGGAAAAATCACTCTGACGAGTGGACTGGACGTAGCTTAGTTAATAGTGAACCATGATAAAAATATACGTGTCTTTTACTTTTGTTGAATCTTTGCTGGTTTTGTTCTTAGGTAGCAAAAAATGTTAATCTTGAAACCCAATTTAACCCACCATTTCTTGTGTTTCTTGAACCTTTAACTGGTATCAGAGCTCCAGTTCTAGTATTAATTATTTTATATCAAACACCTAACCGTGTCAATAAAAAATCCTGTTTTTGAAACACAATATGGTAGCTATCAACAATGAAAAAGATCACTACTCTATTAAACCTCCAATTTTTGATGGAGACTAGTTTGATTATTGGAAGGATAAAATTGAGAGCTTCTTAGTTGGTTATGATGTAGACTTATGGGATATGGTCATAGATGCTATACACATCCCTTGGATATAAATGGTGCTAATTTGGAAAGAAGCAATATGAGTGTCCAAGAAAAGAAAGACAACAAAAATCATCACAGGTCAAGAACCATCATATTGAATGCTATCTCATACAATAAGTATGAAAACATATCAAATAGAGAGGCTACAAAGTCTATAATTGATTCTCTTAGAATGACCCATGAAGGAATTGAACAAGTGAAAGAAACCAAGGCTCTGGCCTTGATTCAAAAGTATGAAGCCTTTAAAATGGATGATGATGAAACTGTTAAGGACATGTTCTCAAAGTTTCAAGCGCTTGTAGATGGCTTAAAGGTTCTAAAAAAAGTCTATAATACTGCAGGTCATGTGAAAAAAATCATCATAAGCTTACCATATAAGTGAATGTTTATGATGTCCGATCTTAAGGTGTCCAAAAATTTGAACAGTATGACTGTGGAAGAACTTGTAAGTTATTTAAGAAGTTATGAGATAGAGCTGGAAGAGGATGAGACTCAAACAAAAGTAAAATATGTGGCTCTTAAATCCAAAGGAAAGACTAAAGAGGCAAAGTCATTTCAAGCTGAAGAAGAAGAAGAATTCGAAGAAGATTCTGATGAAGAATATGAGCTTTCTCTTCTTTCAAAAGAGTCAATCAATTATGGAGGAAGCGACTAAATAAACCCAGAGGAAACAGAAGAACATGTGGACACTTAAGTCAACATCTGAACAAAAGAAGTTTGGTGTTGACATATGAAATTCTAGCACAAAGTGGACATATGTCGTATACGATGTCAGGAAATCAGGATGTTGAATGCAATGTCAAGACATCATAATAGCATAATTAACAATGAACAATTTAATCAAAATTGCAGGAAGTAAATAACACAAGGAAGTTGTTAACCCAGTTCGGTGGAACCGCACCTACATCTCGGGGCATCCATGCTAGGAAGGAAATCCACTATAATAGTATTAGTTTGAAGCCATAACAAACAACCTCCGGTTTACAAGCCTCTCACCTAATCACTACCCATGCTATTTCTACATAGGAACTCCTAGGCATGAGACCCCTCTCACTTCTCATAAGTCACACAACAATGACAAACTCAACAATAAAGAATACTGGAAGTCACACTTCCAAAGACACAAAAATCCACTATTTGCTTAAAAACTTAGGAGTGATTACAACTCAAAACTTACTCCAAATCAAGTACTTAAGGGGTACATGAATGACTCACAAATGCACAAACAACACAGTCCAACTCAGATGTCAAAAGACATAAGAGAGGATCACAAATAACACAGAACACACGAATCCTTAAAATCTCCTTGCACACACACGACTTAATTGCCTATTTTAGGTTTAGAAATGCTCTTAAATAACCTTATAAAAATCTAGACTTAATGAGTAAAATCGGGCTAAATTAAATAACGTATCCATAATATTTAGGAAAATAATATATTATTAGATTCCATAATATTATGAAAATAATATATTATTAAATGCAGATCCATAATATATTATTTCCTAAAGATCAGGTCCAAATCAAATCTTCTGCAGGAACAAATCTAATTAGATCTCATCAAATCTCATGTTTCCTTAAATGTCTCAAAGTCCATTTTTATGAAATACATGCACTTCTGGCATGGACAGAAGTTCCAAAATTACCCTCCTTGGAATGCGAAAGTGAATGAACTAAAGTAAGAGAAAATCTCACACTTTAAATAACAAATCTCCCAAACCCTAATCTTCTGGTATAACATGTCCTGACCACATGTCTCGACATCGTGCTGATCCTGATGTCGAACCAACCTGTTAAGAGATCTGGCTCAACATCTTGTTGTGAAATTGTTTTAATAAAATTGATGCCAATACAAAACCACAAAACTTACAATCCACCATTTGGAGAATTTTGGCTAAAACAACCTTTTCATGGAATAATGGAGAACATTCAAATACAACAACAGTCAAATAGAACAAAACAACTCAGAGGCGCATACAACATAAATGAAAAAATCAGAATCATGCAGAGAGAAATAAACTCTTTCATAGCAAGAAAATCACACAAAGAGAAATAAACTCTCTCACAGCAAGACATACAAACTGAAGGTGAGAAAATACTTAGAAGGGGGGGGGGGGGGGGGGTTGAATAAGTATATAGAAAATATTATGGCAATAAAAACACAATGATTTTTATCCTGGTTCGTTGAACTCAACTAATCCAGTCCACCCTATCAAGAGTGATTTGCCTTTCTCTACAAGGACTTAATCCACTATCAATCAAACTGATTACAATAGCAACCACTAAGAACAACTATTCTTAGTCTTCTCAATAACTACTGACCATAACTTGGTCTTCTCAAGGAACTTTTACAATCAAATGTAAAACTAAACAAGTGTTTGAATGCTTCTAAGTAAGGTATATCACAATTGTGATTTACACTTAGGTTTAAGAACTATATGAAATAAATTCAGCAAAGAGAATAATTTATATGAGAGCTTTTCAATGAATTTCTTTCAATAATTGTCAACTTGATAAAGATGTTGAAGTCTTGCTTTTATAGGCACAGAAGTCCAAGACGTTTGCACTTTGAAGACCGTGTCTGCAAAGTAGCTGTAACCTTTTTGTCTTCACATCACTTGACATTTCCTAGAAGTAGAACATTCAGAGAAATCCTTTTTGCCTGTGTTCTTGTATCTAGCATAAAAGAGGAAAGAGTCGTTTGGCATAACCAACGAGTATATCTTTAAATAATCTTCTTCAACAAGTTTCTAATTCCCAGCAATTCACATCAGAGCCTTGAGTGATCAGAGTCTTGATGTCTTCAGAATTTGCTGAATCAGAATGTTGCAGCAAGTGTGCTTTAGCGTGAGATTACTTAGAGCATAGTTTAGAGATCATATCCTCAGTACTTGCAACATACAGTACTATCAGAGTCTTCTGAAAAACTATGCTTGAAACTCTTCATACAAAGTCTTCAGTCTATGCTTCAGATGCTTTTGTAGCTTCTGCTTCAGATCCTTCTATAGGCAGCACTCAGAGTCTTCTGTAGGCAGCGTTCAGAGTCTTCTAAGAGATGTTTCTGACGCTTCAGAGCCTTGCATAGTTCAACGTTCAGATCCATTTTTGCTTTCAGAAGAATATTAAATTTAATATCTGCAGCAAAAATACTTGAACAAATTTAGAGTATATAATTTCTTAATATAAAATTTTGTAAGTGTTATCATCAAAACCTAGAGATATAACTAAGAATCAATCTGTGTTCTAACAATTTCCCCCTTTTTGATGATTACAAAAACATAAGAAATTTTGTTAAATAAAGAGATAATTATAACTCCCCCTGAGATTATGAATCTCCCCCTGAATTGAATACTTAGAAAAAATAGAAACTTCCCTTTTTGCATGAGTATTCTTTTCAGAATCAGAGCCTAATTGTTCCAAAAATTAGAGCTTGACCTGGATGAACGTTTCAGAATCAGAGCCTGATTGGTTAAAACTTGATCTGGGGATCTCATAGTTACTTTAAAGAATTTTATCAGATTTTTCATTAGTTCTGAAATACTAAAAATTCACGTTAGTTAAAATTTGATATGTCTGAATTCCATTCAGGTAAAGTTTATTTGAACAGTCAGAATTTCATTTTCTCCCCCTTTTTGTCATATCAAAAAGTAAAACTTTTAAAGACAAATAAAAGAAAACAGAGAGAAAAGATACATTCATGTAGAGAAAACATCAGAGTCATTCATTCATTCAAATAAGTACTAAGACAGAACAGACAAAACATTAGATAAGAAATTCAAGTACAAGTGCACAAACATCAGATACATAAAACATAAATTTAGGTTTGTTTGGAAAGAATCATCTTCAGAAGATGGATGATCTCAGATGAGAATTCTTCTTGTTTTGACATCCATTTCTCAATGTTTTCATTCTTCTAATCTTGCTTAGCCATCCAGGACTTGATCTCAGATTGACCAGCTTCTAGCACAACAATCTTATCTTCTAAATCTGGGTTCTCTTTCTTGATCTCAGAAGAAGTATATGGAGCAGAGTCAATAACCATTAGAGTCGCAGAGTCTGGAGCCACAGATGCAGAGGGTTTGTCCACAGTTGTCAGAGCCAAAGAATTTTCTTCAGAAGCCAATCTTGCAATAGTTTCTGTAGCAGATACTCCAGAAGATAAAGGTACATCCTCAAGAAGCAAAGGTGCAGATCTTTTCATGTTCCATAGCATGGTTCTGACAGACTCAGCAAATCTGATCTTTGCATCATCAGAGCAAACACTCTTCAGATTTGAAGCAACAATATTGAATCTGGAGATGAAGCTATTCCAAATAACATCAGATTCAGCTGAGTTCATGGTTAACAAGCATCTTTTCTTTACAGAGCCTAAACTCATCTTTATTTATTTCATAAAATTAGCAAATAGAATATCAATATTCAGCCTTGGTTTGGGTTTAAGAAAGGCTTCTAGAGTGAATGGCTTGGGTTGAACTAGTGGAGTAGGTATGGTAAGTTTTGGAATGATGAAGAGAGGACGAGGGTAGGAAGGAAAAGATGGATGGTCAGATGATGAAGTAGCGGTTTTGAATCTGGAAAAAGTATGAACCAGAAATGGTTTTACCCTTGATGCAGAGGGAATGACATCAAATGTAGTGGAGATGTAGGGAATGAAAACAGATTTATCAGACAACAGAGGTTTTGATGGAATGATATTTGGCAGTTCTTTTAAGTAGGTTTGAAGTACAGATGGTAAAATAGTTGAAGAACTAGGTTTATATGGAGTGGGTTCAGGAATGATAACAACAGATGAAATAGGTGGATCTGGTTGTGTAGGTTCATATCCTCTGAGAGAGGGGGGGGGGTGAGCTTACATCTAGATGAACATCAGATTCAGATGAATCAGATGAGGTGGTTGAGTGACATGATATGGAAGATATTTCAAACATGATTTTCAGGGGTTGGACGTCCAGAACCTCAGAATCAGGTACGTTTGATTCAGTAGGTTTGGGGTGATCTGGTTGAGGATTAGAAGGTATGGATTTTGGTGGTTCAGATGGTGTTGGTTCAGGTACAAAGGTTTGTTGAGTTTCAGGTTGTTATTGTGTTGTAGGTGGTTCTGATGGTTTTGTTGTTTGTGGTTCTGATTGAGGAATGTCAGATGATTGTAATGTTGTTGTGGGAACAGGATCAGATGGAATTTATGAATTAGGAATTGTAGGTGGTTCAGAAGTTTGAGATGGACAGGAAGTGGTTTGAGTTTTAGAAGAAGGGGGTTTAGGAAAAGAGCTAATAGTTGATAAATCTACTGCAATTTCAGAAATAGAAGGTAAAGATGATTTAATACCTCTTATCTTGACATGTTTTGCAGGAACAAAAGGAACTTCTCCATAAGCTTTTCTCTTTATCTGCTTCTGTGGTTTCTCAACAACTTTCTGTTTCTTCTGAGCAACAGCTTCTTCTGCCTCTAACTGTCTTATTTTCTTCATATTTTCCTCATAAACATCTGGAACTGGTTCTCTTGCACGTATCAGAATATCAGCAGGAACAGGTGTTCCATCTGCCTTGCACATGTCAATGTACCGAAGAATAACGTCTCTGGGTTCCTCAGCACCAAAGATAGGAAAGTCTTTAACTGGAATCCTCCTCTGACTGACTTCAGCAATATTCATCTTTTTAGGAGCAGTTTTGAGTTCATCCACAACTCTTAGCCTTTGGAGACTCTTTCCATTCAAAGGTTTTCCAACTATTGAATCAAGTTCTTCTTTCACTCCAGCTTCATGTAGAGCAGCTACCAGACCATTCTCTGTCAGAATGTCTGAGGTTAATCTTCCAAAAGGTATCCATGTTCTGATCTTCTGACCCTTAGTCTTGATAGATTCTCTAGATGCATTAATGTGATTCCACAGATGCATGAAGAGAATGTGTGGCAAATCCACTTTAGTACTCTGACTTAAGCAGTACATGAAGTAAATCTGTTCATTGTTCACATAATCTGGAGAGTTTGTGGATTTTCTATGGTTGATGCAGCCCAGAAAAATCTTTGCCCAGATTTTGTAATCAGGTTTCAGATCCTTGAACTTGTTGGAGGCTTGTCCAGATGAAATCACTTCAGCATACACTTCATCCATTTCAACACGCCCAACTGGCAGGTGAGAAACTCCATCAGTTTCCTCATACCCAATGAGTTTTCTAATTAGGTCTTCAGTGATTATAGTCTCTTTTCCCAGAACAGAAGAGATGATGAACTTTGGGTAAACAGATGCGTGAATCCAAAATTCTTTCACTAAGTGTGGATAAACTGATCCAAATAATCTATCAAAATACTTTACCCAACCTTGAGCATCAATGATAGGACGTAAATTAAAACCATTTTCAGCTAAGGAGTAAAATTCCACCATTGATTCACATAACACTTCAAGCTTATCAACTGGGGTTAACAAGGTTCTCTCAGGTTCCTTAAAAGGGGTAGCACCCATGTTTGACGAAGAAACAACAACCATTGACGATTGGAATTGAACTGAGGTTGAAGATGAGATAGCCATTATTGAAGATGATGAAGGTTTAGGGTTTAGATGAAGGCCAAAGAGCAAACAGAAATGCATATACGTGTTTGTGAGAGTGAAAAGTGTGAAATGGTGAGACTTTGTGGTATTTATAGAGAGAAATTAGGGCACACAAACAAACACACATTCAGCACGTTCTCAATTAGCAATTAATGGCATTTAATGAAAAGAATAATAATCATTTCAAAACATTAATTGATTCTGACAATTTGGGGGGAAAACCAAGAAATTAACTATTCAAACAATACCTCAAACGTCTCTTCAGTATTGTGCACGCCATCTTTTCAGATTCAGAGTGACACGTGTTTGCTTGCATGTGCTTCTGAATTCTCTTTGAGAAATGAAACGTTAGCCAACGTTCAGATTCTCTGAGACTTGTTAGATCAGATACACACAAAATTAATAATTCAAGAAATCAAATAAATGACAGATGAAATACTTCAGAGTTTTAAGCATTTTGCATCTGAGAAGTTTGCTTCTGATAAATATTATTCTGGTCAAAAATCCATACCAATATTTTTCAGAATAAACTTAAACCTATCTTCAGCAAGGGGTTTTGTGAAAATATCAGCCCACTGATGATCTGTATCAACAAAGGCTAAGTTTATAATACCCTTCTGAACATAGTCTCTGATGAAGTGATGTTTAATTTCTATATGTTTTGCCTTAGAGTGTAAAATGGGGTTTTTAGACAAACATATAGCAGAAGTATTATCACAGAATATAGAAATATTACTCTCAAAGATTTGATAGTCTTCTAGCTGACTTTTCATCCAGAGCATCTGCGTGCTACATCCAGCAGCAACAATATATTCTTCCTCTGTAGTTAATAGAGCAATTGTAGGTTGTTTCTTGATGTACCAGGAGATTAAATTTCTTCCCAGAATTTGACAACTTCCAGAAGTACTTTTTCTTTCCACTCTGTCTCCAGCGTAATCAGCGTCACAGAATCCAACTAGTTTAAATTCATTAGATCTTCTGTAACACAAACCCACATTAGAAGTACCTTTCAGATACCTTAGAATCTTCTTAACAGTTGTTAAGTGTGATTCTCTAGGATCTGAAGTAGTTAAGTAGAGAAGAGATCCTATCATACCTCTGTAGAGTTTCTGATCTACTTTCTTACTTACCTCTTCCTTACCAAGAGTACTTGTTGGATGCAAAGGAGTCTTTGCCATCTTACTATCAGTCATGTTAAACTTCTTCAGAAGCTCTTTAACATATTTGGTCTGATGAATGTAAGTGCAATCTGGAGTCTGGTTGACTTGAATTCCCCGAAAGAATCTCAATTCTCCCATCATGCTCATCCAAAATTCAGCCTGCATACATTGAGCAAACTCCTTTCCCAGCGTAACATTTGTAGATCCAAATATAATATCATCCACATATATTTGACAAATTAATAGATCTTTCTTAAATGTTTTACAAAAAAGAGTTGTGTCCACTTTGCCTATGATAAAATTTTTCTCCAGAAGAAAATTGCTTAATCTCTCATACCAAGATCTGGGAGCTTGTTTTAAACCATAAAGAGATTTCTTGAGTTTAAAAACATGTTCTGGAAATTTATCACTTTCAAAACCAGGAGGTTGGTGAACATAAACTTCTTCTTCTATAATCCCATTTAAGAAGGCACTTTTAACATCCATCTGATAAAGAGTGATATTATTTTGTGCAGCAAAAGAAATGAGTAAACGAATAGACTCTAACCTGGCTACAGGCGCATAAGTCTCTGTATAATCAATTCCTTCTTGCTGGCTATAACCTTGAGCAACAAGCCTTGCTTTGTTTCTTTCAACTTCTCCATTTTCATTCAACTTGTTTCTGAAGACCCATTTAGTTCCAATTATGTTGAATCCTTTTGGTCTAGGAACCAAATCCCAAACGTCATTTCTTGTGAATTGATTGAGTTCTTCTTGCATGGCAATTATCTAGTCATTGTCTTCAGAGCTTCATCCACAGAAGTTGGTTCAATAACTGACACCAACCCAAATAATGACGCTTCAGATGATCTGAGGTAGGATCTTGTTCTTATAGGGTCATCCTTCTTTCCAATGATCACATCCTCTGGGTGAGAGGCCTTGATTCTGGAAGATGATCCTCTAACAGTTGATTCTTTAAAAATATTCAAGTTGTTCATTTGAGAAGCTAAAGGAATAGCATCTGGCTCTTTCACTTGAACTTTTTCTGCCTCTGAGCCTTCAGAGTCTGTGAGAATTACTTCTCTATCTGCAGAAATTTCAAACTGCTTTGCCTTTTCAATGCTAAGCTTATCATCAAATCTAACATGTATATATTCCTCCACAATCTGTGTTTCAGTATTGTATACTCTGTAGCCTTTAGAGCGTTCAGAATACCCAAGCATGAAACACTTATGTGCTTTAGAATCAAACTTGTTTAGATTCTCTTTAGTGTTCAACATATAACATATACATCCAAAAGGATGAAAGTAGAAAATGTTGGGCTTTCTATTCCTCCACAATTCATAGGGAGTCTTTTCCAGAAGAGGTCTTACAGACACTCTGTTCTGAATATAACAGGCTGTGTTTATTGCTTCTGCCCAAAAGTGCTTTGCTAGATTAGTCTTGTTGATCATGGTTCTGGCCATTTCTTGCAGAGTTCTATTTTTCCTCTCTACAACTCCATTCTGTTGTGGAGTTATAGGGTAGGAGAAATCATGAGCAATGCCATTTTCATTAAAATATTTTTCAAAATATTTGTTTCAAATTCGCCACCATAATCACTTCTGACTTTAACAGTTTTAAAATCTTTTTCATTCTGGACTTGTTTGCAGAAGTCAAAGAACACAGAATGTGACTCATCCTTGTGTTTTAGGAATTTCACCCATGTCCATCTTCTATAGTCATCAACAATGACTAATCCATACTTCTTGCCTCTGATGGATGCAGTTTTCACTGGTCCAAACAGATCAATGTGAAGTAACTCTAATGGTCTTGAAGTTAAAACGAAGATTTTGAAAATTTTCCTTTTTGACATGCTTCACAAAGAGCATCTGAGTTGAACTTCAACTTAGGAAGTCCTTTGACCAGATTGAGTTTATTAATCTGAGATATACGTCTCATATTAATATGCCCCAATCTTCTGTGCCAGACCCATTGCTCATCATTAACAGACATAAGACATTTAACATTTTGAACCTTAAGTTCTGAAAGATTGATTTTGTAAATGTTGTTCTTCCTCTTTCCATTAAATAAGATTGAGCCATCCTTCTGACTAACAACCTTGCAACATTTTTGATTAAAGATTATGTCATAACCATTGTCACTTAATTGACTTATGGACAATAGATTATGCTTTAATCCTTCTACAAGTAAAACATTAGATATAGAGGGAAGATTACCATTGCCAATAGTACCAGAGCCAATAATATTGCCCTTTCTGATTCCCTCCAAACTTCACGTCTCCTCCAGATTTAAGCTCCAGGCTTTGGAACATAAACCTTTCTCCCGTCATGTGACGTGAGCAGCCAGAGTCCAGGTACCATGACTGGCGTCTTGACTTTTCTGCTAAATACATCTGCAACAGGGATTATCTTATCCTTAGGTACCTAGATCTTTTTGGGTCCTTTTGGGTTAGTTACCTTAAAAGTTTGTCTGAACTTCTTTCTTTTTACAACAGTTTTGTTCTGACTCACTTTTGGTTTAAACACATGAACATTCTGATCAAAACGTGTGTGTTTAATATCATTCAGATGACCAAACTTAAAATGAAAGTATAAAGGAGTCTTCTTAATGATAAGTTTATCAACAGGCATTGGATTTAAATCCTTTCCAGAGGAAGATTCATATCCAATTCCTTTCCTGTTGTTTATGCTAACTCCATAGATCATTAAAGCCATCTTGCTTCTATTTATGCTTTTAGCCAGAAACTTCTGAAAGCTGAAGTCATATTCTTCTAAAATATTTTTGCATTTTGAATTAGTTTCAAATTCAGAGTCTTGTTGAGCTTTTTCAAAATTGTTTTTCATTTTCAAATTGTTTTCTTTGAGCTCAGCAACTTCTGAATTTAACAGATTATTCTCATATTCAAGATTGCATTTAAGCTTCTTGCATTTGAGCTTAATCTGGTTATAGTTTTTCAGGACTTCTGATAAGACTTTAATAAGTTCTTCCCTAGAGAGATCAGAAAGTACCTCTTCTGAGTCAGATTCAGAATCAGATTTAGATCCAGATGATCCCTCATCCTGATCTTCCACGCCTGCCATTAGAGCCATGTTGGCGCATTCTTCTTCAGATTCTGATGAAGATTCAGAATCATCTGAATCATCCCAGGTTTCCATTAGAACCTTCTTCTTTTTGTCAAACTTCCTCTTTGGATTTTCTTTTAGAAGCTTTGGACATTCATTCTTGTAATGGCCAGGTTCTTTGCATTCAAAGCAAACAACCTCCTTCTTTCCAGATCTTTTTGGTCCAGAGGACTCCTTGTGTTGATTTGGCTTCTTGAAGTTCTTGAACTTCCTCTGTTTGTGCTTCCAGAGTCTGTTGATTCTTCTGGACAACAAGGACAGCTCATCTTCTTCTTCAGAAGAAGACTCTTCAGAACTCTCTTCTAACACCTGCAACGCTTTAACATATTTGTTAGATTTTAAGGCAATTGACTTACCTTTCTTTTGAGGTTCGTCTTCCTCAAGTTCAATTTCATGGCTCCTCAGTGAGCTGATTAGTTCCTCCAATGTGATCTTGTTCAGATCCTTAGCTAGCTTCAGAGCAGTGACCATAGGTCTCCATCTGATAGGCAAGCTTCTGACGATCTTCTTCACATGATCAGCAGTTGAATAGTCTTTGTCCAGCACTTTTAGACCAGCTGTGAGGATCTGGAATCTAGAGAACATAGTTTCTATAGATTCAGATTCTTCCATTTTAAATGCTTCACACTTCTGGATCAGCCCCAGAGCCTTGGCCTCTTTAACTCAGTATGAGATATTTCATTTAATAAGATTGTTCTAGCTTTGTGATGATCTCTGAACTTCTTCTTTTGGGCTCCAGTCATAGATTTTCTATCAATTTTCTTGCCATCCCCATCAGTGACTAAGTCCCATAGATCAGCATCATAACCAAGGAAGAAACTCTCTATTCTGTCCTTCCAATAGTCAAACTTCTCTCCATCAAACATAGGGGGTTTTGTGCTGATTCTATCTCTTTCTTCATATCTGTTGTTGCTGTTAGATGTTGAAGTTTCAGCCATAATAATAACCAATAATATATATCAAAGTTTTCTCACTGGATCTTTTCTATTCACGGTGAAGTGATAACACACATAGAACCGGAGCTCTGATGCCAACTGAAGGTGAGAAAATACTTAGAAAAGGGGGGGGGGTTGAATAAGTATATAGAAAATATTATGGCAGTAAAAACACAATGATTTTTATCCTGGTTCATTGAACTCAACTAATCCAGTCCACCCTATCAAGAGTGATTTTCCTTTCTCTACAAGGACTTAATCCACTATTAATCAAACTGATTACAATAACAACCACTAAGAACAAATGTTCTTAGTCTTCTCAAGAACTACTAACCACAACTTGGTCTTCTCAAGGAACTTTTACAATCAAATGTAAAACTAAACAAGTGTTTGAATGCTTCTAAGTAAGCTGTATCACAACTGTGATTTACACTTAATTTTAAGAACTATATGAAATAAATTCAGCAAAGAGAATAATTTGTATGAGAGCTTTTCAATGAATTTCTTTCAATAATCGTCAACTTGATAAATATGTTGAAGTCTTGCTTTTATAGGTACAGAAGTCCAAGACGTTTGCACTTTGAAGACCGTGTCTGAAAAGTAGCTGTAACCTTTTTGTCTTCACATCACTTGACCTTTCCTAGAAGTAGAACGTTCAGAGAAATCCTTTTTGCCTGTGCTCTTGTGTCTAGCATAAAAGAGGAAAGAGTTATTTGGCATAACCAACGGGTATATATTCAAATAATCTTCTTCGACAAGTTTCTAATTCCCAGCAATTCACATCAGAGCCTTGAGTGATCAGAGTCTTGATGTCTTCAGAATTTGCTGAATCAGAGTGTTGCAGCAAGTGTGCTTTAGCGTGAGATTACTCAGAGAAGAGTTTAGAGATCAGATCCTTAGTACTTGCAGCGTACAGTACTATCAGAGTCTTCTGAAAAACTATGCTTGAAACTCTTCATACAAAGTCTTCAGTCTATGCTTCAGATGCTTCTGTAACTTCTGCTTCCAATCCTTCTGTAGGCAGCGGTCAGAGTCTTCTGTAGGCAGCGTTCAGAGTCTTCTAAGAGATGCTTCTGGCGCTTCAGAGCCTTGCATAGTTCAACGTTCAGATCCATTTTTGGTTTCAGAAGAATATTAAATTTAATATCTGCAGCAAAAATACTTGAACAAATTTAGAGTATATAATTTCTTAATATAAAATTTTGTAAGTGTTATCATCAAAACCTAGAGATATAACTAAGAACCAATCTGTGTTCTAACACAAACTTCCAAAACAACTAAAGCACCATGTCAAGACATCCTGCCTGACGTCACATTAATAGCAGGAACCTATGCATACAAAACACCACAATATCAAACTCCCCTTGAATTGCATGATCAACAATTCAGATACAGAAAACACTCCCCCTGTCTCATAGAACCACATATACTCCCCCTTAAGAGAGCAGCTAGCACACTAAAAAAAGTTATGCAGAGAAAAATAAATTCTCCCAGACAAGATGTCAAGACATCAACAAAAGCAACTACTCCCCCTCAAGTAATACTCAGGGCAATAAAACATTAAGAAAACATACTAATTACTCCCCCTTTTAGCCACAAATTAGTCAAAACAACCATACATTCACCAGGAGCAACAAAAGAAAACCTCTATAGCAAATACAAAAAAAAAAAAAACAGGGCACAACAGATGTCAGCACTGCTATCTATTTTCTCATCTTTATCACCACCTCACCAGATGTCACAAGATTGTTTGGGACACGTGTACCTGCAAACAACTTATAGTGCAAAGACATAGAAGATTTACTCTTACATGCAACATCAAAGCTGACCAAAATACTAGGGTGATGACTGAGAATAACACCATTATCAGTTATTTCAACCTCAACTTACTCCTCCTCGCTCCTACCCATAAACCTATTGATAATTTTAGGAGAAAACTCCACACATTTTCCTCTGTCATAAACTTTCTTGTACTCCTTGCTCATCTTACAGTTACAATCCTTAGAAATATGTACAATGAATTTTTTCACCAGTATCCCATGATAGTCACCAACACCAGAAAAAGTATTCATTAAACCAGCATCCTCAATAAGATTCACCACTGAATGGGGAGAAGAGAAAGTAGTCTTTGCACTCCTCCACACCTGTAATTGCTATTCTCATCAAACATACAAATTCCCAATTTTCCCCTTAACTTCTCAAAATGATTTGCATCCAAATCCTTAGTAAATATGTCTTTCAGTTGCTTCTCAGTGGCCACATGCTCAAGAGTAACAATTTTATCCTCAACAAGATCCCTAATAAAATGATGACGAATTCGTGTGTGGAGTTTTCGTTGCATTTTGATCGGTTTCACTATGATTTGATCTCAAGCTTAGAATTCTCTAGTTTTCTTTGCTTATTATCATCAACAATCACTAAGGCAATCCTCCGCCTTGTAGGTTGGAATTTCTTACTCGATTTACTGTTTTCGATCATTTCTGTATGTTTGCAATGCAGATCCGATATTTTTTTGGTGTGAATTGATCATTTAATTGTTTTATTCTTGATCATTGATGAGTTAATTGATTCAAATAATGCTTAATTGTTGATTTTTGGACTTGATTTTCGTGCGCAAATGTTTCCCCTAACATATGAGTGATTGGGTAATTGATAAGTTGCTGGAAGTGCTTTGGAAAAATCATTTTTCTGTCACTGCTACAGGGTTAATCAATTAACCATTTGCTAGGCAAAATGTGTTAATTGATTAACACCTCTGTTTTAGGCAAAAAAACTGCCATTTTCAAAGGGTTAACCGATTAACCATTTATTCCTAGCAAATGGTTAACCGATTAACACTGAACTAGAATGCCATTTTTGTGGTTTTTCAAGCTTGTTTGATCTTCTTTCCTCATCTAACTTCCATGGCTTGATATGCTTGATATTTGTGGATGTTTTATGAGATGTTTAGCCTCTGTTTGAAGCATGTATGCAAACCTTGATGCTTGATTTATCGATTATGTAATTATTGACATTATATGATCATGATCATTCTTGCACCCTTTTGTCCACATTATAACATGATTAGTGATGCATGCTAATTGATGTTTGTTGATTCCTTGCAATTTCTTCTTGATTGCATTAGGTTTATTCTTCGTTTGAATGAACTTAATTTTGTATAATCATTACTTCACACGCTCACTTTGATGATCTTTTGACTCACTTGAAAGGTTATTGGCTTGTTCATTCCCTTTTGATCGGTTGATTGAAACCTTGTTTCGATTAGTTAATTTTACCTCTTTCTTCTCTCTAGTATCTTTTAGAGCCTTGTTCTCTCGATCCCTTGATGAGTTGGAAGTCTGCATAACACGTTGGAGCACTGTACAAGTTTATGCCGTTACTCTATCGGTTTTGATTCCCGCACTATACTTTGGTGCTAGAGAGGGAATAAGAGTGGAGAATTCCTACACTCATTCTGATTATCTTGGGTAGGGGACGAATGACCCTGTGCCTGGAATGATCGTCTCTATCTCTTTTCTGTAGTGTCTTCCATTTCCCGGTCGAGTCGATCCTTGATCACTTGTACCCTAATCATTTGTCCATGGATTTAACTTCTTCCTTTTAATTCAACACTCCTTTATATTTTGGCTAATCACTATTCTTTGATGCCCTAGAAGATTTATAATCATCCCTTTCTTTGGTTAATAAATTATTCTTTAGTTAAGACCAATTATTTTCTTCCCCAGCGAAGTCGCATATCCTTCTTTTGGGTTAATCACCTTCTCTTGGTTAATCACCCGTCCTTTGGTTAATTACAGTCCACCTGTTAGAACCAATATTCCTTGGGTTAATCATCTTCTCTTGGTTAATCACCCTTTTCTCAAGTTAACCACAGTCCGTCTGTTAACATACTGAATTTCGCTTGAGTTAATAACCTTCTCTTTGTTAATCACTCGTTCTTTTCGGTTAATCACAATCTATCTATTAAAACACCAAATCCCCTGTAGTTAGCAACCTTTTTTTGGTTCAAACACTCGCACCATTGGGTTAGTAACTTTGTTTTGGTTAAAATATCCTTTCCTTCAGTCAAGTACTGCTTGTTCAGTCAGTGTACCATCCTTTGGGTCACAACCTTTACTTGGTTCCACACCCGTCCTTTGGGTCACAATCTTAATTTGGTTCCACACCCATCCTTTCGGTTAACCACTGTTTATCAGTTAACAACCGAGTTCTCTAGAGAGTCAAACACCTTTCCTTGGTTCAATACGCTTATTCTGGTTCATCATAGTCCGTCTGTTGACACCAACCTTTTGCTTTCCTCATAGAGTCCTGCTCATATTTTTCTTCGGTTAATCACTTCCTGCCAGTTAATACACCGAGTCCCTTGTGAATCTTACCTTTACCTCGATTCTTGTCCCTTTATTCTCTTGGTTTCGACACCGTTCTTTTGTTTTCTCCCCAGTGGAGTCACGACTTCTCTTACGCGTCCCTCAGCAGAACCTTCCTTTTCCTTTATCTCTTGGTTTTGACACTATTCTTTTGCATCCTCAGTAGAGTCTTGCTACTTCCTTTTGCTCTTGGTTTTGACACCATTTTCATTTTCCTTTCCCTTCTCCGTCCTAGTTCACCGAAATACGTAGGCTCTGAATTCCTCGTTACATTATGAGGATACATAGGCACGAGATTGTAAAATCTTGGCGAGCCACCTTCTTCTACCTTCTCCTATCTTTCCTGGTTCCATGAACTACGAAACTATGAATTCCTCATTGCACTATGAGGATACGTAGGCACGAGGGCCCCAAACCTCCGCGAGCACTTTCTCTCTCTCTCTCTCTCTCTCTCTCTCTCTCTCTCTCTCTCTCTCTCTCTCTCTCTCTCTCTCTCTCTCTCTCTCTCTCTCTCTCTCTCTCTCTCTCTCTCTCTCTCTCTCTCTCTCTCTCTCTTCTTTTCCTTTTTCCTTTTAGCTAGTAGCCTTTAGATAGATAACCCATCTAAGCGTAGAAGCAAGCGAAATGGTTCCCGTCGAGTACGACAAATGTGTGAGGTGCCAGTACCTTCCTTTCGCATAACCGACCCCTTACCCGTTTCTCTTCCCTTTGAGTTTTATCGATATTTTCCATGTCCTTTAGGACTAAATAAAGTTCGGTGGCGACTCTATTATATCTTTGAGTGTGCGATTCACTTAGGTATAGTCCCACTAGCTTCACTTTTCACTTGATTAATGTGGCTCATTTTAGGCTCAGCCTGATATCTAGCATAAACTCCTACAACAAAAGTGATGTCTGGTATGCTAGCTGTAAGATACAATAAACTATCAATCATACTCTTGTATAAACTTTAATCCACATCAACACCTTTTTTCTTCATAGAAGGCATGATGTCTTGAACATCTTGTTTAACATCATACTTAGAGTCACTTGAGGGCACTTCCTTTATTGTCAATGACTTTTTCTTGGTAGCAGGGGCCACACTTTTACTTCATTCTTTGTCAGGTCCAATCTTAGTATTTTTCTTGGATGCCTTAGAAGGCTTGCTTGTAGACACGACAACCTTCCCCTTTTTGTTCCTCAATCTTTGAAAAATAACAGGAGCCGGTTTCTTTCCTATAAGCTCATCATCAGAATCTAGACCATCTATATTGACAATGTCAGTAAACTAATCCTTATTCAAACCAACACCCTTTTCTTTATCTTTAGCAGACATACTATTATCATCAGAGTCATCTATTTTACCACCAACAAAGTCATCTTGAACCACATTCTCATGAGATTTTTCAGGAGACTCACTCTGAAAGTTTTCTTGTGTGGTTTTAACATGATGATCAGGTTAGGCCAAGGATGTTGCGACATCCGGTACAACATCAGACTCAGGGTCATTAACTAAGATCTTAGAGAGAAACATATGAACACTTGTATCAACAATTTCATTAACAACAACACTCAAACTATATTGACTTAGAGTTTCTTCCGTTTTAGGGTTATCTAGACTCACAGTTTCAGAGGTAACGACATTTGAAACATTCAAATCAGAAGTATCAACAACACCCACAAAGGCATACCTCTTTACACCTAGGCTTCCAACCTGCATTTGCCCCATCAAGTCCATATGAAGAAGTTTTAAAACTTTGGGCGTAGTCTGATGTTGCGACATTGGGTGTGACATCTTGGTTTGCTTCCTAATTTGACACTCCCCACATATTCTTCTTTCCTTTATTCTGAGCTTAGGAATACCTCCAAAGGCCTCTTTAGACACAATTATTTTTGTGCCTTTAAGATTCAGTTGTCCAAGCTTGTGAGGCCATACCTTGACTTTATCTTTCTTGAGAACTAAGAAAGCGGAAGAGCATGTAGTTTCTTAAGGAACCCACAAATACCAATTGTCTTTAGCCCTAACTCCCTTCATCAGAACATCATTCTTCTCATTTGTAACCAAGTATTCAGACTTGGTGAAATTCACATTTAAACCTTAATCATGTAACTGACTTATACTTATCAAATTAGCAGTCATTCCTTTCACAAGGAGAACATTATCAAGACTAGAGAATCTTGTGTATGCTAGTCTTCCAACTCCTTTAATTTCACCTTTGGCACAATCACCAAAAGTGACATAACTGGTGGAATGAGACTTAATGTCCACAAGGAACTTCTTTACTCCAGTCATGTGTCTAGAACACCCACTGTCAAAGTACCAGTCTCATCTAAATGAATCCCTAAAGAAAGTATGGGTTATTAGACTAGAATTAATAACCTTAGGTTTCCACTCTTTTCTAGTTTTAGTCATCACATGATTAGTTCTAGGTTGTGTTGGATGCTTTGGGTAACCATACAATATGTAACATAATGGCTTTATATGACCATATTTACCATAATAATGACATTTCCATTGCTGAAACTTGCCTTTGGTTTGAGTTTTTTGAAGTCTGGCAGGACGTTGTTGTTAGACGATGGCTCGGATCTAGAAGGGGGGGGGGGGGGTTGAATAGATCCCAGTTAAAAATCAGTAGGCGCTTACCAATTAAAAATTGGTTTTAAAAATATTTGATTTGCAGAAGCGGCCGTGGAAAAATTAACGTCTAAAATAAACCATTATTAGAAGACCGGATATGCGTCTAGCCTTATGGAAATGATAATGAGCAAATAGATTCAACACATTAGTCACACTATCAATTGATTTTACCACTAATTAGTAGGACTAGTTCCAATGCTACACAATGCCAACCAAAATATGTAAACAATACAAGTGAATTTTGGTGTAGGCAATTTATCAAACACTTGGTGTGCGAGACACTCCAAGTGAGTTTTAACTTGAGTAAGTAACTCTAGATTCCTTGTACAATATATTATTGTACTAGAGTTCAAAATAGTGATAAGAACTTACTCAATCCAATACTAATTTAGATAGAATTTCTTATACTAAAATTACTCATATTTAAAGCAAAAATGAAGGTGCAGAAAATTAAAGGAGACAAAGATTTGTTGAGGCAGTTTCCCCGTCGTCCTCGCTTTGGGGTATGTCTTCCCTCTATTCTAATAATAGAATTGAGCTCAATATAATAGATATCACCTGTAGAGTTGAAATATTTATACAAGGATAGACAAGCAAAATATACAAACAAGCTCTCTTAATGTTGATGATGCTTTCTCTCCTTGTTCCTTGATTCGAGTCGAATCAAGTTCTTCGATCGTTGTGAGTAGACCCCCGATTCCAGCCTCTTTGTTGAATAACCTTCCGTTCTTCAAACCCTCGACCCGGATGATATCAAGCACACAAAAATCGAACCCGGAACTCTCTTTTACACTTCACTGATTCCCGCTACTAGATTGACGAAACCTTCCGCTTCTCAATCACCTTCGCTCAGCTGAAAGTTGGTAGAGACAATCCGTACCAAAAATCCCCAAATTCTCCGAATCTTGGAGGATAAAACCTTCAAGGTTTTATTCAAGAAAAACCTGCCACAAGCTCAACCCGAACCAGATTCCCAACCGACGGCTTCAGACCTTATCACCTTGAACAAAACACAAAGCACACCAAGAATTGTTGTGTATAATTGTTGTGTTGTGAACTGTTGAGGATGAAGATGAAGATATTTGATGGCACCTATTTCACTTTTCTTGTTCTTGTACAATTGACTCAAAATTTCAATTGTTGTTGAGAAATGAACATAAAACATCTATATATAGTAACCAACAAGCCAACAAACTTAACAGCTTTTCACCCAAAGTGGAAAGTCTTCAGCAACAGCATACACGAGCGAAAGGTCGAACATAGCAGGACTATGCGTCGACGCATAGCCTGTAGATTTAGGAAAATTGAAATGTCTTCAAAGTATGCATCGATCATAGGTCGGCGTGCGCCGACCCGTGGGTTTTTACACTGATCCATGCGTCGACCATGCGTCGACCTATGGTCGACTCAAACCCTGCAAATCTGCAAAAATACATATTTTTGTGGTTTTTATGCATCTAGTCATAATCACTGGTCTCCCATATATATTGAATTTAATATGACAAGTTAGATGGATATAAGAAGGATATGAGAGGTGAAATATTGCATCTATTGTAGAGGTAGAATCGAGAAAACCAATTCATTCATGATCGCGTTTTGTTATCATTGAAACTCAAGTATGTATGCTATATGAGGGTTTGCTCTCACATACTCCCCCTTCTGATGATGACAAAATACGCGAAGCCAACGAGAGCAATGTGCAATATTAATAACACAACCCCCCCTTGCTTTTGCAATTCTACACAAAAAAAACTGAAGTGATCTTCTTGGCTTGGCTTTAGCACAATCCAACTCTCTTCTCCCCCTTTGACAATATCAAAAAGAGAAAGAGATAGGTTAAGAATGATATGTTCAACTCAAAAATGCTCAACAGGTAATAACTAGCATCAACCAATATCCACACAAAATACTGTCAATGAAAAGAGAAAGCAACGGATAATCATATTATAGATTAAGAGATAGAGTACAATTAGAACCTCAAAATGACATAACAATCAAAAACCAAACATTTGACATCAGTACAAAGTAAGAAACAGAATAACAAAATAACAACACAGATATTAAGAAAATGGAAACACAATCTAATGTCCTCGTCCCCTCCCAGAGAAATGTGGATTGCGGTATGGATCGGCCATGTCAGTAAACGACTCCACAACACTAGTCAAATACCGCATGCTGCGAGTTATGGCTGTTTCCTGAACTTCATTTGATGCAGTTAGAGCCTCAAACCTTGCATCCATCCTTGTTGAAAAGGAATTTAACCTTTCATTTTGCGTCTAGAGCTCTCTTTGAATTTGACCAAACCACTCGTCTTGAGTCCTCATAAAAGTTTGCTGGTCCAATTGCATAAACTGCAACATGGTGAGAATTTCAGAAGTATTTGACTGTGGAGGAGATGGAAGTGCTTCAGAACCACCTTGATACAGCTGATAATAATGTCTCAATGTGGTCCATCCAGTGTATTTCCATTCACCCCAACCTTGATTATTAGTTTCTTCTTCAGCTGAAGTGTTGTATTGAGCCCAATCGTCATTGGTATACGCATCAGTATCCATTTGTTGGTGAGTTTCATGTTCCTCATGTGCTTGTTCTTCTTCTGCCTCTTCATCTTCCTCTTCTTCTCCTTCTTCACTTTCTTCATTTTCGTCATTGTCATCAGATTCTACAACATTTCTATGAGTAGTTGCCTTGCTAACAAATTTGTACCGTCTTTGATCTTCGGACCAGAAGTAACCCATCATTGAAAGCGTTTTCTGACCAAACTCTTTGTCTGAGGTAATTAAAATGTATTGAAAGGTTGGAAAAACCAAGTCAGCACTAGTGAGAATCTCTTGGATAAATGAACCATAAGCTAGAGCGGTCCCCCTGCCGGAATCTCTTAAAGCAAATATCCTACTAGCAATGTAGTAGGGCCAGTTGATTTTGATTATATTTTTCAGAAGATACATGATATGAACTTCTGCTTGCTCGAAGCGAGAAAGGCCTCCTTTATTGGGCCGTAGGATGCGCGCCGCGATACATTGTAAAATCCTGTCACCTGTTTTCAATTTTCCTGCAGTGACTGTTCTTGAGAACGCATCACTCGCCACAATGTGCGGTGGATATGGCCGTTTCAACATTGAATTTAACGCAGTTTTGAAATCATAACCAACCATAGTACGATTATCAGTCACCTCATATAATGGTTTATCACCATCATGATCCAAATTAAAGTATGTTCTCCAAACAACAGAATTTAAGCTAACCTTTGTAATGCCAATTTAAGAGTGAAACAGAGGGCCCTAGAATTTATCGTGGATGCATGTGTAGAAGACACACACAAGATCTTTACTGTACTTGACATTACATTCCAAGAAATTGTTAATCCCTTGAAAATCTAGCAGAGAGATGATGTCGGTGAGATGCATGTGTTCTGCAGTGAGTCGATAATACACATGTTGCTTGACTACCCCTCTTTTACCAAAATATGTGTTAAAAATGTCGATGAGTGGAGGTGGAACCAATGACACAACAATAACCAGAATAGAGGCAGAGGATAATGCTCTTGATGTTCTCTTACCGGTAATTCTTCGAGAGGCCATGGAAAGTGGTTTGTAGGAGATGATAGAATGAGGTTGGTTGATAGTGTAAAGCAAGAGTTTTTAGACAATGTTTGAGTGAGTTGAGAGAATGAGCTTTGCCCCTTTTAATAGATGCAATTTAGGGTTTTGGGAAGAGGAGAGGACAAGAAACATTAGGCATAAGGTATGTGCAATTTACAATGTATTTGACTAAATGCAGAACCAATGAGAAGACCAATTTGAATGCAAAGGAAGTATGAATGTTTTTAACAAAAAAAATTTGAGTTTTCGCGCGATTTGTCGACCATTCCTCTGCATGCGTCGACGCATACTGTTTTAATTTTGAAAAATACAAAAATTATAAGTGTGCGTCGACCGTTGCCCTGTTATGGTCGACTCGTACAGGCAAAATTTGCAGATTTTCATTTTATGCACATATGAGCAGACAATTGATGCATAAATACAATGCCACACAACAATAAGCAACCAGACAGGTATGATACATAGAGAATGTCATATTGATAATATTTATCATGTGATACAACTTTTAAACACGAGACGTTTGAGAGAGAGAGAGAGAGAGAGAGAGAGAGAGAGAGAGAGAGAGAGAGAGAGAGAGAGAGAGAGAGAGAGAGAGAGAGAGAGAGAGAGAGAGAGAGAGAGAAAGAAGAGGAACAACATCACCTTGATACCAAGGATAGCTTGATGAACTATACAATTGTACTTATAACAACCTTGACTTGTTAGATGTACGAGAATATAATCATAAATGAATAAACTGATGAACAAGTAATATTATGACACACAATTTGAAATATCGAGAATGCCAAGTTCTCGTCGGATATGAAAGAAAGGTTCAGTGGCTAGCGACTTTGTGAAAATGTCTGCTAGTTGGTTTTTAGTATCAACATGTTCAAAAATAACATCCCCTTTCTCTACATGATCCCTAAGTGGAAAGTCTTCAGCAACAACATAAACGAGCGAATGGTCGACCATAGCAGGATTATGTGTCGACGCATAGCCTGCAGATTTAGGCAAATTGAAATGTCTTCACAGTATGCGTCGACCCTAGGTCGGCATGCGCCGACCCGTGGGTTTTTACACTGATCCATGCACCGACCATGCGTCGACCTGTGGTCGACTCAAACCCTGCAAATCTACAAAAATACATATTTTTGTGGTTTTTATGCATCTAGTCATAATCACTGGTCTCCCATATATATTGAATTTAATATGACAAGTTAGATGGATATAAGAAGGATATGAGAGGTGAAATATTGCATTTGTTATAGAGGTAGAGGCGAGAAAACCGACTCATTCATGATCGCGTTTTGTTATCATTGAAACTCAAGTATGTATGCTATATGAGGGTTTTTCCTCACAGTTGTAACATTTGGTCAAACATTATGAGCTTACCTTTTACTTCAGCAGGAACAAACTTTGTCACAAGGGTTTTTCTTTGATTATTTAAGGACTGACAATTAAACCCTATACCAGTAAACATTTTACCTGGTTTCCCGAATTGAAGAATCTCATCCAACACATCAGATCCATTCTTCAACATTCTTACAGATTTGGTCATGTTTTTAAGTTTAGAATTCAATAGGATTACCTCATCTTGAAGACCAGAGACAATAGATAAAAGTTTATCTTTTTCATCCTATAGTTGAGCTATAAGACTCTTCTGATTTTCTTCTATCTTACAAACCTCTTCAATTTCAGTGTTGTAGTATGCTTAGCAGTTTCACCATCACGTTCACTTTCAGAATCATCATCAGACAAGCCCTTATTTTGTTTCTTGAGGTACATAGGGAATTCTGATCTAACGTGACCAAAAACCTCACATTCATGACACTGAGTACCTTTTCCTTTATTTTGTTTCTCCTTTGTTTTTACTTTTCTCTGAAAATTATTGTTCTTCCTGATGTCGAATAACATATCCTCGACATCTGGTCTTAACTTCCTATTCATAATCTTCAATAACTTATTGAATTGCCTCGTAAGAAGCACAATAGAATCAGAAAACCCTTCATCAGTCTCCATGTCACATTGAACCTCTTCATCATTAGAGTTGGAGACAAAAGCTATGCTTTTGTTCTTTTTTTCAAATCTGATAGTGGGCAGCTGAAGTCTAGATATTTTTACCTTAGATGTGTCTTTATGAGTGGTTTTGAGAATTTCCCAAGCATCTTTTCCCACAATACGGGTATTTATTAGTCTGAACATGTTTTTGTCAACCCCATTGAATAAGGCATTCAAATCTTTGGAGTTTCCTAGAGCAGTTTCATCTTTTTCCTTAGACTAGTCCTCTTATGGCTTCAAATTTTCCTTCCCATCTTTATCCTTAAGAAAAAGATGTTCCCAACCCTTAATGATAACTTTCTAGGTTTTCCTATCCATAAATTTTAGGAAAGCCACCATACGTGCCTTCCAAAAGTCATAGTTGGTGCAATCTAAGACGCGGGGGGGGGGGGGGGGGGGGGTCTGTTAAAATTTTCTCCTCCTTCCTTATCCATAGTTCCAGAGAATATCTCCCTGGAGCTTAGCCAAAACAGAACAGGCTGACTACTCTGATGCCAATTGAAATTCTAGCACTAAGTGGACATATGTCGTATATGATGCCAGAAAATCAGGATGTCAAATGCAATGTCAAGACATCACATTAGTAGATTTAACAATGAACAATTTAAACAAAATTGCAGGAAGTAAAAAACACAAGGAATTTGGTAACCCAGTTCGGTGCAACCTCATCTACATTTGGAGGCATCCAAGACAGGAAGGAAATCTATTATAATAGTATTAGTTTGAAGCCACAACAAACAAACTCCGGTTTACAAGCCTCTCACCTAATCACTACCCGTGCTATTTTTACCTAGAAACTCCTAGATATGAGACCCCTCTCACTTCTCACCAGTCACACAACAGTGACAAAATAAAAAAACAAAGAATACTGGAAGTCTCACTTTTAAAGACACAAAAATCCACTCTTTTCTTAAAAGCTTAGGAGTGATTACAACTCAAAACTCAATCCAGTTCAAGTACCTAAGGGGTACATGAATGGCTCACAAATGCACAAACAACACAATCCAACTCAGATGTCAAAAGACATAAGAAAGGATCACAAATAACAAAGAACATACTAAACTCTAAAATCTCCTTGCACACACACGACTTAGTTGCATATTTTAGGTTTAGAAACTCCCTTAAATAACCTTCTAAAAATTTGGACTTGATGAGCAAAATCAGGCTAAATTAAATAGAATATCCATAATATTTTGGAAAATAATATATTATTAAATTCATTAATATTCTGAAAATAATATATTATTAAATGCAAATCCATAATATGTTATTTCCTAAAGATCAGGTTCAAATTAAATATTCTGCAAGAACAAATCAAATCAAATCTCATCAAATATCATATTTCCTTAAATGTCTCAAAGTCTTTTTTTATGAAATACACACACTTATGGCATGGAGAGAAGTTCCAAAATTACCTTCCTTGGATTGTGACATTGAATGGACTAAAGCAATAAAGAATCTCACAATTTAAATAACAAATCTCCCAAACCCTAATCTTCTGGTATAACTTGTCATGACCACATGTCCCGACATCGTGCTGATTCTGATGTCGGACCAACTTGTCAAGACATCTGACTCAACATCTTGCTGTGAACTTTTTTAACAAAGTTGCTGCCAATCCAAAACCATAGAACTTACAACAGATGTCATCTATTTCGAGTGTAAGGAGCCATACCATTAGAGAAACGAATTTCCCAATCCAAATATAGAAAAGCCTAAGAAAAATTTCTTCAAAGATAAGAAGAAGGTTTTGATAGCTACGTGGGACGACTTTGAGTCTTCAGAAGATGATTCTGAAGAAGGGAAAGCCAACGTGACACTGATGGCAAGCTCAAAAGCATCTGACTCTGGATCAAAATCAGAGACATGATCAAAATCAGACTCTAATCAGGTATTCTCTAACTTAAATCATTTTAAAATAGAGTTATGTCTTACTAAAATTCTTGAAAAGTATCATAGGTTTTAGAAAAGGTACAAGGATTTGAAACAAATTCAAGTAGATAACTCTAAAGCCCATAATGTTATAAAGAAAGAAAAATCAATTATGAAAGAGCAGATATGTAATCTTGGGATACATAACTCTGCCTTTAAAAGCAAACGTAAAGAACTTGAAACAAAGATTATTTTAGAAGCTTTTATGGACTCTGATATGTCATTAAGAATATGACATGTCTTTTAAAAAGTTTCTTGCGCAAAACATAGGCAGAAAAAAATTGGCTTTTATGATCTATGGAAAGAGAGGTATTGGTTATGTGCCACCTAAGAAGTCTAGGGTCAAACCTTATTCAAAACAAAAGAAAATTAGACCAAAAGCTATGTACTCTCATTTCAGTCATGGACATACACGCATGATGATTATTCTGCACAGAAACCATGGGTTAAAAAGATATGGGCACCCAAAAAGAAATGGGTACCCAAAAAGACATGGGTACCTAAAGACAAAATAGTCTATGTTGCAGACATGCTTAGGTTCTAAGTTGAGATACCAATCTTGGTAACTGAACTTTGGATGCTCACGTCACATGACGGGAAGAAGACATATGTTCCAATATCTTGAACTTAAGCTTGAACCCTTCGTTGGTTTCGAAGGCAATTAGAAGGGTAAGATAACTATCTCTGAAGCGTTGGTAATGACTCTCTCTCTCTCTCTCTCCCTCTCTCTCTTTCCCTCTCTCTCTCTCTCTCTCTCTCTCTCTCTATCTCTCTCTTCTATTACTAATGTTTTATAAGTTGAAGGATTAAAGCATAACCTTTCGTCTATAAGTCAATTAAGTGATAATGGTTATAATATTATCTTTAATCAAAAGTCATACAAGGATGTTAGTCAAAAGGATGAAGTTGTACTCTTCAATGGCAAAAGGAAAAACCAAATTTACAAAATTAGAATTTCAGATTTAGAAAGTCAAAATGTTAAATGGCTCATGTATGTGAACGAAGAGCAATGAATTAGGAATATACGGTTAGAGCATGTTAACATGAGAAGAATATCAAAGCTAAATAAGCTGAACTTAGTCAGAGGCATTCCAAATCTGAAGTTTGCTTCAGATCCTCTTTTTGAGGCATGCCATAAAGACAAGATTCCAAAAAGTTATTTCATAGCTAAAAATGTTATTTCAACCTCTAGGCCTTTGGATCTTTTGCACATTGATTTATTTGGGCCAATAAAAACAAACTCTATCAATGGAAAAAAGTATGAATTAGTCATCATGGATGACTACAGTAAATGAACCTGGGTAAAGTTCCTAAAATACAAGGATGAGTCGCATTTTATGTTTGCTACTCTTTCTGCTCCAAAGTGCAAAATTAAAAAGATTTTAAAATTGTCAAAGTCAGAAGTGATCATGGTGAGGAATTTGAAAACAAAAACTTTGAAAAAATTTATGATGAAAATATAATTTCCCATGATTTCTATTACCCTAGAACTCCTTAATAAAATGGAGTTGTAGATAGGAAAAATCGCACGTTGCATGAAATTTCCAGAACCATGATAAATAAAACTAATATTTCAAAGCACTTATGGGAAGAAACATTCAACACAACATGTTACATTCAGAACATAATCTCAATAAGACCTATTATGGGTAAGACTCCGTATGAATTATGGAAGAACAAAAAGCTTAACATTTCATATTTTCATCCATTTGATTGTTCATGTTTTATTTTAAATACTAAAGAGAACTTGGACAAGTTTGATTTTGAAGCACAAAAAATGTATCATGTTAGGATGCTCTGAACTCTGAAAAGGCTATAGAGTGTACAACACTGAAACACAAATTTTTGAGGAATCAAGTCACGTTAAGTTTGATGATAAATTTAACTCTAAAAGCGCTCAATGCAAAATTGCTCAATTAGAATCAGAAGCCGATGACATACAAGCGCCTATGAGGAAACGTAGACGTAGATCTTCACATCCTTAGGAATTGATTCTGCGAGATAGGACATAAGCCATTTGAACTAGATCCTCATTAAAACCATATGAAGAAATGCTTCTGGGTTTGGTGTCCATTACAAAACCTATTTCCATTGATGAAGCACTTCTGGACACATATTAGATTCTGGAAATGCAAGATGAATTAAATCAATTATCCAAAAATAATGTATGGGATCTTGTGCCAGGACCCAAGAGAATTCATGTTATTGAAACTAAATGGGTTTTCAGAAATAAGCTGAATGAGAAAGGAGAATTGGTAAGGAACAAAACAAGATTGGTTGCATAAGGCTATAGTCATAAAGAAGGAATTGACTATACTAAAACCTTTGCACCAGTGGCCAAGTTAGAATATATTTGTCTCCTAATTTCTTTTGCAGTAAATTATAACATTATTTTATATCAAATGGATGTTAAGAGTGCACTTCTGAATGGTTGCACATCAACCTTCTGGTTTTGAAAATCATAAAAACTCTGATTTTGTTTATAAACTTAAAAAAATATTTGTATGGTCTAAAACAAGTTCCTAGAGCATGATATGAAAGACTAAGCAATTTTCTTTTGAAAAATGATTTTACAAGAGGGAAGGTTGCTATAACTTTGTTTTGCAAATCATTCAAAAAAATATTTTAATACTGCAAGTTTACAATGATGATATTATTTTTGGCTATGCTAATGCTACTCTTTGTAAGGAATTTTCTAAGTCTATGCAGGAAGAGTTTGAGATGAGTCTGATGGGAAAATTAAAGTTTTTTCTCGAGATTCAAATTAACTAAAGTTCAGAAGGAACATACATCCATTAGAACAAGTACACAGGGGAACTTCTGAAGAAGTTTGACTTGTCAGAGTGCAAACCGACAAAGACTCCAATGCATCCAATGTGCATTCTGGAGAAAGATAAAAGCAAACATGTAGAACAAAAGGTATACACAAGTATTATTGGTTCTTTCTTATACTTGACCACTTATAGGTCTGACATTTTATTCAAGGCATGCTTATGTGCTAGATTCTAATTAGATCCTAGAGAATCCCACTTAACAATTGTTAAGATGATCTTTAGATATCTAAAAGGTACTACTAACCTTGACTTGATTTATAGAAAATCCAAAGAGTACAAGTTAGTAGGTTATTGCGATGCTGACTATGATAGGGACAAACTAGAAAGAAAGAGCACTAGTGGAAACTGTAAGTTTCTTGGTGATCTTTTTATTTCATGGTCCAGCAAGAGCAACAATCTCAAAAGGATGCCACCATGACTGAAGGCATTCCTAAGATCTCGTTATCTACTCCGATGGCTGAGTTGGAAGTTTTTTGTGAATCCATTGTAGATTTTAACAACTTGAACACAATGGGTTTGATCTCTCCGATGATGTTATTGCTCAAGGATGGGAAGTTTTTTTCAACCGTTTGAAAGGTACGATGTATCTTGCACTGGTAAAGGATTTCTAGATACATACAACGACTATAGACATCTAGATCTCCTCATATGTTATGGTAAAGAAGTTTCAAATCTCAGAAAAATCCATTGCCAAGCTATTAAATCATGATGGATCTGGGTAGCGTTGTTTCCAAATTTTATGCAAAGGGGAAAAATGAATGAACTGATTGCTACTATCTTCAAGTAAGTGTCGTACCCTAAACTTTTCCCGCTTGTTTTTATCATCTTTTATTTTTAGCATTTAAAAAAATTAATAGAATTAAAAGTGTAAGTCAATTCAGTAGGTAGTTAGACAAGGATGTCAAGTGTTAGGGCGTGGGTTCGAACCCCATTGCATTTCTTTTGTGAAATTATTTTTATTAAAAGGTCAAAAGTCAACAAAAAGTAAACATTTGACTTTTTAGAATATTTGAATATTATTTTCGATTTTTAATTAGGTATTTTTTTTTTAAAAAAAAATATTATTTTTCATATTTATTCCTGTTACTAAAAAATACAAAAAAGAACCACACAAGATTTTAATTCTATTTTCATGGCACCTTAGGGAACAAGTAAGAGTCTTGGAATTTTTTGGTGTAATATTTTTTAATTTGGCAAAGAATCAAATAAAATATGTAGATTGATTTTGATCTTGTTAGTTTCTTGTTTACATTTGATTATATTTCCCTTTTCATTTAACCTAATTATCCCTATAAATATACAAAATTCTCACAAAGAAATGGAAGAGAAAAAAATGCAGTAACAAAATCATAGATAATCCTCCACCATCACTCAAACTACACCAATTTTCGACCTTCATCCCTAACTTCAAACCACAACACAAAAATTCAACCAATAAACCAAACCTTCATCTTACTTCATCATTACCAGAAAACCTTCACACCATAACCACCTTCCACCATAATCATTATCCTACAATAAACAATATCAACCTCACCATTCCTTTTCTTCTCATAACAAAAACAAATTCAAACAACAATCCACCACTCAAATCCTAAACCAAAACCTCAATCTCACTTTTCTCATGTCATGAATCTTCAATCAATTTTTTTCTTATTATTACTTTATCATTAAAATTATCTTGTTTTTTCTTCATCTTATTATTATTATTATTATTATTATTATTATTATTATTATTATTATTATTATTATTATTATTATTGTTATTATTGTTTTTTTTATATTATTATTGTTATTATTGTTACTATTGTTATTATTATTATTATTATTATTATTATTATTATTATTTTCTATTTTTATTTTTTATCATTATTATTATTATTATTATTATTATTTTCTATTTTTATTTTTTATCATTATTATTTTTCTATTTTTATTTTTTATCATTATTGTTTTTTTTCTACATGTTTTGTCATTGATATTTTTTGTTCTTATAATTACTATTATCTTGTTTTTTTTCTTTTCATTCTTCTTCTTCTTCTTAAACACTTATGATAATCAGGTGAACTTTTATTATCATGCTAATTAGATTTCGTATTGGTAATAACCATGCACTGAAACACTTATGATAACTAGGCGAACTTTTATTATCATGCTAATTATTTTTCTAGACAATCAATTTTTTTTTTCCAATTTCAATCTCAAGGGGAGTTTACAAACATCACTCTGAAGAAGGTAAGAATGATTTTGACAGTGTAAAACTCAGGTGGAGCTTACAAACCTAACTAATGTTTTAAAAATTTGATTATTCAAGTAAAATATGTTCATTAAAATACGTGGATTTGTCATCTTAAAAAATAAGAAGATTGTTGGAACAATTTTGTACTCTAATTATTTTGTTAAGTGCACAAATCACAGAAAATCAATTATGACTCTGAAGAAATTAACTCTGGACAAACCAGACTTTAAACCCTAGACGCACTCTGAACCAAAGGAAGAAACAAATGCACGTTTTAAATGACAGTCAATCATCTGAATCAAGTCAAAAATTCTGAAAGAAACTATTTAAAAAGACTCTGATAAAGACTCTAATAATTCAAAGCCTTTGAAGTCTCAGGACTCTAGACTTTATAGACTCTGAAGTCTCATTTTACCAGATTCTGAAGACAGGATTTAAACTCTATTCAAGCTTCATCAACTTTAATGCGAAGCCTTTGACTAGAAGTTAGTGACTGAAAGAAGAATATGATGAAAAAGTAAAATCAATACAAAATAAAATATCCTTTCAACTACCTTGAAAATCAAGAAAAAAGACTGTACTATTGTACCAACATAGGTTTCTCTTGTCTCATCCCCTCACCCACTCTATGCTGCAAGTGCCACTCTACTATAGTACTATCAAGAACCTTCGTACAACTATGATATTAAGGATCTTCTAATTCCACCCTCCAATGGATCTATTCATCATCTATATAAAGAGGTCTTGGAAGTTTGGAAAAGATTGGACATTATAAGAGAAAGAAAAAAAGAAGTGTTTTACGCTAAGAAAAATATCACGTTCATACTCTTAGAACATTTTCTTGAATATATTAAGTGTAATATCTATTTTTAATTTGTGTATTTGCTTATTTTAGAAGCAAGTTTATAAACACAATCTTATATTCTTAACCTTTGGTTAAATACCTTGAGAGATTAGGTTATAGTCAAGATTCTTAAGAAGTCTTAGACAAATTATTTTTGAGTTTGTAATAAAGTCTTTGATTAGTGGATTAAGTCCTTTTTGAAAATGAAAAATCACTCTGGTGGATGGACTAGACGTAGCTTAGTTAACAATGAACAATGATAAAAACATATATGATTTTATATTTTTATATTTATCTTTGTTGAATATTTGCTGTTTGTGTTCTTGGTTAGCGAAAAAGTGTTAATCTTGAAACCCAATTTAACCCAACATTTCTTGTGTTTCTTGAACCTTTAACCTTTGATTAAAGACCTAATCAATGGTAAAATTATCAAAATAGATATTAGAACAAATATCCAAGATTATCACCCCAACTGCACTCAACTCAATCTCTGCCATACCAACGTTAACAACAGACTTATCAAAACAAGCAACAACCATCACAATAATACTACCAACCATCTTACCAAAGACAACAACAAAGGTATCAAAATGATAACCATCAATTACAATTCCAAGAAAATAATTAACAACCTAATCTAACAAGAAATACTTATAATTTAGACAAGAACTTAAAACAGTTCATACAATCATCACATGAAAATTTCAAGAATCTTCAGCTGACTCAATCAACAAATATCAAGATCATTAAAGTATCTATCGAAAGTTAAGAGACAAAAATTGAGTAATTTTCAAAATAATTTTTGGAAAAATATGAAATTTCTCCTAGGGAATCCATATCTGTTTAAGGTGTTTTTTTGGTTGTTCTTATGTTTATTATTTTAGTAATTGAGTCCCTTATAATAAGCCCTATTGCACATCTCCTCTAAATGTTTATTTTTTCATGCATAACAAGTTTTAGTGCATAAAAGAGGCATTTGACTAAAAGTCAATACAAATTGGTTCGGACATTAAGTTTGTGACTGAGATAAAGAATTTTTGACATGCATGATTCGAACCATGCAAGATTTTGATTTTAATCATGAAGTTTTTCATTTCCCAAAAATTTGGTTTAGGAAACGTGATTTGAACCACGAGAATGCTTGATTTGAATCATGAGCAAGATTGTAAAATTGGAATTTCATTTTGAGAAACGTGGTTTGTATTATAGGTTGGCTTAATTTGAATCATGGGCGAACCTTTTTTTTTCCACATCAATCCTATAAACCTAATTCGAACTATGATTGAGTGTGATTCGAATCACATGACTAGAATCCTGATTTGAACCATTGAACAAAATTTTGAGTTCATCATGTACTTGATTCACTTCATTCTCTCACTAGTTTTGTTTTAGTCATAAGTCTCTGAATCAAATCAAATGGTCACTTTTCACTATTATTGTATGCCCAATCTCTAGAACATATACAAAATCTTTATCTCTCTAATTTTCATATATATGAACTTAATCATTCATTCATAGATTCAATTTGTTGAGTGAAACTTTGATTTGTGTGATATTTTCTAAAAACTCCATCTTCTACCTAAAACTCAAAACATAATTGGTGATTATTAGAGTTACTCAACTCTAGAAGAGAGTGTGAGTTTTTATTGTGATGTAATTCATTAAAGATACTAATGATTTTGTGAATACTTTCAAGATAGAAATAAGTTTTGTGGATTTATTTGAGAGATTTCTATTAATAGAAAATAAGAAGTCTTCTCCAAAGAGGATTTTGGAGTTTCTTGCATTTGTCATTAGGTCAAATACTCGAGCAAGGTAAATCCTGGTAGAATAGAGTGAAGATTATTGCAAAATGAGAGCTTGGGATGCTTGAGATATGTGAAGGTGAATTAGCTCAAGATCATGGATCTTGGAGTGTTTAGAAGTCTTCTGATCTGTGCATAGTTGAAGAAGAAACAATAATTAATCTATGTATATTAATGGTTATTTTTAAGTATTTCAACATTTTGTTTTGCTTATCATCTATACAAAAGGACATTGTAAACTTCATAATGGAAGACTACAACAAAATTCTTATGGTTTACCACTAGAGACTAAATTAAGTGCAAGTGATGACGAAACATTGAACTAGTATAAATCTCGATGTACTATCTCTCGTACTCTTTATATTTATTTTCTTATTAGATCATGCATGATAGTTTTATCATTTTTTTTGTAGTTTACATGCTGTTAGGTTTATTTACTGTTCATAGAAATTTATTGTTTAAGTGTAGGTATGTTTAGATCTAATATTGTAAATTTGTCTTTCTACTGATTATACTGAAGCATTGTAACCTTATAATGTTTAATACACTATGCCAAAAAAGACCTTTAGCAGTACTTTTTTTGGCCTTTAGCAGTGCTGCCTAAAGTAGCGTTGCTAAAGGTAAAGGCAACGCTTTTTTTATGGAAAAAACACTGCTATAGGCCTACTTTTAGCATCACTTTTCCAGAAAAGCGCTCTCTATTCCCCCACCTTTAGTAGCGCTTTTGAAAAGCACTGCCTAAAGTGTATTTGTTGAATACTTTTTAGCAGCGCTTTTGTAAAAAGCGCTCTCTATTCCCCCCATATAGCAGCGCTTTTGAAAAGCGCTGCCTATTCCCCTCCCATATAGCAGCGCTTTTGGAAAGCGCTGCCTATTTCCCCCCTTTAGCAATACTTTTCTTAAGAAAAGCGCTTCCTATTCCCCCCCTTTAGCAACGCTTTTTAAAGCGCCGTCTTTCCCCTCCCTTTCCCCCCTGTAGCAGAGCTTTTTGGAGTGCTCTCTATACCCCCCTTTAACAACAAAAGCATTAACATATATACAAAATTGACTTACAAAATTATTTCACCACCACCACCACCAACAACAACATCAACAACATCAAGAACATCAACAACATCAACACTAACAACATCAACAACAACATTCTTGTTACAACATCAAGAAGAACAACAACAACATTAACATATACATTTACATCAAGAACAAAAAAACTTCATTATTAACTTTAATATTGACATATACATTTACATCAAGAACCAAAAAAATTCAATATTAACTTCATTAAAATAAGTTCTCAAGCCACACTATGAATTGTAAAAGTAACATTTTAAAAAAACATCAATACCTTGAAAATGGTGGAATGGCCGGACAGAAAAAGGTGGCGGCGGACGGAGGGACTATGATAGTCGGCGGAAACGACGAAGACGACGGACCGGTCAGATGGACGGAGGCGGTACGGTGCAACGGACGTAAGTGGTCGATGAAGGGTGTAGGGTTTATCGCGAGTGGGAACGAAAGAGTTTAAACTTTGACCGCTTCTGTTTCTGAAAATTCCGAGTTTTATTAAATTTATGATACTTAAACATATAGCAGCGCTTTATAAAAGCGCTCTCTAAGGTCTGCTTAGGCAGGACCTATAGCAGTGCTTTTATAAAAGCGCTTTCTTTTGTACCCCATTTAACAGCGCTTTACAAAAAGCACTTTCTTTTACTGCCACCTTTAGCAGCGCTTTTAGAAAGCGCTTTCGTAGGTTACCCATATAACAGCGCTTTTGAAGGTCACCCATTTAGCAGCGTTTTTTATAAAGCGCTTTCTTTTGTAATACAAAACTGTAACCTTTAGCAACGCTTTTCTAAAAGCGATGTCTAAAGTCATCTCTTTTTTTTCTTTTTTTTCCTTACTCTTTAGCAGCGCTTTTACAGAAAGTGTTGTCTTTTCTGCGCTGCCAAAAATCATTTTTGGCGTAGTGAATAGTTAATCCATAAGATTAAAATTACTCTATTTGAATTTAAGTAGATTAAATCTTACATTGTTAGTAGATAATCCGTCATTGATTTGCAATTCCTTAAGGTTTATATTGTGTGTTTATCCAAATGCGCAACCTCTATAAATACTTTTCAAACTTTGCTTCCCATCCTTACTCTATTTTCAAAAAATGTTTTTAAGACAAGAAAAATCTATTCAACCCCTTTCTAGAACATTCTTTGCCTATATTAAATTAATAAGTGGTGTCATGAACTTGTATTTTTATCAAGTCCCGCGACTGTAAATGTTCAAAAATATTGATAAGGACGACCATAAGGGTGCGTATAATAGATCTCTTATATCCATGGGAGAGAATTACACATTTTGAAAAGATTGCATATGCGTGCATGTTATGTTGTCCGATAAATTGCTTTGGGTTGTTATTGAGGACATTCATTTTATCCCCCTCAAGTACCGTAGATGATACTTTTTAAGAAAGACTAAAAGGATTGGAATGATGAAGAAACTAAAAAAGTATCTTACAATCTAAAAGCGAATATACTGATATCCGCCTTGAGAGCCGATGCATATTTTTGATTTCACATTGTAAAACATATAAAACAATGTGGGATTTTATTCAGGTTTTTCATGAGGGAACTGGATATGGTTCTATGTGTTATGCATATAATATCGTTAAATGGTTTTGATGATGACATTTGTTAAATGGTGGTGTTGATGACAACCGTTAAATGGTGTTGATGATGATATTTGTCAAACTATTGTTTTGATTACAATAATTAAATGGTTTTGATCATAATAACTTTTTCAAAGATTTTTGATGAAGGCATATGAACAAGAAAGAAGTATCACAAACCTCATCAGTCAAATATGTTCGAGAATCTCTCACACTTAACTCTTACATCTCTTAAATATGGACTTTAATCTTTCACTTCTCTTCATAATTTTGAAACATAAGAAAAATAATAAAAGTCTACCTAAGAGTATGGGGATTTAGAAATCCTCCTAAACTGACAAAATTAGTAGGTATATAGTTACCCAATTCTTATGGGAACATCCTCTAAAATACCTACGAGATATTTAACTTATAACATATCTGTAAGTTGCATAGAGATGTTGGTGGGTTTCATATCATCAAGGTTTAGCTTTTTACACATAAATAAGGGCATTAGGCGCATCAGACTAACGCTAACCATTAGATCACACAATGCTCTCTAGAAGCTCATGATACCTATCTCAAAGGGAATTGAAAAACTCTCTAGATATTTGAGCTTAGATGGGAACTTACTTTGAATCAACATACTAAATCATTGCTACTGCCTCATTATCTTCGAAAGGATCTCTTTTAAAAACTTAACAGAGATTGACATTTAGGATAGAGCCTCGGTGAAAGACACATATACTTTAAACTACTTTAAACTAAAGCTCTCATGTGTTACCAGTTATTTTAATCTTTTATAAAAGATATTCAAACACTTGTTTTGATCATTAGTTCGATTATATAATATTATGTAAATGTATACTTAGACAAATGAAATTTTCACTAAGATAAATTAAATACTCTCCACATGTAGCAAAAGGAAATATAGAAAACTTTATATTAAACCTATCATTGGAACCCTCACATTCTTGAGAAATAAAACTACTCCTACATAACTATAAAAACAACAAAGAAAATAAACTTAAACATAATAAGAACAAAAACTATAATTATAAAACCATGATATTACTAGAAAACCAAAGTTTCAATGCAAGAATACAGCACAAGAGAGAACTACTATCTTGAGTTGTACAAGTAATGTTTTTCTGAGCCATTTTCATGTTCAATTCATGGTAAAGTTACACATAAAGCTCATTAAATTTTGGTAGGTGAAAATAACTGTAGAAAATAAAAAAACTGACAGTTACGTAATGCTAACAAGAAGTGTCATTTACAATACTGTTTGCCTTTGAATTCCTCTGAGGCAAAGATCCTGTAACCATCTAACACATGAATCAACTTATCTTTAAATTATCAGATAAGATTTGGTGAAATTGAAGGCATATTTTAATGCAACACATAGAAAGGATTTTCAAGTGTTAATATATATGTTCCCTTAAATGGAATTGGCCGACATATCACTGTCAGAATTCTCGATATCTATGATGCATATTACACATGGATATTTTAAATGAACTTTCTACATACATTACTATGCGGAAGCCAATCCATCATGGTAATGGCATATTTGAACCAACAATTTCTCTATCAGTTAAGGGTGGTGATAGACGTACCTTGTATGGTGTGTCTGGGCTTGTTCCCCAACTATGATTTAGATTTTGTAAGTATTATAAATTATATATTTAGATAAATAGAATTTTTAATACAAAAATAGTTTTTGATTTTGAATATGCTTCTTCGGATTTACCAAACACACATTTTAGGTCAATTTTGAGTCATGTTTTAGGAGTGTAGTTTTTTTAATTCAAAGATGCATCTCTATCACTTGTCTGTAGATGCATCTCCGCATCACACTGAAACAAAAAACTAAAAAGTTGTATTTTAACAAAAATAAAATTACCATTCGTAAAATAAAATCAGACATCATATTTCAATATTCAAGTGGACGCTTCAACATCTTCACAATATCTTCAATCGATCTTGAAATCGCGGCTTCCACATGGATCATAACTTTTGTTTTGAATCGGAAAAATGTATTCCACATAGCCCTTACATCTGCATTCGTCTTGAGCTCATTCTTGCCTTTGTTGTTAATTGACGGTGAACGGTACTCGATTTTCACAATTATTCGGTTATCTCCATAAGGTAGGAGTTCTGGACTTTATATTGCAGATCTGCAAAAGAGGTGTACTCATTGATCTTAACTTTTCTGCAGAGTGTTGCGATGAAAAAGAAGACCTTTGTGACATACCCGATGATATTCATTTGCGACATTTGCGACATTTTATGTTTTTATGAAATTAAAAAACATGAGCCTATATTATAGAAGTTGTAGACAAATGTACCTCAAAATTCTATCTTGTATCAGTGGAGGTTTCAGAGATGCATATCTGATACCAACCTATTGTCTTATTCTGGAGATGCATCTCAGGAGCCTCCCCTAAACCAGACAAAAAACAAAACATGTGTGTTTTTTTTGGCAGATGAACAATTTTTTTTTGCAAACGTCAAAATATATTGAAATATTAGAAATTGTATATATTACATGATAACGTGAAAATGTATCGTATATTCCGACCCGATTCACATGCTATTTAGTGTCTTTTTATTATGTTATCATAGTATTATGTCGTGTTTTGTTTACATTTTAGGTACTTATCAAATATAGAGTGTCCATGCGAGAAAACTAGAAAAAGAGGAAGAAAAGAAAGTTTTTGGCAGAATTTACTAGTTTCTGGTGTATGACGTTCACCATCAGCTCACGGTGTTCGCCATGCACCTCTGCCACATCATAAGTAACTTAAGCCCATGGCGTCTGCCATGGACTCATGGCGTTCGCCATGATTTTGCAGAATCAGCAGATCATGAAAAACAAACTGGACTCATTATCCTCCACTTTCCTACATTCTCTCAACAGTTTCTACACGTTTGGAAACAGTTTTGCAGCATTGAACCACTATATAAGAATATTTTTTCTTAGTTTTGAGTATCGAAGTTTATGCGCGAAAGCTCTGTCAATTTAGTTTTAGACAAATATTTACTTTCAAAGGGATAATCTCTTACATTGAGAGGTTATTACACCATTAGTTTTAGGTTTTGTTACTGTACTCTTGGATCGCAATCTTGCCGGAATTATTGAAGTTTATTGTGTTTCCATTCCAAACATTTGAAGTATTCCGAATTTAATTCAGGTTTTTACAGGTTTTTATATCATTATTTTATATTTACGTTTATCATATTTTAGTTTATTCATCATGTTATGCTTAATTTCAATTTCTATGAATTTTATGTTTAAGTCTCGAAAAATGTTCGGCTACATCTCTTTGAGTCCGGTATGTGAGGACCGTCGTTCCGACGGGACTCGGTAATCAAATTGGCGTTAACTTTTCAAAAATTTCTCTTCTGCCTTTACTTTTCAATCTTAATTCAAATTGTTTTACACACAAGTGAAAACAAATAAAGGTTCGACCCGATAACGGGAGAGTGCGAGGATTGAACTAGATAGTGAAAATTGAACATTGATCCTAAATACAGTAAAAGCGCTTTAGGTATCAATTAGGACTTATTTAGTTTTCAAAAAAATACTTTTTGATTGAAATGGGAGAGCGAGAGCAAAATCTCATAGTTAGAGAGTGTAGCTTTAATCAATAGCGTGAGTGTGAGATGGAGTTTTTAAACTAGTATTTTCCATTAAAAGCAATTTAACCGTAAACTAATGCCAATGAATTACAGAGTCCTCAAGGTGCACGAAATCCATATTCCGGTCTCTCTTGTCTGATATATTTCTTAATTATTATTTTAGTTTCTCCAAATCCAAATATTCATTAGCCTTATCTTTACACAATATAAATAGATAACAGTAGATTCATTATTAGTTCATGTGGGTTCAATATCTTTTAAAACTATGCAATAGATTGTATACTTGTAGTTAGATAATCCGATAGACTCATAAAGTCACGATCAAGTTTTTGGCGTCGTTGTCGGGGACTAATTTAGTCAATATTATGATTCCATTGTTGTGCAGTATAAACTAAGGCAACAAATTTTCCCTTAAATCATCGATTGTATGCCAAACACTCACTCACAAGGCTAAGAGTTAGAGTAATCGATTGATGATGTCAAGTGTTTTTATTAATCTAAGACAACGAATTAAAATATAATCTTCCTGATCTAGATATCCCAAAACCAGAACCGGAACCACAACTAGTTATGGCTGAAAATCAAAATCGTCCTCTAAAGGAATATGCTGCTTCATCATAGGATGAGCCACACAATAGCATTGCAGCCCCTGCCATCAACTGAAACGATTTTGAGTTGAAACCTTCATTGTTACAAGCCGTACAACAAAACCAGTTCTTTGGTAGTCCTACAGAAGATCCGAATCTTCACTTATCTGTGTTTGTGCAGTACGCAGACACAGTGAAAGCAAATGATGTTAACCCCAAAGTCATAAGACTACGTCTTTTTCCTTAAGAGATAGAGCTAAATCTTGGCACCAGTCTTTACCATCAAGCTCGATCACTATATGGGATGAGTTAAAGAAAGTCTTCTTAGCAAGATACTTTCCACCTAGCAAGACTACTATGCTAAGAACCTAAATCAATAGATTTAGGCAGAAATACAATGAATCTCTTTTCGAAGCTTGGGAGAGATACAAGGATATATTGAGGCTTTGCCCACATCATGGATTTTAACCATGGCTGCTTATCCATACTTTCTACAATGATTTGCTGTACAACACCAAATTAAACATAGACGTTGCAGTTGCCGGCGCTCGAATGGACAAACCCTATGAAGATGCCTATCAACTTATTGAAAACATGGCACAAAATCACTTCCAATGGGGAGGTGAGTGGACTCCTACAGAGAAACTACCAGTGAAGTGAAAAATGTACAAAGTTAATGGCATAGACCACATCAATGATAAAGTAGATGCACTTACTCAAAATAGTGAGAGTATGACCGTAACTCCAGCAGCTACTGTAGATGCTGTGACACCTAGCTGCGAGCTATGTGTAACCCATAGGCACAACACCCCTGAATGTCATTTGTTGGCTGGAATTCCAACTGACCAAGTAAATAATGCCCAAGGAAACCCGTACTCAAACACTTATAACCTTGGCTGGAGAAACCATCCTAATTTTTTCTATAAGAGCAACAATGCTTTGTTTGCTCCGAACCCAACACCAATTGTTCCTTCAGGTTATAAAAAAAAGCCCCCACTTCTCCTTAAGCACCTAGGAAGTCCAATATTGAACTAATGTTGGAGACCATTATCGCATCCAAAACCCAACAAAACAAAGACGTTTCCAACCAACACCTTCATGAGTAAACTAATGAAGCAATTGTCGAGTAAGGTTGACACAATGGCTACCCACAACAAAATGTTAGAAACCCAAATTTCTCAAGTGGCCCAACAAGAAGCAGCAACAGTAGCCCCAACTGAAGTATTTTCTAGCCAACGACAACCTAACCCGAAAGGTCATGCTAATGCTATCACACTGCAAAGTGGGACATAGTTAGACGGGCAGTGGATCCTAGAATCCAATATCCACCCATGTATCAAAATTCTGGAAAAGAAGCTGAAAAAGGTAACAAACAATGACCAACGAGAAAAATCAACTGATAACGGACATGAAGACAAAGACAAAGAGGCAGTAGAGAAAGAAAAACCATACGTGCCTCCACCACCGTATAAAACACACATTCCTTATCCTCAAAGACTTGCTAAGTCTAAAAACGAAGGATAATTTAAGAAATTTGTAGAACTTCTGAAACAACTAAACATTATAATACCTTTCACAGAAGCCATTACCCAAATTCCTTCATATGCTAAGTTCTTTAAGGAGATCCTATCTAATAAGAAAAGTTTTGAGGATAATGAAACAACGACACTCACTGCTGAGTGTAGCACTATAATTCAAAACAACATGCTTTCGAAGTTAAGAGATCCAAGCAATTTTTCTGTACCATGTGTAATAGGAAAGTTTGTCATAGACAAAACACTTTACCACTTAGGATCCAGTGTTATTTTAATGCCCCTTTTCATCTGCGAAAACTCAAATTAGGAGAATTAAAACCATAGAGAATGTCTCTCCAACTAGCCAACCGTTCTGTTAAATTTTACGTAGGTATGCTAGAGAATGTTCTCGTCCGAATAGGTCAATTCTACATTCTCACCGACTTTATAATTATAGACATTAAGGAGGATTCTAACATTCTAATAATTTTAGAAAAACCCTTTTTGGCCATTGCTAGCGCCATCATAGATGTGAAGAAAGGAAAGCTAACCTTTGAGGTTGGTGAAGAAAAAGTTGAATTTATTTTGGCACAATTCCTAAAGGTACCAACTATAGATGACTCTTGTTGTTCCTTAGACATCATTGACGAATGCGTAAGAGAAATGGAGATGGACCACCTAAGTATACTGAAGTAATAAAGATTCCAACACCTCTTATATTTGAAGATGATGAATTGCGAGAGCCATATGTGGATGATAGTCTAAGTGAATGTCTTACACTTACTACAAATCCCATGCCTTTCCCAAAGAAACCTTCTATAAAATTCAAAACACAACCCAAAAATATTAGGTATAAATTCCTTGATGAAAAGCTTGAATGCCCAGTAATAGTAAACACAGACTTAAGACAGATAGAAATCGAGAAATTATTCCATGTCTTAAGGAAATATCCAACTGCTCTAGGCTATAGCATCTCATACTTAAAAAGAATTGTGAGGGCAAAGCCTCATATATAAGATGTGCTCGTTTTGATGATGTCAAAACTTAGCTCCATAGAAGAATCGACTTTGGGCGTTATCACCATGGTTGCATTTGCATATCTTGCTTCTCATGATTCGTTACTCGCATAAAAAATCTCGGTTATTGCATATAGATTGTCAAAATGTGTGTCACATGAGTTAGACTTCATTGGTGTCATGTGCCATATCATAGATGCCCGACTCTTTATAAGCAAGCGATCTATTCAACCCCTTTCTAGATCCGCGCCATCGTCTAACAAGTGGTATCAGGAGCACCGGTTCACTTCATGCTTCAAGTATAACTTGGTAGAAAATGACTAACAAACCTAAAGGGACTTATAATAGAGCACCTGTTTTTAATGGAGAAAAGTATAGTTACTGGAAAGACTGTATGCATGTGCATATAAATTCCATTGACAGGAAGGTGTGGAATGTTATTCTAGACGATCCCATGGAAATAACCATGACTGATGAGAATAACATGATTGTGCCTAAGCCTGAAGCACAATGGAATGAGGATGACGAGAAGAAATATAATTACGATTGGAAAGCCAAAAATATTCGGATCTCCTCTTTGGGAGTTGACGAATATTATAGGGGTTCTCATTGTTTAACGGCAAAAGCTATGTGGGACTCATTGCAAGTTTCCCATGAGGGAACCAATAATGTTAAGCTAGCGAGAATCAATACGTTAACGCAAGATTTTGATCTCTTTCACATGGAAAAATGGGAAACCATTGCGGACATACAAAAGAGATTCACTTGTCTCATCAATAGACTATACTAACTAGGTAGGCCAGTTGCCAATGATGTTGCTACTAACAAAATATTGAGATGTCTTAACATGGAATGGCAACCAAAAGTAACCGCCATTAAAGAAGCTAATGATCTCACGATTTTGGATCTCACATCATTGTTTGGAAAGCTGCAAGAGCATGAACAAGTGCTTCTTAGTCTAGAGTAATATAAAAGGAAGGAAAAGAAGGAGAAGACGAAAAATATTGAAAAGAAGTCTATCGCTCTCAAGACTTCTTGTGTTAAGTCCCAAACAAAAGAGCATAGTGATTACACCATGAGTGATGACGAAGATGGTGACAAGAGTGAGGATATGGGGCTGTTTGTAAAGCGATACAATCGCTATGTCAAAAAGAAAGGTATCCAACATTTTGAGAAAAATCTTGTCAACTTTCGAAAACAATCAAGATACTTGAGAAATGACGACAATAAAGGAAACAAGACAAAAGGGTCGTGTTATAATTACGGAAAGACCAGACACTACAAACCGGATTGTCCCTTGAAGAAAAATGACAAAGAAAAGGAAACAAGTAGGTTACATAAGAAGAAACCTAAGTCAAGGAGAGTGTATATTGCTTGGGAAAGCGATAGTGAATCATTCGAGGATGACATCTCTAGTGACAAAGACGAATTCGTCAATCTTTGTCTTTCCGCCCATCAAAAGAACAAAAAGAAAAAGGTACAACATCTTGAGACTACCGAGAGAAGATGGATTCTCGATAGTGGCTGCTCAAGACACATGACAAGAGACATATCTCTCTTCATTGACTTTGTGGCAAAGAAGAAGGGATTTATAACCTATGGAGACAATAATCGTGGTGCAATACTTGGAAAAAGTAGTGTAGGTAATATCTCTTCCACTACTATCTCTGACGTGTTGCTAGTCGAGGGCCTTAAACATAATCTCATTAGCATTAGCCAATTATGCGACAAAGGACACAAAGTATCATTTTCAAAAGATTGTTTCCTAATTGAGCATAATGATAAAATGAAGGATGTGTTTAATGGTCTAAGAGTAAACAATGTCTATGTGTTGGATTTGAATGAAGTATCATTGACTAGCGATAAATGTCTCATGACAATGAGTGAGGACTCATGGTTATGGCATAGACGTTTAGCGCATGTCAATTTTGACTTGATAAACAAGGTAGTTTCAAAAGATCTAGTCATAGGCTTGCCCAAAATCAAGTTCACCAAGGATCACTTATGTGATGCTTGCCAAATGGGAAAGCAAACAAGGATCTCTTTTAAATCTAAAAATATTGTTTCAACTACGAGACCTCTTGAGCTTCTCCATATGGATCTATTTGGGCCATCTAGAATTAAAAGCCTAGGTGGTAACTATTATGGTTTTGTAATAGTCGATGACTTTTTGAGATTTTATTGGACTATCTTCTTGGCTAGCAAGAGTGATACATTCGCAGCCTTTGAAAAATTTGCTAAGCTTTCTCAAAATAAATTAAACACAAACATCATATCAATTAGAAGTGATCATGGAGGTGAGTTTGAGAATTATCTGTTTGAGGAATATTGTGGTAGACACGGAATTGATCATAACTTCTCTGCTCCGTGAATCCCTCAATAAAATGGGGTTGTGGAGCGCAAAAATTGCATTTTGGAAGAGTTAGGGAGAACTATGATCAACGAAAGTGCATTACCTAAGTATTTTTGGGTTGACGCCATAAGTACGACATGTTATGTATTGAATAGGGTGCTCATTCGCCCTATTCTAAACAAAACACCGTATGAACTTTTAAAAGGGCGCAAGCCAAATGTGTCTCACCTACATGTCTTCGGTTGTAAGTGTTTCGTGTTAAATAATGGAAAAGAAAGTTTAGGTAAATTTGATTCCAAGGCCGATGAAGGTATCTTTCTCGGATACTCTCAGTCAAGTAAATCCTATAGAATATACAATAAGAGATTACTTACCATCAAAGAGTCTGTTCACGTAACATTTGATGAATCTTATCCGAGAAATGTTGGAAAAGGTAGTTTTGTTCATGGTGCAGGTGTATCTTCGGAAGACATACTCAAAAGTGCTGAGCTGGGAATTAATCAACCTGACCTAGCCAAAATTAAGGAGGAAAAAGATGACCGTCATGAAAAAATTGAGGTAGTTCATCCATCTAAAAAAGATGATCTTCCTCCATCTTGGAAGTATTCCAAAGACCATCCCATTGAAAATATCCTCGGTGATATATCAAAGGGGGTGACGACTCGATCAAAGATAAGTAATTTCTGTTATCATTTTGTTTTCGTTTCTCAAGTAGAACCTAAAAACCCAAAAGAAGCTTTACTCGATGAACATTGGTTCTTATCTATGCAAGAGGAACTTAACCAGTTCAAGAGAAATGAGGTTTGGGACCTTGTCCCCCTTCCGCGAGGTCATAGAGTAATTGGCACTCGATGGGCGTTTAGGAATAAACTGGACGAAAATAGAGTAATAACTCACAACAAGGCGCATTTAGTCGCGCAAGGGTATAACCAAGAGGAAGGCATCGACTATGAGGAGACTTATGCGCCGGTTTCCCGACTCGAGGCGATACACCTTTTACTTGCCTTCGCTTGTGCGAAAAATTTTAAGCTATTTCAAATGGATGTGAAAAGTGCATTCCTTAACGGCTATATAAATGAAGAAGTTTATGTTGCCCAACCTCCGGGTTTTGAATCCCATGAATATCCTGATCATGTTTACAAGTTAAAACGTGTCTTGTATGGACTCAAGCAATCCCCTAGGGCTTGGTATGAACGTCTAAGCAAGTTTCTACTTGAGCAAGGGTATTCAAGAGGTAAGGTCGACACAACCCTCTTCATTAAGCGTCAAGGAAAACACTTAATTTTGGTGCAAATTTATGTTGATGATATCATTTTTGGATCAACTAACATGAATCTCGTAAGGGAGTTTTCTAATCTAATTCAGGGAGAATTCGAGATGAGTATGATAGAGGGGCTCACATATTTTCTCGGATTACAAATCAAGCAGCTTGAGGAAGGTACCTTTGTGAGCCAGACGAAATATTGTCTTAAACTTCTCAAGCGGTTTGATATGGCAAACTCCAAAGCTATCGATACACCAACGCCAACATGTGCGAATCTATGTCGAGATGAAAGCGGTAAGGATGTAGAGCTGAAAAAGTATCGAGGTATGATCAGATCTCTCCTCTATCTTACTGCCTCTAGACCCGACATTATGTTTAGTGTATGTATGTGCGCTAGGTATCAATATTCTCCTATGGAATCCCATCTAAAAGCAGTTAAGTGCATACTTAGATACCTTTCGGGTACTCCAAAGTATGGGCTATGGTATTCTAAGGGAAAAGATTGTTCCTTGGTTAGATTCTCCGATTCTGACTTTGCAGGGTGCAAATCAGATAGGAAAAGTACTAGTGGGACGTGTCACTTATTTTCAAACTCTTTGGTAAGTTGGCATAGCAAAAAGCATGTATTTGTTGCTTTGTCAACCGCTGAAGTGGAATACGTCGCAGCCGGCAGTTGTTGAGCTCATGTCCTATGGCTTAAGCAACAATTGCTCGACTTTAATCTCAAACTAGACCGTATTCCAATTTTCTGTGCAACACGAGTGCCATTAATCTTACCAAGAATCCTGTGCTGCATTCACGCACCAAACATATCGAAATTCGGCACCACTTCCTTAGGGATCACGTGGAGAAAGGCGATGTGCTTTTTGAGCATGTTGATACTAAAAATCAACTAGCTAATATTTTTACAAAACCTCTTGCTACTGAGCCTTTCTTTCATATCCGACGGGAACTAGGTGTTCTTGATATTTCGGATCGTGTTTAGTCAAATTTCTCACACATTATATATGTCAATGTCTATATGTACTTTGTTCATCTAATATCTAACAATTGAAGATGTTAAAAGTCACATGTGTGTGCATCTTACTATATTTGGAGTTGACATAATATCCTTCCTTAACTAACATCTCTCTCAATATTCATGTTCACAAAATGTATCAAATTATGTGCTATGTTTGTCGCATATATCGTGTCGTATGTATTTTACTCCATTGAATGCTTAAAATATGCTTTGGCTTTGTATCTATGTGTTTATATATATGCCTATGAGTATTGCGTATGTGATTCTCCTTTACTGATGTTTGGAAGTTTACGCTCCAAATCCCCTTGTCCGACGTGCGATTCTTTTATAGGGAGTTACGAGTTAATTCTCGATTAAATGTGTCTAATGTTGTTTTGGAAAGAATTCGAAATTGTCTTGAATATATTTGATCTTTCCATAATGAAATTTGTTTTCTTGTCTGATTATGTTTGGACAGGTTCATGACATTCTTTTCTTTTTCAATTCGGCATGTCTGCGGATGTTTTTGGAAGGAAAATCGTGTTATGATTCTCGTGATTATGCTTGCTTGATGATTCTTTACTTTTGACTTTGTCTTGAACAGGTTATGGATATTTTCAACGGTTATTGCCTGATGCTAGCTTTCACGGTTGATTGTGGGATTTACTAAACCGTTGTGACAAACATTCTCCACCTTTGATTCATCGAAAATGGCAGACCCAACAAATCTGCGAACAACCGCTTCCTCTTTGAATTCTGAGACCTTTGCACATCACCAATTTTTTTAGAGGGAACGTCATTAGGTCGGGGGAAAACATAGCCTTCCTTCAACATTAATATATATCAGGACTGATTCTTGATGATGCTTGCCAGCTTCAGTACTTTGCTGGTCCAATAAAGAACCAGTTCGTATGATTCCATTGTCCAAGTTTTGTCAAAAGCTTAAAAGTTGTTCTTTGTGGTTTTCCTTAGATACCTTTTTATGTAATTTTCTTGCTAAAGTTACTGCCTCTAGTGGCTCATGAAATCTCCAAGAAAAGGCAGGAGTGCTACTATGATATGAATGTGTTAAATACCAAGTATCCACCTCTTACTGTAATTCTATATGAAAAGTTCTTAATATTCATTGCGCTTCCTTTGATCATGTTTTCGTCTTGTAACGATGCTGTCATGAACAAGGGCTGCTATTGTTTGAGAACATCAACATGAAAGAAAAGTAATTGCAAGCTCTTTAGTGCCAAGAATGTAATACGTCTTTTGATTCCTCTCTGGCTCATCAACCGTGGACGAAGAAAATTAATGAAGCATTTAGACACGTGAGTTGAATATTTGTGTCAAAAACAGCAGGCGGAGGATGTTGTAATTAAAAGATGTTGTTGATCTTTTCAAACGATCTGCATTGTTCATCATGTGGTCCAATCTCTCCTCCTTTTCTTTTCTGCTAGTTGATGTGCCTTGGTGTCTTAGAACTTTAATATTTGTAATTCTTCAAAATCTTGAACTTCCATAATAAATTGAATTTTGAATTTGATTTGTAAATAACTCTTGAACACTTGTGAGTTTCAATTCTTGCATTTTGTGAAAAGCTTCAATCCTTGTACACTTTGAATCTTATAACTTAAATTTTGCCATGAAAATGACTTGAGCTTAGCATGTAAAGTCCAAATTGAATTTTTAAATGTGGAAAAAGTGTGGGAACTTTGAATGAATCTTTTGTACGATGTGAACTTTAATCTTTGAATGTTCTTAAGCTCAAAATTTTGAATCTTCTTGAATGATGACTTGTAACTTTTGGATGTGAATCGCAATGACCTTGAACATGCAAACCTTGGCGTAAATTAACCCACATGATTGGCAACATCACTTGACTTGAAATCCTGGCTCATATAACTTAAAATTTTCAATAAAGCTTGAAAACATGGTTTTCCACTTAGACCAAACATGTCTTGAAAATATTGAAATATAACTTGACAATGTATTAATCATGGCTTCAAACATCATGGCCCTTGAAATATGTCTTGAGGCATAGCTAAAACCTTATAATCATCTTAAAACAACTTGGGCCATCTTAAAACATCTTGAATCCACGAGTAGCCCTTGAAACCACATATGACTTAAAACTTGGAAGACAATCAAGAATGGATTGAGGACTAAACTTTAATCATGACCTTGTATTACTTTGGAGCCACATATGTTGTAATATTTAGACAGATGTGTTGTGATTTTGTGATTCATAGTAGGCCATTTGCGTTATAATATTTACATGGTTGTGTTGTGGTTTTGCACTATGGTCATTTATTTTATTTTTATGTAGCTTAAAACATTTAAAAAAACTTAAAATGGAGGAAACTTTTATATACTGATTTTTTTTATAGTAAAAATAAGGATTAACTAATCGAATAAACCAATCCGTATTAATCTATAAACCAATTAAACCGAACCCGATTAAATTGAAATACAATTCATTCGAAATTGAGCATAAACATTTGACCCATAACTTGGACCGATTTGATATTTTTGACCCGACTTTAACCAAACCGACCCAGTATCCAGAAAAATTTACCACGTACCCCTACAATTATTCTCCTACCCCCACACACACAAAATTTGGACCAAAATACCCTCATATAAATAGACATATCTCTTAGAACCCTTGCACTTTCCATTTACGTTGTCAAAGACTTCCGGAAAACACAAAATATACTCTCCAAACTGGAACATTTCATCAAAGACATTTGGTTTACATTTTATTCTCCGGAAAACTGCATCAAAGACATATAGTTTACATTTTATTCCCCGGAACACTTCATCAAAGACATTTGGTTCACATTTTGTCTTTGGAATAGATAAAGTAAGAGTTCCAGATTGAAATATTTTAATTTGTTCACTGGAACTCATTTTAAGAGTCTTCTGGTTTGTTAAAGTGTGTATCGGAAGACTTCTCAAATTTGTTCCGGTTCAATTTTGATTATATTCAGGAAGAGTCATGAAATGACTTCCGGTATTGTGCTTGTCGAGTTCCAGAACTCATTTGATATGTGTTCCGATATTGTTTTTTTTTTCACTTATTTTTGTTTGTTTGTTTATTTTTTCAGTGGTGCGAACACGAGGCGCTAGGACATCAGGGGGTGCTTTAGAACGGAGAACTTCATCGAGATTTGTTGATGAAAAAGAGGATATTGGTGCATCCGCATCTGCAGCACCGCCAATTAGCTATCTAGGAGGGCCTTACGATACATCTCTGTTGGTTAGATACGAGCAACATGTTTTCAGGCATTATGGTTTTGTGAGGTAAGTAAACGACATGTATTTGATATTGAATAATATTGAATTTTTAATGTTGTGTTTTATAATATTCGTACTTTTAATTGTTTTCAGAAGAGAGGCCCGAAGAAAGAGCTAAAGGTTGTTGGACATGGGCTGAAGCTTGTAGTGAGGGTTCCATAACAACTTCCAAGAAAGATGGAGAGTTGGGTTTTTAGGTCTGGTCTATCTTCACTCCAGAGAACCAGTTTGACGAAGATAGACACAAACATGGTTTCTGCATTTGTGGAGAGATGACATATAGAGACATATTCATTTCACATGCCGTTTGTTGAGATGAGAATTACTCTGGATGATGTCTCTTGTCTGCTTCACTTGCCCATCAGAAGAGTGTTCTGGCCTCCGTAACATATCACAGAAGCGACTGTTGTTGGACTTGTTGTTGATTACTTAGGAGTGTCACGGTATAGGGCGCAAGAACATGTCCGTCATTGCAAGGGTTCTTACTATAAGTTGGAGTGGTTATACGATTTATTCAAAGAGCATAAAGATGCTTCTATATGAGAATATGCAACTAGAGCGTATTTGTAATGTTGGTGGGTTCCATAATTTTTGCCGACAAGACCTTTACGCTTGTCGAGGCCCGATACATCCTACTATTTACGGACTTGGACAAATTATCAGGATATAATTGGGGAGCTGCTGCGTTGGTTACCCTTTACAGTCATCTTGGAGATGCTTCTATGTTCGGTTGCAAGCAACTTGGTGGTTATCCTACTCTCCTACAGGTATTTATTTTAATTTGGTTTATTATATTTTAATTAATTTTATTTAGTATATAAATTTCATTTTTTTATTTTATTATGTTATGAATAAATTTATTTAGTTAATTAATATTATTAATTTTGTAACAGTGTTGGATTCACGATTATTTTCCAACACTTGGAAAAGGGAAGAGAATTAGATACCAGCGTAAAATTGTGTCTCCCTTGAGCGATGAGATCATCCTATAAGCAAGGAGTCCTGAAGGTGGATGATTTGCGACCTGTTTTGGATGAGCTGACACCTGCCGACGTCATCTGGCGGCTGTTCGAGGATCATAGAGTATGGTGTCAATTTGATGAGATATGTATGTACAGGGGATGTCTGAAATGGGGTGACGTAATTGTTTTATATTTGCCTGACAGATGTATACGTCAATTTGGATACAGGCAATATATTCCACCCCACCTCCTGATACATGATGGCTGATGATATTGATGTTGAGTGGATTGGTTACCATCATAGTATCCTTACTATGATTCATTCGACAACACTGACCACCATCTCATCTGAGACAGATGATGGATATCTTGAGTGGTATTATCGTGTTTCGCATCCTCGTTTGGTACCGCCCTCTTATGATGCACCAAGAGAGGTGTCAGTTCCTCTTTACGATGCAGGACCATCTGATCCTAGTCGGGCTCGTGTTTCGACATTGATTCATCCTTATCTTCGATAGGTTGATGCCGAAGAGGATGATCCATAGTTTACTGATTTATTTGAAGCTTTTCGTATTTCTCGTTCACATTGACTTATATTTATGTTTATTTCTATGTGTTAACTTTTAGACTTATTGACTTATGTTTATGTTTATGTATTAACTTTTAGACTCACTTGACCTAGTTGGGATATGTTTATGTGTTAACTTGTAGGCTTATGTTTAGTTTTAAATCCAGTTATGTGTTATTGAAATTAAAAATGAATAACATAATTCATGATTCACGTTTTGAAATTAAAAATGAATAATATAATTCATGATTCGTGTTTTGAAATTAACAATGAATAACATAATTTATAATTCATAATGTGTTGGTAATATAGGCGTAAGTTGTTGCCAATATTGTAGACGTCTTGCAAATCCTAGCATCCAAGATGTTGTTGCTGAAGAACGAAACTTCTTCCAATCTACTGTCACTGGTGGCAATGGAAACCCTTCTTTCATGTTTACCTGAATAAAAAAATAATCAAAACGTTAAGTAAAAATAACTAAGAAATTAGGTTAGTCACATTAACTAAAAATAACTAAGTACCTGAACCCAATAATTTGTGTTTACAAAACCAATGCAGTAAAAGGATACATTTGGTGAAAATGAAGTTGTCATATGGAAGAAAGTCCAACATTCAAATCCTAAATAGACAAGTACAACATTATAATGATACACTATCAAGTAACCCATATCTGTAGAGTCAACAATTTCTGTGGTGGTTGAGGACCAAATGCCTCTATCATCAAAGATTCTCTCACTTCTGCTATCTAATCAACAAATAAATTGACATACAAACTTTATCTTTCATTATGTATTATTTCCAACCCCCAAGTCTCGACGAACCATTGGCCAACCATCTTCACCATATCCATGCAATGAAGCAATGACTCTAAATCCAAAATTACCATCTGGTACAACATTAACTACATCATCAATATATGTCCTGATGTAATTAGGAAACTGAAGAATAAACTGCTTAGATCACTGTGAAGATTGTGATAATTTCAACTTCTTCGAAGCCTGTGATGGTTGAGATTTCTTCTGTGAAGATTATGATAATTTCAACTTCTTCGAAGTCTGTGATGGTTGAGATTGCCTTTGTGAAGATTGAGATGCTTGATCAACATACTCATGATACACATGGTCCCTATAAACATCATACCCTACTGGTTTTTTTGCCTTTCTTCTTGACTCCCCCTTTGGTTTTTATTTTTTCAGGTGGTGACACAATGAAGTCATTGTGGGGAAGGCAAGTTCGAAAACCCTACTTTTTAATGCCCTTTTCCCAACAACATCTAGTGACCTAAACCTTTTCCATAACTCATCTATTGCACTACTCATATCCACCTCTGATCCATCATCTACGTCTTCCTCCAACTTAAATTCGATACTTAGTTTCCTCCAATGAACATGCACAACATCTATTGGTATCAGTATACCACCAATTCTATATCCTGTCAACTCACAAGCACAAGGTAATCCATAGGTTGTTCTAAGAGTACAACGACATATTTCCTTGTTAGTTCCAACATAATAAACTCGTGTTAACTCTTCAGCAATGCGTCTCAATGCAGCTCGAGATACTGAACCATGTAAACTATTGTAAAATGGACTTACGTGAGCGTGCTCAACTTCATAAAAACTCTTTTGAAAAGAAGCCCTAATGTTGCCCACTTGTAATTTTAAGTTGTTATTCATAGCCTCCCAACATTTGACCATGTCACCTATACTATTCTCCGACATCTACTTTAACTTCCAATGAGCAGACTCAACCCTAAAAATAATACATATTAAAAATACTTAAAAATATACAATTAAAAAATACTAAAATAAATACATAGTAAAAAAATATTAATAAAAAGATGCATACCGATTAGTTGTGATGTTACCCAAATGTAGCACTCGATTAATCCATGCTCTAACAAATCTCTGTCTATGTGGTGTCAACCATGTGTCTTTCACATAAGCAAGAAATTCATTATAATCAACACACGCCTGCTCAAGTTGTTGCAACCGTTGATCATACTCAACCTCGTCACTGGCCGAAAAAACTTCCATCCATAAGTCATCGATCTTCTTTTGCATGTCACTAACCACATATTGCTTGCATTTTGCACCAATATTTTTGTTAATGTGAAATCGGCATAGCAAATTGGTCGACCTTAGAAACACAGTTTAATTGCTTTCATCAAAGCAAGATTTCTATTTGTCACAATCACTTGTGGACACAAATCTTTCTTCACAAACAATTCTTTAAGCTTATCTAACACCCAACAAAAAGTCTCAGTTTGCTCAGACTCCATATACGCAAACGCGACAGAAAAAGTCAACTCGATTGATGTCATGGCAACAATTTCAAACAGAGGTTGCCTATATTTGTTTGTTTTGTAGGTGTTGTCCATAACTAACACAATAGAAAAATATTCAACAACTTAACTGAATCTGGATGGGCCCAAAATATATCTCTAATAACTTCAGAGTCATCTCTTTTTCTACTATAATAAACATAACCCGCATTCTTATCTCTTTTTCTATCATACTCTTACGCTTATATATTTGCGTGATCCGAGTGACATTCTCTAAATCTCGCTCTTTCAAGGAAAATAATATGTGTCTAGGTGGAACATGTCTCTGTGTCAAATCAACAACATGCTGCTTCTGATCTGTGGTCAACCTACCAACAAAGAAATGACTTTCTAATCTATTAGGTAAACCATGGTTATGCTCTCCGCATTTTACATCAACCTTCCATTAAGACCCATCTTTTGCCGGAGTCGATTTTAAGTAGATATCCACATTTTTCGTTGCACTTTGGGTACCATTATCAGTATCCTTGTGTTTCCCACCTTTATCACAACCAAATATTAATTTGTTACTTCTTTCTCTCTTGTCTGTTTCAGTATCTGAACGAGTGATAATAACAGTTACTTTACTTCGGATTCCAACCTCTTTAATCCACCTTATCACCTCTTCTCATGTACCAAATTTTTTAGTAGTTGAAAAAACATCAGAAGTATCTACACATATTTCTGGAGAAATTTTCATACCTGCACTATAAATTAAAAAAAAAAGCAAACCGGATCACTTTAGAAAAGAGTTCCGGTATGTAATTTTAATTAAATAGATATCTTCAAAAATGTGTTCTGGTAGATGTAACAAATCAGATGACTTTCAAAAAGTGTTCTGGTATAGGTTTCTAACAAACCGAAACTCTTTTGGTTAGTCTTCCGATGTATGTTTTATTGTAAACCAGAACTCTTTGTTCATGTCTTCTCAAAGAGATTGTTAACATACCAGAAGTATTAATTGAAGTCTTCCGAAAATCTTAGTTCCGTCTACTTTTCATAGGATGTCTGCCATAAATAATAAAAAATAAAAAATAAATAAAGATAAAATTGCCATTTTAAAAAATATATATGAAGTAAATTTTTTTAGTATCCATCCTAAGAAAAGATCTCACCGGGACCAAGCAATCTGATAGTGCCTTATTCCTCCCACCTAGAAACTGCTGCACGATATACCGATTGAGGAACAAGTCTAACCATCTCCATCTGGCAAATTATTGGCCACATGCCAGAATTCTCTGCAAGATTTCATTTCAAATACTGCTCTCATGACAGAACACCATAACATTGATGCAAAACACACCACAGCAATAAACTACTAGAAGCAGTAACAAGAACTAGAAATCTATGATATAAAGGCAAGACTAGACGAGTAATTACCGAATGGATACAAATCGTACGTAGCATCATGTCAAGGAAATTATGTTTCACTAACCACCATTGTCAGATTACAAAAGAAACTGGGACTGTGTATTTTTCTCATCACAAATGTTGAATTTGTAACTCTTGGATTACTAAAAAAAACTGTTTCTCTTTTCTTTCTGTTGTGTCACTTCATATTTAAACTATTTATCGATCTTTTACTAGTTTTGATATTCATAGTTTCCTTCAACTTTTGATTATATTTCATTCCAGAAAAAAATATTGACTAGAAGAGTAAATACTGAATGTATACAACATTGTAAGTACAGCATACTATCTAGGAATTATGTTTAACTAACCACCAATGTCAGATTACTGAAGAAAGTAATTACTGTTTCTTTTTTACCTCTGTAGGTACGTAAGGAAAATCAGTGTCCTCTAAATTGAGAATTTTTTTGGGAAAAGATATGTTGATATTATGTTTAACGCCTTCACATTAATGGTATGCATAAAATCTATTAGATTATCTTTTTAAAATTTAATTGCACTTTTTCTTGTTCCCCTATTTTAAAATTTGGAACTTTAATCTTTTTATTTAGGTTTTTTTAAAATTAATTTTACTCTCTTTTCAAATTTCAAGATAATTTTTAATGATATGAGTGCTACTTTGTTGACGTATTTTATATGTCCACTCACCGATAAATTATTCCAAACCATTTTATTTATTTCAAACTTATTTTAATGTGTTTTCAAAAATAGATATTTCATTTTTATTTTATAATAAAAAATTAATTTAAATTAAATTAATTCAAATTAAAATTAACTATTTTATTTTCTCCTTTTCTATTTCCCCCCACACACACACCACCACCACCCAAAAAAACAAAGAATCTTAAAATTATTTCAGCATTCATTCCATCTTCTCCAATGGCTTATCAAAGAACCCTACATTACTTATCAACTCGTGTTCGTCTTTGACTCAGGTTCCTTCGTCCACCGCAAAAAATACAGTCAATACCCACATGAAAATCACGTCACTAAGACAAAAATTACATCACAAACCAAAATTAGCGACGTGGGTAAAACACGTCGCAGGAGCACCCGTGACAACTTTTGCCACATGAATATCATGTCACTAATTAGTGACATGGAACTCACGTCGCAACATATAAAAATATTGGACTTGGTTCCCACGTGAAAACACGTCACTATATTGTGACAAGCTTTTTATGTCGCAAAGTATCAATTATGAAGCGTGTAGAGATGTCAGTCTTAGCATAGAGTGATGTGAATATCACGTCACTAATTTAGTGACATGGATCCCACATCACAAAACATAAATTTTAAAGCATATATAGTAATGTGAATATCACATCACTAATTAGTGACATAGAATTCATACCACAAACGTCTAAACTATTAAAATTTAGTGACGTGAATATCATGTCATTGATGAATTTTATTTTCAAATTTGACAGTCACATGATATTTATTTTGCAGGTTAATCATTTAATAAGAAAATGGAGGTTGAGCAAGAACAAGTAGCTGAAAGCAGCACAAAGTTGAATCTAGAGACAAATCTAAGGGTCATGTATCAAAATGGCTTTGAAAGGGCTGATGCGTCAGTAAAAACTCTCAGAAAACGCTTGAAGGAAGCTAAGGAATCTTGCGAAAGAGCGTGACATTTCTGTGAGCTAGCTTTTGTTGAAAAGAAGAAGACAAGGGAAAAACTTGAGGCTGGCATTGATGATCTCGAGGAGCAATTGAGAAGTGCCTTGATTCTAGCTGAAGAAAAACTTCAACTCAAGGAAGAAGCATTAAGAGCTTCATATGTCACTCCTAGCATGTGGAACAAAAAATGCTTAGAGTTAGAGACTGCTCAAGAAACAGCCACTCTGTGGAAGGATCGCTTCGACGCTCTGAAAAAGGATAGTTCACAATGGCTCAAGAAAGAAGCTCAACTCAACAAATTGTTGGACACTCATGTAGATTCCCTCCGGTATTATCAGCCGACTCTAGACATGTACCATGCTAAGTATAATGATCTAGTAGAGCATTGCAACCTCATGATTCGTGATATCCCATGGAGGTTGGAAAGTGCGATTCAAGACTTGGAAGGAGACAATGTCCCTCCTTCAGTCCGTCACTTCATCCAGCTCTGTGATCAGATGGTTGGAAGATTCATGTTTGAGTCGAAGAAGCTTGAAGAGCATCTCCGAAAGAAGACCTTTTAGTCGCTCAGTTCTTTCTTTTGTTGCATAAACTTTTGTATTCAGCCTATTGAAGCAATGGTTAAATCATTTGTATTAGATCTTTCCTTAAATTAATGAAAAGTTGCTCTTTGGACTTAATTGTGCATTTTTATTATTCATTCACAGTTCTATAATACCGATGATAATCACAAGGCCTCGAAAGTCTCTTGAACATCATTAGAACATTGCATATACCTGCGCATCATTCTGCATTCCCTGAAATATAACCTCACAAATTGCTTGCCCTTTTTGCAGTAGAGCAAGCTGACTTCTCGACATCCATAAATACAAGGAGTAATCAAAGAAGAATCATGGATCAACTAGAACAGAATCAAACTGCTATGAGGAAGGAGATGCAAAACATGAAGGCACAAATCATCCAGCTGATGAAGGTGATTCAGAATATGGCCAGAAGCCAAGAAGAGATGAGACAAGCATCAGAAAGAAATGCTAATCATACCCCTGCTGGCGCAGTTCCAAACACAGACGGTGCGATCACGGTTCCTGCTGGCGTGGTTCCAACCCCTGTTAGTGCAATTCCTACCCCCGTTGGTGCAGTACCTATCCCTGTTGGCACAATTCATCCATCAGTTGGTGTAGTCCGTCCTCCTGGCGGTACGCTTCCACCTCCAGTTCATTACAATGATCATGAGGATTTCTATGAGGATTCGATAGTGGATGCGTGTGGGCAAAAAAATACTGAGTTGGAAAAGAAATTCAATGCTCTGCAAGAGATAGTTAGAGCGATGCAAGGCCCTGACGTCTTAGGATTGGACGCGGCGGAAATATGCCTTGTACCAGAAGTTAAGATACCTCCAAAGTTCACTATTCCAACTTTCGAGAAGTACAAAGGTAATAGTTGTCCCAAGACCCACATAAGGTCTTATTGTAGGAAAATGTCCACTTACTCAGATGATGAGAAGCTCCTAATCCCTTTCTTCCAAGACAATCTGACTGAGGCTTCTCTAGAGTGGTATATGTAGCTCGAGCGCTCCCATGCTAAAAGCTGGAAAGAGTTGGTGGATGCTTTTGTAAACCATTATCAGTACAACATTGATATGACTCCAAACCGTACGCAACTGCAAAGTCTGACGCAAAAGCCTAATGAGTCTTTCAAAGACTTCACACAAAGGTGGAGAGGACTAGCTGTAAGAGTACAACCCCCATTGCTGGAGAGATAGCTGACCGATATCTTTATGGGGACTCTGCAAGGTCTAATTCTTGAACGTCTAAAGTCTACTACTTCCACAGTATTCTTCGAACTTGTCATGGCCGAAAAAAGATTAGAGAGCTTGATGAAAGCTAGAAAGATTCTAAATTCTAGTAGATCCTTGAGCGGGCCCAAAAAGTCGTATCAAGGATTCATTAAGAAGAAGGAAGGAGAAGCTAGTGTTGCTTCCACGGAAAGAGGGAAAACTCATCAGGGTTATCATCATGTTGCTTCTGTTACAACTCAACAATCACTTTCTATTCCCGCTAGCCAACCTGTGGCTCAACAACAAAACCGACAACAACAACCATACCAATCCCGACCAAACCAATATCAAGGCCAACAAAGACAAAGAAGGCCAGAGAGAAGATTTGATCGGATCCCATCGATGTATGCCAGACTACTTCCGTACTTGTTAAAAGGAGGTTTAGTGCAATTGAGGGAAATGAGGGACCCTCCAGCTGTCCTTCCCCCTGGTTATGATGTTAATGCATGCTGTGAATTTCATTCTGGCGCCCCAGGCCACAACATTGAAAACTACAAGACCTTGAAGTATGTCGTCCAAGACCTTATCGATTCAAAAGCGATTAACTTCACCATAAACACCCAAAATATAAAAAAAATCTGATGTCGTCTCATCATCACTCCACAAATATGATTGAGAGCTCTAGAGGGATTCAATTAATTTCAAACATTGATAAACTGAAGACACCCTTCTCCATTGTTAAAGAGTAGCTCTTGTTGAAAAATATTTATCCTGGTTGTCCATATGATTGTCACATGCATGTGAGCAATTCTCAAGAATGCACTAAACTGAAGAAAGGCATCCAATGTCTGGTTGATTAGGGTATATTGGTGGCAGAACAAACTTCGAAGGCTGAAGAAGTTGCTACTCTTGATATTCCTTTTGAGGCGTTGGAAATATCGTATGATGATGAAGGTGAATCATGGAACCCACCCAACAATTTGGCTCGTATTTAGTTAACAATTCCTTGTAATGAAGAAGATTGGGATAATATGTATGGACAGACTCATATCCCTCTACAGATTCCTTATGATGAACTATATATGCTTCCTTGTGGTCGAGATGGAAAACCTCTAAGTATACCTTATGATCCAATCAAGATACCTATGTCTCCACCCTCGTTGAATCAACTCGTCATCTCAACTCCAGCTCTGTTTCCTTACGAGAGCACGAAATTTGTTCCTTGGTTATATGACGAGGTTGTTTTTCTCAACGGACAAAAGGTTAGAGAGGAGGATATTTTAGAGGAAAAGAAGACTGTGGAAAATATTGTGGGAACTGGTGGCGTCACCAGAAGCGATAGGATTTTTGCACCAACAACATCACTCGTCAACAACAATGGCAATGCTAATAAAGACACTCGGAGACAAGGCACCATTGAACAGGGGAAGTCCTCCAAACAGAAGGTTGTCTCTAATGATGAAGCATAGGAGTTTTTAAGGATCACACACAAAAGTGATTACATAGTGATTGACCAGCTCAATCAAACCCCTTAAAAAATCTCCATGTTGTCATTGTTGATGTGTTTGAAAGCCCATCAGGAGGCATTATTGAAATTCTTGAAGGCCGCTCATGTGCCTCAAGAAATATCAGCGGTACAATTTGAAGAAGTGGTAGGGGACATAGCTTCAGGCCATATTCTGAGCTTCAATGATAGTGAATTACCCCCTGAGAGTAAGAATCACAACAAGGCCTTACACATCTCTGTGGAATGTGTAGATGTTGTGTTCTCTCGAGTTCTAGTCGATATTGGGTCGTCGCTGAATGTATTACCTAAAAGCTCGTTATGTAAGTTGTCAATTGAAGGGCTTGTGATGAAGGCAAGTCAGACTATTGTGAAGGTTTTTGAGAGAGCCAAGAGAACTGTAATTGGCGAGGTTGACCTCCCAATTAGGATTGAGCCACATACTTGTATCATTACATTTTATGTAATGGACATATATCCCGCCTACAATTGCCTTCTCGTCCGTCCATGGATCCATTCAGCTGGTGTTGTAACATCGACCCTTCATCAAAGGCTCAAGTTCATGATTAACAACCAGATGGTTATCATTGAAGGCGAAGAAGATGTTCTCGTGAGTCATCTTGCTTATTTCCTCTATGTTGAGGTAGGAGACGAAGTGCATGAGACTCCGTTCCAAGCCTTTGAAGTGATCAAAATTGAAATGATTCATGAGAAGCCGGTGTCTTCAATTGTAACCTAGAAAGATGCGAAGACAATGATAGAAGAAGGTCACCCTCGAGGATGGGGTAGAGTTTTGGAGCTGTCTGTCAACAAGAATGGAACCGGTCTGGGTTATAAGCAGAAAATGCAAGAGAAGAACGCCGCTGATAGAGGTAAAGGACTTGCAACTCCATTAGTTTTTACTAGTGGAGTCTTTCTCGATGATGGTCAAGTCACATTTCTAGAGACTGAAGATGGTAGGCATGAAGAACTGCGTATGGTGTACCCCAGAGCACCCAATCAAACATTGAACAACTAGAGTATCATTGAAATTCCCGAAGTTATTCTAGTAGACGAGTAATTCCCTATTTTTCTGTTTTTTCCCTAAAAAATCCTATGCTCTGCCCAAGGCATATGGATCATGTTATAGGGCTTTTGCTTTTAAAGCACAGACTTATCATCAATAAACGACTTTTGCATCTAATTGCGCTCCTTGTCTTTCATTTTTTACTCTTTGCACATAAAAATATTTTTTAAGAAAAGGCAATGTTTTTGTTTTCTTCTTCTTCATTTTTCATAAAATAAAAGCATGAAATCATTCATCGTGCATATCTTCCCCTGTTCCTGTTGATAACGATACTGCTATAGTCCGATATGACTTTGATAACCCAATTTACCACACTGATAAAGACTGCGAGGAAGATTGTGATCTCCTAAAAGATCTAGCTAGACTGTTAAAGCAGGAGTCAAAGGTTATTCAACTGTATCAAGAAGAGGTTGAAGTCATCAACATGGAAACCGAAGAGGATGCCAAAGAGATCAAGATAGGTGCCACTTTGGAAGCAGAGGTGAAGACAAAGTTGGTCACATTGCTGCAAGAGTATGTTGACGTGTTTTCTTGGTCTTACAAAGACATGTCTGGGCTGGATGAAGACATTATGGTGCACAAGTTACCTCTCAAAGAAAATTGTCTGCCGGTGAAGCAAAAGTTGAGGAGAACAAAGCCAGAGATGTCCTTCAAGATCAAAGAGGAGGTTCAGAAGCAGCTAGACGCTGGTTTCCTGGCAGTATCCAGCTATCCGCAATGGGTAGCAAATATTGTCCCAGTACCGAAGAAGGATGGGAAGGTGCAAATGTGTGTTGATTACAGAGACCTCAACAAAGCAAGTCCAAAATACGATTTCCTCTATCACACATTGATGTGCGAGTGGATAATACAACCCAGTTCTCTGTCTTTTCGTTCATGAATGGTTTTTTTGGCTATAATCAGATCAAAATGGTGCCAGAAGATATGGAAAAGACGACTTTCAACACCCCATGGGGAACTTTCTGCTACAAGGTTATGCCGTTTGGACTTAAGAACACACGCGCGATATATCAGTAGGCTATGATCACTCTCTTTCATGATATGATACATAAAGAGATTGAATGCTATGTAGATGATATGATTGCAAAATCCCAGACTGAGGAAGAACACCTCATTCATTTGGAAAAGCTTTTTGCAAGACTGAGAAAATTTAAACTGAGACTAAATCCCAAAAAATGCACTTTTGGTGTAAGGTCTGGCATGCTGTTGGGTTTTATTGTAAGCCAAAGGGGGATTGAAGTCGACCCAGATAAAGTCAAAGCTATCCAAGACATGTCGGCGCCTAAAACCGAAAAGGAAGTTCAAGGTTTCCTTGGGAGATTGAATTACATTGCCGGATTCACACTAGGCCCAAATGATGGACCCGAACTAGGATCGCGATGGACGCTCGTGTTCGATGGCACCGCAAATGCTAAAGACTGTGGAATTGGGGCAATCATTACTTCCCCAACTGGATTTCATCTACCATTCACTGCCAAATTGTGCTTCAAATGTACTAACAATATGGCCGAGTATGAAACATGTATCTTCGGAATTGAAGCTGAAGGTGAGAAAATACTTAGAAGGGGGGTTGAATAAGTATATAGAAAATATTATGGCAATAAAAACTCAAAGAATTTTATCCTGGTTCGTTGAACTCAACTACTCCAGTCCACTCTATCAAGAGTGATTTGCCTTTCTCCACAAGGACTTAATCCACTATTAATCAAACTAATTACAATAACAAACACTAAGAGCAATTGTTCTTAGTCTTCTCAAGAACTACTGACCACAACTGGGTCTTCTCAAGGAACTTTTACAATCAAATGTAAAACTAAACAAGTGTTTGAATGCTTCTAATAAAGCTATATCACAATTGTGATTTACACTTAAATTTAAGAACGAATGAAATAAATTCAGCAAAGAGAATAATTTGTATGAGTGTTTTTCAATGAATTTCTTTCAATAACTGTCAACTTGAGAAAGATGTTGAAGTCTTGCTTTTATAGGCACACAAGTCCAAGATGTTTGCACTTTGAAGATTGTGTACTGAAAAGAGCTGTAGCCTTTTTGTCTTCACATCACTTGACCTTTCCAAGAAGTAGAACGTTCAGAGAAATCCTTTTTGCCTGTGTTCTTGTGTCTAGCATAAAAGAGGAAAGAGTCGTTTGGCATTTATCAACGGATATAACTTTGAATTCTTCTTCAACAAGTTTCTAATTCCCAGCAATTCACATCAGAGCCTTGAGTGATCAGAGTCTTGATGTCTTCAGAAGTTGTTGTATTAGAGTATTGCAGCAAGTGTGCTTTAGCGTGAGATTACTCAGAGCAGAGTTTGGGATCAGATCCTCAATACTTGCAGCGTACAATACTATCAGAGTCTTCTGAAAAACTGTGCTTGAAACTCTTCATACAAAAGTCTTCAGACTATGCTCCAGATGCTTCTGTAGCCTCTGCTTCAAATCCTTCTGTAGGCAGCGCTCAGAGTCTTCTGTAGGCAGTGCTCAGAGTCTTCTAAGAGATGCTTCTGACGCTTCAGAGCCTTGCATAGTTCCACGTTCAGATGCATTTTTGCTTTCAGAAGAATATAAACTTTAATATCTGCAGTAAAAATACTTGAACAAATTTAGAGTATATAATTTCTTAATACAAAATTTTGTAAGTGTTATCATCAAAACATAGAGATATAACTAAGAATCAATCTGTGTTCTAACAATCTCCCCCTTTTTGATGATGACAAAAACATAAGAAATTTTGTTCAATAAAAAGATAATTATAACTCCCCCTGAGATTATGAGTCTCCCCCTGAATTGAATACTTAGAAAGAATAGAGACTTCCCTTTTTGCATGAGTATTCTTTTCAAAATCAGAGCCTGATTGTTCCAAAAGAAAGCTTGATTTGGATGAACGTTTCAGAATCAGAGCCTGATTGGTTAAAACTTGATCTGGGAAACTCAGAGTTACTTTAAAGAATATGTCAGATTTTTCATAAGTTCTGAAATACTAACAGTTCACGTTAGTTATAATTTGATATGTCTGAATTCCATTCAGGTAAAATTTATTTGAACAGTCAGACTTTCATTTTCTCCCCCTTTTTGTCATAATAAAAAAAAACTTTAAAGACAAATAAAAGGAAACAGTGAGAAAAGATACAATCAAGTAGATAAAAACATCAGATTCATTCATTCAAAAGTACTCAGATAGAACAGATAGAACATCAGATAAGAAATTCAAGTACAAGTGCACAAACATCAGAAAACATAAATCTAGGTTTGTTTGGAAACAATCATCTTCAGAAGTTGAGTGATCCCAGATGAAGACTGTTCTTTCTTTGACATCCATTTCTCCATGTTCTCATTCTTCTGATCTTGTTTAGCCATCCAGGACTTGATCTCAGATTGACCAGCTTCTAACACATCAATCTTATCTTCTAATTCTGGGTTCTCTTTCTTGATCTCAGAAGAAGTAGATGAAGCAGATTCTGATGCAGGAGCAGAGTCAATAACCATTGGAGTTGCAGAGTCTGGAGCCACAGATGCAGAAGGTTTGTCTACAGTTGTCAGAGCCAAAGGATTTTCTTCAGAAGAAGATCCTGCAAAGGTTTTTGTAGCAGATACTTCAGAAGATGAAGGTACATCCTCAAGAAGCAAAAGTGCAAATCTTTTCATGTTCCATAACATGGTTCTGGCAGTCTCAGCAAATTTGATCTTCGCATCATCAAAGCAGACACTCTTTAGATTTGAAGCAACAGTATTGAATCTGGAGATGAAGCTATTCCAAATAGCATCAGATTCATCTGCGTTCATGGTTGACAAGCATCTTTTCTTCACAGAGCCTAAATTCATCTTTATCTCTTTCATAAAATTTGCAAATGGAATATCAACATTTAGCCTTGGTTTGGGTTTGAGAAAGGCTTCCAGAGTGAATGGCTTGGGTTGAACTGGTGGAACAGGTATGGTAAATTTTGGAATGATGAAGAGAGGATGAGGGTAGGAAGGAAAAGATGGATGGTCAGATGATGAAGTAACAGTTTTGGATCTGGATAAGGTATGAATCATAAATGGTTTTACACGTGATGCAGAGGGAATGACATCAAATGTAGTGGAAGTGTAGGGAATGAAAACAAATTTATCAGACAACAGAGGTTCTGATGAAATGATATCTGGTAGTTGTTCAAATTGGGTTTGAAGTTCAGATGGAAGAGTGATTGAAGGACTGGGTTTGAATGGAGTGATTGTGTCAGATGGTTCTATTCTGGTATAAAAATGTTTAATCTTTAAACCAGAAGGAAGGGGATCAAAGGGAAGTGGTTTAAAGGATGCAACTGAAACAAACTCAAATGTCCTGGGTTTAGGTGTTGGAGTGAGTTCAGGATTGATAGCATCAGATGCAATAGGTGGATCTGGTTGTATGGGTTCATATCCTCTGAGAGAGGGGGTGAGCTAACATTTGGATGAACATCAGATTCAGATGAATCAGATGAGGTGGTTAAGTGACAGGATGTAGAAGATATGTCAAACATGATTTTGAGGGGTTGGACGTCCAGAACCTCAGAATCAGATACATTTGATTCAGTAGGTTTGGTTTGTTCTAGTTGTGGATTAGTAGGTGTGGATTTTGGTGGTTCAGATACAACTGGTTCAGATTGTATTGGTTCAGGTACAGAGGTTTGTTGAATTTCAGGTTGTTGTGTTGGAGTTTGTTCTGCTGGTTTTGTTGTTTGTGGTTCTGATTGAGGAATGTCAGATGATTGTAATGGTGTTGTGGGAACAGGATCAGATTGTATTTGTGAAGTAGGAATTGTAGGTGGTTCAGATGTTTGAGATGGAACAGGAATTGTTTGATTTTGAGTGGGAGGAGGTTCAGGTATAGAACTAACTGTTGATACATCTACTGCAATTTTAGAAATAGAAGGTGAAGATTTTTTAGTACCTCTTATCTTGATGCGTTTTGTAGGAATAAGAGGAACTTCTCCAGAAGCTTTTCTCTTAATCTGCTTCTGTGGTTTATCAGCAACTTTCTATTTCTTCTGAACAACAACTTCTTCTGCCTCTAACTATCTTCTTTTCTTCATGTTCTCCTCATAAACATCTGGAATAGGTTCTCTTGCACGTATCAGAATATCAGTAGGAACAGGTGTTCCATCTGCCTTGCACAAATCGATGTACCTAAGAATGATATCTCTAGGTTCTTCAGCACCAAAGATAGGAAAGTCTTGAACTGGAATCCTCCTCTAACTTACTTCAGCAATATTCCGCTTTTTAGGAGCAGTTGTGAGTTCATCCACAACTTTTAGTCTTTGGAGACTTTTTCCATTCAAAGGTTTTCCAACTATTGACTCAAGCTCTTCTTTAACTCCAGCTTCATGTAAAGCAACTACCAGACCATTCTCTGTCAGAATGTCTAAGATTAATCTTCCAAAAGGAATCCACGTCCTGATCTTCTAACCCTTAGTCTTAATAGATTCTCTGGATGCATTAATGTGATTCCACAGATGCATGAAGAGAATGTGTGGCAAATCCACTTTAGTACTCTGACTTAAGCAATACATGAAGTAAATCTGTTCATTGTTCACATAATCTGGAGAGTTTGTGGATTTTCTGTGGTTGATGCAGCCCAGAAAAATCTTTGCCCAGATTTTGTAATCAGGTTTTAGATCCTTGTGTCGCTACTGTGAAAATCGGCGCTGGCTAAACAGAAGAGTCACCACCGTGCGTTATTTATCCCAAAGGAGGGAAAGGAAACGCTCAAAGTAAACCTACCGCAAAGACGGGAAAGGAATGGTCATCGCAACCAAATCCTGGATTCGGGAGTCGGTTACGTAAGGGGAAGGTATTAGCACCCCTCACGTCCGTCGTATTCGACGGGATCCACGCTTGTTGGTTTGTCTAAAGGATGCAAAAACAATCTATCTACGGCTGCTAAGGCTAAACGGAAAGAAACTGACTCGATAGAGCGTCGCACTCTATGCCTACGTATTCTCAAGAGAGAAAGTCAGAGTCAACGTAGTTCGGGAAACTGCGGGGGAATGGCTCGCCGAGATATCGCATCTCGTGCCTACGTACTTCCACACAACGTGAAAGATCAGAGCTTACGTAGTTCAGGCTAACTACAGCTAGACAGGGTGTTCTCGATCACACAGGAGTGAGAGATTAAGTTGGCTTTAGAGGTACGGGGACCTACGGAACTTAAAACTACGGTCTGGTCTCAAATGCGCAAGGGTAAGAGAAAGGGAAACATCAGTCGTCAGCGGGAAAGTCTCGATCGCACGGCAGCGAGAGAACAGAGAAGTTAGTTGTTAGTGTGCTCGCTAGGATATCGCATCCTATGCCTACATATTCTCGTTCGATACGAGAAATCAGAGCAGCTGTAGTTCAGCCTACTACAGCAAACAGGAGAAACGGGTAGAAGGTAAAAGGGAGGTAGCTCGCTAGGATATCGCATCCTATGCCTACGTACTCTCGTCTGGTACGAGAGATCAGAGCAAACATAGTTCGACGGAAAAACGAGTCTCGATTGCACGGGGGCAAAAGAAGGGGTCTCGATCGCCTGAACGCGAGAGAAAAGGGGTTTCGATCGCACTGGGGCGAGAACAAAGAGGAAGCAGGCCTACGCTTAAACGGGAAGGAACTCGGGACACACACGCAAGAACCTAAGGCGTAGGAGCGAATGCGTCGCATGTCACCCAAAGGGTACCATACTAGACATCCTAGACGATTGAGAAGAAACTCCTCAACTGTCATTTCCTACGTATCTAACGATACAGCTCACAACAGTCGACGGTTGCCTGAAGACTTGAATAAGATGATGATGTTGAACGAAGCGGCTCCATTGGCTCTCGACATGCGCGCAAGCTCCATTCTAATCTTCTCCTCTCTGGATCCTTGATGAGGACGCTCGAATCAGAACCAATGTAACGCTTAGACCATCATGGTTCGACTTATGTGAGAAAATCAAACTCTCAGAGGTAGCGTATTGATATCCGTGTCAAAGACAAGATAGAGAAATGATATCGAAAATCATTCTCCAATTGAATCATGTCACACGGCCAGCCAGAAATAAAATCGAGACAAAATCAGATAGAAACGAAAATAGGAGAGAAATCCAATCACAAAATGGATATAAAAGTCTACTCCTAAAATACGGCAATTAAGGTTCAATAGAAAATATTCTAACGCAATTAAAAGAAAATGCATATGAAAATAGCATAAAACAATTCTATCTAAAATACTATAAAGAAAATAGAAAAAATCTATATTAAATCTATATTAAAAAAAATATGCATGATACTATAATCCCTAAAGCATTACAATTAAAAAACAATACGAAAATATTAAAACAAAAAAAAAATGCAGGGAGGGGGTGAGTAATTGTTACAGGGGTATGCGTTACAAAATATAACAAAGAAGTTGGGCCCATAGCCCAACAAAAAACAACCAAAATCAATGAATAACAAAAAAAACGAGGGAGGGGGTTAGTGAGCCCCGAGACAGGAGTATGTGCAAAAAACCTCGTTGGGCCTGAGGCCCAACTAACAAACACACACTTCTCTCTTCTGTAACCCTATCCATCTTAATTCCCAACTCACTGTTCATTCTCACACCCTTGTGCTGTTTCTCTCTCTCTCTCTCTCTCTCGGATTCTCTCTCTCGTAACATCTCTCTCAACTCTCTCAGTCTCTCAACCTCATCTATCACCTTCAACCAAACTTCCCTCTCGTTTCGTCAATTCTTTCTAACAAACTTATCTTCGTTTTACAACCTTCACAACAAGAAAAATAAAACCACACCATCACGATCTGGAAACAAATAATCAATTCCTTTGACGTTCTTGAAGATTCTAATCGGTGAGGAAGATTTGAGGAAGCTGAAGACGACTTGATGTTATGGCAAATTATGAAGATCTTTGAGTTGAATATTCTGGAGAATACTTGAAAGTTCTTGAAGGATCCTGACGAACACGATGAAGATCCAGGCAACAGATGACGGAGGGCGAAGATTCTTGAAACCGATTTGACGATCTTGAATCTGGATGAAGTTGCATGTTGAAGATTCTGGAGTTCTGATGAGCTTTCTGGAAAAAAAACTTGATGAATGGATGATGAAGATCCCGAATATTTTTGAGCTTCATGAACACGAAGGTTTATGGAAAACAAAAGTTGAAGGAGATGATGAAGATGTGATGAATCTTGCATCAAGATCTGGAAAATGAGGAAGAACGATAAATGTTCTTGATGATGTTGACGAACGATGATTTCTTGATGATTCATGAACGAAGATCTCTGTGATTCTGGAAAAAAGATTGTTGAAGGTATTGATGTTGATGAAGAACAACGAGATTCTTGGTGCAAATTCTGGAAAAAAAGATCGTCGAATCGTGTTGTTTCTTGAAGATCGGTGAAGATTGGTGTATGAGATTGCTGGGAAATGGATGAAGATCTTGGCGTGTTTTTGTAGTTTCCGGCGACTTAACGGTTTCAGGCGAACGGTTACGGTGGTCCGGTGAGCGTCCGACGGTGGCTGCATGGCCGGAGACAGGAGGGAGATAGTGGAATATAGATGTCAGTTGCATGCGGAGGGAGGTTGTGACGAGGACACGTGGCCTGAGGGAGGGTGAGAGAGAGACAAGTGGCAACGCATGCAGAAAGTGGAAGTGTGAGGTGGAAGAAACTCTGAGTGGAAAATGAGGTGGCAGGATCAGAAATACACGTGTGACAGTGTTTAAATAGGACACCTGGCGTTGGACCTTGACCGAGCTTTTTGAAATGGATAATGGCCCACTAACTTGACTAATGATGAATTTAATGGACTAAAACGAAAATGAAGATGAATTAATGAAGACTAATGTAAATCTGACCCTAATTAAGACGAAAATGGACATTAATAGAAACTAATTAATAAAGCTAATTCTTAACTAATCTAATCTAATGAACTCTAATAAGTTCTAAAGAAAATCTATTAAAATCAACTCAATTAAAATCTATATTCTAAAATTCTATTTAAATTCTATATTAAAACTAATAAATCTAAAAATCTATTAAACTAATATCTAATATTCTCATAGAAATCTATTAAAGGCTAAAAACTATATTGTTCTATTTAAAAAAATAAGAATCTATTACTCTAATATCCAAAAAACTCTATTTAATATTCTAGAAATAAAATCCATTAAAATCCTAGAAAACTATTAAAATCTATCAAAACTATATTAAAAGCTATTTAATAAAAGGAAACTATATTCTGAAAATGCTAATAAAACTCTATTAATCCTAAAAACAATATAAAATCTATTTAAATCTAAAAAAGACTATAAAAATCTAAAAATGCAAATAAAGGCAATTAATTCAATTAAAAGAGACCGCGAGACCAGATCGAAGTAAGCGGCAAACAACTGGACACCGAAATATCCTCAAAAACAACAGCGTAAGCTGAAAACACCGGGAAGCGCACGACTTCCCAAAAATGAAACTCCGATCACCCGAGCCGGTCTGAATCGCCTGAGATGCGGAAACAGGGCTGTGATCCCGATAAAATCAATCTGACTGAGAACATGCAATGTATGCGGTATGCAAATGCGAATGCAAAATGCGTCGAAACATAAACCAGATGTGGGAACCGGTTGGTCAAATTTTGGGGTGCAACACCTTGAACTTATTTGAAGCTTGTCCAGATGAAATCACTTCAGCATACACTTCTTCCATATCAACACGCCCAGCTGGCAGATGAGAAACTCCATCAGTTTCCTTATACCCAATGAGTTTTCTGATAAGATCTTCAGTGATTATAATCTCTTTTCCCAGAACAGAAGAGAGGATGAGCTTTGGGTAAACAGATGTGTGAATCCAAAATTCCTTCACTAAGTATGGATAAACAGGTCCAAATAATCTATCAAAATACTTTACCCAACTTTGATCATCAATAATAAAACGCAAATCAAATCCATTGTCAGCCAAAGAATCAAATTCCACCATAGATTCACATAGAACTTCAAGCTTATCAACAGGGGTTAACAAGGTTCTCTCAGGTTCCTTAAACGGGGTAGCACCCATGTTTGATGACGCAACTGTAGCCATTGATGATTGGAACTGAGCTGAGGTTGAAGATGAGGTTGCCATTGTTAAAGGTGAATAAGATTTAGATGAAGGTTTAGGGTTTTGATGAAGGCCAAAGAGAAAATAAAAATGCATATACGTGTTTGTGAAGTGAAAAGTGTGAAATGGTGTGATTTGTGGTATTTATAAAGAGAAATTAGGGCACACAAACAGACACATTCAACACATTCTCAATTAGCAATTAATGGAATTTAATGAAAAGAATAATAATCATTTCAAAACATTAATTGATTCTGACAATTGGGGGGAAAATCAAGAATTTTAACTATTCAAAAGTTACCTCAAATGTCTCTTTAATATTGTGCACGCCATCTTTTCAGATTAAGAGTGACACGTGTTTGCTTGCATGTGCTTCTGAATTCATTTGAGAAATGAAACGTTAGCCAACGTTCAGATCCTTTGAGATTGGTTAGTTCAGATACACACAAATAATAATAAATCAAGAAATCAAATAACTGACAGATGAAATACTTCAGAGTTTTAAACATTTTGCATCTGAGAAGTTTGCTTTTGATAAATATTATTCTGGAAAAAATTCCATACCAATATTTTTCAGAATAAACTTGAACCTATCTTCAACAAGGGGTTTTGTGAAAATATCAGCCCATTGATGATCTGTATCAACAAAGTCTAATTTTATAATACCCTTCTGAACATAGTCTCTGATGAAGTGATGTTTAATTTCTATATGTTTTGCCTTAGAGTGTAAAATGGGGTTTTTAGATAAGCATATAGCAGAAGTATTATCACAGAATATAGAAATATTACTCTAAAAGATTTGATAGTCTTTTAGCTGACTTTTCATCCAGAGCATCTGCGTGCTACATCCAGCAGCAGCAATATATTCTGCTTCTATAATTGATAGCGCAATTGTAGGTTGTTTCTAGATGTACCAGGAGATTAAATTTCTTCCTAGAAATTGATAACTTCCAGAAGTACTTTTTCTTTCCACTCTGTCTCCAGCGTAATCAGCATCACAGAATCCAACTAATTTAAAATCATCAGATTTTCCGTAACACAAACCGACATTAGAAGTACCTTTCAGATACCTTAGAATCCTCTTAACAGCTGTTAAGTGTGATTCTCTAGGATCTGATTGGAATCTTGCACACAAGCATACACTGAATAAAATGTCAGGTCTAGAAGCAGTTAAGTAGAGAAAAGATCCTATCATACCTCTATAGAGTTTCTGATCTACTTTCTTACTTACCTCTTCCTTACTAAGAGTGCTTGTTGGATGCATAGGAGTCTTTGCCATCTTACTATCAGTCATGTTGAACTTCTTCAGAAGCTCTTTAACATATTTGGTCTGATGAATGTAAGTGCAATCTGGAGTCTGGTTGACTTGAATTCCTAGAAAGAATCTCAATTCTCCCATCATGCTCATCTCAAATTCAGCCTGCATACATTGAGCAAACTCCTTTCCCAGCGTAACATTTGTAGATCCAAATATAATACCATCCACATATATTTGACAAATTAACAGATCTTTCTTAAATGTTTTACAGAAGAGAGTTGTGTCCACTTTGCCTCTGATAAAATTTTTCTCCAGAAGAAAGTTACTTAATCTCTCATACCAAGCACTGGGAGCTTCTTTTAAACCATAAAGAGATTTCTTAAGTTTAAAAACATGTTCTGGAAATTTTTCACTTTCAAATCCAGGAGGTTGGTGAACATAGACTTCTTCTTCTATAATTCTATTTAGAAAGGCACTCTTAACATCCATCTGATATAGAGTGATGTTATTTTGTGCAGCAAAAGAAATGAGTAAACAAATAGACTCTAACCTGGCCACAGGAGCATAAGTCTCTGTGTAATCAATTCCTTCTTGCGGGCTATAACCTTGAGCAACAAGCCTTGATTTATTTCTTTCGACTTCTTCTTTTTCATTCAACTTGTTTCTGAAGACCCATTTAGTTCCAATTATGTTAAATCCTTTTGGTCTTAGAACTAAATCCCAAACGTCATTTCTTGTGAACTAATTGAGCTCTTCTTGCATGGCAATTATCCAGTCATTGTCTTGCAGAGCTTTATCCACAGAAGTTGGTTCAATAACTGACATCAACCCAAATAATGACGCTTCAGATGATCTGAGGTAGGATCTTGTTCTTATTGGGTCATCCTTCTTTCCAATGATCACATCCTCTGGGTGAAAGGCCTTGATTCTAGAAGATGATCATCTAACATTTGATTCTTCAGAAATAATCAAGTTGTTCATTTGAGAACTAAAGGAATTGCATCTGGCGTTGCTTCTGGCTCTTTCACTTGAACCTTTTCTACCTCTGAGACTTCAGAGTCTGTGAGAATCACTTCTCTATCTGCAGAACTTTCAAATTGCTTTGGCTTTTCAATGTCAAGCTTATCATCAAATCTAACATGTATATATTCCTCCACAATCTGTGTTTCAGTATTGTATACTCTATAGCCTTTAGAGCGTTCAGAATAGCCAAGCATGAAACACTTATGTGCTTTAGAATCAAACTTGTTAAGATTCTCTTTAGTGTTCAACATATAACATATACATCCAAAATGATGAAAATAAGAAATGTTGGGCTTTCTGTTCCTCCACAATTCATAGGGAGTCTTTTCCGGAAGAGGTCTTATAGACACTCTGTTCTGAATATAACACGTTGTGTTTATTGCTTCTGCCCAAAAGTGCTTTTCCAGATTAGTCTCGATGATCATGGTTCTGGCCATTTCTTGCAGAGTTCTATTTTTCCTCTCTACAACTCCATTCTGTTGTGGAGTTCTAGGGTAGGAGAAATCATGATCAATGCCATTTTCATTAAAATATTTTTCAAAAAATTTGTTTTCAAATTTGCCACCATGATCACTTCTAACTTTAACAATTTTAAAATCTTTTTCATTCTGGACTTGTTTGCAGAAGTCAAAGAACACAAAATGTGACTCATCCTTGTGTTTTAGGAATTTCACCCATGTCCATCTGCTATAGTCATCAACAATGACTAATCCATACTTCTTGCCTCTAATGGATGCAGTTTTCACTGGTCCAAACAGATCAATGTGAAGTAATTCTAATGCTTTTGAAGTTGAGATAACATTCTTAGTTTTAAAACAAGATTTTGAAAATTTTCCTTTTTGACATGCTTCACAAAGAGCATATGAGTTGAACTTCAACTTAGGAAGTCCTTTGACCAGACTGAGTTTATTAATCTGAGATATACGTATCATATTAATATGCCCCAATCTTCTGTGCCAGACCCATTGCTCATCATTAACAGACATAAGGCATTTAACATTTTGAACCTTAAGTTCTGAAAGATTGATTTTGTAAATGTTGTTCTTCCTCTTTCCATTAAATAGGATTGAGCCATCCTTCTGACTAACAGCTTTGCAACATTTTTTATTAAAGATTATGTCATAACCATTGTCACGTAATTGACTTATGGACAATAGATTATGCTTTAATCCTTCTACAAGTAAAACATTAGATATAGAGGGAAGGTTACCATTGCCAGTAGTACGAGAGCCAATAATCTTGCCCTTCTGATTCCCTCCAAACTTCACGTCTCCTCCAGGTTTAAGCTCCAGGCTTTGGAACATAAACCTTTATCCCGTCATGTGACGTGAGCAGCCAGAGTCCAGGTACCATGACTGGTGTCTTGACTTTTCTACTAAATACATATGCAACAGGGATTATCTTATCTTTAGGTACCCAGATCTTTTTGGGTCCTTTTGGGTTAGTTGCCTTGAAAGTTTGTCTGAACTTCTGTCTTTTTACAACAGTTTTATTCTGACTGACTTTTAGCTTAAACATAGGAACATTCTGATCAGAACGTGTGTGTTTAATATCATTCAGATGACCAAACTTAAAATGAGAATATAAGGGAGTCTTCTTAATGATAAGTTTATCAACAGGCTTTGGATTTAAATCATTTCCAGAGGAAGATTCATATCCAATTCCTTTCCTGTTGTTCCTGCTAACTCCATAGATCATTGAAGCCATCTTGCTTCTATCTATGCTTTTAGCCAGAAACTTCTGAAAGCTGAAGTCATATTCTTCTAAAATATTTTTGCATTTAGACTTAGTTTCAGATTCAAAGTCTTGTTGAGCTTTTTCAAAATTGTTTTTCATTTTCAAATTGTTTTCTTTGAGCTCAGCAACTTCTGACTTTAACAGATTATTCTCAGATTCAAGATTTCATTTAAGCTTCTTGCATTTGAGCTTAATCTGGTTATAGTTTTTCAGGACTTCTGATAAAACTTTAATAAGTTCTTCCCTAGTGAGATTAGAAAGTACCTCTTCTGAGTCAGATTCAGAATCAGATTCAGATCCAGATGATCCTTCATCCTGGTCTTCTATTCCAGTCATCAATGCCATGTTGGCACATTCTTCTTCATATTCTAATGAAGATTTAGAATCATCTGAATCATCCCAGGTTGCCATCAGAACCTTCTTCTTTTTGTCAAACTTCCTTTTTGTCTTTTCTTTTAGAAGCTTTGGACATTCATTCTTGTAATGGCCAGGTTCTTTGCATTCAAAGCAAACAACCTCCTTCTTTCAAGATATTTTTGGTCCAGAGGACTCTTTGCGATGACCTGGCTTCTTGAAGTTTTTGAACTTCCTCTGTTTGTGCTTCTAGAGTCTGTTGATTCTTCTGGACAACAAGGACAATTCATCTTCTTCTTCAGAAGAAAACTCTTCAGAACTCTCTTCTAACACCTGCAATGCTTTAACATATTTGTTAGATTTTAAGGCAATTGACTTACCTTTCTTTTGAGGCTCGTCTTCCTCAAGTTCAATTTCATGGCTCCTCAGTGAGCTGATTAGTTCCTCCAATGTGATCTTGTTCAGATCCTTAGCTAGCTTCAGAGTAGTGACCATTGGTCTCCATCTGATGGGCAAGCTTCTGATGGTCTTCTTCACATGATCAGCAGTTGAATAGCCTTTGTCCAGCACTTTTAGACCAGCTGTGAGGATCTGGAATCTAGAGAACATAGTTTCTATAGATTCAGATTCTTCCATTTTGAACGCTTCATACTTCTGTATTAGCGCCAGAGCCTTGGTCTCTTTAACTTGTGAGTTTCCTTCGTGTGTCATCTTCAAAGACTCAAACAAGTCAAATGCAGTTTCTTTGTTGGTGATCTTCTCATACTCAGTATGAGATATTGCATTTAACAAGATTGTTCTAGCTTTGTGATGATTTCTGAACTCCTTCTTTTGGGCTTCAGTCATAGATTTTCTATCAATTTTCTTGCCATCCCCATCAGTGGGATGAACATACGCATCAATGACTAAGTCCCATAAATCAGCATCATAACCAAGGAAGAAACTCTTTATTCTGCCCTTCCAATAGTCAAATTTCTCCCCGTCAAACATAAGGGGGTTTTGTGCTGATTCTATCCCTTTCTTCATATCCGTTGTTGTTGTTAGATGTTGAAGCTTCGGCCATAATAACAACCAAGAATATATATTAAAGTTTTCTCACTGGATCTTTTCTGTTTACGGTGAAGTGATAGCACACACAGAACCGGAGCTCTGATGCCAACTGAAGGTGAGAAAATACTTAGAACGGGGGTTGAATAAGTATATAGAAAATATTATGGCAATAAAAACTCAAAGATTTTTATCCTGGTTCGTTGAACTCAACTACTCCAGTCCACTATATCAAGAGTGATTTGCCTTTCTCCACAAGCACTTAATCCACTATTAATCAAACTGATTACAATAGCAAACACTAAGAGCAACTGTTCTTAGTCTTCTCAAGAACTACTGACCATAACTGGGTCTTCTCAAGGAACTTTTACAATCAAATGTAAAACTAAACAAGTGTTTGAATGCTTCTAAGAAAGCTATATCACAACTGTGATTTACACTTAAATTTAAGAACGAATAAAATAAATTCAGCAAAGAGAATAATTTGTATGAGAGCTTTTCAATGAATTTCTTTCAATAATCGTCAACTTGAGAAAGATGTTGAAGTCTTGCTTTTATAGGCACACAAGTCTAAGACGTTTGCACTTTGAAGACTGTGTACTGAAAAGAGCTGTAGCCTTTTTGTCTTCACATCACTTGACCTTTCCTAAAAGTAGAACGTTCATAGAAATCCTTTTTGCATGTGTTCTTCTGTCTAGCATAAAAGAGGAAAGAGTCGTTTGGCATTTATCAGCGGATATAACTTTGAATTCTTCTTCAACAAGTTTCTAATTCCCAGCAATTCACATCAGAGCCTTGAGTGATCAGAGTCTTGATGTCTTCAAAATTTTCTGTATCAGAGCATTGCAGGAAGTGTGCTTTAGCGTGAGATTACTCAGAGTAGAGTTTGGGATCAGATCCTCAGTACTTGCAGCGTATAGTACTATTAGAGTCTTCTGAAAAACTATGCTTGAAACTCTTCATACAAAAGTCTTCAGACTATGCTCCAGATGCTTCTGTAGCCTCTGCTTCAGATCCTTTTGTAGGCAGTGCTCAGAGTCTTCTGTAGGCAGTGCTCAGAGTCTTCTAAGAGATGCTTCTGACGCTTCAGAGCCTTGCATAGTTCCACGTTTAGATGCATTTTTGCTTTCAGAAGAATATAAACTTTAATATCTGCAGCAAAAATACTTGAACAAATTTAGAGTATATAATTTCTTAATACAAAATTTTATAAGTGTTATCATCAAAACATAGAGATATAACTAAGAACCAATCTGTGTTCTAACAGAAGCTGCTATTGATAATAGGATCAAGATTCTAGAGGTTTATGGAGATTCCGCGCTTGTCATATGTCAAATAAAAGGGGAATATGAAACACTTGATGTCAAGTTGATTCCTTACAGAGATCATGTCTTGAAGTTAATCCCATGCTTTGATGAGATCACTTTTCATCACATTCCCAAAGCAGAAAACCAGTTGGCAGATGCTCTAGCAGCATTAGCATCCATGTTTCAAGTTAAGTGGAATAATGAGGCACCGTCCATCCGTTTGGAGTACCTTGATGAACCCGCTTATTGCTTGGCAACCGATGCCGTAGAGCCTAAAGTTGATGATCAACCCTAGTTCTATGATATCAAACAGTATCTGGAAACACATGAATATCTGGAGGGTATAACTATCACTGACAAGAAATATCCCAGGAAGCTTTCGTCAAAGTTCTTCCTCAACGGTGATGTGTTATACAAAAGGAATTATGATTCGGTTTTGCTCAGATGCATGGATAGACACGAAGCAGAGCGTATCATAAATGAAGTGCACGAAGGGTCTTTTGGGACACACGCCAGCGACCACACTATGGTTAAGAAGATCTTGAGGGTAGGATACTACTGGATGACAATCGAAACATATTGCTATCTCCATGTCCAGATGTGTCACAAGTGTCATATTTACGCAGGCAAAGTTCATGCTTCACCACTTCCTTTGAACGTGTTGACTTGGCCTTGGCCTTTCGCCATGTGGGGTATAGATGTGATCGAGCGTATCGAGCCAACTACTTCCAATGGACACTGTTACATCCTAGTGGCAATTGACTACTTCACCGAATGGGTGGAGGCCGTATCTTATGCCAATGTCACTAAACAGGCGGTGACTTGCTTCATCAAGAAAGAAATCATCTACCGATATGGAGTCCTGAACAATATCATTACTGATAATGGTTCGAACCTCAACAACAAAATGATGAAGGAGTTGTATGAAAGCTTCAAGATTGAACATCACAACTCGACACCATATCGTTCCAAAATGAATGGAGCTGTGGAAGCGGCGAATAAAAATATCAAGAAGATCGTCCAGAAGATAGTACAAACTTATAAAGACTGGCATGAGATGTTACCGTTTGCCCTGCATGGCTACCGTACTTCAGTGTGCACTTCCACTGAGGCAACCTCATTTTCTCTCGTGTATGGCATGGAAGTAGTGCTGCCTATTGAAGTAGAGATTCCCTCCCTGAGAATTTTAGCAGACGTCAAGCTAGACAAAGCTAAATGGATACAAGCAAGACTCGACCAACTTAATCTCATCGACGAGAAGCACATGACAACCATCTGCCATGGTCAGCTATACTAGAAGCGGTTGAAGAGGGCCTTCAACAAAAAAGTTCGCCCACGGCACATCAAAGCAGGAGATTTGGTCTTGAAGAAAATTCAGCCAACTCACATTGACCCAAGGGGAAAATGGGCACCGAACTATGAGGGTCCATATGTGGTGAAAAAGGTTTTCTCCGGCGGAGCCTTGATTCTCTCGACCATGGACGGTGATGATCTTCCATCCCCCGTAAATTCAGATGCAGTTAAAAAATATTATGCCTAAAAGATAGACCCAATTAACCAAAAGAAAATCCACGCAAAAATGGGCATCCTGATGGACCATAAAAAAGGAAAAGATTTAGGCAAAAATTAGGGAATAAAACAAAAGAAATATCTTGATAGGCTGAAAACCCGAAAGGGCGGCCTAGGAAAAAGTTAGGGATTCAAAAGGCTAAATTGTATCCTGAAAAGACGTATGAACCTTCCTCCATGTTCATTGAGCTCTGACTAAGGAGAGATCAATTTAATTGTTGCCTTCAGAAGCAAGGCATAAAGGGTCTTCCGAGATATATGGATCATAGCAGGATCAAAACTCAACGAAAACCGATTTCAACATTGCCATTGTATTTTCATTTTTCTTTCAAAGCAATCACCTCTTTTAGGAATGGCCTCCTTTTGTAATTTTCTTGTTTATGGGTCTTTATCAATAAAAAATACTTTCATCAAAGATTTTCTCTTCTATTTTCTTATTATACGTTTGTAAGATTTGTTTTATTGGTGATAAGTATTGCACATAATAGCATTGAGGTGGAAAGAAATTAAGGGATTACTTAAGGTAACCACAGAGTGACCACAACTCCGAGAAACGTGTAGGAACACCGTATGAAATCCTGAGGTGACTTGGTTGAGACAAATCCTCTAGCTCAGAAGAAACTGACCCTGAATTGAGAGTCTTAGCATCTCCAATTTTGATTGCATCATGAAGAAATGATGTCGGGAAGTCGAGCTTGTTCCTCCCTTCGGTCCAAAGCCCAATCATATTTGGCACCTTTTTGTTTTGAAGCCACTTTTGGCTATTATTTCTTTGTAAAACCACCCCTAATTGGTACCTTTCACCTTACATGTCTCCATTCCCCAACAAGCCTAACCACGCTTGGCATGACTATCATTCCAGACCCTCTCATATCCCCAACATTTTGCATACATCTTGCATCACATGCATACCTTAAACCATAGCATATTTTCCCTACTCTTGCATCTCCGCGCATCAGCATTTTGCATTTGCATTTCCATTCGTTATGGAATATCATTATCATCAAGCATTAGCATACGCAGGTCAAGGTCCAAGATCAACCTCGAAGATTTCTAAGATCACCATCAGCCCAGCCAGGGGCATCTTTTGCAATGTTGTGGGTTCTCTCACGAAAATCAAAGGTATCAAAACAAGTCTCAGCCCAGCCAGAGGCAGTTTTTTCAAGACCATGGACATTTCCCATCACGTCATTTCAACCTTGAGGTTGATCAGAATTCCAAATGACCATCAGCCCAGTCAGAGGCATCTTCTTCAAGGGTATGGGTGTTCTCCACAAATATGTTTCAACCTTGTGGTTGATAAGATCTCAAAAGCAAGTTTCAACTCAGTCAGGGGCACCTCTTTCAAAATCGTGGGCGTTCCCTACGAAATTGTTCGGCCTTTTGTTGGGCATATTCAAGATTTTCAAAGTGTCGTCTAGCTTAGCCAGGGGCATCTCCTTTGAAGATGTGAGCGTTCCTCATGAGGTTGTTCAACCTTTTGTGGAGCAAGATCAAGAGTTTTAAAGCAAAACTCAGCCCAGTCAGGGGCATCTTCTTCAAAGTTCATGGGCATTCCTCATGAAAAGACGTTTCAACCTTTTGTTGTCAAGGCTATGACTCCCGAACAAGTCAGTGGACGTTCCCCGTTGATTTATCTCAATCCAATCTTCCTCTTGGGCGTCCCCCAGTGAGTTGTCTCCAGCAAATTTGACCTTTTTGTCGACGACCTTACTATCATCTTTTCGGTGATAGCTGAACAACGTCAGTTCAACCTAGCCTGCATCCTTTTTGTGTTGGTTGCCTTCAAGATTGGGAAGTTATTATCATCCTTTTGGTGGTAATAACTTATGTGATTTGCTCCATCATCCTCTTGGTGATAGGTCTGTCATCCTTTTGATGTCGGATTGTGCGAATGTCGACTATCATCCTTTGGATGATATCAATTTGTGTGTTCGCTTTATCATCCTTTAGATGATGAGTTTGTCATTCTTTTGGTGTCAGATTATGCAAATGTTCTCCATTATCCTTTTGGTAATGGATCCTCTACATCCTTTTGATGTCAGGGTTGTGTGTGTTTCGCTCCATCATCCTTTTGGTGATGGGTTTGTCGTCCTCTTGGTGCCAGGTTAGGCGAATGTTCTCCATTATCCTTTAGGTAATGGACCCCTGCATCCTTTTGGTGTCAGGTCCTTGTGTTGTGTATTTACTATCATCCTTTTGGTGATAACTCTGTCATCCTTTTGGTGTCATATTGTATTTGTTATCATCCTTTTGGTGATAACGATATTTTCAAAGTTTCTCAGTGTTCACTCAAGGGTTGACATTGATCCTTTGCTATGTCCATCAAACACTTTCTTTCTTTTTCGGACAAATTCGGAGTCTTCTTCATATCTAATCGTCTTTTACCTCCAAAGAATGAACGCTGTAGCAGTTCATTCCGCTTGTTCTAAGCCAATTAGATAGGGGTATCTGTCATGCCCCAAATTTGTCCTACCTGTATAATTTCATCTGTATATCCACCCATTAACCGTTTTTCAGAAAATGAAAAATATATGTGTTGTATCCATCATGGGTTTGAATTGAATCAAATCAAGTTGCAGCTGAGGTTCATTAGGCCAAGGATAAGTGTAGTAGGTATTTATGTTCAAAGTTTTGATTTAATCTGTCAGTTAGGCAAGAATTTGTTTCAAGATTAAGGCCAAGGTGCATTAGTTCAGGCGTGTATGTCTGAGGTTTTAATTAGGGTTTCTATGCCAATTCATGTCATTTGGATACGGATCAAGTTCTCAGGTTATGCCAAGCTTCCTGATCATTTGATTCATGGTGAAAATATGGTTCAACAGTTCAAGTCAGTGGAGAATTTTAGAAATTGGTCCATTGGAGGTCTCATTGTGTCAAGGCTTTTAATTCATTAGAAGATCAAATTGTTTTGTGGTCAGTGGTATTTCTTAAGATTTATACAAGTTCCACTCAAGTAAGAATTTAAAAGGGTGAAATTTAGCATGGTTCGGGGATTCGAGGAACAAGTTGCACTTTTTTTTTATCAAGGCCATTATCAATGTCTAATATTTCTTTTTTATCTACAAAAAAAGAGAGAATCCCATGAGTTCAAGAACTTTTTCCTATTTCGTTACCATTTTAGTAAAGATGAAGAGAGTCCATTTGTTAATAAAACTTCACAATGTCTAAATTTCATTATCCTTTATTTTTACAAGGCCCATAAGAAAGTCCTATCGGTGGTCCCGTACGCACCACACGCATCACACCAAGAAGACTTCCAGCCTATTACATCAGCAATAGACATGGTGCAATTAGCAAGTGGTGGCCCAAAGTTTGATTGTATTTAATACTACAAATTGAAGGAATTCTAGGAGGGCAACAATGATATTAATGTGACTCCAACATAGGATGCTTGAGAACATGCGTACATCTCCCAATTGTTTCGCAAATGTGGTACAAAACCACCATTCACTAGTTATGGAAACAAAAAACACACTTTAAGAACAGCAGCAAATTCACATCCAAAAGGGGAGAAGACTCCAAATTGAAATATAGCCAGAGCAACCTGCAAAACAGAAGGGGGGGACCGCGTTAGAAAATCCTCAAAGAAAAAAAATCCTTTTCTTCTTTCATAAAAGAGATCTAAGGTTAAAAAAAGAAAGGGGGGAGAGATTTTTTTTCTTAAAAAAAGGGGATCCTTGTCGCATCGCTGCGAAGAGGGGCCGACAAGGACAGACGAGTCGCCACCATTCGTTATTTATCCCAAAGAGAGGGAAAGGAAACGATCAGAGAAAACCTAAGAAAAGGGAGAAGACAAGTCATCGCAACCAAATCTTGGGTTCGAGAGTCGGTTACGCAAGGGGAAGGTATGAGCACCCCTCACGTCCGTCGTACTCGACGAGATTCACGCTTGTTATCTATCTAAAGGGTGTTATCTATCTAAGCTACATGCTACAGGACGAAAGAAAATAAAAGAGACTCGATAGAGCATTGCCGCTCTATGCCTACGTATTCCCCCGTGCAATGGGAAAGTCAGAGTCAACGTAGTTCGGGAAACTACGGGTGAAGGTGGGGGAGGTTCCTCACCAAGACATCGGCGTCTTGTGCCTACGTATCCTCATCTGGTATGAGAAATCAGAGCAAACATAGTTCAGGCTGACACGACCACAGGTTGGTTCAAGTGTTTTAACCGAGTAGGGTTAAACCTTCGTTTCAGCAGTTAGGGATGATGCCTGTTTGCGATAGAACCAAGACTTAACAACACTCTTTCTGAAAAAGGTTTTCAATTAGTCCCGAAGGATAAAAAGGTTTGATGTTTGTTTTTGAATCTTTTATGAAGAAGAAGTGAATTGAATTGTGTTTGTAATTCATGTTGCACTAAAGACTATGACTTAGGAGCGAATGCGTCACATATCATCCAAATGACATACGTTAAACACTCTAGACGGTATGAGAGGAGGCCCTCAATCATCATTTCCCAAATGCTTAAGGCTCGTAGTGTACAACAGTTGTTATCCTTTATTAGATGTTTTGAAGAAGTTTTAAGATGAGAAGAGAAAGACGCAAAACTATGGGGAAACTAACTCAACCCTAATGTTATCATGCAATGTGCTCCTATGATTGAGATTAAGAAGGGAAGAACTATCCTAATGTTAGCATGTTTGGATTGAACACTTAATGTCTCTCCTACTCCCAAGGGACTAGGAATCCTAAAGGATCATGGCAAAGGAACCAAGAAAACACAAGATAAGTCAATCACAAATGAGAAAGAAAGAGATGCAAACATGAAATGCAACACAAAGAAAAGAGGGAGGATAAAAAGTGTGGGGCAGCAACCACCATAAACACATCTCAACCTCTTAGAACCAAGCAAGGGATGCAAAAAAATAGAGGAATGCAAGCAAAAGAACTCAAACAAATGAACATCACTTGAACAACAACTACAAAAGTATCTATTCAAGTGGAAATCGAATGCGCGTGTCGAAGAAATCATGATTAAAAAATCAAGAACAACAACACAATATCCAAAACATCTCACTCAAATGCATCATACTGATCCATGAAGATTCAAAGTGAAATGATACCCAAAACAAGCTCAAAAATAGCAAACATGACATTCTGGTTCAATGTTAATCAATTAACACATATGGTTAACCGATTAACCAGTTGAAAATGCTTGAAATTTTGAAAATTCGCACTGGTTAATCGATTAACCAGTTTGCACTGCAACTGGTTAACCGATTAACACTGTATCAGAGGCAGAAAATAGCAGCTCAAAAGTACTTTTCGACAATTAGTCACTTCTCCAATAATCCAGATGATTACATAATCAATTATGCACGAAATTAACACCAGAAAAAAGTGATCCAACAACATGTAAACACATTCAAACAACAAGATCACAAATCACATGAATCAAAAATCAACCAAATTAATCAAAAACGAAGATCAACATGGTGATTATGCAAATAAGCTCAAAAACAAAATCAGATCTAGAATTCCAACCTACAAAGTGGAGATTTGCTTTGGTAAATGTTGATTCAACTTCAATTGAGCAGATCCGAGCTAGAAATCCGGAATTCCTTCAAGATCCAAGTGAGTTCTTGTAGTAGAAATGAAGATCCACCAAAATTAAGCAAGAATTATCCAAATAAGCTCCTCTAGATCAACTTCAAAATTTAGATCCACACCAGCACGAAAATTGAATGGAGAATTGGAGATGATAAGGATGAAGGATGAAGGTTTTAGCTCTAGAATTCAATGATTCCAATGGAGAATCAAAGAATTCAAGGTGAGAAAAGCTTTAGTGGAGTTTGGGAAATGGAAAAGTTGAGAGCAAAATTCAAGAGTGTATGAATTCTGAAAATGAAATGGAATTATGAGGATTGTATGTGTGAGGTTTGGAGCAAATTACTTAAATATGCTCTAGGTTAGGAGTAGAGTGGTGGTTTGGAGTGTGGTTATGAAAATTGGAATGGGATTAGGAGTGGGAAATTAGAGGGAATTTGAATTAATTTGAAAGTTAATCAAAATTCAAAGTGGTTCTAGATCCTTCTTCTGGTGTAAAATTAAATTCTCATGTGATCAAAATGGACCCCAAAGTGGCACACTTGAAAAACTCACGTGCAGAGCTGAAATTGCCTTGGTTAATCGGTTAAACATATGGGTTAATCAATTAACACCTTCAAAAATTCAAATTTGACCTGATTTTGCATTGGTTAATCGGTTAACCATTTGGTTAATCGGTTAACACCTTAAAAATTTGAATTTTGGCGCCTTCTGGAGGGAAATCTGCACATTTGCCCGTTTTCATCTATTCTAATCCCTGTTCAGCCTCTGAAACTTGCTCTTGAATACTACAACCATGAGAATGCTTGAGATAGCCTGAATGCCACCTCTTGATCTGAAAATATCCTGCAAAATAAAATAAATCGGCCACTCGATCGTCGGGCAAAATAAATGCCAGAGCTGATGCTCGTTGTTTGGTCTCTCGCACTAAAGAAAACCCATAGCCACATGAAAACCTTGATCCCCTAGCTCAAGAACAAATGCTATGACATGCAAAAATGCGAAAATGCAAAGAAACAAAACCAAGTACAAGAAATGGTTGGTCAAATTTTGGGGTACGACAATCCTTACCATAACTTGTTGCAAGAGGAACGTAACCCCAACCATTAAAAAAACCCAAAAGGCCGCCAACTTCAGATTGAGAAGTTTTCCCCAAGATTTGAAAATTTCACCTTTGGCGTGTCATCCTCGAACCGACTCAAATTCTCTTCATATTCTCCATTCTTCAATCCCTTCGCAAAACGACTCCTCAAACCCAAATTTCCGTTAGACGACAAATTCTTCTTCTTTTTCCCAGAACAACAACAAAAGAGAACGACGAATCAGAAAAAGGAAAAGAGGATAATTTTTCACACCTAAATCGAGTAAATCATAGTGAAACTAGACAAATTGAAAACGAGAAAGGTTGGTAGTGGAGCCTTACCTCCTTCGCAATCTGTTTATGTTCCTGACATTCACGCGTTGGTCATGATTCAGAGTGTGCTTCATTTTGTTTCAAATTAGTTTTTTTTTCTTTTTGAAGTTTAGAGAAAGAGTTGGTTGATTTGAGAAGCATCACGCAGAATTTGGGTTTTTTTCCTTTTGTTTCTGTTTTGCGGCTGGTTTGAAAGGAGCTCAGCATCTCAACTCTTTTGAGCTTGGTGACATGAGCTTGTCTACCGAGTCTGGTGAGGAGTGTTGGGCCTTTAAGCCCACGCGTCTTCACATTACCATTCCCTTTAAGCCCATACTTCATCCTGTCATATTGCATATACTGTCATCTAATATTTGTCTTGTTTATTCCATTCAAATACCAAAAAACACGATAAAACTATCGAAATCCTAAAAACCCTAAATTGGTGGACTGTTGATCATTATCTTAGATGCGGGAATTTAGGCCTTGTACAAAAACCCTAGTTTGGACACTTTTGTCCGGATTCTTCTCTGTTTCTTAGTTTAGGACACCTCACACACACACGACTTTCTCTTGGGCTACCTGACAATGAGACCATTTATTTCTCGCAATCCCCTGTATTTTTGTATGTATCCCTCTTCCATTACAGTGTAATAGTTTAGTGTTTTTCTTGCTTTCTTGCTACGTGTTAAGAAAGATAAAACGGACTAGGCTAGAACATATTTTCAAAATAAAGTAAAAATGAGACTTGATCCAACGTCAATCCATTTTTCAAACTCTTTTCAAATTGGACCACCTTATGATTTCACCCTTCTTCCCTCAAACCACTAACCTTGTATGTTTTCAACCCTTGTAAGTCGATTTCTTCGCGAATCGCCATCAACCTATCATGCTCTATTCACCACTCTCTCTTTTCAAAACTTCTTTTCAAACTTTTTCTCCTCAGATCTAAAAACCTTGGTCTCGTATCAAGCGCATTTTCAAACCTTTCTTTTCCTAATAAAACTTGAATGATTGTAGAGTGGTTAGGCGTAGGCCTTCTTCTATCCCGAGTGCTTGACATTACCTTTAGGGTTCACTGTTGTAAAACACTTATCGTTCAAGATCAGAACATCTTTAATAAGAGAATGAAGTTCTCTTTGTATTGAACTAAAGAGAGAGGATTGAGTGCAGACTTCTTCTTCTCCGAATGTCAGGACACTCACTGTAGAGTGTGTGGTCTCGATACTCATCTTTCAATACGAAGATGTGACTGTATTCGCCACACCTTTTCATAATAAATCTTTTGAGATAAAGAATTGGGTACTACCCGCAAGGGGTTACTATTCGAGAACCTATTTCAACCCTCAAAACAACTTTCACAAATCAAATGTGACATCTTGCCCCGATGGCGAAAACTATCTCTTTTCAAAAGGATATGTCACGTCCGTTCTACTGTAAACAGGTAACGCCTAAGACTCCACAAGAGAGCTGCAATACACCTAACTGCTAGAATATGCACGTTAGCATCATCCATTAAAAACACCAGTTAACCGTAGGTCGAACTACGACTGCTCTGATTCCTTACTTCTTTTAAGTAAAGATACGTAGGCACGAGGGCCCCAATCCTTGTTGAGCACACTTTCCCATCTATATTTGTAGTTCCCTGAACTACGTTGACTCTGACTTTCTCATACCTGTTGAGGATACGTAGGAATAGGACTGCGAGGTCCTACCGAGTCTCTTTTCCCTATTTCCTACCTTTCTTCTCTCCCCTTGGAACACTCTTACAAAGCAATACACTTTAGCAAATACCTTCATGCATAGGCAAGCTAATGGTTCCCATCGAGTACGATGGATGCGAGGGGTGCTAATACCTTCCCTTTGCATAACCGGCTTCTGAACGCTTTCTCTTAGTTGCGAGACCATCTTATCCATTTCCTTCTTAGGGTTTTCTCGACGGTTTCCCTTCCTCTTTTGGGATAACTAAAGTTCAATGGCGACTCTTCTGTTCTTCCATTTTTACCTCTCCGTCGTTGCATTTTTTTGAGTAGCGAAAATGTCGTACAAATAATCATTCCAACAGAAGGGTGAGAATTCACATAATTATCGAAATCATAAGATAATATATAATTTACGACATACAAACATAACATAATTATTCTCACACTCCAAAAGCTTCATCAACATATTATTACTCAAGTGACCATACTATTCACAAGTACATACTCACAATTCCATAATTCGTCAATTCATCAAGTTCATATATTTTGCATAATCTCATATTGCAAACATATACATGATGTGACTCAATGCAAGACTCTAATAAAACTCATGCATGTTGTACCAATCACATGTTATTATTTTTCGGCTTTTACATTAAACCGGGTCTGTTCCCTAGATCAATAACACACAAAAAATCCATTCCATAGGCTTTCAAACCTCAATCTAGGTTTGGGACAAGTCACTAGTTCCCACAGAACTAACAAGCATTGCCTCTTGACAACAAATGATGCATGTGCAAGTCCAACAACCATATGCAATTAAGACTATTTCCTAATATTAACATTCATGCATATCTTCAATAATTCATCACACTTGAATTACCACACAATTACAGATACTTGCACATTTTTATGAATCATCCACACACGATTCACTTTCAAATGGTATACAACACATTTTACAATACAATCACAAATATATTATCATTACAACAAGCAATAACTATCATGCATTTCATGTTGTCACACCCAAATATACTTATACAAGTACACACACAAGTATTCGATAAATTATCCACAAATAATTTCACAACCGACAGCAAATGGTTCAACGATCCATTAATAGTACATATACACAATTAGCTCCAAAACATATTAGATATAAAAATATTGAGTAATTAATTCTCTTATATATACTATGTTATAGGTCTATTCATTAACTTTTCGACGCTTCGAACGGGGACCAAAATGGACTTACGGATCAAAAGTTATGACCAAAACGATTTCGACCGAAAATATGAACAATCGTGACGGACAACATGCAGAATTTTCTGCATTTTTCTTCGTTGGAGGCCTTCCAGACCTCCTATTTCGATTCCATAAAAACCTAAAATCTCATAAAATTACAACCCATACAATATTGTAATTATCTCAAATAAATTTACAATTTTAACACAATTAAACCATCTAATAATTGTTTTAAGATTATGCCTAAAACCTTTGAAATTGATGGATCACTACTAGAAAACTTCATTTTAGCTGCGAATTTAGCCTCAGCCACCGACACTGAGGCTAACTAGCCTCGACAAAACTGAGGCTATTTAAACGCAAAAAAAAACCATTTTAAATTTTTTCTTTTACAATTATTTTTATTTAATTCATTAGACAGGGCTAGGCCGAGGCTAGATATTTTTTAATTTTTAAATTATTATTTTTAAATATTAGACACGGATGAGCCGAGGCTAACTATTTTTAGCTGCGAATTTAGCCTTGGCCACCGATACCGAGGCTAACTAGCCTTGACAAAATCGAGGCTATTTTAACGCAAAAAAAAGTCATTTTAAAGTTTTTCTTTTTACAATTATTTTTATTTAATTCATTAGACATGGCTAGGCCGAGGCTAGATATTTTTTAATTTTTGAATTATTTTTTTAAAATATTAGACACGGATTAGCCGAGGCTAACTATTTTTATTTTTTTCCGAATATATTTATTTTATTTGATAGATACGGATGAGCCGAGGCTAACTATTTCCCACTCTTGTTTTTCATGTTTCCTTCTTAATTCCTTTCAGAATGAAGAACCCTAAAATTAAACCTTCAGAAGAAAAAAAATCCCTAAAATCAACCTCAACTATCTCTGATTCTTCTTCTGCTTCTTTTCTTCAAGATCATCTCCTCGTTCACACTTTCCTGCTCAAATCCAACCTCAAACTATCTTTGATTCTTCTTCTACTTCTTTTCAATGTAGTGAGTTTCAGTCTTGGCCTTTACCTGTTGAATGAAGTTTAGAACATAGAGCTGCAAGTGCTTCCAAGAGTCATAGTCAAGCAGAGAAAAGAAGCAGAGATAGAATCAATACTCAACTTGCTAATCTCAGAAAACTTATTCCTAAGTCTGATAAGGTAGAACAATTTGTTTGTGTTATTTTCCATTTTAAGGTTAAGATTTTGTTATGTTTTTCATTCAACTCATGCATTTCTAATTCCAACCCTAACTGAGATTTAACAGAGCCTAAACTCCGGCGCGACGGTGTTGGTTAGAGACTACGGCGAGGCAATCAAAGAGAAGAAAGTATATTGAAGGTATTTCTGAACATGTGAGTTTATGGAATTATCATTTCGGTTATGGTATATTGAGTCTTAATGTTCTCATATTTTATTGATTTTCATTACTGTGATGTCAGCTTTGTGATTCAATGTTCATTTCACTTATGAAATTTTGAGAATATTTGCATTACTATTGGAATGACACGAACGATTTTATTCTGTTTGTTGTACGCGTACAATTCGAGCCAAATGGTCAAAGGCATCGTTAGTATGAAGTTAGGTTACTTTGTTGTGTGTGTCAAGATCGCGTCACTTTGTTATGAGGGATTTTGGGTATTCGAAAGCTAATTTGTTATACATATCATCTTCTGATATGTCCTTGTAGAAAACTAATTCTTTTTGTGATCATATTCTGATGCTATGTGCCAACCACTAGGTTCCTTAACTGAGGAAGTTTCAAATTTTGATCCCTCCATTTGTGCATGAATGTATTTTTGTCAATAATATGCTGATTAGAAATTAATGATGAAAATTTTGCACAGGTGGACCTCTTCCACCAGAAGAGGTGGTATGACTGTGTTAGGGAAAGTTGCAGTTCCAAAACCTATAAACTTACCCAGTCAGAGGTATTTGATTTCTGACTGGATTATTTACCTTCACAGTTATCTAGTGTTGTTGGTCCATGATCTAAACTTGCTTATTTCCTTTTGTTTTAAGGTTAGAAAATCATGGTCTGGACCCAAATGTGGAGATTGTACTGAAGTGAGTAAATATTCTGTTAATTTGACTAATATGTATTTTTTAGCTGCTTTTGTTCCTGTAGACTAGATAATTGGTTCTTGTGTTTTCTTATATTTATTAGGGGTACCCTTGGCTGGGGCAGTAAATCATCATCTTCTGCATCAAATGCATGGGGTTCTTCTGTGTCTTCAAATGCCAATGTTGGGCCTAGTTCACCCAGTCATCTCAGTACCCGCCCTTCATCTGGTGGAAGTGGCACACGGCCTTCAACTTCTGGTAGTGATATAGCTTCTGAACTAACTACTGGTGCATGGGGATCAAGCTCCCGGCCTTCATCAGCATCAGGGCCACCAGCATCAAATCAGACTTCACAGGCATCATTGCGTCCTCGCAGTGCTGAAACAAGACCTGGTAGTTCACAATTATCTCGATTTGCTGAACATGAGGCTGAAAATTCAGTGGCTTGGAATGCTGCTAGAACTACAGAGACACTGGTAGGCTTCTGTTCTTATTTGTGGTTAGTCACTTCATACGACGTTTTTACTATAATTTATATGGTATCAAAAGATTAATAGATTGCTTTAACCAATGTTGAAGATGTTGCAATGACAATGACAATATTGATGTGCGAGTTTATTCGCATGTATGTAGCTAACAATTTCCAGTTCACACCTTCTATATTTCTTTGGTTTGAGAATGATACAATATGTTTTTAACAGGCATAGTTTCTTTGTTAATGAAAATGTTTGCATGTATAAAATATATCTCGTATAAGTATGTTACGATACATGTGGGTTGTATCTCAATTCAATATAAAATGGATCTCAATCAATGTGAATCTATAATGTGTATTTTTTTGTAACATGAATCTCATCTTGTACACCGATTCGCTATGATGAATCCGGTTTCATTATGATGAACATGATTCATTCTAATGAGTCACTACCTATTTAGTATAGCCAACCATGTTTGTTTTTGTCAATTTTGTGGGTTCAACTACTTTTCTTTTGGCATTTGATTTCTGATTTGAATTGTGAGTTCGTTCAACTCATGACAGTTGCTTTTAGATTGTCTCTAGGGTAATGTAGGTAGTTTGTTGCTTTTGTCAAATTCCCTAACATGCTGTCAAATTGTTTGGATTTAGCATTTGTCATTTTAAAATGGATAATAAACTAGTTGTAGGAGGATTTGAACTTGGCAATATTTTGAACTCTTGATCTTCATGTTAGAACTGTGTTGGTTTGACAAATTGGTAATTGATTTTGAAAACAATGTTTGAATTAATGTGAGTGTTGACATTGGTAAACACCAAGTTTGTTACTGTTTCTATTCAGATTTTACTCATGAGTTTGTTAACTTTCAAAACATTTTTGCTTGACTGGTGCTTTCATCTTGTTTTTACAACTTGCTGTTAAAGCTATGATAGTAGTAATTGGCATTGTAATGACCAACTCTCATCGTCATGGATTTTTGTGTATTGAATATTGTCATCAAGTGTTCCATACTTGGAGGGCACATTGTGCATCATGGTTTGCTAATCCATGATGACAGGTTTTATGCAGTCTAGGTAGGGACTTAGTAGATTTCTTTGTATGTTCTTTGCTGGTGTGGTCTGTTGAATGGGTGCTGTCATGTGTGTTTAGTTGAATTCATGACAAGACTAAGTTTCAAACATTCATGACAAGACTAAGTTTCAAACATTCATGACATTGAATTCATGTGTGTTTAGTAGATTTCTTTATATGTATTTTGTATTCCAATATCTTGATGAATATGATATTATCATTTCTCTTTTTCCTAAGTGTTACTAGGGCAATAGGGTTATATTGTTACTAGAGGGTTGGTATTTTTGTATTGAAATCATGATCTTTGCTGTCAAAACTATTTTGAAATGGAGTTTATTAGCTCTTAAGGCATCGCTGTTTTAAAACTTGTTTTTCATACTAAAGGTTGGTTGGTGTTTGTTGTGACAAATTGGTAACCTTCATTTTAAAGGCAACATATTGGTGTCATGACCCCTGTTGAGATGATTCTGACATGCTGAAGCATATGAAGATCAACATTGCTTTCATCATTGTTAAATTTGTTCTCATTGTTTGTGTTTGGCAACTGTCATTTGGAATTTGGAATTGGAATTGGCAACTGTTACCATGTGAACTAGCAAGAAGGTAACCCCTTTTGCCGTTAGGTTTGACGTTGGACAAGCGCATAGTAATGGAACTGTAAGCTCAGCGCCAACAGCAATGTTTACAGGAGCATAGTAATTTTGGCCCATCAATGCCTGGCAGGTTGTAAGGCCTTGATAAGTTTCTTTTACCAATTCATAGTAGGTGTCATTCTGCTTGACTGAGTAAGATATGCTATGCTGGTAGGCATTTGCAGCACATGAATAAAATACTCGCATAAATCTCTTCCGAATCCACTCATTTTAAAATGTAACTTACTTAAACTTCATTAGTGCCATCACAGGGCCAAATATCTCATCCTTTGCTATTAGCATGTCCTCCTAATATAGTATACTTATATTTTTCTACCAAAGATATAATCCTTCTGAGTCTAAAAGAGCCAGATCATGTGATTGGTGTTGCTTGTCTGTACTTCATTTAATTTTTTTCATTTAATGCAGATTCTTCATCCCACTTGGAATGGTTCCAGTAATTACATTAGTTGGTTTTGGATAATTTGACAGAGGCTTTCTTGTGGTACAGTAAAACACTGAAACCACGTGACTAGTACTATATGTATTCAAAATATCTAAATATTTTTTTTTGTCTCATATATTGTTGTTCAGTTATGTTGTTCTGTCCTTTCTCAGGTGGGGACTTGTGTTGAAATTGGAATTCCTATGCTAATCTTGTTTATATTCTTCTCCCAGATACAAATCAAATTTGCGCTGCTAATATCGACTACAGTGATATGGGCATATGCACATCTATTGACAGCAAATGGAGCATACGAACACTGACTGAACTTAACGCAACATAATTGCAAGACAAATAGGGCTAATCTCATTTCTTTTGCTCCTTGGTTGGCACCAATAGCACCTTGATTGTTGAATATGTTCTTATTATTATCAATCAATGTAGAAAAGAAGATTTTGAACAGATAAACTTGTTCCTGCAAGATAAAGATTCCATACCCTCTTGACTGGGGTGCTCCTACATTTGATGATGGCCATTCTTTTGGAATGATGGCTGATGTTTTAGTCTCATTAATCGAGGTATTTTCCAATACATAAACATTTGATGCTCTTCCGTTTAATTTGTGTTATTTGAGCATAAGAATTCTTTTTTTAGTAAACCCTGGTGTTGTGTTCTCTTCTATATTGTCCATGATGGTAAAATAGCACAATAATACTAAGGAAATTGTGTAAGGCATACTGTATAATTGCACATAAACTCTTCTTGACTTCTTGTACATGCTGTTGTCTTAGAAAATATTATGTTGTATAGGACTTTAATTGGCAACTTTGTTGATGCAGGCAATGGTGCAACTTGTTATTCAGAGATATACAAATGAAGCTGGTGTTCGAAGTTTGGAAAGGAATCTAGCTGCCCTTGCTCGTGCTTCTGCAGTGAGAGTAGCAGAGCAAGAAGTAGTTCCACTTAGCAAAGGAGTAGAGGGACTTACGATACCACTTCTGGAAAACAAACTTGTCGATAGCGCTGAAGTGGAAATGGAAGTGATACCAATGGGTGTCAACAACCGTGACATTTCAAACATATTTAGGATCACCCTCCATTGTTTGTTAATGAAGCTATGGTTGAAAAAGTGCTTGGGGTAATTTCTATGCAAATTCGGCTTGTTTTCAATTAAAGCTTCAAAGACTGCCCATCAGAGAGAAAAAAAACAAAAAATGATAAATTAAATTTTATAAAAAATTGTTGGCTGTCCCTCAGCAACTGGAATTTACAGCTCTAAAGTTTTCCATATAACTTTGTATTTTACTTCAGATAATTACGTTTTCTGTTATGCAAATTCTGTGAATGTAATGCCATGTTAAAAATGCGCTTTTATAGTATGACGCTGATATAAAAGGTGAATGGGTACCTTGTGTATGAAGTCATTTTGAAAGAGATCTTATATAAGAAATCTTCAATAGGAAATAGATTTTATAATATGCTTAAAGGTGAGGAATGACTAATTGGTTGATCTCATCAAATGCAGCCTCCAAAGTTTGATGGAAGAGAAACAGCAGAACGTGTTGTGACCCCTGGGATATCAGTTGGTCTGGTTTGGACTACTTTTGGTGGAGAGGTTCAGTTTGTGGAGGCTTCAATGATGGGAGGGAAGGGTGAATTACATCTTACTGGACAACTTGGTGATGTGATCAAAGAATCAGCTCAAATTGCACTAACATGGGTAACCAACTACATCTAAATAAGTTTCAACCAGCTTCTATTTCTTTTATGCTCACTAGAATGATATGTTTCATCTTATACCTGTCCAAAAAATTTGTTTCATGTTACTTGTATTGGGATAATAACCATGTATATGTGCATGGACAACCGTACACATGTAAGTGTGCAGTTGCAGATGTGAACTTGATAATCTCAAACATGTGTTGATGAATAATTTATCTAAGAATTTCATATGCTAATATTGAAAAATTTTTAATTCTCTTATTTATGTGATGACTAAAATCACTGGTATCTGTGATTCTCAGGATGAAATGAAGCAACTAGCAAAAAGTGAAAGACTAGCAGTTAATGTGTCGAATGCAGTTAACTTGGTCTTATTTACAGCCAAAATGTATGCTTCAATTGAGAGCAGATCATTAGCGGTGATTGCTTCCACTTTGGATTCTCTCTTAGATCTCTTGTCAGGATTCATATTGTGGTTCACTGCTAATGCCATGAAAACACCAAACCATTATCACTATCCAATTGGAAAAAAAGGATGCAACCAGTGGTATGTCTTTAACTTTAAACCTTTAAGAGTTTAAATTTGCAAATGTTGTGTGACAATATATCTTATTGTCATGAGATTGAAATGGATGCAACCAGTTGCCGCAACACAACACATCTCCCGAAATTAAAAATCATGATGCATATATTGACTTCAGACTCCTTATGCAGGGTATCATTGTTTTTGCATCCGTAATGGCAACCTTGGGGTTGCAGATTTTGATTGAGTCTGGCAGGCAAATTATTTCCAAGGTAGTTGAGAGTAGTGCCTGTTTCACAATGAATGAGTAATCAAAGCCTTTTTTTTGTGAACCTTACTAGTATGTTTTTCAATTGTTTGTTTCATTCTCTCAGACAAAGGCTGAAATGGATCATAGTGAGTTGATGTGGATGATTGTGATCATGGTATCTTTGACCATTGTAAAGTTCATTTTAATTGTCTACTATCGAAGGTTTACAAATGAAATCGTTAAAGCCTACGCACAAGATCATTGTTTTGATGTTATTACCAATTCAGTTGGATTAGCTGCTGCTGTGTTTGCTGTCAAGTTCTATTGGTGGATTGATCCATTGGGAGCTATTATTGTGAGTTCATTTCTACCATTAATTGTATTGTAATTTTACAGATAGTAATCTTTATATTTGTCAAGACAAGGTTTCATGGGATCCTCAATATTTGTTGACTTATATTGTTTGAACTTAGCCTCGAATAAATCGAGGAAAAATGTTCCTTTAGCCTCGACCAGGCCCAAGGCTAAATATTACGTTGGCTTATGGAGTTTGACTTTAGCCTCAGTCAGGCCCAGACTATTTTTTGTTTTTTGACACGGCTTCACCGAGGCTAATATAGACACGGCTAAACCGAGGCTAATATAGACACGGCTAGACCGAGGCTACTTTAGACACGACTCTTTTTGGCCGAAGCTAAATGTTAGCTTCGATCGTTTTAGCCTATCCCTGACACCGACGCTACGCCGAGGCTAATTAGCTAGTAGCGACGATTTTTTGCCTTATAGTGTCAGAAAATGGCCGAGGCTAAATATTATATTTCTAGTAGTGGATATAGGTTCAATCCTCAAAAAGAAAAAGAATACACATATAAGGCACACAAATTTATCATACAAAAACCACCGTAGAAATTAGAGATTTTTTATCCAAAATATGTTACTACCCATCATACACTATCATACAATCCCAAAACCATGTAAAGACCCACCCTTACCTTGATTCCTTGGATTCTAGAGCTCTTGTTCTTGGGGTTTTCTCCTTCTCTTCTCCACTTCTCTCTTTGCCTCTTTTCCATCTTTCAAACCCTATTCTCTTTCTCTTATTTTATCAAATCCCACAATTTCTCATTATTCTAAGGAGCTTACTTAACCCACTTTCCCACTTATTATTCACACTCCCAATCTAGGTCCAATTACTTATTTCTACCATTTCCACATATTATTCCATAAAATAAAATAAATCAATTAAATCAAATAATTCAATTAATTCAATTAAATCAAATAAATCAATTATGCACAAAATCACTCAATTAATCAATTAATATAATATAAATAAATAAATAATTACTAAAATTGGGGTGTTACACCCCCCCCCCCCCTCCACACACACACATAAAATATTTTCGCCCTCGAAAATTACCTCAAACGAACAACTCAGGATAAGACTCCCACATCTGACTCTCAAGTTCCCAAATCACCTTTCCACCAGCTGGTCCTTCCCAAGCTACCTTCGCCAAAGAAATCTCTTTACCCCGAAGTTGCTTCAACTCCCGATCCTCTATCTGCATAGGTGATGTCTCCACAATCAAGTTATCTCTCACATGCACTTCATTTACTTGGACTACATTAGACGAATCCATAATGTATTTTCTTAAATCCTGATACATCTTAGTAGCACCTGAATAAATACTCAATCCATACGATGCCCTTCCTCAAGAATACTCTTTTTCAACTCAACAATATCCGGAACACAAAACCTATCACGACATTTCATGGTACCATTTTCATTAATCCGAAAATCACCACTTCGACCTTGATTGATTAAAGTCAATCGATCTACCAAACTCAAATCAGATTTCTGACCTTCTCGAATCTCATCAATAATACCACTAGTAAACTTCAACATACCAAGCTTAACTCCATAAGAAGTCTCTTCACAAACCAAACTTGTATCTCGAAATTTCTCAATCATTTCCAACTCTCTTACCATCATCATCGACATATGTAAAGTTTTCCTACTCAATGCAACAACTACCATGTTTGCTTTACTCGGATGGTAATTCAAACGAAAATCATAGTCTTTCAGAAGTTCCAACCATCTCTTCTGCCTCACGTTCAACTCTTTCTGATCAAATAGATATTTCAAGCTCTTATGATCACTAAACACTTTAAATCTCGACCCGAACAAATAATGTCTCCAAAGCTTTAACACAAACATAACAACGGTCAACTCTAAGTCATGCATCGGATAATTCCTCTCATGAACTTTAAGTTTCCTTGAAGCATAAGCTACAACTTGATAATGTCACATCAATACACCTTCTAAACCCATCAATGAAGCATCACAATACACACAAATGGTTCTGCCAGATTCGGAAAAATTAAAATAGGATTTGTCGTCAAACTTCTCTTAAGCTCTTGAAAACTTTCTTCACACTTTGCATTTCAAACAAAAGCTTGACCCTTCCTAGTCAACTGCGTCAACAGAAAAGGTAACTTGACAAATCCTTCAATGAATCTTCGATAATAACCTGCCAACCCAAGAAAACTTCTAATCTCAAAAATAGATTTTGGAGCTTCCCATTGCGATACAACTTCAACCTTCAATAAATCAACTGCAATACCTCTACTCGAAATCACATGGCCAAGGAAACTCACTTCCTTCAACCAAAACTCACACTTAGAAAGTTTAGCATACAACTGCTTCTCTTTCAACACTAATAACACAACTTTCAGATGCTCAACATGATCCTCTTCACTCTTTGAATATATCAAAATATCATCAATGAACACAACCACAAACTTGTCTAAATACAGATAGAAAATCATGTTCGTGTACTCCATAAACACACCGGACGCATTAGTCACACCAAACGACATCATATAATACTCATAATGACCACACCTCGTTCTAAAAGCAGTCTTCTGAATATCTTCAGCCTTCACACGAATCTGATGATACCCAGATCTAAAATTTATCTTACTGAACACACTTGCACCAACTAACTGATCCATCAAATCACAATCCTCAGAAGTGGATACTTATTCTTGATAGTCACCTTATTCAATTGTCTATAATCCATACAAAGTCTCATAGAACCTTCTTTCTTCTTGACCAACAAAACTAGTGCACCCCACGATGATACACTCGGATGAATGAATATCTTCTCAAGAAGATCTTTAAGTTGACTCTTCAACTCTTTCAATTTCGATGCAGACATACGATATGGAGCCATCGATACTGAACTAGTTCCAAAAACTAAGTCGATCGCAAACTCCACTTCATGTTTCGGCGGTAAATCACTTATCTCATCAGGAAAAACTTCTGGAAAATCACAAACAATTGGCAAAACACCAACTTCCCCACTTTCACTAACACTCAAAGTTGCCATCAACATAAACATCTCATTACCATCCTGCACCGACTCATCAAAATAATTTGTAAACACTTGGGTTAACTCCAAACAATTCACTACACACACCATCTAAGCTCTCAAGACACGTCTATTCCATCCAACACGATCCCGTCTACTATTAACAAGAGATTAAAGGTGATCAGTTCCTTAATTTTTTAATAGACAGTCGACAATCATGATGGGCATAAACCATCTTTACCAAACTTTAATAGCGTTCAACGACACACTGAACCACCACTCCACACTTGAAGCATCTTGGAGAAGCATAAGCTTCTCCCCTACTTGTTTCAATCCCACTCCTATAGAAAAAGGTTAGAAACACAAACGTGTACCGATAGTATTTTCACACATATGTCACATGCTAGGGAACAAACAACATTAGATAACCTAGCCGGATGGACCGACCTGCTTTGATACCACTAATGTAATACTCTTCTAAACCCCACGGAATATATATAAATAATCAGAGTAATTATCATACATCTTAAATAAGGGTGTCACATACAATTCAAAACATCACACATATACTTGTCATGTTCAATGACACTTAAAATAAATGCATGCTTTTCATATACTTTCACATGGCATGTAGCAGAGGAATTACTTCAATCATAAATTAACATAATGAAAGCCCCATGATCAACTCATTCATAATTATCACTTAGGCATAAAAGCTGATACTCCACATAATTCAAATAACAATAACAAAATAAAGTAGAGTACATAAAGTATCTCTCCAAAACATGAATTGAAACGTTCACAATGTTACATGATCAGACCACGACTCAACCCAAAATAAATAGAGAAACTAAAACAAGCTACTCCAACAGCTACCTCACGCTAGAAGAACCTCTAGTCCTCAGTACCTGAGCGATGTCATACAAATAATCATTCCAACAGAAGGGTGAGAATTCACATAATTATAGAAATCATAAGATAATATATAATTATGGCATACAAACATAACATAATTATTTTCACACTCCAAAAGCATCATCAACATATTATCACTCAAGTGACCATACTATTTACAGGTACATACTCACAATTCCATAATTCGTCAATACATCAATTTCATATATTTCGCATAATCTCATATTGCAAACATATACATGATGTGACTTAATGCAAGACTATAATGCAACTTATGCATGTGGTACCAATCACTTGTTATTAGTTTTTGGGTTTTACATTAAACCGGGTCTGTATCATAGACCAATAACACACAAAAAGCCCATTCTCTAAGCATTCAAACCTCACTCTAGGTATGAGACAAGTCACTAGTTCCCACGAAACTAACAAGCATTGCCTCTTGACAATAAATGATGCATGTGCAAGTTCAACAACCATATGCAATTAAGACCATTCCCTAATATTAACATTCATACATATCTTCAATAATTCATCACATATGGATTACCATACAATTACACATACTCGCACATTTTTATGAATCATCCACACAGATTCACTTTCAAATGGTATACAACACATTTTACAATACAATCACAACTATATTAGCATTATCATAAGCAATAGATATCATGCATTTCATGTTGTCACACCCAAATATACTTATACAAGCACACACACAAGTATTCGATAAATTATCCACAAATAATTTCACAACCGACATTAAACAGCTCAACGATCCATTAATAGAACATATACACAATTGACTCCCAAACATATTAGATATAAAAATATTGGGTAATCAATTATATTATCTATAATATTTTATAGGTCTATCCATTAACTTTTTGACACTTTGAACCGGGACCAAAACGGAGTTACGGATCAAAAGTTATGACCAAAATGATTTCGACCGAAAACATGAACAGTTGTGACAGACAACATGTATAATTTTCTGCATTTTTCATCGTTGGAGGCCTTTCGGACCTCTGATTTCGATTCCATAAAAACCCAAAATCTCAAAAATTACAACCCATCCAATACTGTAGTCATCTCAAATAAATTTACAATTTTAACACAATTAAACCATCTAATCATTGTTTTAAGATTATGACTAAAACCTTTGAAATTGATGGATATAGATTCAATCCTCAAAAAGAAAAAGAATACACACATATAAGGCACAAAAATTCATCATATAATCATCATATAACAACCACCATGGAAATTAGGGATTTTTATACTAAATATGCTACTACCCATCATACAGTATCATACAATCTCATAACCATGTAAAGATCCACCCTTACCTTGATTCCTTAGATTCTAGAGCTCTTGTTCTTGGGGTTTTCTCCTCCTCTTCTCCACTTCTCTCTTTGCCTCTTTTCCTCTTTTCTATCTTTCTAACCATATTCTCTCTTTCTCTTATTTTATCGAATCCCGCAATTTCTCATTATTCTAATGGCTTACTTAACCCACTTTCACACTTATTATTCACACTCGCAATCTAGGTCCAATTACTTATTTCTACCATTTTCACATATTATTCCACAAAATAAAATAAATCAATTAAATCAAATAATTCAATTACTTTAATTAAATCAAATAAATCAATTATGCACAAAATCACTCAATTAATTAATATAATATAATATAATATAAATAAATAATTACTAAAGTTGGGGTCTTACATCTTCCACGTTGCACTCGCGTGGACTATGTAGAGACGTCAGTATCTTCTGCCATTCATGATCAGAGATAAAACATGCTTCAAGAAGTAATTCTTGAAATCTTATTTTGGTAAAATTGATTTACGATTAATGATTTAATCAAGATTATTTTATTGAGATTATTCTGCTACAAGGATCAAAATTTTTGAAAAACCCCTTTAAATCCCTTTAATAAGAAAGATGGAGATGAAGTGAGATACTCATCGAAAATAAAATAATCAAGGAAAATAAATAGATGAGGGTTTAAAGAGAGTGCATATGAAATTTATACAAATTTTTCCTAACCACTTAACTTATTTTTGTTCCCAAGAGTTTCCTCTTAAGAGTTCTACTAAAAACACATGAGATTTTTACAAGATTTCCCATGAACCTTCAAAAACAAAAAATAAAGCTTTTACACTAGTTAAGATAAAAAACCAATAGACAAAGCTTTTACATGTGCTTAGCTGAGACACTTTGAAATAGAGCATTTATACTAGTTAACCTCAAGAACCTACAAACAAATATTAAACACCGGTCAAGCTCAAAAGCCTTAACCAAGAATTTAAAGATTAAGTTTTTTACAAAATAATTCTCCAAGAGAATCACACTATTGGATACATCAAATTTAAGCACAACATCAATAACAAAAAATCTCACAAGGAATTTTCATTCTTTTGGCAGTATGAAAATTCTAGTGAAAAAACAGTTTTAGAACAAAGAGAATAAAAGAAAAAGAAAAATATAGTAAAACTTTTGAGTCAAAAAAGGAAATGATCTATGAGCCAAATTATTGATTTAATCGATTAACCATATCCACTAATAGAGTAAAATATTTTAAAATATGGCAACCCTAATTTTAAAAAAAGGAAACCATTAAACAAACACATGATTTAATCGATTAAAAGTTTTTCTAATTGATTAAGAAGTCATTTATTTGGATCTAAACGATTAGACCAAGTCCTTAGTCGATCAAGTAGTGTAAAATGTTTTTTCATATATTAGAAATATTTCTTAAACAATTTCATGCAAGCCTTAATAGGTATTTGAAGAGGTTTTATAAAACTAGAAAGGGTTTTAAAAAACAATTTTGTGTGTGTGTGTGTGTGTGTGACTGCCTCTTTACTTTAAGACTTACTCTTGACCTTTTATATTATAACTTATCAGTCTAAGACGCTAAACGCAGGATTAGGTGTGGTTTCCCACTTTCATAACTTCATCTCTTCAAAGCCTCTTGCTTGATACAATGATGACTTAGAAATTTAATTGAATTTGATTCTTCTAATGATGAAGCTTGAGATACCTCACTCTACTCTTTTTGAACCCAATAATTAATTTGAGCGTTTAGAATGTTATTTAATTTCCCTATAGACTTGCAGTGTAGAAATCCATCATCTTAAATCACACATATTCCTGATTCCGATATTCTAGATCAATATCATTCAAAGAAAACATGGTAGTGTGTGTATGTAATTTGGGAGCTACCAAACTTCTTTTATTTTGTACTCGATGCATTCATGTAAAATATTTGAAATTTTTTTTACCAAAATAACCCAATTTAAAAAAAAACCCAAAATACCTCACTTTTCAAAAATATTCCCAAAGTACTCCAATTAGGGTTTCTGAGTACCCAAGGGCGTCATTCCAATTGACGATCCTTTGTTAAGGGCATAAGGGTGTCGCCAATTGGATTGGAGACACCTCATGCAATCTTCAATCTAATTGGCGCATATGTTATAGCCTTATAAGGGAGTCTCCAATCCATCTGCAGATGTAAGACCTCTAAACAAATTAATTTATATTTGCTAAAATTAGATCACCTAACACCTGCAGATGTAAGGCCTCTAAACAAATCAATTTATATTTTATATCAACTATTTTATGGTCTAATATTTTTCTCTTCATCAGTTCATATGGCATCCATATCTAAACATGGAACACCTACATGAAGTCAGAGAGGAAGATGTTGCCGTTTGGACTGCATGCGTCCCGATCATCAGATTCACAACTGTGGAGATGCACAACAATTACCGTGTTAAACTAAAATTTGGAATGCATCAAAATATCTCAGATCCTCCTGTTGACATCAATAAATGGCATCTAAAAAGAGTTAATGATCACAATGGGACTTTTTCGACTGGAAGAATTTTGCAAAATCTGAGCGATGTAAATGGATGAACCGCAGCGCCCATGTCTTACGTGACCGATTATGGTAACCCTATCTATACCAACGAATAATTATATGGCTTGGTACAGATTGGTTGCAACTGGGTTTGTCTCTGAAGACAGGTATTTATACGACCCACGCCAAACCACATATACACAAGAAGTTTCAACGTCTAACCCACCAGAAAGACCATGTTACTCACAACCCCTAATCCAACAGAATTACCAACCCATTAACCATCCAAACATGCCAAACAACCAAGCACAATACCAAAAGCGTCCCCCATACCATTTCCAACACACTGACTACTACCCAGAAACCCAATATGGATATGGCCCCAACACAACATCAAGATATGACCATAATGAGGGTACATCATACCATAGCCATGAACGCCCAAACATCTTTTCATAGCCAAAATGCTCTGACATCATACCCTAACCTACACACTCAACCATCTCAACAACCTTATGGCTTTCAAACACCACTACCATTTCAACCTTTCATCAAATAATCATTCACACTAATGTCCCCATCCAACCGTCCAGACCGCACATCAATGACTCCTTCATCACATTCGAACTACTCTGCCATGGGTCACACACTTAGTTTCAACACACAGGACCTAATGGAAATGCAAGAAATTCTTAGGGAACCATCTGAAAATGTTCCTGAGACTTCAACACCTCAAACACCTGGCGTAAATCAACAAAGAGGAGGCCATGCGCAACGAATTAGGGTGCCTAGGGATGTGGAACCGGTGGCCGGTATGACCCACCCGGTCGCCAATATTAGTTTATGTAATAGTTTTTTTTAAATTAATGATAATAGTATTTATGTTTTGTAACAAAATTACAAAATACACAGTGTCTCCAGATGAATTGGCGACTCTCTTATGAGGTTATAACACATGCGCTAATTGAATTGGAGACTGCATGAGGTGTCTCCAATCTTATGCCCTTAACAAAGGATCACTAATAGAATGACGTCCTTGGATACTCAGAAACCTTAACTGGGATAATCTGAGAATATTTTTGGAAATTGAGATATTTTGAGATTTTTAAAAAAAAAAATAGGTTATTTTGGTTTAAAAATTCAAATATTTGCACCATGCATGCAACTAGGGCACACATGTACTCTTCCCTTCTTTTTCTATTCAGCGAAAGATTATTATTCATTTAAGAAGCAGTACAACATAAATTATTTAAAGAGTAGAGTACGAACTTCAGTGGAGAATTTAGTCTCCAAAGATGTTGAAAACGGGATACAAATTTTGATTGTTACTGTTAACAACTTTCCTCTCTTTCTAACATACTAACTAATCACTAATATTCATCCATAAAAATAAACAGCTTAGAATAAACAAGAGCACGACCTTCTCGTCGAGGAAAACAATTATCTAAAAATGAAAAGCTAGCATCTCAATTGTATTTTCCATTTCATCGAAGGAATCTCTAAAAGCTTCCAATGCAACCATTATGTCATCATCATCTTGCAAGTTAAAGCCATAGTCATCCACGATCTCTTGGTCATTAGTAATGATATTATTATTACTTCTATCAGCCTCATACGGGAGTAAGCCTTCTCCGAACATCAAATCATTGGTAGAAGAAAGCAGGTCCCTACTAGGAAAGCTTGTAGGGGATATTGGAGAAAAAGGGTCATCATCCTTTGCAAGCATAATGGCACACATATTGTTATACACTGCATTGTTGTGTATGGTTATTGACAGATTAGATGAACTTGATGAGGATGGTAACGATTCAAGTTTAGTTTTGCCCAACATTGATGATGATCTTGCTTCAGCTTCCAATCTAACACTCTCCCACTGAACCATGTGTTTTATAGCAATATCGTCGCTGTTTTTGGTTTTGGATATTGGTTTGTGAGTAATAGGATCTATGCCCATTTTGATAAGTCTTTTCTTGATGTTGGTGTTCCAATGATTCTTTATCTCATTGTCTGTTCTCCTTGGAAGGAGAGTCGCTATTGTGGACCATCTGTAAAAGTGAAATCAAATGATGAAATGCATAGAGTAGTAGGTATCAAATCTCAACAAATACTATAAACACATGTTTTTTTTCTTCTAACAAAGCTCACTTGTTTCCGAGAAGAGCGTGCAGTTGAATAATAGTGCGATCTTCCTCCAAACTAAAGTTTCCTCGTTTTATATAAGGACTCAAATAGTTAATCCACCTTAATCTACAGCTCTTTCCACATCTTTGAAGACCTGCATATACATATATAAACGTGAAAGTTGAAACTCATAAGTTTTGGTTAAAAAATCTTAGTAACTAAGATTTGGACAGAATATAAGACAACTGTATATTTCAACATTAGTTAATAGTATAAAAAAATATGTTACCTGCCCTTGCGGGCAAAGAATGCCAACTTTCATGGCCATTTTGAGTAAGATATGCTATAAGCTTCTGGTCTTCGTTTGGTGACCATGGTCCTTTCTTCAACCCTACTACATTCTCACAGCATGGTCTCCTAATCATTTTTAAATGAAAAACTTAAATGAATTAGATGTAGACCATATGTATGCTTGTTGTTAGATATATATTGTTGAGTAACAAGTGCTACATGCAAAGATTTATGAAGTAGTAAAGTTTCCGTAATAAGTAGGTGGCTCTTGGTCTTTTTAATTCAGAAAAGATCATACATTAACTAATAATACAATCGAAGGACAAATAACAGAGGTTAAAAAAGTTGTGGTGCAGTACACAATAATTTATATATATATATATATATATATATATATATATATATATATATATATATATATATATATATATATATATATATATATATATATATATATATATATATATATATTACATATTACATTTTATTTTGTCTAAACAAACCGTCAAAATAAATTTAACTGGTGTTTATGTTAGAAAAATCAAACTCTAGACAAAAAATATCTCTCAAATGTTGAGAATAATTCTTATTAAAAAAAAATATAACAAAGGCATAAATAGCTACTACAAAGGGAACAAACTGCTACCCAAGTTTTACAAGCCTAGCGACGTGGAAGTGGCTAAAATAAAGGAACAACTCAGTAATAAGTGATGCAAAACCATCATCTCCTAAAAATTAGAATTAATGATTTAGCAAAATTAAATAACAAAGTTGATTAAAACTACTCTTATGACCACTAATTGTGCTCCACTTACTTAACATTTCCTCCCATAAACTAAAATTGCTAATAACAATCCGTTTACATTTGTTGTTGGTCGGACTCCAAGTAACCTACGAAGCCTTTCAAATATTTCTAGTTTCAATGGCTTGGTCATGATGTCTGCTCATTGGTCATCTGTTTTGCAGTGCTTCAGCTCTAGCATACCATCTTTAATCAGATCACGCAAAAAGCGAAATCTCACATCGATATGTTTGTTTCTTCCGTGCATAATTGGATTTTCGGATAACTTAATTGTGGAATTATTATCACAAAATATTGTAATACACTCACAATGAGAATGACCAATCTGATTTTTTTCATCCAAATGCCTTGACATGCACAAACAGCACTTGCAATAAACTCTGATTCGGTTATGGACAATGATGCAACAGGTTGTTTTCTTGAACTCCAACATACAGCTCCATTAAACAAAAATGCATACCCTAACGGATATACTCCTTCTGCCATTTATATCACCTGCGTAATCAATGGCGGTGTAGGCCAACAGCTCATCCTTGACCCATCTCTTGTAGAACACCCCCATTTCTATGGTTTCTTTTAAATAACGAAGCACCCTTTGTGCGGCTAACATGTGTTTCCCTGTAAATATCAAGTCATCAACATAGAGATTAACAACGACAATTTTACCTCTTTCAATATTGACAAATAAAGTAGGCTCATAGTTGCATCTTTCAAATCCTTCTTTAATAAAGAATCCTTCAATCCTGCTATACCAAGCCCTAGGTGCCTGATTTAGTGCCTCTTTTAATCTGTATAAAGCCTTCTCAAGCTTATAGACTTTATCTTCCTTTCCTTCTTTAACATATCCCAACGGTTGTTCTACAAATACAACCTTATTTGGTTTTGTCCATCCTTTTTGTGCTGCCAAAGCCAAAAAAAATGCGAATGGTATCCCATCGTTCCACCGGAGTAAATACTTCATCATAGTCTACTCCATATTTCCAGGCTTAGCCTTTCACCACCAAGCGTGCTTTGCATTTATCAATCTCCCATCTTCATTCAATTTGGTTTTATATACGCATTTGACACCAAGTTTTTATGCTCCATGTGGCAAGCTCACCAACTCCCAAGTGTCATTTTTCTCTATGGCTTCAATATCTAAATCCATTGCATTCCTCAACTTATCACTCTTTGCAGCCTTTTCCTAATAGATTCAATTTTCTTGTGATAAAAAAAAGCTAAGTCTTGCACATCTTCTTCCTCCTTAGACAATCCTTCTCCACTAACATAATCTTGCATCTATATTAGTGCTCTCCTAATTCTTTCTCCATCTAAACAAAAATTATTTCCTTCATGTGAGCTTGGTTCACTTCCTTCATTTAAGTCACTTGAACCAGATGCTTCTTCTTGTTGTACAAGGAATTTAATGGTACAATTTATTTTTCCGTACCATGAACCCACACGAAAATTCGATAGCATCAATAGTATGGCAAGTTTGGTGACAACCAAATGCAAGAATATGTGAACAACATTGTGTAGTGGTGTGCTTTGTGAAACAAATGTACAAATATCACATATACATCATATATAGAGGTTAGCGCAAAAAAAATCAAGAAATGCACAAGTGGTTTGGCAGATTGGAATCAAAATGCAAAATGTGAATAGGTTGGACCTAGTTTGTGACCTGAAATTTGACAATCCAAACACACATATTTTGCTGCAAGAAATGGTTCATACATGACATATAACATACATAAAACCTGTCTAAACAATGTTCAATACAAAATCATGGCTAGAATACAAGATGACATGAGAAATGCAAGTTTTAGGCTTACCTCTTGTAGCATTATGATGCAAACTTGAGAAGCAAGAAAACCAGAGATCCTACAAGCTCTTTGATGGCCTGCAAATGCTCTAAGGATGATGAGTAGGTGCTCAAAGTAACCTCCAAGCAAGCTAGTGGGCAGAATGCCTTGATAGTAAAGAAAATACCAAAAAAAACAAAGATTTCCAAAGCAAACTTGCTCAAATCTTGTTATAGAAGTGTGAATCACTTATGGATAGTTTGTATATGTCAAATGTGAGGTGTGAGTGGTCTTGGAACTCAAGGAAATGCAGTGGTTTGATGGTTGCCTTCCAAAATGCAGAAAAGTCAACAAATGAGGTTTTGGAAGTTGACTTTTGACTTGGATACTTTTCTGGCTAATGTGAGGTTTTGGTCAGCTCTAACACATCATTTGTGAAGTGTTTGGAGTGTTGTTTAAGTTAAAAGTGTTTGGAAAAGGTTTTGGAAGGGAAAATGCAAGACAAATTTGGAAGTGGTTTGGAATTTGGTTCAAACTTGCAAGAACTTGGTGCTTGGGTGTCGGAGAGAGTTCTAGTTGGTTTCTAGCAATGAACTGATGTCCTTGGGATGTAAGAATGAGGTTCAAATTATAGGCAAAGGTCTTGAGCAAGAGGTATGGGCAGAATGTTGCTAAATGCCAACTTTGGCCTTGTAACTTTGAAATCTTTGTGCCAACCAATGCAAATCTTCATTTCTGACCTCAAGCCACTCTACCAAGAGCTTATCCATACTCTATAGGTCATTTTCATCTTGTTTGAGGGGGTAAGAGGTGATTGGCTGCAGCATAGCTGGTGATTAATGTGAGGGAAGCCACCATTTTTCTCTTTCTTCACTATTCACCTTTTGTAACTCTCTGGTGATCCTGACTTTTGGTTAGTAGTCGTTGTTGTCGTCCTGATCGGTTGCTGTGTCGATTATCCTAACTTTTGGTTGGTACCGGCTTTTTTTAAGTCCATCTTCAGCTGGCGATCATTTTATCCTACCTACATCCCCGCAGGTTGCAAATTTCTGGGTTCTTTTGGTATTCAATCACCTTTTACCTCAAATGTTTGAGAGCAGTTTCTCTTCATCCCTTCGGGTTCAAGCTGTTTGAATAGGGGCAGCTGTAGTACCCCAAAATCTTCTCATCTTTTCTTGTGTTCTTGGCTTATGTTTCTTTGCATTATCATATTCATGTTTTCATAGCATTTGTTCTTGGCATGGGATCAAGGTATCATGGTTTATTTCTCAAGGAAGAAGGTTGTGTTTCTTCAAGTTCAAGCAAGTTGTTTTCTGTGACTTTGTGGTATTCCCAACCCTAGAAGTTCCTCATCATAAAATGTGGTTCAAGGAAACATCATTCCAACATCATATTTGATTCATCATGGCTTAAGATGCAAGAAATCATCAAGAGATTCAAATTTGTTTTAAGATACTTGACCTAATTTGGGCAAATGGTGGATGCTATGATCAAATGGGCATAACTCCTTTAATTTTCAACACCTTGGGGTGGTTATTTTTCTATTGGAATCTTCTCATCATCCTATATAACTTCTCTTTGCAAACGAAGATTCAATTATGCTTGGAAAGTCATCAAAGATGGGAAGACATTATAGGTCATTTTGACTTTTGGAATGTTTTCTTAGTCAACTTCAAAAGGGAATAACTTGGTCAGTTTTTATCATTTGGAGCCTATTCTTTTTCTAGAATAAACTTGAAGATGTCCTCTACAACTTTGCTTCAACTTGGAAGAGCTAAAAACCCATGGAAGGCCTTGGTTTTCATCAAAATAGTATAGGATATTTTTGGTCCTTAAAAAGACTTGAAATTTTTTTTAAGTGCTTTATGATTTTCACCTCTTTTGTGCAAGCCACTTTAAAGGATCATATCTCTCAATTCAAGTTTCCAAATAAATACTTTCTTTTCACATTGCAAAGATTGCATCTCACTCTATCCAATGCAAGAAGAATCATCTCATAAAGCCTCATACACTATGAGAACCATGGCTGCAAAAACTGAATTTCAGAGTTGGATTTTCACTTCAGATGAGGGAGTCGCATCCGACTCTGTTCTCTTGAGGTGATTTTTGAGGGAGAAAATTCTTTTAAGTGAGGGAGAGTTTTAACACTCCAAATTTTATTAGAATATTTATTTAATTTATTTAAATAAGAATATTCGCATTTTGGTGATTTTGGTTGTGGAATATTGAGAATTATGCATTTTGGGTTATTTACTTAAATGATAGTATATAATATGAATATATTAATATTATTATTAATTTAAATAAATATAAATCAACTAAGGGCAAATTGGACAATTGAGGAGGAGTTAGTGAGGGTAATATTGGGAAAGTCGAATTCTGAGGCCCAAGTCTAGGTTTAACAAAAAGGAAATTGTGATGGAATTAGGATTCATTTTGTTAGACCGTGAAAAGAATTGATGCCAGAGCTCTGAGGAGGAGGTTTGAGGCAAAAGCTTTGAAAGGTTTTCTAAAAGATTTGATAGGCTTATAGTCGACAATTAAGGTATGAGGAGTATTGCCTTCATTGTTTTCAATGTATAATTTCAATATATTTAAGGTCGATTTAAGGGTTTAAAGGGTTTGAGGCTGATTATGAGATAAAGGAAAGTTGGCCATCGTGGCCTAAATCCTATTTGTGAGGTTTTAACCATATAGGGATTTATTTGGGTTAAGGGAAATTAGGCCTTCATGGCCAAAGCTCTGATTTGACATTTCTCTAACCTTGTAAAGAAAATTTGATAGTGAGAACTCTGATGGTTGTGATGTAGTGGTAAGGATTTATGGGATTTAGAGCAGGAATATGATACGGTATTGGCCTAATAAACCGTAGGTTTTGTGCCTTTATCGCTTTAAGACCTTAGGGATGATTTAGGGGTGTTCTAGGGGCATTGGGGAAGTGAATCGTGGGACTTTTGGGTTGATTTTAGGTTCTGGTGCGTAACAATGTTTTGTTGTCATCGCGTGTTCGTACAGCGAAAAATCCTTCGCACAGCGAACGAAGCTTGTCCCAGACTGGCACTGCGAAGAATCCTTCGCACAGCGAATAAACTCTCCCCATACTCGCACAACGAACTTGCTAGCGAATGTACCAGAGTTTCTTGAATTCTGACTTTGTGCAGCGATGCCTTACTGTTTTGATGCTGTGATTTCCTTGACGCATTAATATGAGTATGACTGTGATTTCTATGTGATTTGTACATGATTATATGATGATTCCTATGATGTGATGATTGATGATTCTATGATGACATGATTTATGATGATGATTTTGATGAATGATGATACACCTATGATGTTATTATGAGGATGATTATTGACGTATGCATCCGGACTTCGGTTCAGGACCTCGATTACTTTGGCTTCAATTCCATTGTGCAGATGTGAGGTATTTTGATGTGCTCTGGTTCTCAAGCAGAACCGATCCTATTGATGGGGATCTATGGAAGGTTGATGGCCCAGTGTCCATCGAGATGTGATGATTGGTACCACATGCATTGACTCTTGTTGCATTTGCATTTATGAGATGATTTTGAGTAATTTATGATGTTATGGCCTTTGATGTCTATTGATGAATATGATGATGTTGAATATGAAAATAATTCCATTTTATATGTTGATTTCCTATATTGATTATTATGAATTGTTTTACTTACCCTGCCTGTTTGAACGTTGCATCCACGTGGGTAACGTGCAGATGACTAGGTTTAGCCGTGGATGCAGTCGAGGATCTTTTTGAGGTTTTTGATTTGTTGGCCATTTTGATTAACTTAGAGGGTCTTGCTCTGATAGGGTAATATCAAGTTGGGGTCTTTGAGTTAAACCATGATTTATTTGATTTGTTTATTTTGATTATTTTCCCCGTATAAGAAAAACTTTGGATTATGCCTTTTGAGTTCTGCTGCAATTTTTTATGTCTTTTGGGAAAACCCGTTGTTTACGGAGCCTTGACCTATTTTTGATTTATTGGGAAATGTATGCTCTTTGAGGTAATTTTATAGAGTTTAATATTTTACTCTGATATATGTGAATATTTTGCCATTAAATTGTGGGGTAGAAAAGGGTGTTATATTAGTGGTATCAGAGCCTGGTTGGTCCGTCCTGCCAAGTTTTTATGTTGTTAGTCCCCTGTCAGTCAATAGTGTGAGAACACTGTTGGATGAGTTGTTTTCTTCTAACCCTGTTGGTGGTTGCAGATGGCTGGAAGAAATGATCGTGCTATTGTTGATACGCTGGAATCACTTGCCTAAGTGATGGCCCAGAATGGTGGACCTCCAGATGAGTTTCGTGCTTTGGGGAAGTTCCAGAGGAACAATCCACCGACTTTTGTGGGCACTCATGATCTTGATGGTGCGTAGAAGTGGCTGAAAGTGATTGAGAAGATTTTGCGAGTTATGGCATGCATTGATGCTCAGCAGGTGCAGTTTGGTATGCATATGCTAGCAGAGGAAGCGGAAGACTGGTGGGATAACACTCGTCAGAGATTGGGAGGTGCTGGCATTGCAATAACTTGGGTTGTGTTTAAGGAAGAATTTTTGAGGAAGTATTTTCTTGAAGATGTTCGGGGCAAGAAAGAGGTGGAATTCCTTTAGCTGAAACAGGGGAATATGATTGTGGCTGAGTATGCGGCAAAGTTTGAGTCTTTGGTAAATTTTTGTTCATATTACAATCATGCTGACGCAAAGATGTCAAAGTGTCTCAAGTTTGAGAATGTATTGAGACCAAAGATTAAGCAATGAATTGGGTACCATCAGATTCGTCGGTTTGCGGAACTGGTGGACAAGAGCAGAATTTATGATGAGGATAGTCGAGTTCGATCTACTCACTACAAGCAGCTGAGTGAGAAGAAAGAGAAAGGTCAGTATAGAGGGAAACCGTATGTGACTTCTGGTGATAAAGGGAACCAGAAGGCTTCATATGGGAAAAATTCAAGTGGGGAGTGGCTACTGCTCTAGGCAAGTGTTATAAGTGTGGCGAGTAAGGTCACCGTGCTGAGGTTTGTAGGGTGCTGAGATGTCATCGTTGTGGCAAGAGAGGTCATAGAGCTACTAACTGTAAAGATGAAGCTATGACTTGCTTCAACTGTAGAGAGAAGGGTCATATCAGTACCAAGTGCCAGCAGCCAGAGAAGACTTCTACTGCTGCTTAGATGAATGGCAGAGTATTTTCTTTGAGAGGTGCGGAAGAACCCAAGACAGATAACTTGATCAGAGGTACTTGCTTTATTAATGATGTTGAATTGATTGTTATGATTGATACTGATGCTACTCATTCGTCTATTTCGCTTGAATGCGCTAAAAGCTTGAATTTGAAATTATCTTCTATGATTGGGAGTATGGTTATCAATACTCCGGCTAATGGTTATGTGACTACTGCATTAGTCTGTTTGAGCTGTCCTTTGACCATTTATGATAAGAATTTTATGATGGACTTGGTCTGTCTACCTTTGCATCAAACTGATGTTATTCTCGGAATGAATTGGTTGGAGTACAACTATGTTCATATCGATTGCTACAGTAAGACTGTGAGGTTCCCAGAGTTTGGTGATTGTTGAGAGCTGATGTTTGTATCTGCTAAGCAAGTAGAAGAACTATTAGAAGATGAGGCTCATATGTTTGCATTGTTTGTATTACTTCAAGTTGATTATGAAGAAGTGAGTGTTGAGCTACCAGTTGTTTGGGAATTTCCAGAAGTGTTTCCAGATGACGTGAGTGACTTACCTCCTGAGCATGAGGTGGAGTTTACTATTGATGTTATATCGGGAACTAGTCCTGTGTCGATGGCTCCTTATCGGATGTCTGCATCTGAGTTAGAGGAATTGAAGAAACGGTTGGAAGAGCTGCTTGAGAAGAAGTTTATTCGACCGAGTGTTTCTCCGTGGGTTGCTCCTGTGTTGTTCGTAAAGAAGAAAGACGGTAGCAAGGGATTGTGTGTGGATTATCGGCAGTTGAATAAAGTAACAATCAAGAATAAGTATCCACTTCCGAGGATTGATGACTTGATGGATCAATTGGTGGGTTCTTGTGTGTTTAGCAAGATTGATTTGAGCTCTGGTTATCATCAGATTCGTGTTAAGCTTGATGATATTCCGAAGACAGCTTTCAGGACGAGGTATGGACACTATGAATATACTGTGATGTCGTTCGGTATATCTAATGCACCTGGTGTATTCATGGAGTATATGAATAGGATTTTTCATCCTTATTTGGATCAGTTTGTAGTAGTGTTCATTGACGATATCTTGATATATTCTAAGTCCGAGGAAGAGCATGCGCAACATCTAAGAGTGGTATTGCAATTTTGCGAGACAAGAAGCTTTATGCCAAGTTGTCCAAGTGTGAGTTTTGGTTGAAGGAAGTGACTTTTCTTGACCATGTGATTTCAATAGGAGGAATTGTTGTTGATCCGTCAAAAGTTGATGTCGTGCTGCAGTGGGAGACTCCAAAGTCTGCTACTGAGATTCAAAGTTTCCTTGGATTGGCTGGTTATTATCGCAGCTTTATAGAAGGCTTTTCAAAGTTGGCACTTCCATTGTCTCAATTGACTCGAAAGGTTCAAGCTCATGTGTGGGATGTTGCGAGCAGAGTTTTGCAAAACTCAAGAAGAAGTTGACGACTGCTCTAGTTTTAATTTTGCCAAATCCGAGTGAGTCTTTTGTAGTGTATTGTGATGCATCGAAGATGGATATTGAAGGCGTATTGATGCAGAATGGTCAGGTCATTGCTTATGCTTCCAGACAATTGAAGGTTCATGAAAGGAATTATCCTACGCATTACTTAGAGTTGGTCGCGGTGGTGTTTGTGTTGAAGGTTTGGAGACATTATCTTTTTGGTTCTAGGTTCGAAGTGTTCAATGATCACAAGAGCTTGAAGTATTTGTTCGATCAGAAAGAGTTAAACATGAGCCAGAGAAGATGGCTTGAACTTCTGAAGGATTATGATTTTGAATTGAGTTACCATCCTGATAAGGCTAATGTTGTGGCTGATGCGTTAAGCAGGAAGTCCTTACATATGTCGATGCTTATGGTTCGAGAGTTAGGACTGATTGAACAATTCAGAGATATGAGTTTGGTTTGTGAAGAGACTCCTAACAGTGTGAAGTTGGGTATGCTGAAGTTGACCAGTGGTATTCTCCAAGAAATCAGAGAAGGTCAAAAATCTAATTTGAGTTTGATGGATCGTCTCATGTTAATCAATCAAGGTAACGAGGGTGATTTTCGGATCGATGAGAATGGCGTGATGAGCTTCAGAGATAGAGTGTATGTTCCTGATGTGCCAGAAATCAAGAAGAGCAATCTTGAGGAAGGTCACAGAAGCGGGTTGAGTATTCATCCTAGTGCCATAAAGATGTATCAAGATTTGAAGAAGTTATTTTGGTGGCCGGGTATGAAGAAGGAAATTAAAGAGTTTGCGTATGCTTATTTGACTTGTCAGAAGTCGAAGATTGAACATCAGAGACTCATTTTGTTAGACCGTGAAAAGAATTGATGCCAGAGCTCTGAGGAGGAGGTTTGAGGCAAAAGCTTTGAAAGGTTTTCTAAAAGATTTGATAGGCTTAGAGTCGACAATTAAGGTATGAGGAGTATTGCCTTCATTGTTTTCAATGTATAATTTCAATGTATTTAAGGTCGATTTAAGGGTTTAAAGGGTTTGAGGTTGATTATGAGATAAAGGAAAGTTGGTCATCATGGCCTAAATCCTATTTGTGAGGTTTTAACCGTATAGGGATTTATTTGGGTTAAGGGAAATTAGGCCTTCGTGACCAAAGCTCTGATTTGACATTTCTCTAACCTTGTAGGGAAAATTTGATAGAGAGAACTCTGATGGTTGTGATGTAGTGGTAAGGATTTATGGGATTTAGAGCGGCAATATGATACGGATTGGGCTATAAAACCGTAGATTTTGTGCCTTTATCGCTTTAAGAGCTTAGGGATGATTTAGGGATGTTCTAGGGGCATTGGGGAAGTGAATCGTGGGACTTTTGGGTTGATTTTAGGTTCTAGTACGTAACAATGTTTTGTTGTCATCTCGTGTTCGTACAGCGAAGAATCCTTCGCACAGCGAACGAAGCTTGTCCCAGACTGGCACTGCGAAGAATCCTTCGCACAGGGAATAAACTCTCCCCATACTCGCACGACGAACTTGCTAGCGAATGTACCAGAGTTTCTTGAATTCTGACTTTGTACAGCGATGCCTTACTGTTTTGATGCTGTGATTTCCTTGACGCATTAATATGAGTATGACTGTGATTTCTATTTGATTTGTAAATGATTATATGATGATTCCTATGATGTGATGATTGATAATTCAATGATGACATGATTTATGATGATGATTTTGATGAATGATGATACACCTATGATGTTATTATGAGGATGATTATTGACGTATGCATCCGGACTTCGGTTCAGGACCTCGATTACTTTGGCTTCAATTCCATTGTGCAGATGTGAGGTATTTTGATGTGCTCTGGTTCTCAAGCAGAACCGATCCTATTGATGGGGATCTATAGAAGGTTGATGGCCCAGTGTCCATCGAGCTGTGATGATTGGTACCACATGCATTGAGTCTTGTTGCATTTGCATTTATGAGATGATTTTGAGTAATTTATGATGTTGTGGCCTTTGATGTCTATTGATGAATATGATGATGTTGAATATGAAAATAATGCCATTTTATATGTTGATTTCCTATATTGATTATTATGAATTGTTTTACTTACCCTGCCTGTTTGAACGTTGCCTCCACGTGGGTAACGTGCAGATGACTAGGTTTAGCCGTGGATGCAGTCGAGGATCTTTTTGAGGTTTTTGATTTGTTGGCCATTTTGATTAACTTAGAGGGTCTTGCTCTGATAGGGTAATATCGAGTAGGGGTCTTTGAGTTAAACCATGATTTATTTGATTTGTTTATTTTGATTATTTTCCCCGTATAAGAAAAACTTTGGATTATGCCTTTTGAGTTCTGCTGCAATTTTTTATGTCTTTTGGGAAAACCCGTTGTTTACGAAGCCTTGACCTATTTTTGATTTATTGGGAAATGTACGTTCTTTGAGGTGATTTTATAGAGTTTAATATTTTACTCTGATATATGTGAATATTTTGCCATTAAATTGTGGGGTAGAAAAGGGTGTTATATTAGTGGTATCAGAGCCTGGTTAGTCCGTCCTGCCAAGTTTTTATGTTGTTAGTCCCCTGTCAGTCAATAGTGTGAGAACACTGTTGGATGAGTTGTTTTCTTCTAACCCTGTTGGTGGTTGCAGATGGCTGGAAGAAATGATCGTGCTATTGTTGATACGCTGGAATCACTTGCCTAAGTGATGGCCCCGAATGGTGGACCTCCAGATGAGTTTCGTGCTTTGGGGAAGTTCCAGAGGAACAATCCGCCGACTTTTGTGGGCACTCATGATCCTGATGGTGCGTAGAAGTGGCTAAAAGTGATTGAGAAGATTTTGCGAGTTATGCCAAGCACTGATGCTCAGCAGGTGCAGTTTGGTATGCATATGCTAGCAGAGGAAGCAGAAGACTGGTGGGATAACACTCGTCAGAGATTGGGAGGTGCTGGCATTGCAATAACTTGGGTTGTGTTTAAGGAAAAATTTTTGAGGAAGTATTTTCTTGAAGATGTTCGGGGCAAGAAAGAGGTGGAATTCCTTTAGCTGAAACAGGGGAATATGATTGTGGCTGAGTATGCGGCAAAGTTTGAGTCTTTGGTAAATTTTTGTTCATATTACAATCATGCTGACGCAGAGATGTCAAAGTGTCTCAAGTTTGAGAATGGATTGAGACCAAAGATTAAGCAAGGAATTGGGTAACAGCAGATTCGTCGGTTTGCGGAACTGGTGGACAAGAGCAGAATTTATGATGAGGATAGTCGAGTTCGATCTACTCACTACAAGCAGCTGAGTGAGAAGAAAGAGAAAGATCAGTATAGAAGGAAACCGTATGTGACATCTGGTGATAAAGGGAACCAGAAGGCTTCATATGGGAAAAATTCAAGTGGGGGAACGGCTACTGCTCTAGGCAAGTGTTATAAGTGTGGCGAGTAAAGTCACCGTGCTGAGGTTTGTAGGGTGCTGAGATGTCATCGTTGTGGCAAGAGAGGTCATAGAGCTACTAACTATAAAGATGAAGCTCTGACTTGCTTCAACTGTAGAGAGAAGGGTCATATCAGTACCAAGTGCCAGCAGCCAGAGAAGACTTTTACTGCTGCTCATATGAATGGCAGAGTATTTTCTTTGAGAGGTTTGGAAGAACCCAAGACAGATAACTTGATCAGAGGTACTTGCTTTATTAATGATGTTGAATTGATAGCTATGATTGATACTGGTGCTACTCATTCGTCTATTTCTCTTGAATGCGCTAAAAGGTTGAATTTGAAATTATCTTCTATGATTGGGAGTATGGTTATCAATATTTCGGCTAATGGTTTTGTGACTACTGTGTTAGTCTGTTTGAGTTGCCCTTTGACCATTTATGATAAGAATTTTGTGATGGACTTGGTATGTCTACCTTCGCATCAAACTGATGTTATTCTCGGAATGAATTGGTTGGAGTACAACTATGTTCATATCGATTGCTACAGCAAGACTGTGAGGTTCCCAGAGTTTGGTGATTGTGGAGAGCTGATGTTTGTATCTGCTAAGCAAGTAGAAGAACTCTTAGACGATGAGGCTCATATGTTTGCATTGTTTGTATTACTTCAAGTTGATTATGAAGCAGTTAGTGTTGAGCTACCAGTTGTTTGGGAATTTCCAGAAGTGTTTCCAGATGACGTGAGTGACTTACCTCCTGAGCATGAGGTAGAGTTTACTATTGATGTTATATCGGGAACTAGTGTTGTGTCGATGGCTCCTTATCGGATGTCTGCATCTGAGTTAGGGGAATTGAAGAAACGGTTGGAAGAGCTGCTTGAGAAGAAGTATATTCGACCGAGTGTTTCTCCGTGGGGTGCTCCTGTGTTGTTCGTAAAGAAGAAAGATGGTAGCATGAGATTGTGTGTGGATTATCGGCAGTTGAATAAAGTAACAATCAAGAATAAGTATCCACTTCCGAGGATTGATGATTTGATGGATCAATTGGTGGGTTCTTGTGTGTTTAGCAAGATTGATTTGAGGTCTGGTTATCATCAGATTCGCGTTAAGCTTGATGATATTCCGAAGACAGCTTTCAGGACGAGGTATGGACACTATGAATATACTGTGACGCCGTTCGGTGTATCTAATGCACCTGGTGTATTCATGGAGTATATGAATAGGATTTTTCATCCTTATTTGGATCAGTTTGTGGTAGTGTTCATTGACGATATCTTGATATATTCTAAGTCCGAGGAAGAGCATGTGCAACATCTAAGTGTGGTATTGCGGTTTTGCGAGACAAGAAGCTTTATGCCTAGTTGTCCAAGTGTGAGTTTTGGTTGAAGGAAGTGACTTTTCTTGACCATGTGATTTCCAGTGGAGGAATTGTTGTTGATCCGTCGAAAGTTGATGTCGTGCTGCAGTGGGAGACTCTAAAGTCTGCTACTGAGATTCAAAGTTTCCTTCGATTGGCTGGTTATTATCGCAGCTTTATAGAAGGCTTTTCAAAGTTGGCACTTCCATTGACTCAATTGACTCGAAAGGGTCAAGCTCATGTGTGGGATGTTGCGAGCAGATTTTTGCAAAACTCAAGAAGAAGTTGACGACTGCTCTAGTTTTAATTTTGCCAAATCCGAGTGAGTCTTTTGTAGTGTATTGTGATGCATCGAAGATGGGTATTAAAGGCATATTGATGCAGAATGGTCAGGTCATTGCTTATGCTTCCAGACAATTGAAGGTTCATGAAAGGAATTATCCTACGAATGACTTAGAGTTGGCCGCGGTGGTGTTTGTGTTGAAGGTTTGGAGACATTATCTTTTTAGGTCTAGGTTCGAAGTGTTCAATGATCACAAGAGCTTGAAGTATTTGTTCGATCAGAAAGAGTTGAACATGAGCCAGAGAAGATGGCTTGAACTTCTGAAGGATTATGATTTTGAATTGAGTTACCATCCTGATAAGGCTAATGTTGTGGCTGATGCGTTAAGCAGGAAGTCCTTACATATGTCGATGCTTATGGTTCGAGAGTTAGGACTGATTGAACAATTCAGAGATATGAGTTTGGTTTGTGAAGAGACTCCTAACAGTGTGAAGTTGGGTATGCTGAAGTTGACTAGTGGTATTCTCCAAGAAATTAGAGAAGGTCAAAAATCTAATTTGAGTTTGATGGATCGTCTCATGTTAATCAATCAAGGTAACGAGGGTGATTTTCGGATCGATGAGAATGGCGTGATGAGGTTCAGAGATAGAGTGTATGTTCCTGATGTGCCAGAAATCAAGAAGAGCATTCTTGAGGAAGGTCACAGAAGCGGGTTGAGTATTCATCCTAGTGCCATAAAGATGTATCAAGATTTGAAAAAGTTGTTTTTATGGCCGGGTATGAAGAAGGAAATTAAAGAGTTTGCGTATGCTTGTTTGACTTGTCAGAAGTGAAAGATTGAACATCAGAGACTCATTTTGTTAGACCGTGAAAAGAATTGATGCCAGAGCTCTGAGTAGGAGGTTTGAGGCAAAAGCTTTGAAAGGTTTTCTAAAAGATTTGATAGGCTTAGAGTCGACAATTAATGTATGAGGAGTATTGCCTTCATTGTTTTCAATGTATAATTTCAATGTATTTAAGGTCGATTTAAGGGTTTAAAGGGTTTGAGGCTGATTATGAGATAAAGGAAAGTTGGCCATTGTGGCCTAAATCCTATTTGTGAGGTTTTAACCGTATAGGGATTTATTTGGGTTAAGGGAAATTAGGCCTTCGTGACCAAAGCTCTGATTTGACATTTCTCTAACCTTGTAGGGAAAATTTGATAGTGAGAACTCTGATGGTTGTGATGTAGTGGTAAGGATTTATGGGATTTAGAGCGGGAATATGATACGGGATTTGCCTATAAAACCGTAGATTTTGTGCCTTTATCGCTTTAAGACCTTAGGGATGATTTAGGGATGTTCTAGGGGCATTGGGGAAGTGAATCGTGGGACTTTTGGGTTGATTTTAGGTTCTGGTACATAACAATGTTTTGTTGTCATCTCGTGTTCGTACAACGAAGAATCCTTCGCACAGCGAACGAAGCTTGTCCCAGACTGGCACTGCGAAGAATCCTTCGCACAACGAATAAAATCTCCTCATACTCGCACAACGAACTTGCTGGCGAATATACCAGAGTTTCTTGAATTCTGACTTTGTGCAGCGATGCCTTACTGTTTTGATGTTGTGATTTCCTTGACGCATTAATATGAGTATGACTATGATTGCTATGTGATTTGTACATGATTATATGATGATTCCTATGATGTGATGATTGATGATTCTATGATGACATGATTTATGATGATGATTTTGATGAATGATGATACACCTATGATGTTATTATGAGGATGATTATTGACGTATGCATCCGGACTTCGGTTCAGGACCTCGATTACTTTGGCTTCAATTCCATTGTGCAGATGTGAGGTATTTTGATGTGCTCTGGTTCTCAAGCAGAACCGATCCTATTGATGGGGATCTATGGAAGGTTGATGGCCCAGTGTCCATCAAGCTGTGATGATTGGTACCACATGCATTGAGTCTTGTTGCATTTGCGTTTATGAGATGATTTTGAGTAATTTATGATGTTGTGGCCTTTGATGTCTATTGATGAATATGATGATGTTGAATATGAAAATGACGCCATTTTATATGTTGATTTCCTATATTGATTATTATGAATCGTTTTACTTACCCTGCATGTTTGAACGTTGCCTCCACGTGGGTAACGTGCAGATGACTAGGTTTAGTCGTGGATGCAGTCGAGGATCTTTTTGAGGTTTTTGATTTGTTGGCCATTTTGATTAACTTAGAGGGTCTTGCTCTGATAGGGTAATATCGAGTTGGGGTCTTTGAGTTAAACCATGATTTATTTGATTTGTTTATTTTGATTATTTTCCCCGTATAAGAAAAATTTTGGATTATGCCTTTTGAGTTCTGCTGCAATTTTTTATGTCTTTTGGGAAAACCCGTTGTTTACGGAGCCTTGACCTATTTTTGATTTATTGGGAAATGTACGTTCTTTGAGGTGATTTTATAGAGTTTAATATTTTACTCTGATATATGTGAATATTTTGCCATTAAATTGTGGGGTAGAAAAGGGTGTTACATTAGTGGTATCAGAGCCTGGTTGGTCCGTCCTGCCAAGTTTTTATGTTGTTAGTCCCCTGTCAGTCAATAGTGTGAGAACACTGTTGGATGAGTTGTTTTCTTCTAACCCTGTTGGTGGTTGCAGATGGCTGGAAGAAATGGTCGTGCTATTGTTGATACGCTGGAATCACTTGCCTAAGTGATGGCCCAGAATGGTGGACCTCCAGATGAGTTTCGTGCTTTGGGGAAGTTCCAGAGGAACAATCCGCCGACTTTTGTGGGCACTCATGATCCTGATGGTGCGCAGAAGTGGCTGAAAGTGATTGAGAAGATTTTGCGAGTTATGGCATGCACTGATGCTCAGCAGGTGCAGTTTGGTATGCATATGCTAGCAGAGGAAGCTGAAGACTGGTGGGATAACACTCGTCAGAGATTGGGAGATGCTGGCATTGCAATAACTTGGGTTGTGTTTAAGGAAGAATTTTTGAGGAAGTATTTTCTTGAAGATGTTTGGGGCAAGAAAGAGGTGGAATTCCTTTAGCTGAAACAGGGGAATATGATTGTGGCTGAGTATGCGGTAAAGTTTGAGTCTTTGGTAAAAAAATTTTCATATTAAAATCATGCTGACGCAGAGATGTCAAAGTGTCTCAAGTTTAAGAATGGATTGAGACCAAAGATTAAGCAAGGAATTGGGTACCAGCTGATTCGTCGATTTGCGGAATTGGTGGACAAGAGCAGAATTTATGATGAGGATAGTCGAGTTCGATCTACTCACTACAAGCAGCTGAGTGAGAAGAAAGAGAAAGGTCAGTATAGAGGGAAACCGTATGTGACTTCTGGTGATAAAGGGAACCAGAAGGCTTCATATGGGAAAAATTCAAGTGGGGAGCGGCTACTGCTCTAGGCAAGTGTTATAAGTGTGGCGAGTAAGGTCACCATGCTGAGGTTTGTAGGGTGCTGAGATGTCATCGTTGTGGCAAGAGAGGTCATAGAGCTACTAACTATAAAGATGAAGCTCTGACTTGCTTCAACTGTAGAGAGAAGGGTCATATCAGTACCAAGTGCCAGCAGCCAGAGAAGACTTTTACTGCTGCTCATATGAATGGCAGAGTATTTTCTTTGAGAGGTTTGGAAGAACCCAAGACAGATAACTTGATCAGAGGTACTTGCTTTATTAATGATGTTGAATTGATAGCTATGATTGATACTGGTGCTACTCATTCGTCTATTTCTCTTGAATGCGCTAAAAGGTTGAATTTGAAATTATCTTCTATGATTGGGAGTATGGTTATCAATATTTCGGCTAATGGTTTTGTGACTACTGCGTTAGTCTGTTTGAGCTGCCCTTTGACCATTTATGATAAGAATTTTATGATGGACTTGGTCTGTCTACCTTCGCATCAAACTGATGTTATTCTCGGAATGAATTGGTTGGAGTACAACTATGTTCATATCGATTGCTACAGCAAGACTGTGAGGTTCCCAGAGTTTGGTGATTGTGGAGAGCTGATGTTTGTATCTGCTAAGCAAGTAGAAGAACTCTTAGACGATGAGGCTCATATGTTTGCATTGTTTGTATTACTTCAAGTTGATTATGAAGCAGTTAGTGTTGAGCTACCAGTTGTTTGGGAATTTCCAGAAGTGTTTCCAGATGACGTGAGTGACTTACCTCCTGAGCATGAGGTAGAGTTTACTATTGATGTTATATCGGGAACTAGTGTTGTGTCGATGGCTCCTTATCGGATGTCTGCATCTGAGTTAGGGGAATTGAAGAAACGGTTGGAAGAGCTGCTTGAGAAGAAGTATATTCGACCGAGTGTTTCTCCGTGGGGTGCTCCTGTGTTGTTCGTAAAGAAGAAAGATGGTAGCATGAGATTGTGTGTGGATTATCGGCAGTTGAATAAAGTAACAATCAAGAATAAGTATCCACTTCCGAGGATTGATGATTTGATGGATCAATTGGTGGGTTCTTGTGTGTTTAGCAAGATTGATTTGAGGTCTGGTTATCATCAGATTCGCGTTAAGCTTGATGATATTCCGAAGACAGCTTTCAGGACGAGGTATGGACACTATGAATATACTGTGACGCCGTTCGGTGTATCTAATGCACCTGGTGTATTCATGGAGTATATGAATAGGATTTTTCATCCTTATTTGGATCAGTTTGTGGTAGTGTTCATTGACGATATCTTGATATATTCTAAGTCCGAGGAAGAGCATGTGCAACATCTAAGTGTGGTATTGCGGTTTTGCGAGACAAGAAGCTTTATGCCTAGTTGTCCAAGTGTGAGTTTTGGTTGAAGGAAGTGACTTTTCTTGACCATGTGATTTCTAGTGGAGGAATTGTTGTTGATCCGTCGAAAGTTGATGTCGTGCTGCAGTGGGAGACTCTAAAGTCTGCTACTGAGATTCAAAGTTTCCTTCGATTGGCTGGTTATTATCGCAGCTTTATAGAAGGCTTTTCAAAGTTGGCACTTCCATTGACTCAATTGACTCGAAAGGGTCAAGCTCATGTGTGGGATGTTGCGAGCAGATTTTTGCAAAACTCAAGAAGAAGTTGACGACTGCTCTAGTTTTAATTTTGCCAAATCCGAGTGAGTCTTTTGTAGTGTATTGTGATGCATCGAAGATGGGTATTAAAGGCATATTGATGCAGAATGGTCAGGTCATTGCTTATGCTTCCAGACAATTGAAGGTTCATGAAAGGAATTATCCTACGAATGACTTAGAGTTGGCCGCGGTGGTGTTTGTGTTGAAGGTTTGGAGACATTATCTTTTTAGGTCTAGGTTCGAAGTGTTCAATGATCACAAGAGCTTGAAGTATTTGTTCGATCAGAAAGAGTTGAACATGAGCCAGAGAAGATGGCTTGAACTTCTGAAGGATTATGATTTTGAATTGAGTTACCATCCTGATAAGGCTAATGTTGTGGCTGATGCGTTAAGCAAGAAGTCCTTACATATGTCGATGCTTATGGTTCGAGAGTTAGGACTGATTGAACAATTCAGAGATATGAGTTTGGTTTGTGAAGAGACTCCTAACAGTGTGAAGTTGGGTATGCTGAAGTTGACTAGTGGTATTCTCCAAGAAATTAGAGAAGGTCAAAAATCTAATTTGAGTTTGATGGATCGTCTCATGTTAATCAATCAAGGTAACGAGGGTGATTTTCGGATCGATGAGAATGGCGTGATGAGGTTCAGAGATAGAGTGTATGTTCCTGATGTGCCAGAAATCAAGAAGAGCATTCTTGAGGAAGGTCACAGAAGCGGGTTGAGTATTCATCCTAGTGCCATAAAGATGTATCAAGATTTGAAAAAGTTGTTTTTATGGCCGGGTATGAAGAAGGAAATTAAAGAGTTTGCGTATGCTTGTTTGACTTGTCAGAAGTGAAAGATTGAACATCAGAGACTCATTTTGTTAGACCGTGAAAAGAATTGATGCCAGAGCTCTGAGTAGGAGGTTTGAGGCAAAAGCTTTGAAAGGTTTTCTAAAAGATTTGATAGGCTTAGAGTCGACAATTAATGTATGAGGAGTATTGCCTTCATTGTTTTCAATGTATAATTTCAATGTATTTAAGGTCGATTTAAGGGTTTAAAGGGTTTGAGGCTGATTATGAGATAAAGGAAAGTTGGCCATTGTGGCCTAAATCCTATTTGTGAGGTTTTAACCGTATAGGGATTTATTTGGGTTAAGGGAAATTAGGCCTTCGTGACCAAAGCTCTGATTTGACATTTCTCTAACCTTGTAGGGAAAATTTGATAGTGAGAACTCTGATGGTTGTGATGTAGTGGTAAGGATTTATGGGATTTAGAGCGGGAATATGATACGGGATTTGCCTATAAAACCGTAGATTTTGTGCCTTTATCGCTTTAAGACCTTAGGGATGATTTAGGGATGTTCTAGGGGCATTGGGGAAGTGAATCGTGGGACTTTTGGGTTGATTTTAGGTTCTGGTACATAACAATGTTTTGTTGTCATCTCGTGTTCGTACAACGAAGAATCCTTCGCACAGCGAACGAAGCTTGTCCCAGACTGGCACTGCGAAGAATCCTTCGCACAACGAATAAAATCTCCTCATACTCGCACAACGAACTTGCTGGCGAATATACCAGAGTTTCTTGAATTCTGACTTTGTGCAGCGATGCCTTACTGTTTTGATGTTGTGATTTCCTTGACGCATTAATATGAGTATGACTATGATTGCTATGTGATTTGTACATGATTATATGATGATTCCTATGATGTGATGATTGATGATTCTATGATGACATGATTTATGATGATGATTTTGATGAATGATGATACACCTATGATGTTATTATGAGGATGATTATTGACGTATGCATCCGGACTTCGGTTCAGGACCTCGATTACTTTGGCTTCAATTCCATTGTGCAGATGTGAGGTATTTTGATGTGCTCTGGTTCTCAAGCAGAACCGATCCTATTGATGGGGATCTATGGAAGGTTGATGGCCCAGTGTCCATCAAGCTGTGATGATTGGTACCACATGCATTGAGTCTTGTTGCATTTGCGTTTATGAGATGATTTTGAGTAATTTATGATGTTGTGGCCTTTGATGTCTATTGATGAATATGATGATGTTGAATATGAAAATGACGCCATTTTATATGTTGATTTCCTATATTGATTATTATGAATCGTTTTACTTACCCTGCATGTTTGAACGTTGCCTCCACGTGGGTAACGTGCAGATGACTAGGTTTAGTCGTGGATGCAGTCGAGGATCTTTTTGAGGTTTTTGATTTGTTGGCCATTTTGATTAACTTAGAGGGTCTTGCTCTGATAGGGTAATATCGAGTTGGGGTCTTTGAGTTAAACCATGATTTATTTGATTTGTTTATTTTGATTATTTTCCCCGTATAAGAAAAATTTTGGATTATGCCTTTTGAGTTCTGCTGCAATTTTTTATGTCTTTTGGGAAAACCCGTTGTTTACGGAGCCTTGACCTATTTTTGATTTATTGGGAAATGTACGTTCTTTGAGGTGATTTTATAGAGTTTAATATTTTACTCTGATATATGTGAATATTTTGCCATTAAATTGTGGGGTAGAAAAGGGTGTTACATTAGTGGTATCAGAGCCTGGTTGGTCCGTCCTGCCAAGTTTTTATGTTGTTAGTCCCCTGTCAGTCAATAGTGTGAGAACACTTTTGGATGAGTTGTTTTCTTCTAACCCTGTTGGTGGTTGCAGATGGCTGGAAGAAATGGTCGTGCTATTGTTGATACGCTGGAATCACTTGCCTAAGTGATGGCCCAGAATGGTGGACCTCCAGATGAGTTTCGTGCTTTGGGGAAGTTCCAGAGGAACAATCCGCCGACTTTTGTGGGCACTCATGATCCTGATGGTGCGCAGAAGTGGCTGAAAGTGATTGAGAAGATTTTGCGAGTTATGGCATGCACTGATGCTCAGCAGGTGCAGTTTGGTATGCATATGCTAGCAGAGGAAGCTGAAGACTGGTGGGATAACACTCGTCAGAGATTGGGAGATGCTGGCATTGCAATAACTTGGGTTGTGTTTAAGGAAGAATTTTTGAGGAAGTATTTTCTTGAAGATGTTCGGGGCAAGAAAGAGGTGGAATTCCTTTAGCTGAAACAGGGGAATATGATTGTGGCTGAGTATGCGGTAAAGTTTGAGTCTTTGGTAAAAATTTTTTCATATTAAAATCATGCTGACGCAGAGATGTCAAAGTGTCTCAAGTTTAAGAATGGATTGAGTCCAAAGATTAAGCAAGGAATTGGGTACCAGCTGATTCGTCGGTTTGCGGAATTGGTGGACAAGAGCAGAATTTATGATGAGGATAGTCGAGTTCGATCTACTCACTACAAGCAGCTGAGTGAGAAGAAAGAGAAAGGTCAGTATAGAGGGAAACCGTATGTGACTTCTGGTGATAAAGGGAACCAGAAGGCTTCATATGGGAAAAATTCAAGTGGGGAGCGGCTACTGCTCTAGGCAAGTGTTATAAGTGTGGCGAGTAAGGTCACCGTGCTGAGGTTTGTAGGGTGCTGAGATGTCATCGTTGTGGCAAGAGAGGTCATAGAGCTACTAAATATAAAGATGAAGCTCTGACTTGCTTCAACTGTAGAGAGAAGGGTCATATCAGTACCAAGTGCCAGCAGCCAGAGAAGACTTTTACTGCTGCTCATATGAATGGCAGAGTATTTTCTTTGAGAGGTTTGGAAGAACCCAAGACAGATAACTTGATCAGAGGTACTTGCTTTATTAATGATGTTGAATTGATAGCTATGATTGATACTGGTGCTACTCATTCGTCTATTTCTCTTGAATGCGCTAAAAGGTTGAATTTGAAATTATCTTCTATGATTGGGAGTATGGTTATCAATATTTCGGCTAATGGTTTTGTGACTACTGCGTTAGTCTGTTTGAGCTGCCCTTTGACCATTTATGATAAGAATTTTGTGATGGACTTGGTCTATCTACCTTCGCATCAAACTGATGTTATTCTCGGAATGAATTGGTTGGAGTACAACTATGTTCATATCGATTGCTACAGCAAGACTGTGAGGTTCCCAGAGTTTGGTGATTGTGGAGAGTTGATGTTTGTATTTGCTAAGCAAGTAGAAGAACTCTTAGAAGATGAGGCTCATATGTTTGCATTGTTTGTATTACTTCAAGTTGATTATGAAGCAGTTAGTGTTGAGCTACCAGTTGTTTGGGAATTTCCAGAAGTGTTTCCAGATGACGTGAGTGACTTACCTCCTGAGCATGAGGTAGAGTTTACTATTGATGTTATATCGGGAACTAGTGTTGTGTCGATGGCTCCTTATCGGATGTCTGCATCTGAGTTAGGGGAATTGAAGAAACGGTTGGAAGAGCTGCTTGAGAAGAAGTATATTCGACCGAGTGTTTCTCCGTGGGGTGCTCCTGTGTTGTTCGTAAAGAAGAAAGATGGTAGCATGAGATTGTGTGTGGATTATCGGCAGTTGAATAAAGTAACAATCAAGAATAAGTATCCACTTCCGAGGATTGATGATTTGATGGATCTATTGGTGGGTTCTTGTGTGTTTAGCAAGATTGATTTGAGGTCTGGTTATCATCAGATTCGCGTTAAGCTTGATGATATTCCGAAGACAGCTTTCAGGACGAGGTATGGACACTATGAATATACTGTGATATCGTTTGGTGTATCTAGTGCACCTGGTGTATTCATGGAGTATATGAATAGCATTTTTCATCCTTATTTGGATCAGTTTGTGGTAGTGTTCATTGACGATATCTTGATATATTCTAAGTCCGAGGAAGAGCATGCACAACATCTAAGAGTGGTATTGCGGGTTTTGCGAGACAAGAAGCTTTATGCCAAGTTGTCGAAGTGTGAGTTTTGGTTGAAGGAAGTGACTTTCCTTGGCCATGTAATTTCTAGTGAAGGAATTATTGTTGATCCGTCGAAAGTTGGTGTCGTGCTGCAATGGGAGACTCCAAAGTCTGCTACTGAGATTCAAAGTTTCCTTGGATTGGCTGGTTATTATCGCAGGTTTATAGAAGGCTTTTCAAAGTTGGCACTTCCATTGACTCAATTGACTCGAAAGGGTCAAGCTCATGTGTGGGATGTTGCGAGCAGAGTTTTGCAAAACTCAAGAAGAAGTTGACGACTGCTCCAGTTTTAATTTTGCCAAATCCGAGTGAGTCTTTTGTAGTGTATTGTGATGCATCGAAGATGGGTATTGAAGGCGTATTGATGCAGAATGGTCAGGTCATTGCTTATGCTTCTAGACAATTAAAGGTTAATGAAAGGAATTATCCTACTCATGACTTAGAGTTGGCCGCGGTGGTGTTTGTGTTGAAGATTTGGAGACATTATCTTTATGGGTCTAGGTTTGAAGTGTTCAATGATCACAAGAGCCTGAAGTATTTGTTCGATCAAAAAGAGTTGAACATGAGGCAAAGAAGATGGCTTGAACTTTTGAAGGATTATGATTTTGAATTGAGTTACCATTCTGATAAGGCTAATGTTGTGGCTGATGCGTTATGCAGGAAGTCCTTACATATGTCGATGCTTATGGTTCGAGAGTTAGGACTGATTGAACAATTCAGAGATATGAGTTTGGTTTGTGAAGAGACTCCTAACAGTGTGAAGTTGGGTATGCTGAAGTTGACTAGTGGTATTCTCCAAGAAATTAGAGATGGTCAAAAATCTGATTTGAGTTTGATGGATCGTCTCATGTTAATCAATCAAGGTAACGGGGATGATTTTAGGATCGATGAGAATGGCGTGATGAGGTTCAGAGATAGAGTGTATGTTCCTGATGTGCCAGAAATCAAGAAGAGCATTCTTGAGGAAGGTCACAGAAGCGGTTTGAGTATTCATCCTAGTGCCATAAAGATGTATCGAGATTTGAAGAAGTTGTTTTGGTGGTCGGGTATGAAGAAGGAAATTGCAGAGTTTACGTATGCTTGTTTGACTTGTCAGAAGTCGAAGATTGAACATCAGAGACCATCGGGTCTGATGCAATCGTTGAATATTCCAAAATGGAAATAGGATAGCATTTCTATGGATTTTGTGACCGGTTTACCGAAGACTTTGAAGGGATATGATTTGATTTGGGTGATTTTCGATAGATTGACTAAATCGGCTCATTTTATACTGATGAGGATCAATTATTCGTTGCAGAAGCTTGACGAATTATATATTGATCAGATTGTGAAACTGCATGGTATTCCTTCGAGTATTGTGTTTGATAGAGATCTGAGATTTACATCGAGGTTCTGGAAGAGTTTGCAGACAGCTTTGGGTACTAAGTTGAGGTTGAGTTCTGCGTATCATCCGTAGACGGATGGACAGACAGAGAGAACTATCCAGTCTTTAGAGGATCTGGTGAGAGCTTGTGTGTTGGATCAAGGTGGATCGTGGGGTAGTGATTTGTCGTTGATTGAGTTTACCTACAATAACAGTTACCATTCTAATATTGGAATGGCACCATATGAGGCTTTGTATGGTAGGAGGTGTAGGACTCCTTTGTGTTGGTATGAGTCAGGCGAGAGTGTTGTACTCGGACCTGAGATTATGCAAGATACAACTAAAAAGATCAAGATGATCCAAGAAAAGATGAAAGTGTCGCAGATTCGTCAGAAAAGTTACCATGATAAGAGGAGGAAAGCACTTGAATTCCAAAAGGGGGATCACGTGTTTTTGAGAGTTATGTCGGTAACTGGTATTGTTCGTGCTTTGAAGTCTCGAAAGCTCACATCGCATTTTGTTGGTCCGTATCAGATTTCGCAAAGGGTGGGGGAAGTAGCATATCGGATTTCTTTACCGTCGTCGCTTGCAAATTTACATGATGTGTTTCACGTGTCTCAATTGAGGAAGCACATTTCAGATCCGTTGCATGTGATTCAGATGGATGATGTACAACTGAGAGATGACTTGACTGTTGATGCGTTGCCGGTTCAGATTGATGAACAAGAAGTTAAGCAACTACGAGGTAAAGAGATTGCCTTGGCAAAGGTAGTTTGGGGAGGACCAGCTGGAGAAAGTTGGACTTGGGAGCGTGAAGATCAGATGAGGGAGTCGTATCCGACTCTGTTTTCTTGAGATAATTTTCGAGGTCGAAAATTCTTTTAAGTGGGGGAGAGTTGTAACACCCCAAATTTTATTGGAATAATCATTTAATTTATTTAAATAAGAATATTCACATTTTGGTGATTTTCGGTGGTGGTTGTGGAATAATGAGAATTATGCATTTTGGGTTATTTATTTAAATGATAGTATATAATATGAATATATTAGTATTATTTTTAATTTAAATAAATATAAGTCAACTAAGGGCAAATTGGACAATTGAGGAGGAGTTAGTGAGGGTAATATTGGGAAAGCCCAATTCTGAGGCCCAAGTCTAGGTTTAACAAAAAGGAAATTGTGATGGAATTAGGATTCATTTTGTTAGACCGTGAAAAGAATTGATGCCAGATCTCTGAGGAGGAGGTTTGAGGCAAAAGTTTTGAATGGTTTTCTAAAAGATTTGAGAAGGCTTAGAGTCGACAATTAAGGTATGGGGAGTATTGCCTTCATTGTTTTCAATATATAATTTCAATGTATTTAAGGTCGATTTAAGGGTTTAAAGGGTTTGAGGCTGATTATGAGATAAAGGGAAGTTGGCCTTCGTGGCCTAAATCCTATTTGTGAGGTTTTAACCATATAGGGATTTATTTGGGTTAAGGGAAATTAGGCCTTCGTGGCCAAAGCTCTGATTTGACATTTCTCTAACCCTGTAGGGAAAATTTGATAGTGAGAACTCATATGGTTGTGGTGTAGTGGTAAGGATTTATGGGATATAGAGCGGGAATAGGATACGGGATTGGTGTAATAAACCGTAGGTTTTATGCCATTATCGGCTTAAGACCTTATGGATGATTTAGGGATGTTATGGGGGCATTGGGGAAGTGAATCGTGGGACTTTTGGGTTAATTTTAGGTTCTGGTGCGTAACAGTGTTTTGTTGTCATCGCGTGTTCATACTGCGAAGATTCCTTCGCATAGCAAACGAACCCCGTCTCAGACTCGCACTGCGGAAAATCCTTCCCAGAGCGTATAAAGTCTCCCCATACTCGCACAACGAACTTGCTAGTGAACGTACCAGAGTTTCTTGAATTCTGACTTTGTGCAGCGATGCCTTACTGTTTTGATGTTGTGATTTCCTTGACGCATTAATATGAGTATGACAGTGATTTCTATGTGATTTGTACATGATTATATGATGATTCCTATGATGTGATGATTGATGATTCTATGATGACATGATTTATGATGATGATTTTGATGATGATGATTTTGATGAATGATGATGCACCTATGCTGTTATTATGAGGATGATTATTGACATGTACATCATACATTCATGTGCATCCGGACTTCGGTTCAGGACCTCGATTACTTTGGCTTCAATCCCATTGTGCGGATGTGAGGTATTTTGATGTGCTTCGGCTCTCAAGCAGAATCGGTCCTATTGATAGGGATCTATGGAGGGTTGATGGCGCAGTGGCCATCGAGCTGTGATGATTGGTACCACATGCATTGAGTCTTGTTGCATTTGCATTTATTAGATGATTTTGAGTAATTTATGATGTTGTGGCTATTGATGCGTATTGATGAATATGATGATGTTAAATATGAAAATGACGTCATTTTATATGTTGATTTCCTATATTGATTATTATGAATCGTTTTACTCACTCTGCCTGTTTTGTTGTCTCCATGTGGGTAACATGCAGATGACCAGGTTTAGTCGTGGATACAGTCGAGGATCTTTTTGAAGTTTTTGAGTGGTTGGTCATTTTGGTTAACTTAGAGGGTCTTGCTCTGATAGGGTAACATCGGGTTGGGGTCTTTGAGTTAAACCATGATTTATTTGATTTTTTTATTTTGATTATTTTCCCCGTATAAGAAAAACTTTGGATTATGCCTTTTGAGTTCCGCTGCAATTTTTGATGTCTTTTGGAAAAACCCGTTGTTTACGGAGTCTTGACCTATTTTTGATTTATTGCAAGTCACACTTTGCTCATGCTGTAGGTGTGCACGAATTCCTTCAAAATTGTCTCATTCACTCTACCTTTTGATTCAGAAAGCTTCTCCTATGAATAGGGAATGATTTACACCCATTTCTATAAGCTTTTGATAGCCAAAACCACTCTGTTAAGATCCCATTTGAACTCTTAAGTTTAAACTTCGAATTTCCATTTCCACACCTTAATCACTCAAATTCTTCACTCAGCTAGCTTCAGCAACATTCAGTGAAGCTAACCAGATCAAGAACTTGAAGAATCATGGCCTGAATCAAGCTAGAGAACTTTATTTTCAGAGCTTCAAGGTTGAACTTCAACAGATATGATTCTCAACAATTTTGACTCAAATTTGTTGCTAAGATGTAGTCCATGATGTGCTGATGTTGTCTGGATAGTTAGTTTTTAGTTATAGTTGAGTTTTGTTGTTGAAATTTCAAATTCGTGTTTGAATCTTGTTCTGGTTTTTTTTTTAATTGAGTGAGTTGTGTTTTAAAGAAATTTGGCGCGATGATATGGTTGAGATCGTCTTGAAAAGATGCATCAAATGAAACCACTATGAGCTCCAATGGTTATGGTTTCTTGGATCCATGTTTTCCTGTAATTTCCTTCAAGTTTCAAATGGCTGGAGGTTGAAGATGATGAGCTGGCATCATCTGACCGTCCAAGCATGCCAGATGTTTTAATCCTAGGTGTTTGACTTTTGTTAGCTCCATGTGGTTGAGCTGACTTGAGTGTACCATGGATGCTCGCTTCTAGATCCTTGGATTAGCCACGTCATTTAATGAGGTTAGATCCAACGAGCTGTGTTTTTTCTGTTTTATTTTCTTTTTCTGATTTTGTTTTTAAATTTATTTTATTTTTAGAAATTCATAGAAAATTCATTTTTATTCAGAAAAATACCAAAGTATTTTCTAAAATTCTCTTTTATTTTTCTTACTCAGATTTTTATTTTTATGCTTTTTTCGCATTTTTATATTTTTCATGGTTTTTATTTATTTTGCCTAATTTTAATTGGTTTAAAATTACTTTTGAGCCATTTAAAATTATGGAATTTTTATCATATGATCCTATGATGATTTTGAACCTATGGTGATTTTTTGGGGATTTTTTTTTCTGTTTTAGATAATTTCATGTATTTTTAATTTATTTTCTTGATTTTTAATTAGTTTAAAATTATTTTTGGGCATTTAAAAATGATGAAGAAGTTTTCGTATGATCCTATGATGGTCCTAGACCTATGGTGATTTCCTTGGGTCTTCATTCACGCTTTGACTTCTTCTTTCTTATTTTTAGGATTTTTTATTTGTTTTTATTTTGATTTAAATTGCAAATGGGTGAATAAATGATTTTGATCCATTGTGAGATGATGTTCTGGCTTTTCCTCATGTCCTTTGGATCTTTGATATTTGCTTAGGGTGACCTCTCATTTGTGGATGTTTATGATGGTTGATTCACTTTGAAGTTTGACTTAGATTGTCAAACTTAAGTGATCTCTCTTATGCACTCTTGATTGGATGCCTACTTATTGATCATGTTATGTTGTTTCCCTACCTTGCTTCTTGGATAATTTGATTTCATTTTTCTTTGTTTGGTTTTGCTCCTTGTGAGGTGTTGGGATCATTTGATTGGGTGTGGTTGGTTTGCCTTACCTTTGTGTTTCGTTTGCAAATCTTTGATGTGATTTGGATATGTGATGCACCTATGATATGATCACTTGAGGTGTTTGTCCATCTTGCATGAGTTTGACATGTTTGTGTTTAAGGCTTTGGTCTTGTTTGTTTGTTCTTTTGTTTGCATATGCATCTTGTTGTTCCTTATGCATCTTTCTTCTTCTCTCTCTTTGAGACTTCTTTTATCCTTGTTTTCATTTGTGATTGAATTGGATATTGTTTATTTATGTTTGCTCACATGATCCCTTAGGATTCCTAGTCCCTCTTAATCTTGTATTAAGATAGGAGTAAGAGAGACATTAGGCTTTCAATCCTTTGCATGATAAAAATTAGGATAGTCCCTCTTTGGTCTCAACTCTAGGTCCATCATATGTATGATAACATTAGGTAGACTTCCTTTTCATCCTAACCTTAGGACCATTTTGTATGATAACATTAGGGTTTTCAGTTTCCCTTTAGTGTGGTCTAGTCCCCCGAACTACATTTGCTCTGATTTCTCATACCAGATGAGGATACATAGGCACAAGACGGTGATGCCTTGGCGAGCAACCTTCCCCTCATCACTCGTAGTTTTTCGAACTATGTTGAATTTGACTTTCCCATTGCACGGGGGAATACATAGGCATAAGGCGGCGATGTCCTATCGAGTCTCTTCTTTCTTTTCCATCCCTCCTTAGCAATACCTTTTAGATAACTCACCATTTGATTAGACAACAAGCGTGGATCTTGTTGAGTACAACGGACGTGAGGGGTGCTCATACCTTCCCCTTACGTAACCGACTCCCGAACCTAAGATTTGGTTGCGATGTCCTTGTCTTTCCTGTTCTTTTAGGTTTTCTTCGATCATTTCCTTTCCCTCTCTTTGGGATAAATAACGTTCGGTGGCGACTCTTCTGTTTGTTTTCGCCGGCCCTTTTCACAGTTGTGACACTTTGAACATGATACAAATAATAGTCATGGGCCTCTATCTAGAGTGTAAGATCCAACACCTTTTTCTACTTAAAGATCAAGTCATCTTCAAAGTTAAAAATTTCTTCAATTTCTTAAAACCTTAACTCAGTCTTGAAGAAAACATCTAATCAATCACAATACATTTGGACCTTTATGCAGAGAATAAGACCCACCACCTTTTTCAATTCAATTCATACTTGTTTATATACTTATTCATATATTTGTATATATACTTGTACATAACTTGTTAAATTTCTCTTAGCATTTGAATCATATTTAGTTTAGACTAGTTCAAACTATAAGATCCTTGTCAATCATTATAACTTAGTTCAAACAACTAGTTTCCTCCTATACAAAGGAATTCTTATTCATAATACAGTCAGCCTCCTCTTAGAATTTGTTCAATTGATTCAACCTTGAAAAACTTCAATACAAAGAGGATTATTTCCCGGTGAAACCTCTTCTTTAACCCCTTTAATCTTGGAACAGTTCAACAAAAAAAAGATTATTTCCCGGTGAAACCATTCTTGAACTCTTCTTAAGAGTTGAATAGTCTAAATTCCCTAGCCTCCTCCTGGGCTTCATACAAGGACCCACAGGCTTCTTAGAAGCATCCCTAGCCTCCTCTTGAACTTCATACAAGGACCCTTATGTTTCCCAAAAGTATAGGATATACCCTAGTCATCTCTATCCCTACACCAATTCCCAAGAAATTTAAATCCTCTAAAATCCTCAAACTCATCCTTTAAGTCTCTTCTGATCCTTAACACGGCTTGACATCCACCTTAAAATCCCCAACAAGGGTCAGATTACACTCAACAAATCCCCAAAAGAATCAAAGCCTTTATGGCAGTTCAATAAATCCAACACTCCTCTAAATTTCCAGCAGGAGTCAGTTTCTCTATTGATCCCTCAAAGCAGTTAGAACCTGCTCTTGGATTTGATTTTCCTCAGCAAGAGTCAGTCTCCACTTAAATTCCCTCGGCCTCCTCTTAGGCTTCATATTAGGATTTTCTCCAATCAGCCTCAATCTTGGGCTTTGCGCAAGACAGATATAATACTCCCCCATTTGAGTCAGTTTCCAACCTTTTTTTAAGCTTCAACCTTGGGTTTTGATCAAGGCACAAAATTCAGCATCCCCACAGATGGGACTCTGAGTCCTCTTTGCATGAGGGTATTTCCCCTATACATCACATTGCAAAACAAACAATCAAACCTTTTTCCAGATAATTGATGTAGGTGGCACACTTGTTGATTCAAAATCCAAGCTGGAGTCCCTCCCTTATCATGGCTAAATTCTCTTTCATCTAAGTGATGTAAGTGGCAAGCCTCTGGATTCTACACATCCAAGCTAATGTCCCTCTCTTAGCATGCAAAGATTCATAAAGTAAAAAGTGGCATTGCTCTACACTAAGTTAAAGCTTCTTTCCTTCATGACATTTCAACTCTCTTATGAAGTAAGATGTGGAATTGCTGGACTTCATGCATCCCAGTTAAAGCAACATCCCTTATAATCAATCCCTCAATGATTGTGATGAATGGTGAGATATCTCCCTTCAGAGATGACAAATTCTCTCTCAAAAAAACTCTTTTAGCTTCAATCTTAGGCTTTGAATAAGACACAAACTCTTTTAACTTCAATCTTGAGCTTTAAACAAGATACAAACTCTTTTAGCTTCAATCTTGGACTTTGAACAAGATACAAATACTCTTTTAACTTCAATCTTGGACTTTGAACAAGACGCAAATACTCTTTTAGCTTCAATCTTGGGCTTTGAACAAGAAACCAAACGTTTTTTCCTCTCATAGAATAGGAGGAACTACGAACGCTCTGATTTACACAAATCTCTTTACGGGAATACATAGGCATAAGATTGTGAAATCTTAGCGAGCGCACTAATAAAAAATATTAGGTCCATATACCTTTCCAAAAATAATAGAAAACCCTAAAACAACAAAAAACATTTCTTCAAAGGAGAAACTTTCCCCACCTGACTGCAAATAGACTCAAGAAAGAAATTCAAACAGTAAAAATATATGCAAATAAAGGTTCTTATAGATTACTATAGATACTCTGAATGTTAATAGCTTCCCTTAGTATAACCAACCCCCGATTCCAGATCTCTTCATATTTGTAAGAAAAATACTTGCGCGCAGGGTTAGTTTAAGATATCTCCCCCTTCCTTTTAAGCTTCATAGGATAAATATAGAAATTAGAAAGTAGCACCAAAAGCGGTAGTGACTGCGTTACAAAAACCGATGCTACATATAGTATTAAATTTTAACTAGAATATGTATAATTCATCACAAAGTTGCATTAGAAAAGGATAATGAAAACTATTCCCAACAATCTCATTTCATTTGTTAAACTTATTTTCATTTACTTTCATCTTACTTTAATTCTATAAATAAACATCTTTCAAATCAGTTTCCTTAAAATCATAAAGATTGTTGAACGATTGTAATATTAGACTAGTCCCTTTGTGAATACGATACACAAAAATACTTACTTTTGTTCTTCAACAATTGTAACAGGAAAAAGAGTGATTCTTGAGATACTAGGATAGTTACACAAATAGACACACAAAATATTTTTAAATCTCTGTGCTTTTTGATAAATTTTTAGAAAACCAATTAAATAAAGTGCTTAATTGAATGGAAACTTGTTTAATAAATTAGGAAGTTATTATACATTGTCTAATCGATTAAGAGACTCTTTTGATAAGTTAGAATCAAAGTGTGATGTCTCCTAATCTATTAACATGGTTAGTAATCGACTAAGTAATACATAATTTTAATTTTTCCGAATTTACCTTAGTTAATTGATAAATACATGAATTTAATCAATTAACTCATAAAATGGTCCATGAATTGTTTCTTTTTTAGGCCAAATTGTTTTTTATAAAGGAGGTTTGTCCTCATTCCAAAATATACTATTTTTCTCAATACAGTCTCTCTTCTAATATTTATTTATCTCACTCTTTTATATTTTTTTTCATTAAAGTTTCATTAGTGCCAAGAGAGTAAAAAGTTCTTTCTGAGAGTTGTTGTACTGATGTCGTGCTGAAAGTGGTTATTCATGAGTTTCGCTCTCTTGTGATATATTTGTATAGAATTTGAAGGTTGTCAGTTAAACCTGAAAAAAAGCTTGAGTGAAGGTTTTTGAGTTGAGTTGTATAAAAGCTCTAGTTGTTGTTGTAAGGTTTTTGGGTTGATCTTGTGAAAAAATTCAAGTTATTGTGAAAGGATGTTTGGGTTGATCGTGTGAAAAGCTCAGGGTTGACTTTAGTATAAAATTCAAAGAGAAACTTTTGAGAATTGAAATAGGTCAAATATTTAGGTTGAACCAGTAGATCTTTCTATCTACCGTCTCTTTATTTTTTGTTATTTATTTATTTAGCCGATTTCTTCTCTTTTTTATTATATCGTTACCTAATCTTCATTCTCTAACATAAATTTATTTAATTAAAATTATTTATAAATCGATTTTCATTGAAATTGAAAAATCATAATTCATACCCCCTGTCTCCTAAAGTCACTTTGTTAACAATTATATGTCCTAGATATTGAACAGAATGCACCCCAAAATTACACTTGTTGAACTTAGTAAAGAAACCCTCTAAGAATAACACAAACAATATGTTCAACATGATTTAAATGCTTAGTCAAAGTGGGACTATAGATTAGGATATCTTCAATGAAATAGTGCGAATTTGCATAGAAAATATCTAAGAAAATCATTCACGGTCACATAAAAAATGGAGGGTATGTTGGTGAGGCCAAAGGACATCGCTAAGAATATGTAATGACCATCAAATGTATAAAACCCGATCTTTTCTTTCTTTAAGGCATCCAAGGTGGTCAATAATGATATTATAAAGATGCAAAGAAATTTCTTGTGGGGTGGTGAGGAGGGGAATAGGAAGATGAGTTGGATATCGTGGGATAAAATTTGTCTTGAGAAGTCTAAAGGAGGGTTAGGTGTTAAACTATTGAATAAACCTTAAATGTTATTTTAAGGGAGTTTTAATTTTAGATGTCAGTTATGAAAGGCCAAGAGATGTCAGTTATGAAAAGCCTGGAGGTTAATGGTGTATTAATAAGAATTGAATTGCATTTTAATTCCTAGAATAGTAGAGTCTTGGGTCTATATAAAGACTTGGTTGTATTCTCATTTTTTAAAAAAAAGAAGCAAGAGTGAAATAAAAATAGTCCTTCTGTCATAAAAAAAAAGGAAGAAAGGTGCTTCTGGTTTTATTTTCAATATATACCCCTACGGGTATATAGTATAAGTAGCTGCAAGTTTCCTGTTGTCAAATTGGCATCAGAGCTTATGGCAAACATGATGAATCAAATGCCGTTGTCGCGGCTAACAAAGTCAAATTACGAAAACTGGAGTATCCAAATGAAAGCTCTTCTTGGATCTCCAGACGCGTGGGAGGTGACCAAAGATGGGTTTGAAGAACCAACAGACACTGCGGGATATTTGGCAGCTCAAAACAAGGCATTGAAAGAAACGCGGTCAAAGGATAAGACGGCATTGTACATGCTGTTCCGAGCAGTTGACGAATCAGGCTTTGAAAAAATTGTCGGTTCGACTACGTCGAAAGAAGCATGAGACACGTTAGAAAAAGTGTTCAAAGGAGCAGATCGAGTGAAGCATGTTCGACTCAAAACCCTTTGTGGCGAATTGGAGAGGATGCAGATGAAGGAGTCAGAAAAAGTATTTGACTACATCACGCGTGTACAAACAGTGGTGAACCAACTCACTAGAAATGGCGAAACAGTGACTGATGCTTGAGTTGTCGAAATGATTCTGAGATCTTTAACAGACAAATTTAAGAATATTGTGTGTGCAATAGAAGAGTCGAAGGACCTTTCAACGCTCTCAGTCGAAGAGCTCACTGGTTCTCTCGAAGCACACGAATAACGTAAGATGAAAAAGAAGGATGAAGCAATCGAGGAAGCACACAAAACTAAGGAGTCAATCAAAGATGAAAAGGTACTCTACTCTCAAAATTTAGAGGTAGAGGACGTGGTCGTGGAGGTCGTGACAATGGTCGAAGTGGTCGAGGCAGCAACTTCGAGAGAGGACAGTCAAGCCAGCAAAACTGGCGTGGCAGAGGACGTGGACAAAGAGGTGGTCGATCGAACCATTCCAACATCGAATGTTACAAATGTAAAAAGTACGGTCATTATGTGAATGATTGTAACTCCTACAAATGCTATAACTATGGTAAAGTGGGACATCTTGCAAAATATTTTCGAGTCGAAAAGTTGGTAGAAGAAACAACCAATTTAGCTTTGGAAGCCGAAGCAAATGAAGGTTTTCTGTTGATGACTCAAAAGGAAGTAGATGAGAAAAATGACAATATGTGGTATCTCGACTCAGGGGCAAGTAATCATATGTGTGGTCACAAACATCTGTTTAAAGAATTGCAAAAGATTGAAGATGGTCATGTATCTTTCGGAGATGCATCAAAAGTGAAGGTCGAAGGCAAAAGGTACAATTCGTTACTTGTAGAAGGATGACTTGACTGGGTCAATCCAAGAAGTTTATTATGTACCAGATCTAAAAACCAATATTTTGAGTTTGGGACAACTCACACAAAAAGGTTATTTGATACTCATGAAAGATCAGATATTACACTTGAAGGACAAGAAAGGGCATCTGATTGATCAAGTCGAAAAGGGGAGAAATCGAATGTACAAACTGAACTTGAGAAGTATTCGAGAAAACTGTTTGCAAGTAAATATCGAAGATAAAGCGTCACTATGGCATCTACGTTTTGGCCATCTACATCATGCTGGTTTGAGGAGGTTAGCAAAGAGGAACATGGTGCACGGGATACCAGACATGGACTATGAGGGAGAGTTTTGTGAAGAATGTGTGCTTAGCAAACGAACAAGAACCTCATTTCAAAAGAAGACGGAATATCAAGCTAAACATATTCTCGAACTGATTCATACCGACATATGTGGGCCTATCACTCTGGAATCTTTCAGTGGCAAAAGGTATTTCATTTCCTTTATCGATGATTTCTCACGAAAAACTTGGGTTTATTTCTTGAAATAAAAATCTGAAGCATTCGAGGTGTTCAAAAAGTTCAAAGTAATGGTGGAGAAGGCAACTGACAGACACATCAAAGTCGTTCGATTTGACAGAGGTGGTGAGTATACTTTGATAGCCTTTATGAACTATTGTGAAGAGCAGGGCATAATAATATTTCTAACTGCACCATATTCACCTCAACAAAACGGTGTGACTGAAAGGAAAAATCGAACAGTTCTAGATATGGTTCGATCAATGCTAAAGAGCAAGAATATGTCGAAAGAATTCTGGGCAGAAGAGGTACAATGTGCCATTTATGTTCAGAATCGATGTCCACATTCAAAGTTAGAAGATCAAACACCACAAGAATCATGGAGCGGACAAAAGCCAATACGTTCTCATCTTAAAATATTTGGTAGTGTGGCTTATGCACACGTACCGGATCAACGAAGAACGAAGCTCGAAGACAAAAGTCAGAAGTACATATTCATTGGGTATGATGAGAAAACAAAAGGGTACAGGCTATTCGATCCCATGAGCAAGAAGGTGATAGTTAGTAGAGACGTTTGAATAAATGAAGTGAGCAAATGGGACTGGAATAGTTCGACAGATGTCATCGTCGAAGATAGAGAATCATCAGTTGATGTATCGACAAGCATTTCAACAGATCTTGAAGATTATGACAATGAAGATGAACCTCTACAACCCAGAATGTGAAGTCTACAAGATTTGTATGATATGACAGAAGAGGTACACCTTGTATTTCTTTTGGCAGATATTGAAAATATTAGCCTCGAAGAAGCATTGCGAGACGAAAAATGGAAAACTGCCATGAACGAAGAGATTAAGTCAATTGAACGTAACAACACATGGGAATTATCAGAATTACCAAAAAGAACTCAACCCATTGGTGTGAAGTGGGTATTCAAGAAAAAGATGAACGCTCAAGGCGAAATAGAACGGTATAAGGTGAGACTTGTTGCAAAGGGATACAAGCAGAAAGTAGGAATTGACTATGACGAAATATTTGCACCCGTTGCAAGAATGGAGACAATTCGATTACTCATCTCACAAGCTGCTCAATTCAAATGGCCAATATTTCAAATGGATGTCAAGTCAGCATTTCTAAATGGTGTGCTTGAAGAAGAAATTTACATCGAACAACCACCCGGATACATGAAAGTTGGAAAAGAAGAAAAAGTGCTAAAATTGAAGAAGGCGCTTTATGGGTTGAAGAAAGCACCACGAGCATGGAATACACGCATCGACACATACTTCAAAGAGAATAGTTTCAAGAAATGTCCGTACGAACATGCTCTATACGTAAAGAAGAATGGAGGTAATATGTTACTTGTTGCTCTCTATGTTGATGATCTAATTTTCTTGAGTAACAATAATCACATGATAGAAGACTTCAAGGGTACAATGACACGTGAATTTGAGATGACAGATTTAGGTCTGATGAAATTCTTCCTTGGTTTGGAGGTTCGACAAGAAGAAACGAGAATTTTTATTTCACAGGAGAAATATGCAAAAGAAATCTTGAAAAAATATAAGATGGGAAGCTGTAATCCGATTTCGACGCCAATGGAACCAAGTGCAAAGTTGTCGAAATTTGATGGAGGAGAACGTGTCGAAGCAAGCAAATATTGAAGTTTGGTCGGAAGTCTTCGATATCTCACATGTACAAGGCCAGATCTTTCGCTTAGTGTCGGAATTGTAAGTCGTTTCATGGAGGAACCGGTCTATACACATTGGAAGGCATTGAAAAGAATTCTTCGGTACATCCAAGGAACTGTGTCACTTGGAATGTTTTAATTAAGAATAGAAGATTACAAGTTGATTGGTTATTCTGACAGTGATTGGTGTGGAGATATAGACGATCGAAAAAGTACCTCAGGATATGTGTTCTTTATGGGAAACACTGCATTTACCTGGCTTTCCAAGAAGCAATCGATAGTAACGCTTTCGACATGTGAAGCTGAATATGTGGTAGCATCTTGGAGTGTTTGTCATGCAATATGGCTTAGAAGATTGTTGAGCAAAATTGAGCTAAAACAGATAGATGCAACAGTAATACAAGTGGACAACAAATCAGCAATTGAGTTAGCAAAGAATTCAGTGAATCATGAAAGAAGCAAACACATCGATGTTCGTTTTTATTTTATTCAAGAACATGTGAAGGAAGAAAGTGTCGAATTGAAGCATGTAGCAAGCAAGGATCAAGCAGCAGATATTTTCACAAAACCGTTATCGAAAGAAGTTTTCGACAGAGGAAAGAAATTAATAGGCATGACAGATGGTAGAAACATTTAAGTTTACAGGGGAGATTTGTTGAATAAATCTTAAATGTTATTTTAAGGAAGTTTTAATTTTAGATGTCAGTTATGAAAGGCCAAGAGATGTCAGTTATGAAAAGCCTGGAGGTTAATGGTGTATTAATAAGAATTGAATTAGATTTTAATTCCTAGAATAGTAGAGTCTTGGGTCTATATAAAGACTTGGTTGTATTCTCATTTTTAAAAAAAAGAAGCAAGAGTGAAATAAAAATAGTCCTTCTGTCATAAAAAAAAGGAAGAAAGGTGCTTCTGGTTTTATTTTCAATATATACCCCTACGGGTATATAGTATAAGTAGCTGCAAGTTTCCTGTTGTCATAAACATTGCAAAATTTTTAATTATGCTCTTTTAATTAAGTGGCATTAGAAGATTCTCAATGAGAAGGATGCAATTTCACAAGACCTTTTATCCTTCAAATATAGAGATGTTAAAGGCTTTCTTAATGAAGGTGTTCATAGACCGGGGGAACCGAGAGAATCGTTATGGTGGAGGGATTTGAAGAAGATTGGTTTTATCTAAAATGAATTCAGAAGTGCGTTAAAAGGTGAGTTTAGAGGAAAGGTGGGAATGGTGTGGTTTTAGGTTTTTGAAGGTCGAATTGATTGGGTTCTATTTCTTTTAGTGAGCAGTATGCTGAATTATTTAGTTATGTTGAGAGAAAATCGAAAAAAGTATCAGACATGGGTGGTTGGAATGATTTGGGATGGACTTGGTTTTGAGGGCAAATTTTGGATTGGTGTCTGGTGTTGGGAGACAGCAGTTGTTGGAGCTGGCAGATAAGAATTGCTAGAGTTGTCTCTTATAGTGAACAAATATCTAAAGCTGTAATTCTCAAGTTCTGTATCGACTGATTCTTTTTGTGACTCTTTCATTCTCTAACATTTCGTTGAACCTCAATAAAAATATGTTTACATATATGATACTAAAACTTCAAACAAAAGTGTATCTAATGTTTCATATGCTTTGGCGTTGATACTTACACTATACTGAAATGTAAGGTTATACATTGCTTCATTACAAACCTACATAATTCAAACTTAGCACAAACAAAACTAAACACTGAACACGAAACAATGTTAAATTCTTCTTGACAAAGAGATATGCTGCTTATTATGGTCCTCTTAGACTCAAAAAATTAGTATTTGCAATTGCGCGCAGAAAATACCTAAATTAATTTTAAAAATGAAAACCAGTACATCTTCTAAAACTTCTAAAACCTTTCACGGCCATTCCAATTCCAACTCTACCTCCATTTCCAACACCTTTATAATACAATCTCCACTCATTCTCTTCATTATCCATATAAACCAAACAAGGTGACTCAACATCTTTATCATCCCAACAACCTTCATCTGATGGCATCAAAATAGCCTCATCTTGAACCCTAACCCATTCCATCAACCCATCAGGTGAAATTGCCACACCAATACACTTCCTTCCATCAACACCTAAACCTTCATAAACCATCACATAGTTCCCACCACTCTTGTTCCTTGTCACACAAGCATTCATCACTCCAAGCTCATCAAAAGAACCAACTTTACCTCCACCCATTATTTTCCCTAATTTCAACCACCTAATTCCATCTCTTGACCTAGCCATGCCAACACAAAACTCACCTTTTTCTTTATCAAATGAGTGATAATACATCCTTAAATCACCATTTCCATGATAAACAACTTGTGGTGAAGATATAAACAATGAATCCCAATCTTTCTCTTTACCAACATCCATCAATGCTCCACTATGATGCTCTCCTTCAATTCTAGCCCAATGCCTACCATCTTGACTAATGGCTAAACCAGGTAATGACTTCAAAATCTTACCTTTACCGAAATTCTCATCATTCAAACCAATTGGGTTATCAAAACTATAATCCAAAGATTGATCACAAAACTCTACAGATTCGGAACCGTAACCGGTGTAATAAAGCCAATAAACAGCATTGGAACCTTTAACTCTGTAACTAGACATGACTAACAATTCAGAAGGCCTAATTCCGCGAGTATCGAAACCCCACCAATCTTTACCGCAATTCATCACGAAACCAACATCAGAACTCGATCTTGCAGGTCCACCGCCGCGTTCCCAGTGAACACCATTGCTTGAAATTGCTAAACCTATTAAATCAGATGAAGGTTTACCTTTTGGTCTTCCATGATACCACATGTACCATCTCTCTTCTTCATCACTCAGAAACCTTTTCACTACTGGTGATCCAATGTCTTCACTATCCCATGAATTTGAGAACCCCAAATCAAAAACCAACCCTCTTGAAAACAAAGAAGTTGTAGAAGAGGATTCTGAAGAAGGTGATGAAGATGAAAATGATTCATTATCCTTTTGTGGTTGTGATTGTTTGGAAAGTGAATCGGGTTCATTGTTTTGTTTGCTGTGAGTGTTACTGTTTGTATTTGTGTCTGGTTTAGTGGAGCAACGTAATGAGAAAGATTGAAACTTTGTGGTGAGTGGAGGTTTTGAGGAAACTAAAGTGAGAGTGTTGGGTTTAGAGGAAGAAGCCCATGATGATTGAATTAAGGTTGTTGTTGGGTTTTTAAGGTTGTATGGTTTCAATGAGGGAAGTGCCATTGATGACGATGAAGATTCCATAGCTACAATGAGCTTTGTGGGGTGTTGAATGTGGTGTAGAATTGAGGGCCAATTGAATGAATGGTGAGAATTCAAAAGAAAATAGTATATGAAGCTAGAAGTTGAATGTGTGGTGTTGGTGAGTGTTTAATTTAACTAAGAGGGTAGAAAAGAAATGCAATAAGATGAGAGTGTTTTATTCTCTTTCACTTTCACACACTAGAGAATAACTAACTTGCAAGGAAAATATCACTTTCTCAAATTTATTTAGTATTTATTTAGTATCAATTATCAGCTCTGATCGTAATATCTAAAATCGAAATGTTCAAAAAGAGATGTATTAAAATGTCTAAAATAGAAGTATCACATATGACCGCAATTATCATGAGCTTCTTTTCTTTGGATTTTGCTCAAGTATAAACTTTTTTTTTTCAAACAAGAACAGTGAAAGTGTTTCCTTTATAAAATTTTGAATATAGTAATGTTTCTTTTATATATTCTTTACGTAATATAATGGCTCTTTTGAACAATATATTGACAATAAAGTTTGGAAAATGATAGTGCTACCTAAAAAAGGATATGGGTGGAATGGGATCAACACTAAACGATCTTTACTGTTTTATGTTTTAGCATATAAAAGAGATTCTTTTGTTGACTAATATATATAAGATTCTTCACTAAGTTTCTTCTTCACCTCACATCTATAACATATGTATTGCACTTTCTAGCTAGAATAATTATTTTTAGAATTAAAGGTTTTTTCAACCCTGACGTAAATTTAAGGATCTTATAATTTAAGTTTTTTAAAATTCCTCTCTTGTTAAGCATGAAGATGGATGATGGTTAAGGCAATTGATTGCTCGACAAGTCAGTTGAACTCTTCATATTATCTTTAGTTTAGTTTAGCAATAACTAACTTGCATCTAGTTGTGATTAGTAGTGTGAGAGTTAGTTGTTGTAACTAACTTTAGATAGTAGTACATAATTTGGTGAGCTTAGTCATTGCAAGATAGATTTGTTGTAAAAATTCTTTCTTCATTATGCAATGTAAGTTAGTGTGGTGTTCATATTCTAGACTTTACATGGTATCATCGATCTATGGCTTCGTTTTCACCATTTTTGCTATATTATTTTCACAAATCTCACCCTATTCTTTCATTCATTCATTGATCGTATTTTCTTCTTCTTTTACCTGCTTTCGTTTCTACAAATCTGCAATCATGTCAGTTGAAAATACTGTACATTCAAGTTAGTTCCTCGTCCTTTCAGTTACTATAATGATGATGATAATAATGGCAAGCACGAATAGTAGGGGCATTATGATTCAAATCGAGGTTGTATTGTACTACATAAACTATCTTTTTAATATTGTTGACTCATTCTGAATTATCATTTGAGGATCAATGTGGTGTTGATCAAGTGAAACTAACTTACCTCCAACAAGGTTGTTTTTTAGGATGTGCAAGATAGTTTATAATATAAGGGTTCATAATTTTCATGATTAAGCTATGGCAAAAGAGGCATTCATACACATATTTCACAGTCAATTTATATTTAAATAGAATCTCTTTAAAAAGTTCACAACTCAACTGAAACTAACTTCAACTTCGTACACATAGCCTCTCGTCGTCGCGGGAAAGGCTTAACCATTATATAACTACTAAGGTCTTTGTGTATTCCTTAACCGTGTAGTGATACCACGTACACATGTATTTTTTTTTACCAGTACAGTGGCGTCCACCATGGAACTCCGATAAAACTAATATGTGTAACTCCTCTTTCATCATCATCCTTTCCATCTTCATCAAAGGATGGCTTGCAAAACTCTACATTCCAGAGCCAACACTATAGCATGAGGTTTCTTCGGTTGAAGAAGTTCCAACTCCTCCCAAAAGAAATACGCAGATAGGTGCTCACGACGAATATCATAGCCTCAGGGTGCCTCAATAAGGAATAGGGAGAATCGTGAATTAACGTCTTTCTCCTACAGTGATGCTGCTGGAATCCTCCCTCGTGATAATGACTCATTGGTTTTCATTATGCAACATGGTTATTGGGACATCAAACGAGTCCTGATAGATCCTGGGAGTTCATGTGACATCTTGTTCTAGGATGCTTTCTAGAGGCTTTAGCTCGATCCCAACGACATCAAAACCTTATAGGGTTCGTTAGTAGGACTGTCAGGTGAACAGATACAAGTAAACGGCCATGTGACCTTAGAAACAACATGTGGCGAGGGAACAAATGTCAAGGCGATCAAAGTCAACTATCTCATAGTAGACCCCTTGTCACCCTACAACATCATTCTAGGCTGACCCGTCATCAATCCGTTGGAGATGGTTATTTCCACCTGGTATCTGGGCCAGAAGTATCTGTTGCATGGAGGGCGGTGTAATACCCTAATTTTTACCCCTAAGATTCCACATATCATTTTCATTTCATTCCACAAACAAGATTGCAAGTTTTAGTTCTCTTGCCTTCCTCTGTATGTTTTTTCTTGAGAGAGATCACCAAGCGCTCATGTTTTCTTGTTTATTTGATATTTGTTTATGTTTATGTTTATGTTTACTAACCATTAACTAAAATCCAAAAAAAGTGTTTGTTTTTCCTTTACTAAATTTTTCAGAAAGAATTTGGATCAAGGATATCAAATACTAATCCCTCAGCTCGAATGAATTTCATCTGAACAAAGTCAAAGTTGATATGCAAACAATCCAAAATCATCTAATAAAGGGTTTCCAAGATTTAATAGATAATTATTCAAGAGACTCCAAGGTTAATCGATTAACTAGTGCGTTTTTTATGAAAATGTGTCAAATTCAAATTCTGCAGCATTTTGACACTAATTTTCAAATATTTCATCATGAGAATATTCTAGATCACTTCATTTTAATTCTCCTACCTCATCATAATTAATTCCCACCATACACCTTCACTAATTACCACTTGATCTTGATTTTGCCTCCAAATTCAAATTCCAAGCCTAATTTTGGTTCCAAACCAAACTCCAATCCACCAAAATTTCCAAGCCTAAATCCTATAAATAGAGGTCTCATTTCATTCATTTCACAAGCTTTTGATAGCCAAATCCTAAATCCTATAATTATAGGTCTCATCTCATTCATTTCACAAGCTTTTGATAGCCAAATTCACCTTGTCAAATTTCTTCTTGACTCTCTCAATTTTCTCCAACTACCAAATTCACTAAAGCTCTTTCTTCCATTGAAAGTTAGTAAGTTCATCATTAGAACTTACTAATATTTGAGCTAGACCTCCATCCATTCACTTTTTCATCATCAATTTTTGTAGATCAAGGCTTTGGAGTGTGATTTTTGGAGTTGATTTGAGGATTTTCATATTTGAAGTGGTAAATTCTTGATCCACCATTGTTGTGCTTGATTCATCCTTCACGGTGTGATCTATTGTTGATTCTTGTTTCCTGATCTTTGGATCTTGAAAACTATGTTCCGTTGGTGTTATTTGTGGTTGTTTTACTTAAATTTTTGTATACAATTGCATCCTTGATCATGAGGTGTTTGAAGAAATGATTGATCAAGTTTTTGCACATTTTCAAACTATTTTTTTGCTGTTTTTGCAGTGGTAATCGATTACCAGCATTAGGGTAATCGATTACCCTGTGTCCAGATTGTGTTTTTGGCTCTGTTTTGGGATCGTTTTTGGTTCTTTTCTCTTCTTCTTTCATTTCCCTTTGGTTTTTTCTTTGGATTACACATTCAAAGATCATATTCCTCTTTAAATTCATTGGACTTAGAGGGTAGATGAAGTTGGATAAACATTCACTAATTCAAATCTATCTTTAAATTGAATTGTACAATTCATTTTAGGTGCTTTGAGTTAATGATATGTTTAGTGCTTTAATCCACCAAAATGAATGGATGAACTTAAAGATGGAATGACCTTGAAATTGTAATTCAATTGGCTTTCCCTCTCCTCTTCTCCTTTTTCTTTTGATCGATGAAAATCTTCGATATCATTGGAACTTATTTTAAGTTCTTGATGAAGATGAGATTGTTACCACTTTTCTTTTCGTGCGGTATTGCTTTCAGAGAGTGATCTACATATCACTTCTCTAGCATGCATTAAAAAATTTATTAACCGTCCTCCGATAGTCGTGGTTTCTACATAAACCTGATTACGATTGTTTAACATAGCGCCACTTGTGTCCTGTATCAGAAAATGATCATTTGTGGCTCAAACTTATGTTTGAAAGTCCAAGTATAGTTGATTATTTGTCTTAGGTATATTACTTATGAAACTTGTTGTTAGGAGGCTTTGGTTTTATCAATCCTCTAATGAGTTTTCATTAAATTTGGCCTAAGTGCACTATTTAACCATTGTTGATCATTTGTTCTAACAACTAATCACTAACTTACCAACAATATAATTGTACTAATTTTGTTTATGTTTCCTTCTCACTCCTTATCTTTCTTTTATTTTTATGCTTCATTATTATCATATCATATCATATTATGGTTTATGCTTCCGCTCTTCTTTTTTTCCTTTTGTCCACTTGGACCATATCTTGTTCAAAACACTAATAAAGGATTAAACCTTTAAAAAAAAATTGATGCTCTTAATTTTGTGGTTATGCTTATGGATGGACTTAGACCTTGGACCTCTTGAATTATTCTTAGACCCTTGGACTTAGAATTAGAACTATCTCCCTATGCTTGGAGTATTATGGATCTTTGTCTTTATTTGACTTGCTCATTTGTTCATCCTCCAAAACGGATGGAATTCTTCTTTCGTTTGCTATGAAGTATGCTACAACTCAGTTAGATCCTTCTTATCTCTAACTTTTTACTTTATGCTTTAGGATAGTTACTTCATCTCCTCCCCTTCTTAAATTTTCAAAGCTCCTCCCTTTTTCAAAAACCGTCTTGTTTTCAAACTTAAAACTGCTTTCATAATAAAACCTTGACTTTGGTCAAGTGATTTTCAAAAAAAAAATTATTTAATAAAAGTCAATCAATGTTAATCACACTTTAACTAATTTTAAAAAGATATAAAAAATACTTCAACTCATTCAAACTTTTTGTGCCTTTGTGCACTTTTCATTTAAAAAATTTCATAAAGTTTAGACACGAGTCACTTTCATAGTTGAGATGTAATTCTCCTATTCCCCATAGTATTTAAGATGTTGTCATTTTCCACATAGATGTTGAGTGATAGACTTGTCGATTTTAATCCAAGCAAAATCCTCCATTTTTAGATGATGTAAATGTTGTCTTATACTTGTGGGCGACTAGTCGTAGTTTTCTCCTAAAAATGACGACTTGTCTTTACATTTAAAAATCAATAAAAAAAATCATTTTTTGTTATTTTTACCACGAACTATGAGGTTTTGATCCTATATTGCACTTTATGGGTACGTAGACATGAGGCAATAAGTGTCTCCAAACACAAAAATCTTAAAAATAGTTCTCCTCTCACCTCCTCAATCTCATTTCAAACAAACTTTTTTCAAACCAAAAAGTGTCAATATTTCAAAGAGGTTCTATAGAGTAATATAGATGTTTTGGATGCTAACACCTTCCCTTTGCGTAACCAACCCCCTTACCCATTCTCTGTTTGTTCTTGTTTTAGAACTCTTTAGGTTTTGTTCGCTCTTTTTCCTTTCCTTTTGGATAAAATAAAAGTTCGATGGCGACTCTTGCTTTATGAGTTAAGTTAATCAATAGCTTACACTCATAAATTTTCCTGCTACAGGCGGGTCGAGAGAATTCGAGGATACCAGTAAAGCGCTCAAGAGTGTTACTAGAGAAGCCTGGCGATGGAAAAGGAATAACTCGCCCTTGTGGGTTCCTCCCTCCCTGAAGCTCCATATGAAAACATTGATTGTTGGGATCCTATGTCGGGTGTTGAAAATGAGATACTCACGCCCTCTAAGGATTTGAAGGAAGTCAGGATAATCCCTTCAGCCCATCAAGTGACGAAGATAAGCATTTTACTTACCAAGGAAGAAAACCCAAAGCTGAAATTTTGTTCTTAACAGGACAAATGTTGGACCAAATGCTTAAGCTAAGGTGTTCAACATAATTAGTACAACTGCAAACAACACCTGCGTATGGGGAACTTCTAACCTAAGAAAGGAAACAACTCTTCAATATAATTAGTACAAAGTTTCTTAGATGAACAATATCTTGTTTAATACCCATATTCTTAATTCTACCTAGTATATTTCTATTTAGGACTCTCCCTAAATATGAGAACTCCTTTCACTTTCTCTCACTCAATAATCCCAAATGATCACTACAATAATCAGAATAAAGAATGTGGAATTATAACTCAAATAAAAAACCAAACTATATACCTTGACAACTCAACTAAAAAAACCAAACTATATGCCTTTACTAAATCAAATCTTTTATTTATTTTTCAACAACCTCCCAAAAAGATTTGATTTAAATTTGAATTCAAATTTAAATCTCTAACTGATTTAATTTGATCCTTTTAATCGGTCAAACAAATCTAATAAATGCATTGATAAAATATAGCCACAAATCTAATTGAAACACAACTAGAAAAGTATGCTCAGAACAACATCCATCATGGTCTGCTGACAAGGGCCAGATGTTGCACACATGTTGGAACATCTTATGCCAAATGTATCATTTCTTCAACAAAACATCTTGTAAACTTCATGTTGTTTTGCATAGTACAATCAATCCAAAAGGAACAACAATCTTCTCCTTAGGTAAATTTTGGAAATATAACTCTTTCACAACTTACAAGACGCGCATGAGGTAATCCACAAACTGAGCATCATAAACACACCACAACAAACACACAGAGCAAGCAGCTGCAGCAGAAGTAACACATAAGTAAAGTGGTTGCTGCAAAAAAACATATCAAAAACAATGCTCTCATACAGCCAGGCACACAATTAGTCATGCATGCACACAAAGTCAATAGTCAGTAGTCAGTCAGCACATACCACCACTATTACACATCTGAACATCGGATCACACATGCTCAAAGGCTAGATGTCATGCATTATGCTCTAGCACGTGAGCACATAAATTACACACAAATAGTAGTTCTACAAACATAGTTAGGTTACTCAAAGAACACGCGCTTCGAAGAAAGGTAGTTCCCTGGGGTCTGTCTATCTTACTATATATACGATGCACCTAGGTTTCCAGACGTTCAGACTTCAGTCTGATAAGGCAAGAAGCATTTTCTCTAAAAGTGATAACCTTTTTGTTGTCCCACCAGATTTATAGTGGAAATATTGGAGGCGGCATGGGGTTCATTGAGGATTTTGAGTAAGGCATTCATGTGAGCTTCTGATGCTATCAGGAGACCTAAGATATACTGGCATCTTATTGAGTTGTTCAACCACACTGAATTCACTGTTCTTGATGATCCTCAAGAATTCCGTTATTTATTTCTTCCTCTGCTGCTTGACAGGTTAA